>CM068952.1:175101962-175114057 GCA_035128595.1 Eptatretus atami | reverse complement strand
AAGTGTTGGAACTAATAATATCGGATGCTCTTCGTTTCTTTGTCACGGCAACAGGATCCTCCTCCATCTCAACACTACATGCAGCAACAGCCAAACAATTTGGGTTGTCAGGGGGCATTTCATTATCTCCTAAAGCTGAGGTGAAAGGGTTTTGTCCAAAAGTATCTTGTTAAAGTGTGGTGAAGCAGGTCATAACGACACCAATTGTGAAAAGATATACCCCGGTTCCAAGAGTAGAGAATAGAGTAACTCTAATACCCAGACGCTTCCTGTGTTTCCTCGCACAAGAAGACTCAGGTTTTACTCCAGTTCTATCCTAAAGAAGAACACCTCAGCTTTAGGAGATAATGAAATGCCCCCTGACAACCCAAATTGTTTGGCTGTGCTGCATGTAGTGTTGAGATGGAGGAGGATCCGTTTGCCGTGACAAAGAAACGAAGAGCATCCGATATTATTAGTTCAACACTTCGTAAAAGTAGTTTTATCGAAGATTGTGAAGTGAGGATGCACCTCAAGTGTTACTCAGGGTTCTCCAAGCTGCATGATTACTCGGAGAATGATTTTGATTGATTAATGAAGAAACATGATTTCAAGGATTACTGTGCAACACTGAAATTTTACAAGTAAAGCAGGTGGTGAGGCTGATGTTGATGAAGCTCATTAACAAGTCGTCACCAGCACTTCCTGCTGAGACCGAGCAAATGGGAGATATTTCAGTCCTTACTCCCCTTCATTTGATACAAATCCCACTCATTATCCTGGTTATTCAACTGAGCCAGTGAATATCAGCCCTCAAGAGCAAGAACCGAGTTACTGCTCCGGTTTACGGACTGAGTACCAGAGTAAAGTTGAGAAGACATTCTGGCAATCTCAAGATCTTTACCGTATCAGCAGACCTGAAATAGTGACTGCTCAGACTGATTTATATGACCCAGGTGGGGCGGGTCTGATTTTTCAGAATCAATGAAAGCTGAGGTGCCTGAGTTGTCTCAACCTTCATCGTATCAGTCATACATAGCCCCACAACTTATTCTTGCCTTCTGAATGAAACGTATCACACCGAAATGTGATCATTAAAGATCACTTTCCTGATTTAATTTCATTGTTCAAGCTGCAAAAGACATATTAGGAAGCCTGCTGAATTCAAGTTAACAAAGTCACAGTTTCATCGTCTCGAAGGTTGTTACAAAAGCGGGGACTGAAATTCTATGCAAACGCTCAAGCTTTTGGATAAACCATGAAAAAAGATCATTGGGAACCTTAAATATGAACGCGGAGTGCAAGTCAACACCGCCAGGTTCAAGTGGAAAAGTTTGTTTGATCGTAAACAAATAGATGTACTTTTACTCCAGGAAACGCACATAACTGAAGATGTGGGAGTATGATTGGTGTCGCCTCTTTAAGGGATAGTGCTTCTTTAGTAATTTGTCTTCTTCTTCTGCTGGTGTGGCCTTTTTATTCAGACCTGGCTGTACCTGAATCATGCACTTCCAAGAGGTTATCAAAGGCCGGGTTCATCTCTCTAGAACTGTGTTCATCAATTAATTTCCATTTTACACTATCAATGTGTATGCGCCCGAGTGAGTGTGGTAGAACGAAGAGCCTTTCTTTGTGTCTTTAATCAGACACTTCGCTCAATTTATCTCATTGATTGTATTTGCATGGAGGTGATTTTAATTGTACCTTAGAACTCTTTTAGACAGAAATACGCAGAAACCTTCACTGAATCCTATGCCGATTTGGTCTATTTTTTTCAGCAATAGTTTGTTAGATTGCATGGAGGCTATGTCACCCCAACGAATCTCAATATACGCGGACGTTGGCTAACGAGAGCATCCTTGCTAGACTGACGGTGGTACATAAACTCGCATTTCAGGAATGCGTTTTCTCTCCCTTCACTTCCATCCTTATTTTCCGTCATGATTTAGTTACCATGGCCTCTTTTTCCTCAACCCCACATAAAAGTACGTACTGAAATTCACACCAATCGTCTTGAAGATACTTTGTTTAAAAAAGGCTTCTATACCTTTTGGGCTATCCAACTCTCAAAAAAAGCCTCTTTTTCTCATTAGAGTTATGGTGGGACAACACAAAAGCCAGAATTAGAGTGTTTTGATCAGCAGTTTTGTTTCAAATGTTACATGTTAATAATACAACAATGACTCTGTTCGAAGCTGATATCATACAGTTAGAGAGTAAAGTGGCCAGATATGGAAAACAGGAGGACCAAATGATATTTAGTGAAAAGAGACCCAATTGAGAGAACTGATGCAAGAGAAAGCACAGGTATGCTAATCGATTAAGGATAAAACAACATCAAGGTTTGAGATACTCCAAATCCTTTTCCAAATGATTTGTCAACAAATCACAAAAAGACCCGTTTTTTCCTGCTGACTCAGAGGAAACAGGGTGTTAACTCCAGTGATGTTGTTGTGCATTAGAGATTATTTTTCAAAAATTTATGCAAAACTATACTGTTGTGAGCAAACTATGAACTTTATTTCTTCCATCTCTTCTCACTTTCCTTCCATCACTGAGCCCACGCCGAGCTTGGACTCACAATCACATTGCTGAGCTAACGCAGGCCCTTGTGGATTGAACTCGGGGAAAGCGCCTGGAATTGTGGCTTACCGGCAGAGTTTTTCTTGGCGTTTTGGACCTTTTGGGCCTGAGTTATTGAATGTCCTGAATCATCTTTGGTAAATGGAGGAATGCCTTCTAAGTTTTTAGAAGAGCGGTGGTGCTCTTTCTACCAAGACTGAAGACTTACGGCAGATGAAGAACTGGCGACCGGTCTCAGTATTATGTACGGACTACAAATATTGTCAAAAGTGTTGGCCAGTTTGGTTGAGACGATGGTATCTTGGTGATCTTCGTCAACTTCTGTCAGAACTACTGTATCCCGAACAGATCAATTTATGAATATTTTTTGATCAGAGATTTGCTGGGAGTGTGATTCCATGGAAAAGTAATTTGGATAATATTCCTTGACTTAGAAAAGGCATTTGATAGTGTTGATCATGGTTTTTTGCATCATGTGTTGGAAGCATGTGGTCTTGTACCAATTTTCGGCCTATGTATCCTTACTTGTACAGCAACATATTTAGTATTTTTCAATTAATAATGAGCTCATCTCTCCTATACAGGTACAGAGAGGGTGAGGCAAGGGTGCTCGTTTCTGGATATATTCTCCTTGGTTATAGAACCACTTCGTAATTCTATCAGGAAAAATTCTTCAGGGAGTAACTGTATCCACAGGGATTCCTTCAATAGTTGTATCAGCTTATGCAGATGATGTCACTGTGGTCATAAGAATGACAATGATATCTCTGCATTTGTTAAGTGTTTAAATCTCTTTTGCTTGGCATCTTTGTTGAACTGGAACTGGAACAAGAGTAAGCCTTATGGGTTCCCAGTCTTAAAAACAATGCGCTGGGACATGTTAGTACTACGGTGCATTTGCCTTCAAAGTTAAAATGGGTGGAAGAGGGAGTCAAATATCTACGTGTGTTCCTGGATCCCCTTCTATGTCCTCAAAAATTGGGATGGATTATGGAACATGTTAAAAAAGATTAGGACTATGGAAGAGAGCCCCACTCCAACTTTCCTACAGAGCTAGGTTCTAGTTGTAAATAATTTGTGTTGCCTCATCTTTGGATAAGTTTATCTGCCTCCAACCACCGGAAGTGCTACTAAAGGCTGTTCAAAGGCTACTGTGTTTTTTTTGTCTGGAGTGGTTTCACTGGTACAGCCAATGTTAGTATGCCGTCCTTTGGCTGAAGGTGGCCAATGACTTGTCGACATAAAAAGCCCATAATGGCTTTTCGCTGTGCTTCCACTCAGATGTTGATGCACGAGAGAACAGCTGCTTAGCCGACTTCTGGCCTCACATCTTGCAACAAGCAAGTGGGCTCGGTTACAGCCTGAACTCTTCTTGATCAAACTCCAGCATGTGATATATCTCATCTTTCAACTTTTATCAGAGTCTTTTGAATGCTTGGCAGAGCTTTCATTTCATCACCAGCAGGACACTTATGCTACAAACATGTTTGTGGAAGAACCCCTTATTTACAACCCATTGTTTCCTGCAATTCCGAGAAGCCGTGACCTTTATCAACACTTTATTGCAAGCAGGCATAATCAAAAATACTACATCTCCACCAGATTCCGGGTTGGGTGGAAAACAGTGCCGAGAAGCAGATATGACAAGATATGGTCAAATAGGACATGGAAAATCCTACGAGAAAATTGTGAAAAAAAGTTCTCAACTTTGAACTAAAATGGACTCAAGGAAGAGTTTTACAAACAAGACTTGGGTTTCCTGGGTTAATTGTACACCGAGTCAGAGAGATTTAACCCCATATAGCTCAGGAAAAAATATATTTCAGAAATATAGCAGTAAAGACCAATATAGACTGTCTACTCAAGTCCTACTCGAGGACTCTCCAAAAATGATGAAGCTAGGCAATGGAAAAAGAACTAATGCCGGAAAGCAGAACTCCCATCTGAGACCCGATAACTGGAAACCTACATATCTACAGTTAAGACTTGAGTGCTAAAAGGACTGGAGATTCACAAGTTGAGCGACAATAGCAACAATTGGTTTACCTTTCAGAATAAGATTGGATAGAGTAATATTATATCTACCCATATCCGTGGTGACTAAAGCCACTTTAATCTGCAAATATAGTCAAAGGAATAATAAAACTTTAATAGATATCAAATGGCAATAAATAGAATTGCAAACATGACAGAACAGAAGCATATAGCAGACAAAAATAAAATAATTTACACTGAAAGAAACATGACAAACACCACACTAGGCACACACACGTACAGACACAAAACTAAATACAACCAACTAATCAATCCACATAACAGACATAAAGAATAAAACATAAAATATATACAAGAGAAAAAAGATGGAAAAAACAGACAAACACACACACAGTACAACTTTATTTATAATAGTTCATTAGTAAGCACAACACAAACGACACAACACCAAACTAGAACAGACATTAATACAAATAATAACCATACAGAGAAACAGAACAAGACAGAGACCATGACACAAGGACACGAAAAAAAAAAAACTGACTATGATATAAGACAATGATAGACAAAACAAATAGGTTAAAAATTACATAGATATTAATATGTCAAACAAAACGACAAACTATAATAAACAGCAAAGCCTAGCCAAACCAAATTGACATATATGATATTTTACATCAACAAAAAACACCTAGACACACAGAAAACAGATAAGTAAAAGCATAGACTTTCAAACAGAAAAAGAAATACATTTAAAAACGAGAAAATGATAAAACTAGAAAAGAGGAAATAATAGACAAAGAATATCAAACATAAGAGAAAAACACACAAATAAACAATATACATATAAGACAAATACATCCACCAATAGACAGAACATAACTATATAATAACTAAAGACAAATTAGAAAAATATCGAAGACAACTAAGATAAAATATCTCAAATAATGAAAAAAGAAGATAATAGAAAAAATAAAAAATAAAATATAATTGTAATATACAAACAAAATAAAATAAGAGAACAAACACAATTAAGAATATGCAAAAAAAAAGATAATTAAAGAATAATAGATACACAAATAAAAAAAATAAAAGAATACAAAAATCATATAATAAAAACAAGAACAAATGAACGAACCAAACAAATAAATAAAAATAAAAAATAAAAATAAAAAAAATAAACACAAGTAAATAAAAAAAAGGAAAAAAGAAAAACAAAAAAAAATATATAAGAAAAACAACAAACATAGAAAAAAACAAAAACAAAAAGAAAATAAAAAATAAATAAAATAAGACAAAGAAAGATAAAAAATAATTAAACACCAAACCATATAAAAAAACAACAAACAAAAGAAAGAACACAACAATAGAAATAAAAGAGATAACAATAAGATAAAAAAAAAAAAAAATATAAAAAATAATATAAAAATAAACAAAATAAAAAGGAAAAAAAATACAAACATATAAACAAACAACATAATAGAACAAGCAAAAAAGAACAAAAAAGAAAAAAAAAAAATACAAACACACACAAAACACACACAATAACAACAACAAAAATAACACAACAAAAAACATAATAGATAAATATAGAATTATAAATAATACACATAAAAAAATATAATATATAGACACAATAATAATATAATAATAGAACAAATAGAATAAAGAATAATAAAACATATGAAAATAACAAAAAAAAAAAAAAAAAAAAAAAAAAAAACCTACCAACCAGTAAGAATTTCCGGCTCTCACAGACCTGTTAGTTTTGTCTTTAAGGAAGCCCTCCATTTCTCCACTCATTAACCCTGTATTAACTGCACCTGTTTGAACTCGTTATCTGCATAAAAGACAGCTGTCCACACTCCAATCAATCAGACTCCAACCTCTCAACAATGGGCAAGACCAGAGAGCTGTCTAAGGGACATCAGCGGACAAAATTGTAGACTTGCACAAGGCTGGATGGGCTACAGCGACAAATTAGGCAAGCAGCTTGGTGAGAAGGCAACAAACTTGTTGGCGCAATTATTAGAAAATGAAAGAAGTCAAGATAACAGTCAATTCTTCCCTCGGTCTGGGGCCTTTCCCAGGGGGCAAGATCTCACCTCTTGTGAGCCTCAATGATCATTAGAAAGGTGAGGGATCGGCCCAGAACTACACGGCAGGACCTTGGTCAATGACCTGAAGAGGCTGGGACACAGATCAAAAAAAACCATAAGTAACACACTACGCCGTCATGAATTTAAAATCCTGCAGCGCACGCAAGGTTCCCTCTGCCTCAAAGCCCAGTGCACTGTCCAGGCCCGTCTGAAGTTTGCAATGACCATCTGATGATCCAGAGGAGGAATGGGAGAAGGTCATGTGGTCTGATGAGACCAAAATAGAGCTTTTGGTTTAAACTCCACTCGCCGTGTTGTGAAGGGAAAGAAGAAGGATAGTACAACCCCAAGAACACCATCCCAACTAAGCATGGAGTGGAAACATCATTCTTTGGGGATGCTTTTCTGCAAAGGGGAACAGGACGACCTGCACCGTATTGGGGAGGATGGATGGGGGCCATGTATCGCGAGATCTTGGCCAACAACCTCACTTCTCTCAAAAGGAGCATTGAAGATGGGCGTGGCTGGGCTTCCGCATGACAACGACCCGAACACTACAGCCAGGGAACTAAGGGAGTGGCTCCGTTAAAGAAGCATTCAAGTCCTGGAGTGGCCGAGCCAGTCTCCGACCTCCTGAACCAATAGAATAATCTTTGGAGGAGCTGAAAGTCTGTTGTGCCCAGCGACAGCCCCGAAACCTGGAGGATCTGGGAAGATCTGTATGGAGGAGTGGGGCCAAATCCCTGCTGCAGTCTATGCAAACCTGGTTAAGAACTACAGGAAATGCTGATCTCTCTAATTGCAAAACAAAGGTTTCTGCTACAAATATTTAGTTCTTTTTTTCTGATGTATCAAATTAACTTTATTTTAGGCAATAAAATGCAAATTATTATTATAAAAATCATTACAATTGTGATTTATCAGGATTTTGTTTTTTAGAATTCCGTCTTTCACATTTGGAAGTGTACCATGATAAAATTACAGACCTCTTACGTGCTTTGGTAAGTGGGAAAAAACCTGCAAAAAATCGGCAGTGGTATCAAATACTTGTTCTCCCCACGTGTAATATATATATATATTTTTTTTTTTAATTGTTTGTAATAAAAAATATTCAAAAGCAAGCTCTCTCTCTCTCTCTCTCTCTCTCTCTCTCTCTCTCTCTCTCTCTCTCTCTCTCTCTCTCTCTCTCTCTCTCTCTCTCTTCCCGAGTTCTCTGTCTCTCTCTCTGTCTCTGTCTCTGTCTGGTTTGGTTTCTGGGCGTGTGTCATGGCCGCCGTAGGCCCCTGCTCTGTGTTGTGAGATCTCGGTGCTTTTTTTCCTTTTCCTCTTTTTCTTCCCAACGTGTTTTTGGAGGTTGTCTGTTTCTTCTCTATCCCTTGTATCCTTGAGAGAGAGAAGAGCGAGAGCTGGCCTATTTGGGTGTGGCCTACCTGCTTTGATGAGGCCTTGTAAACTTGGTCCTTGTTTTTTTCTTTGCTTATAATGCACTTTCCTTAGTTTTAGTGTGATTGTTTTTTAGTTTGACGCCCCTTTGCTTTGTCAGGCTCAAGCAAAAAGGGGACATAAACCGTTGATATGGCGGACACACGCACTCGGTTTGAGGCGTTTGATAATTTAACAGAATTAACAAGGATAATTTAACATGCATGCATTGGTGTGCGTTCCACCTGAAGGAATTGCCACCGAAGACATTGTTTTATCAGTGGGGAAAATAATAGGGAATCAAAATGTAAGAGCAGCATCGAAAATGAATAAGAAATTGTTGTCTTTTTTTTGTCTGATGAAAAATTTGTTCACGATGTTGTAAGTTCAGGATTAACTACAGAGACTGTTCTCTTTATATTGGCTTCGCCAATGGATAACCCATCAATGAGAATTGTTATATCAAATGTACCCCCGTTTATAACCAATGAAAAACTGATGTTGCATTCTGTCACGATACGGAACAGTTGTGTCGAAAATCTCGATGATTTCTTTCGGAGCTCGAGATGAACGGATTAAACATGTTATGAGTTTCCGACGGCAGGTTTATATGGTTCTTCCCGATCGAGGTGACGATACCGCGTCTAAACATTTCGTTTAAAGTTACCTTGAACAATTATGAGTACCAAATGTATGCAACTTCAGCTTCGTTAACATGTTTTAACTGTGGATATTTGGACATGTGAAAGGTTTTGTCCAAAAGTATCTTGTTGTAAAGTGTGGTGAAGCAGGTCATAACGACACCAATTGTGAAAAAGATTACCCCGGTTCCAAGAGTAGAGAATAGAGTAACTCCTAATACCCAGACGCTTCCTGTTGTTTCCTCGCACAAGAAGACTCAGGGTTTTACTCCAGTTCCTAATCCTAAAGAAGACACCTCAGCTTTAGGAGTAATGAAATGCCCCTGACAACCCAAATTGTTTGGCTGTTGCTGCATGTAGTGTTGAGATGGAGGAGGATCCTGTTGCCGTGACAAAGAACGAAGAGCGATCGATATTATAGTTCCAACACTTCCGTAAAAAGGTAGTTTTTCGAAGAATGTGAAGTTGAGGATGCACCTCAATGTGTTACTCAGGGTTCTCCAAGCTGCATTGATACTCGGGAGAATGATTTTTGATTGATTAATGAAGAAAATGATTTTCAAGGATTACTGTGCAACACTGGAATTTTACAAGTAAAGCAGGTGGTGAGGCTGATGTTGATGGAAAGCTCATTAACAGTCGTCACCCAGCACTCTCTGCTAGACCGAGCAGAATGGAGGTGATTTCAGTCCTTACTACCCTTCATTGATACAAAATCCCACTCATTATCCTGTTATTCAACTGAGCCAGTGAATATCAGCCCTCAAGAGCAAGAACCGAGGTTACTGCCGGTTTAACGACTGAGTACCAGAGTAAAGTTGAGAACATTTCTGGAAATCTTCAGAGTTGCCAGGACCTGAAATAGTGACTGCTCAGACTGATTTATATGACCCAGGTGGGCCGGGTCTGATTTTTCAGAATCAAATGAAAGCTGAGGTCACTGAGTTGTCTCAACCTTCATCGTATCAGTCATACATAGCCCCACAACTTATTCTTGCCTTTCTGAATGAAACGTATCGACACCGAAATGTGATCATTAAAGATCACTTTCCTGATTTTAATTTCATTTGTTCAAGCTGCAAAAGACATCATTAGGAAGCCTGCTGAATTCAAGTTAACAAAGTCACAGTTCATCGTCTTCGAAAGGTTGTTACAAAAGCGGGGACTGAAATTTCTGGCAACCGCTCAAGCTTTGGATAAACCATGAAAAAGATCATTTTTGGAACC
This sequence comes from Eptatretus atami, assembly GCA_035128595.1. Lineage (NCBI taxonomy): Eukaryota > Metazoa > Chordata > Myxini > Myxiniformes > Myxinidae > Eptatretus > Eptatretus atami. The sequence goes on along the minus strand of CM068952.1, from coordinate 175,104,111 downwards.
TTAAATATGAACGGCGGAGGTGCAAGTCAACAACGCCAGGTTCAAGTGAAAAGTTTGTTTGATCGTAAACAAATAGATGTACTTTTACTCCAGAAACGCACATAACTGAAGATGTGGAGTATGATTGGTGTCACCTCTTTAAGGACAGTGCTTCTTTAGTAATTTGTCTTCTTCTTTCTGCTGGTGTGTTTTATTCAGACCTGGGCTTAGTACCTGAATCATGCCACTTCCAAGAGGTTATCAAAGGCCGTTCATCTCTCTAGAACTGGTCATCAATAATTTCCATTTTTACACTATTCAATGTGTATGCGCCGACGTGAGTGTGTGTAGAACGAAGAGCCTTCTTTTGTCTTTAATCAGACACTTTCGCTCAATTTATCTCAATGATGTATTTGCATGGAGGTGATTTTAATTGTACCTTAGAACCTCTTTTAGACAGAATACAGCAGAACCTCACCCTGAATCCTATGCCGATTGTCTATTTTTTTTCAGAAATAGGTTTGTTAGATGCATGGAAGGCTATGTCACCCAACGAATCTCAATATACGTCGGGACGTTGGCTAACGGAGAGCATCCTTTGTAGACATTGACCGGTGGTACATAAACTCGCATTTCAGGACTGCTGTTTTCTCTCCCATTTCACTTTCCATCCTATTTTCCGATCATATTTTTTACCATGGGCCTCTTTTTCCCTCAACCCCCACATAAAAGTACGTACTGGAAATTCAACACCAATCGTCTTGAAGATACTTTGTTTAAAAAAGGCTTCTATACCTTTTGGGCTATCCAACTCTCAAAAAAAGCCTCTTTTTCTTCATTAGAGTTATGTGGACAACACAAAAGCACAGATTAGAGTGTTTTATCAGCAGTTTGTTTCAAATGTTATCAATGTTAATAATACAACAATGACTCTGTTCGAAGCTGATATCATACAGTTAGAGAGTAAAGTGGCCAGATATGAAACAGGAGGACCAAATGATATTAGTTGAAAAGGACCCAATTGAGAGAACTGATTGCAAGAGAAAGCAGCAGGATGTTAATCAGATTAAGGATAAACAAACCAAGGTTTGAGATACTCCCAGCAAATCCTTTTTCCAAATGGATTTTGTCAACAAATCACAAAAGACCGTTTTTTCTCTGCTAGACTCAAGAGAGAAACATAGGTTGTTAACTCCGGATGATTTCGGTTGTGCATTGAGAGATTATTTTTCAAAATTTATGCAAAACTTACTGTTGTGAGCAAACTATGGAACTTTTATTTCCTTCCATTCTCTTCTCACTTTCCTTCCATCACTGAGACCCCAGCGCCTGAGCTTGGACTCACAAATCACATTGCCTGAGCTAACGCAGGCCTTGCTGGATTGAACTCGGGGAAGCGCCTGGAATTGACGGCTTACCGGCAGAGTTTTTCTTGGCGTTTTGGGACCTTTTGGGCCCTGAGTTATTGAATGTCCTGGAATCATCTTGTAAATGGAGAACTGCCTCTAAGTTTAGAAGAGCGGTGGGTGTCTCTTCTACCAAAGACTGAGACTTACGGCAGAATGAAGAACTGGCGACGGTCTCAGTATTATGTACGGACTACAAAATATGTCAAAAGTGTGGCCAGTTCGGTTGAGATGGTAATTGGTGATGATCTTGTCAACTCTGATCAGAACTACTGTATCCGAAACAGATCAATTATGATAATATTTTTTTGATCAGAGATTTTGCGGAGTGTGATCCATGGAAAAATAATTTGGGATAATATTCCTTGACTTAGAAAAAGGCATTTGATAGTGTTGATCATGTGTTTTTGCATCATGTGTTGGAAGCATGTGGTCTCTACCAGTATTTTCACAAAAAAGTGCCAAACACATTTGGTGGACAACAACCTATATTTTTCGTAGCGATCCTTAGTGGTATCAAAACGTATTGAGCAATGCGGGTAAATTTTAACTGCAGCAAACACAATGGGTAGTTATTATTGACATAAAGGTACTCACATTGGTATCTCGCGAGTCTCCAAAACAAAGTATACAGGACATGAACAAGCAGTCTGCGAGAGAACAAGTATGGCAAGAATGGCCACGTCCACATTGGTACGCTAACTCACAGCGTGTTGTCTGCGACTCTCTTAAACAATAATCATCATCTCCCTTTTTGGTGGGGG
>CM068952.1:175015199-175036058 GCA_035128595.1 Eptatretus atami | reverse complement strand
CCCAATAGCCAAGGAGACTGCTTAAGCAGCACCACCTCTCTGCACAGAGTATAGTCCCAATCTCCTCCTCCTTCATTGAGAGGACCAAAAACGATGTATTGGGCCCAATATGTTGTCGTGGATCAGGCATTGCGGGATTGAGGTATGCACTCTAGCAAGTGCTTCCTGTTTATTTTATTTTATTTATTTTATTATTATTTTTTTTTTTGTATACCTTGGCGAGGCTCGTATATGAGCTAACACACAACGTATAGCAAGGGCAGCATGAAATACGAGGGGTGGTAGTGGGAAGGACAAAACAGTGGGAAACAGTTCAAGCATTAGGAGATCTGTGGAAGGGAGAGGGATGGGTGGAACATGGGGAAACAAGATGGTATTACAGGGACTTCGAGAAGAAAAGCAGGGAATTTGAAGGAGGTGGGTGTTGAGTGGATCATCGGGGTAGAAAAGATCGAGGATTTGGATGGGGATGATAGGTGGTGGTGAACAGCTGTTTTGAAGGCCTGGAGGGAAGAATGGGATTGAACAGTGAGGGAGTTTATTCCAAAGGTGGGTAAAAAGAGAATGAAAGAGTGAAGGTGAGCAATGATTCGTGATTTTGGTAGTTTTCTCAGAAGCGGTTGTGGTGGACCTTGAGCGCCCTGCAGAAATATGGTGGGGACAAATCGCAGACAGAGCGGGGGGGGCGAACCGGAGGGAGACGGTAGAAGACAGACAGACCACCGACCTGCCTGCGGTGAGAGAGTGAGAGGCCCAAAGACTCAGCCTCATCGTGGGAGATGCCAATGATCCGAAATGCCTTGTTTCCAGAGCGTGAAGCCGAGAAAGGTGAGAGGCAGAGCACCAGCCATAGGGAGAGCAGTACTCCATCAGCTGCGGACGAAAGCTTTGTATGTTGTCACCAGCTCAGGTGGTCGAGGAAGGATTTGCACGATGGAGGACTCCCAGTCGGCGACGCTCTTGGAGGCCAGGTTGGAAATGTAGCTTTCCCAGGAAAGATCATGGCAGATAGTGAGACCCAGAAGCTTCAAAGAAAGGACTTCTTCAGAGGATTGTTGAGAATGTAGATGGTGGGGTGGGGGGGTTCCAAACGGTCTTTTCGGAGAGACAAAGTTAGAGTGTGAGATTTGTTGGATTGAAAGACATGTTCCACGTGTTGGACCAGTTTGTGATTTTACCAGATCTGCGGTGAGTGAAGAAGCTGCTGCTTGCCGGTCTGAGGATGACAGATGGTATGGCAAAGGGTGGAGTCATCAGCAAAGACATAAAGAGGATTTTCCAGAGTCGGAGAGATCATTGATAACACCAGAAAAGAACAGGGTCCAGAACGCTGCCTTGAGGAACTCCATCCTGGACAGAAGAGGGATGAAATAACTCCACTTAGGACCACATGTTGACTGCGACAGGAGAGGAAGTCTGCGAGCCATAGTGGAGATGGCCTTGGATACCATAGGAGAGAGTTTGGTGAGCAGGGCAGGGTGACAGACAGTGTCAAAACACGCGAAATGTCTGGGGATATGGCTCTGATTCATGTCCAGCACTGAGGACCTTCATCCATTGTTGGGAGAGCAGAAGCAGCATATCCAGTGTTGAGTGACTTGGTCTGAACCAAATTGATGATCGGAAATAAGCCATTGGAAAAAGAAAGGATTTGATGTCTGGAGCGATGATTGATTCCATACCTTGCTGATTGGGAGAAGCTGATTGGTCTGTCGTTGCAGTGATCTGTTTTTGCAGCTTTTTATGCAGGGCAGTAATGTTTGCTGATTTCCAAGCAGATGGCAGATGACTTGAACAAATGAGAGGGTGAATAGAACAGAAAGAGGGTGAGCAAGAACAAAGGAGCAGGTTTTTAGGACACGTGGGCTGATGCCGTCTGGATCGGTTGCAGAATCTGAGTCGAGGTTTGACAGCAAGCTCTCCACTTTGTCAGACGAAAAGACACAGAGTCAGGGGACAGTTGGGTGCAACTGGTAAGGTGGGTCAGAAAGCGATGCGTATCGGACACAGGATTTCGATGCAAACACCGAGTTTAGGCATTCAGCCTTTTCACATGCGGTATCAGCAGTGCGGCCACTTGAGGTAAGGGAGGGGATGGAGGGGGAACATTCACCAGAAACAGATTTAATTAGACACCACCAGGATTTGGAGGAGGGAGAGAGGTTTGAAAGGTCAGACGAGCTTAGGAAGATGTTGTTTTCTGGCTCTCCTGAGGGTTGATGCATACTTTTTCCGAGCTTTATGGAAGGAACTGAGATTGCCCTCAGTTGGGTTTGCTATCCATGAGGCAAAGGCAAGTTGTTTCAGGACAACGGCCTCGCCACAAGCTTCAGTGAACCAAGAGTGGGAGGAAGGGTAGGACAACTGAAGATGAGAGGGGATAAATCTGTGCATGAGGGAGAGCAAGTTTCTTTGAAAGAATTCTCAGGATGAGTTGATGTTGGAGAAAGTAGCGATGGGAGACCAGTCTCGAAGTTTGATGGCTGCTTGGAGACCCTGCCAGTCGGCTTGACTGAAATGCCAGACTCGACGACACTGAGATGGTTCTCTGTTAACAGCCAGAGATGTCCACTTTGACAAGCATAAATGAAGCATGAATCATGTTTTACATGAATCGGGTGTGCTTTAGAAATCCTGTGCCGAGTCTGTGATCTGTGATCGCGATACCGGTATGAAGGCGATACCAGTATGAAAGTGATACAGGTACAGCATTCCATGATATTAATGGCAATAGCAATGTCAATGGCAATCGATTCTGACCTGTGTTGATTACCAATACTGATCTCGCTTTAAAACAAAATCATTTTTAATACAAGTTGAAGTTGGAAGTAAAATATCCATTCTCATCATGGAGGGAAAAACAAAGCCCCCGTGTGGGAATACATTGAAAAATTACCGTGTCAATGATGTGTCGTATATGAATACGTAATGGACCATTGGACCTTTGTGTATTTTTGGGACCTGTTTAATTACCATTATCAATTGTTTTATTATTTTTTATTTATTGATTAAAAAAAAATATCGATGTACCGGTATGACCCACCAGTATTTCGATGTTAACATTTTTTTTTATATTCACAGAGCCTACCACTTTGATATTATGTGTAGATCAGTGATTAAAAAAAAATCTCAATCAAATCCATTTTATATTCAGGCTGTAATGCAACAAAATGTGAAAGTCAAGGGGTGTGAGTACTTTCTGAAGGCACTGTATAGCTGGACTTGCTTATTTCACATTCAAAGCCGTTGATAAATGTTCCTTGTTTGTGTGTGCTTTGCAGACGGACTATTACTTTGCCTACACAGAGTGCAATGCCGAGGGCTCTCGGTGGCGCGTGGCCGTCCCTCACGTACCAGGCGTCTGCACGGGTCTTCCAGAGCCAGTCCAGGGCACTCATTGCTGTACGTTCATGCTGTCCTTCAAGGCTGTTTGGATTCTTCATAAAGGCGCTTTATAGAGGTTACTAATGAGATAGGTTTTCGACCTGTCAGTGAAAGCAGATGTTAAATGGGAAAATAACTCTGAACAAAATAAAACAAATTGGATGTCATTCAGGCTATCGTTTCCTGAATGGTAATGTTCTTCCGAAAACTAAATGGGCAGGTAAAAGTCGGTACAGATGCAGACTTGGGGATAATGGGTAATTTTATACGTGCATGTTGTAATATCAATGAAGGCTCGAGGGAAAGTTACAGATGCGTTGCGACACTGAGGCAATGTGTAACAGGTGGGCATAAAATGTATGTGTTAACAGGAAGTGTGCATATGTATGCATATATATATATATATATATATATAATATATAACTAAAAGTCTCATCATGTATGTATGTTACCGAAATACAGCCAAAACGGTACATGATAGTGCAAAATTTTAGGGCCATCTTACTCACCATTCGCTGTGGTGGCAGTATCAAGTTTCGTTCAAATCGAGCAACGAAAAAAAAAATCAATTCCCAATTCAGTGAAGTTCTCTCACTGCAAACTTCACTTGAACAATGCAAACAACCTCAGCCATATAGTTCGGTGGCGCTATCTTTTGTTTTTTTTCTTGAAATGATTTTTTTCATCAACCGCTGTCACAACGGGAACCCAACGGGTTACGGGTCATCTAGTGTATATATATATATTATATATATATATATAATATATATAATAATAATATATATATAAGCACATACATGATTGAGGTTCATGAAAGAGTGAGTGAAGAAAAGAAATTTAAGGTGGTGTTGATAAAACAAAAAAAAGTTTGTTTCCACTGTTGGTGCTGTGAGGTTGCTGATTGCATACTTTAGAGCTTAGAGGTAGAACAGGGTTGGCAGGATGATCGAGAGCCCGAGAGGTACGCACACACGCCTGAAAGCTATCTGCCCAGCTATAAACTGTCATCATGGTGTTTCACAAGCAGTACGATTCATCAATGTGTGTGCTGTCTCCCTGATGGACGTTAAACTGGGCGTCTCGTTTGCCAGTATTAGTTGGTCAGGTAAGGTATTTGAGCATGTGCCAGAGCAGCATGTCGCTGCGTCCACTTTCCGCCGGTACTCCAGGGGCCTTCGTCTGGCCATCCCACATGCAGATGCCTGGCCCATCCCCATCTCAAGAAAATGCCGATCAACCGCGAGGCATGTGGTTGGCCCGTCATCTTCCTTCACTCACAAGGCTCCATCGCTGAGAGAATCTGGTGAGCAGGATCACGTCAGGAAAATGAGCCGCATGTCCATACAGCTGCAGCTGATGCTCAACGACTATACAGGTAACAAATCTCATTTGAGTCTCTCTCAGCAACTGCTTGTTGGATACAGTCTGACCAGCGATTGCCAATGATTCTTCAGAGAGACCTGGAACTGAAAGAGTTAAGTCTCCATCTCAGATTCCTGGTCAGAGTCCAAGTCTCACATCCGTAGAGCAAGACTGGAAGCACAAAGGACCTGAAAACTCGGACTTTTGTCCTCCTGCATAGTTACCGACAGCGCGACACCTCATGGTTCAGTGAATTCATGACTCCCCAGGCCTGACCCAGACTTTATTGACCTCTGGCTCACAGCCACCAGGGACATGACTATGACTGTAAAGGTGGGTGAATCTCTCTGTGACCTCAACGTCCTCACCACAAACGGGTACAGACAAGACTGCAGCATCCAAGATGCAATTGAAAGCTTGGATCTTAGTTTTGCCACATGAAACATGTAATTCCAGTGGCTCTGACTCTTCATTCAGTGCTTTGAGGGCCCCCAAAAGGATATCCAAAGTCTCCACAAAGACAATCCCAAACAATGCACCGCAGCTTGATCTCTGACATCCTCCCTAGAATCCAGTCCACAAAAGTGCTGAAAACTGTGGGGGTCATTACACACCCCTGAGTAACTCCAATCTCAACTGGAAAAGACATCAGATTGATCAGTTTTGGTCGCACCCCATGAATACCGAGAATCCTCCAGAGGGCATCCCGATTCACTGAATCAAACGCTTTGCAGAGATCAACATCGGCTGCAAGCAGCCCCTGCCAAAACTCTCGTCTGCATTCGGTAAGGACCCGAAGAGCAAGTATGCAGTCAATCGTTGACCTCTGGTGTAAAGCCTGACTGTTATGGGTGCTTGTGCTCAAGCAGATGGTGGCAAACCCCATCAAGAATTGGCTAAGCAAAGACCTTGCCCCGGCACTGAGAGCAAGGTCACCACTCGGTAGTAGTTGCAGTCCTGGCGATCACCCTTCCCTTTCCAGAGAGGGACAATAAGGCTCCTCTTCCAGTCAATTGGGTTTACGAGCAGAGTACCTGTCCTGTAGGAGATCTTGTTCCAAGTATGCAACATGTTCTTCTGGTGCATAAGTTTATTTGGGCAGTGTATAGGCAAGTGACAGCTCTGGAGAGGAAAATATATAACCCGGGTTATGTGCATGAAGCAAAAACATAACTACTGCGAAAATTCAAAATGCTTTACTGCACTGGAAAATGTAGGGACAGGAATACTGTACTGCAAATGGTGGGGACTTGTAATACCCTTCCCCACCTGTAGGCGGCGCTACACGATGCACATTTACAAAGAGAATTTGCGTCCCCCTCCTCATCTCCCCAAGACCACTGGAAAAGATAGAAACACCCCGATACATTAATTGTGGTTATGCTAATACTCTGGAGCAAGTCTAGATGTAATTGGGCCAGAACTGTCAGAGGAGTAGCCTGACACACACAAACACCGGTCCGTGAATTATAGTAAGGATGCCTGTGTTCCAAACAGAGCACAGAACTGCATGTAACGACATGAGTACAGCATTTCCACCAACCTTGAGAAGTTCAGCATGGATGCCACAGATCTCAGGAGCTTTACCTAATTTCAACCGCAGCCTGTTTCCACAAACGAAGGTGGACCACTGTTGATTGGAGGGTCAGCAGTGAGGAAATTTATACCCCTGACATCCAACTCAACAGTTGATGGGTCAGCCTGGTACAGCCGCTCAAAGTAACCAGCCCAGCGTCCTTCACTTCAGACTCCTCTATCAAGAGCCCACCACCCTCCCCTCTAACTGCAGTACACCGAGGGATGGGCTTGGAGGAACACGATGTATGAATTCCCCTGCAAACGGGACTAGAATCACTTGACCACAGGTGATGCACTACCCCCTTACAGATTCCTTGCACATCGGCCTCCTTGTCTGCTTTCAGCACACGTGCAGATTTACGCTTCAGTTCCCTGAACAGCTCAGCTCTGCCACTAAGCCTGGCCCTGCAACTTGTCAATGGTATCCAGTTTCTCTTGAGAAACAAAGTTCTTCTCCACCCAATGGTGAGTTCCAAGACATCCACTGGCAACATCAAGGATGGTGGTCTTGAAGACACTCCACAACTCTTTAGGATTCCACAATACACCCAGACCTCCCCCCCCCCAAATCCCCATTCAGCCTGTTCGCAAACTCATCAAATACCCTCTCATCCTTGAGCTTTCCAACATTCAACCTAGGCTGGGATGGTACCATTGTCCTGGAATTAAGCTGCAACTTCAGAGTTGCTACAACAAGCCTGTGGTCGGTATTGAGGAACTGAGCAATCCGGTAGACCCTGAGCACTCCGGTAGATCCTGCAGTTCTGAGTCGTCCTACAGTGTCCTCAACGAGCACATGGTCAATCTCCTTTGCCACATCACCAGCATTGGAATACCATGTCCAGCGATGAGGCTTTGGGTGCTAAAACCATGAACCAACCACCTCAAGTCCACGACTTCTTGCAAAGTCAAGGAACTTGGTGATCTTTTGGTTCACAGTTCCAGACCCATGGAGACCACACATCTCATAACCATCTCTATCTGTGTCAGTCGATGCATTGAAATCCCCCATAACTGGAAGAGTATCTCGCCTGGGGCACTGATCAACCACAGACTACAGCATGGCATAGAATGCGTCCTTCACACTGACATTCCTCACCTCAGTCGGAGCATTTACAGAGACCAGGGAAATGACACCTCAAGGAGTGATTTATCCTTGGTCTCATAGTATGCTCATTGACCGGTGTCACCTCAATTATCATTGGAGTCAGCTTATTGGACACAGCTACAGCAACTCTTTGGGCATGATAACCATCAGAATGACCAGACCAGTAGTTGGTGTAACCACCTACCATGTTCTCACCACTATCTGGTCTCAGAACCTCAGAGAGTGCTGCAATACCGATGTTCAAACGCTGGAGCTCAGATGACAACAGACAAGTGATCATCCTCTCTTCATCCTCTCCGGGATAGGATAGTCCAGTCACTCACCCAAAGGACCTGCCTCAGGTTAACCCGAGGAGACTGCCGTCTGGTGGACGACACCTCAGCATCACCCCACCACAATCTGACTCGGGAAGTTTACACCGTGCTTTTCCTCCTGTCATCAAGGAATGGGTGTACCGGAGGCATCGCCCCAATCCTGTCGTCTGGTGAGCTGCCCTGCGAAGGGTAGCAGCACAGCAGGTACTCCAAAGGAATGGGTTTTCAGTTTTTGTTGAGTTTACGGATTTTGTGGAATGAAGTGTTTTACGGAGTGCAAATCCTGCCAACAACTTCTGAGAAAAGTAACCCAACTGTCGGAGGACGAGCGCATACACAATTGGGCACTAGATATGGATGGCCTTTGGCTCACAAGGAGTTCCTCCAGCCTTTGACAGGTTTTGTTTTTAATCCTTCTGGGAGTCCATATCCATTAAATATTGTTAAATATCATATTGGTGGATGTTAAATATGCCATGGTGCCCTTCGCAAAGTCGGCAACCTTTCACTGGTACCTTGAACAAATTCCATATTCCTGCCCTAACCTACAAAGGGCATTTCATTAGTGGCACAACCGTGTCCTCAGCCGATGATGCTGGTAAAGATATGGATTCGTTAAATGGCTCGTGTCAAAGCGTTTTTTTTTATTTTTTATTTTGCTTCAAAAAAAAAAATTATCTTTTTTAAATTTATTTTTATTAAACGCAATGGATTTTGCCTTGAATTATGGAGGTGGTTGCTTGCAGCTCTGGAGGACATAGCTTTGGTTGAAATCTGTATTTATTTTCTGCCTGGCATTAATTACGTATTTTTTCGGCATGAAAGTCGATGTGGAGTACAAGTCGAAATGGCTGATTTTTTTTTTTTCCCCTCTTCATTACTTCCACCACCAAAGGTGAAGGAGGTTGTTTTCATCCTTTTCTGTCTGTTTGTCTTTGTGTGCAGGATATCTCAAAAAGTTGTGGACAGGTTCGGTGTGTGACGAGGATGAACTGTTTAGATTTTGGTGAAGATCCGGATCCGGATCAGACTTCGAGAATTTTTTTAAAGTGATTCTTCCCCATTGAGAGATGGGGCCAAAAAGGATTTATAGCACGATATCTCAAAAAATTGTGGACGGATTCGGATGAAATTTTGTGGATAGCTTCAGTGTGTGACAAGGACAAATTGATTCGATTTTAGTGAAGATCTGAATCCGAATCTGGATTCGAGAATTATTTAATTTTTAAAGTGAATTTTCACCATTGAGAGATGGGGCCAAAAATGATATATCGCATGATATTTCAAAAATGTATTGGGCCCGATATGTTCTCATGGATCAGGCATTGTGTGGCAGAGGTATGCGCTCTACCGAGTGCCCTTCTCATTCAGAGATAAGTTTGTGGAGTATAAGACGTCGCAAAATCGACGATGGTATTGTTTCGGTTTGGGGTTCGAGGTTCCTCTTAAACATCCGGTCCTGAGACAACCAGCCACGGTTAACTCGGTGGGTTGATAGTCAACCACGAATGCCGTTTGGTACTGCCATTCCTGGCGGGGTTCTCACTACTTTGCATGTTACCCTTCCATTGGATTGACAGGATCAAGGGGGGCTCATGCCCTCAATACATACTGGCCTTATCTTTACTTGATCAGATACAGCCGGGCAGAGCTGCCATATATGCGTCGGCTTAACATATTGAGCCAATCGGTGTGGTATAACTTCACTGCTAATGATACGTGCGGACTATGCTGGACCAATGGAGGGGAAAAAAACTCCACGAACTGGGTACATTTGCAATAACAAGCAATTTATTTACAGCAAGGATGAGGAAAAGGATGTGGCACAAACAAGCAATGGGTTTAATCCAGGGAAAATATGTACAGGAGGGGCAAGCAAGGATTGGTGATGTGTGGCAAAAGAAAATGCAGTCAAATACAAAACGAGACTGTGCAGAGCTAAACCGATCTAATACTTACACAATCTTATTTATGTTATCATGACACGTACTGCCAGAATCATCCTGAGGAAAGTTAGAATAGCAAGAAAGATGAAAAAACGAGTTGGTTGCGACCTCTTGATTACCAAGCGGGGTTGATGAACCTGCATGGCCCGGTTGCTGAGGAGGGGGAAAGAGGAGAAATACTGATGTCTGAGGAGGTGAAAATGAGGTGCAGAGAGGAAAGTGCAAAATGTGTGTATCTGTGTAGCTGCCCTGAAGAACAGCTCGGTTTGGGACTTTCCCAGGTGATCACTGATCGCTCCTTTTATGAATATGCGTCTACAGCAGACGAGACAGAAAAGAAGAAGAAGAAGAAGAATGTGTGAGGAAATAGCTTAATAAAGTAAAAGCCAGTCTGTAAGTGTTGGAACTGTTGGCTTGGCCAAAATGACTGCTCGGTCTGGCTCCTGGTTCTCTTGTTCGCCCTGCTCCACGAACTCCAATTTGCCTCCACTCTGACCCATAAGCCTCGCTCCACTGCTTCGTTCCACCTCTCGCCACCAAGCCAAGCTGAATCACGAGCTCTGTTGAACCACCCCCTCCACTCAGAATGCACGGATTGTTATCATTACTTGGCGAGGGAGAGAAGAGGATCAGAATGGGTCATAGGAGTTTTCCAGTGCCCCTGTTGGTGTATGCACTATGACTCCAGCGCCGGCCCCACCCACGTGAGTGTACAGCCCTGAAGATGCTGGCATGGCGTTCTGGGCTTCCCCACACCACGGAGGAGCTCTGTACTTAACTTTGTGCTGGGGTATTTGGTTCTGCTCTTCAAGCTCAAACGTGCACTGAACACCCAATGGGGGTCATAATTGAGTGGCGTGCTAGGGCGATGTTGACGATGTTGAATGGTGCTGAGCACACACTTGCGCTTTGAGCCAGACGTCTGAACATCCCAGGTCCAAGTGTCTGTAATGGTACGTTGTGCCCATTGTTCCCTGTGACTGACTCAAAAATGGCAGTGGTGGGCATCCATAGTGGTTGTGGTTGAGGTGATTGTGGTGGTGAGTTGTGGAATGGTGGTTCATTGTGCTTGAGGTGGCATTGGTGAATGTACAGTGAGCTTGGGTAATGTTACAACGGTGTGGTGTTGTAATAAAGGCATTTTGAAGTTGTATGAATGTTGTAGCGTTGGTGGTTAGAGTATATTGAAGGTCGTAGTGATATGCCCGTGGGATTATGGCGCAGGAATGCAAATTTTCTGCGTGCATGCATGCTTGAAGGAGAGGTTAGTGTGTGGAGAAGCAAGATGGGAAAGGAATGTGGGGGGGGGGGAACTACCTGATCCCACACAACGCATATTGGCCCATAAGCCCATTAGACATAAGGGAAGAACTATCTTGAACGAATAATAACAAGAAAATTATCTCGGGAACCATGATATGTGGTGTCATTGCATTGGGGGAATTATGGTTTTGCAGAACTGTCAGTGCTTAGCAAAACTATCACTCAGAACAACAGAGGTGTTGATACCGACCTGATGCTCACAACTAATCGCTGCCTCGGTACATCCAGGGTCATGAATATTAATGAGCTGCTTTGGGAATATTATTTGAGCCACTTTGTGGGATGACCTTTCGGATAAATTAGGAATGTAAATAGTCTTTCAACATGTTTGTTATCCGGAGGTACATTTATTTAAAGCAAGATACAGAATCATCATCAGCAGTGGTTCATGGCATATTACATTTTGCCAGTCCCGAACCCATTTCTCGCTGATACCATATGAAGACCACAAGGGGAAAACCAGAGATGTCAGGATAAGTCAATTTTGAAGAAACTGAAATACAAAGTTTCAAGACTTTGGTGGACTGTTTAATAACTGTCATATAGATTTCTTTTCCAGTAAAAGGAAGAGTGATCATTGGCCATCAAATTAAGCATGTAGCATTTGCCAAGCTTCTGTGTTATTTAATTTAAGAGCAAAGAACGAATCTATGTTGCAAACTGACGTCACTGGTTATTCCCTTGTTATAATTGCCATGCAATTTTAACCCAGGATGTGTAGCAAATTCATGCTTGTTGGTTATTAGCATACATTACATGACTTGGTGATCACAGATTATTTTTTTCAACATTAAACGGTCATTGTTTTTTGTTTGATTGGTGTTCAACGCCATACTCAAGGGTATTTCGCTTATATGATGACGGATTCCTATTCTTTACTCCGTACTACTTAATATGATGGAAAACCGGGAGGAAACCAAGGATAAACACACCCCGCGATAGCCGAAGTCACCTCATGTGACTCCCTCATATACCTAAGCAGGTTGATTGGGCGGTGGGTACATCGAATGAGGATGGGTACTCAGACGCGCTAACCATTAAGCCACGGCGTGGTCCCATAAAAGTCACAATAAAGGTTTGACCAGGCTTGAACCACGATATGCACCAACTACGGAGCCCATATAAACCAAATAGGCCATTGTAGTGCTCAGAGTTTATGCTGTGAAAGTTTTACAACCTTTCATTTTTTAGTTTCTCAACTCTGAATATTATGGTGGAACAGTTAACATGAATGAAAGGGAGATTACCAGGAGTAAAGTACTGACAACTCTGGGTTTCTACTTGTTCAGCTTTGACAACACTTGTTTTTTCATTGCACGGCTAAACTTTATACCATATAAATTATGTGACCCCTGTTTATTGTAGTAATATTGTGAGAGGAAACCTTATGTTGCCAACTATTGGCAGGTGCAATAACCCTGAAATTTATAAAAAGTGACATCTCTGGTTTTCCCCTTGTGGTCTTCATATTTGCTGTGCACAGCCATATTCCCGCCATTTTCCTCAGCAAACTTAACTTCCAACTTAAAAGCTTGCATGTGTACGACGTGTGTGTGTCTCTACGGGAGGCATTTTGAGACGAAGTAGTGAGGTTGGATACATATGATTAGCATTGAAAGGGATGGATCCAACATAATTGGTAAGTGCGTCCTCGTTATTGATTGAATAGTCCACTCACTGGCGTGCAAGATTAACGTTTTAATTGCTCATGCAATTGGCAAACATTCTGGGCAATGATTTCTGTCGTGTGTTTTAAATGAATAATTTATTTCAGTTAATATCACTTCGCAATGTTTTCCCATTTATGCCATTCGATGTCTTAAACCATAGATAAGTCTATTCTGAGTTCAAGTTGAGGCACAGTCTTCTCGAGGAAAGGGGAGAGGGGGGTGGGAAGGGGCAGGATAAACTTCTATGCTGAAAAATACCGTACTTATTTAACTCTTTATATTTTTGAATGCAAAGGACTGAATATACAAATCTGAAGGCTCATTTGAGAACTCTAGTTCAGTGGGTAGAATATATACTGTGGAACACCGACATTCGTGGACCCCGCATATTCATGGTATATAAAATGTAACTTGCTTCTACTTTTGCGGCCCCTGCTTTGCGTATTCACGTATTAACTAATTAAATAATTTATTGATTTTTACATCTTCAGGACGAATTCTTCCATCTAAATCTGCTCTCTCATGTACAGATTTATCGCATCTCACCTTCAGTTATCTTACCAATCCTCCTGTCGTTGTACTCTGAATCATGTGGTGAGACAGTTGCTTTAAAACAACTTGCATTCTCCTTCTGAAAGGAAAATCTGACTGAAGGCAACCTCAGATCATTCCACAAAGCCCACAACAAGTGTCTACTCTCAGGAGAGCCAGAAAACAACGTATGTCCAATTTCAAGAATGAACTTTCAAACTTGTCTCCCTCTAAAATGTGGTGGTGCATTGTCAAGTCCGTCTCCAGTGTATGTTTCCCCTTCTACTCCCAACAATGGATCAGAGCCGTCTCTTTGGACATATCTCAAGCTTTTGATACAGTCTGGCATCCTGCCTTTCTCTCCAAACTGTCTGCTTATGGAATTCAAGGCGAACTCCACTCTTGGGTTACTGACTTCCTCTACTCTCGTAGCCAAGGTGTGACTCTCAATGGAACCCTTTCACCTCCTCTCCCTGCCAAGGCTGGAATACCCCAAGGCAGTGTTCCAGGCCCCATCTTATTCCTAATCTTCAACAATGATCTCACAGACTCTATGGAAAATCCTCTATCTCTTTGGTGATGACTCCACTCTCCGCCGTGACATGCCATCCTTCTGACAGACAGGCAGCAGCTTTTTCCCTCTTCTCAGACATTGACAAAACCACAAACTGGTCAAAGGGCTAGAATATGTCTTTCATTCCTGAGAAATCCAACTCTCTCTCTCTCTCTCTGAAAGGATTGTGCCACAAATCCTCCCTTCTACTTTCTCAACAACCTTCTCGAAGAGGTTCAGTCACTCAAACTCTTGGGTCTCACTCCCAGCCATGATCTCTCTTGGGCAAGTCACATTTCAAAATTGGCCTCCAAAGCTAGATGCCAACTGGGCATCCCCCATCGTGCAAAGTCCTTCCTTGGCACACCTGAGCTCCTATCCACCTACTAGGCTTTCATCCGCAGCTTTATGGTGTACTGCCTCCACACTGGGCTGACTCTTCTGCCTCACATCTTGCTCAGATTGACATGGAAACAAAGGCTTTCAAGATTACTGGAATCTCTCGTGATGAAACTGATGTTGCGGTTCTGCAAAACCGCATGCCTCTAAGGCAATGGCACCCAACATACAGTGATCCACAGGCAGTTATTTCATTAGTGTTCATGCAGTCAGACCTTCCCCTCATGTCTAATGGGTTAACGGGACAAAGTGTGTTGCGTGGGTCTAATAATTGTATCTCTATCTTCTTTTCAATCCTGATTTCCATCCAACCCTTTCCTTTTATCCATGATACAAATTGAAGCAAGCACACATACACGATAACAGACACCCACCTGCACAGCCCTATGAGAGAATTACCACATGAACAAACGTGCGCATGGCGCGCCCTTTTATTCAAATCTGTGCGCCAATTTACAACGGTGTCTCACCTTGCTCAACCTTTGCTCACCAAAAGCTCACCACCTTGACCACCAACATCTCCCGCACACGGGAAAAATCATCACGCGCCTCCTCGCACCTCTGCATCGATACAGTTCGCCACCAAGCAGAGGCGTGCTGCACGGCGCAAGCCGCTCGGGCCGCATTGCGTGAGGACGGGCCAGGCGCATTGGCAGCGCTGGCCGCGTCTCGCCGGGGATGCCTCGAATGAGCGTGTGGGACCAACGCAACCCTCATCCAGTCTCCAAAACATGGCAGGACGGGTGACGGGGGTCGCTGGGCGGTGCGAGGCTCTGGGCCGTGTCGCGCCGGATGTGCGAATGAGCGCTTCTGGACCCAGGAGCCTGGCAGGGCCGGGCTGGGACCCAATAATGAGAGCGCGATTCGGATGACGGCGCGTCACTTTGGGTCGTCACCACACCCTTCCCCTGGGGCTTATAAAAGGCGGTTCGTGAAGCTGTCCGCCCTCTCTCTCTGCACTTCCTCACCCACTTCTCCGCCTCTCTGCTCTGCCCTCTCTTCACTGCATCTCGTTGTCTGCTTGTTGCTGCATCTACACTCGGGGTTGGTGTGCGACAGACGTTCTACTGGACCAGCGCAGAGCACACGTATCCATGAGCCCTGGCAAAGTGATAAAGCAGGAGATAACGTGCCATCTCTTAAGGAGGGATCGCTCAAGCGGAGCGTCCCCCAAAGTGTACTGGCTTGCGTGGTTGACCGACTGCGCCAGGTATTGCGAGGCCGTTAGTCCTCATCTGCTCTCCTTCCTTCTGTCTGTCTAACCTTCATCGGGTTTGTGTGTGTGTATGTGATTTAAAAAAATGTTTTTTTTTTTGTATACAGTGTCGAGGCTCGTATGAGAGCAACACAAACGCACAGCAAGGGGGGCATGAGACAAGGGGGTGGGAGTGGGAAGGACAAAACAGTGGGGAACAGACATTAGGAGATCTGTGGAAGGGAGACGGATGGGACGGGGAACATGGAGGAAACAAGATGGACATGACAGGGACTTTCAGGAAGGAAAGCAGGGAATTTGAAGGAGGTGGGCTTGCGGTGGATTAATGGGGGTAAAAAAGATCAAGGATTTGGATGGGGGATGATGATGAGGTGGTGGTGAACAGCTGTTTTGAAGGCCTGGAGGGAAAAATGGGATTGAATAGAGTGAGGGAGTTTATTTCAAAGGCGGGGAAAAAGAGGAATGAAAGAGAGAATGTGAGCAGTGATTCGTGATTTTGGTAGTTTTACCTGAAGGGGGTTGTTGGTGGACCTTGAGCACCCTGCGGAAATGTGGTGGGGACAAATCGCAGAGAGAACAGGGGGGGGGGCGAGGCTGGAGAGGAGATGGTAGAAGACAGAAAGACCACCGACCTGCCTGCAGTGAGAGAGTGAGAGGCCCAAGGACTCTGCTTCATCGCGGGAGATGCCAATGATCCGAAATGCCTTGGTTTTCACAGCATGAAGCCGAGAAAGGTGTGAGGCAGGAGCACTAGCCCAGAGGGGAGAGCAGTACTCCATCAGGCTGCAGACGGAAGCTTTGTATGTGGTCAGGAGCTCAGATTGGCTGAGGAAGGACTTTGCACGACGGAGGATTCCCAGTTGGAGACTGGCTTTGGAGGCCAGGTTTGAAATGTTGCTTTCCCAGGAAAGATCATGGCAGATCATGAGACCCAGAAGCTTGAAAGAAAGGACTTTCCCCAGAGGATTGTTGAGAAAGTGGATTGGGGGGGGGGGGGGGGGGGGGTTCTAAACGGTCCTTTCGGAGAGACATAGTGAGAGTGTGAGATTTGTCTGGATTGAAAGACATGTTCCACGTGTTCGACCAGTTTGTGATTTTACCTAGATCTGCAGTGAGCGAAGAAGCTGTTGCATGCTGGTCTGAGGGATGACAGATGGTATGGCAGAGGGTGGAGTCATCAACAAAGAGATAAAGAGGTTTTCCAGAGAGTTGGAGAGATCATTGATGAAAACCAGAAAAAGAACAAGGGCCCAGAATGCTACTTGAGGAACTCACTGGACCGGAAGAGGGGATGAAATAACTCCATTTAGGGCCACACGTTGACTGCGACAGGAGAGGAAGTCTGCTAGGCATGAGTGGATGGCCTTGGATACCATAGGAAGAGAGTTTGGTGAGCAGGGCAGGGTGCCAGACCATATCGAAAGCACGTGATATGTCTAGGGAGCATATCCAGGGTAGAGTGACCTCGTCTGAAGCCAACTTGATGATCGGAAATCAGGCCATTGGAGAAGAGGAAGGATTTGTTGTCTGAAGCGATGATGGATTCCATAACCTTGCTGATGATTGGGAGAAGGCCGATTGGTCTGCAGTTGCAGGGATCTGTTTTTGCACCTTTTTATGCAAAGCAAAGCAAAGGGCAGTAATGTTTGCTGATTTCCAAGCAAATGGCAGATGACCTTGAGCAAATGAGAGGGTGAACAGAACAGAGAGCATGAGCAAGAGCAGAGGAGCAGGTTTTTAGGACACGTGGGCTGATGCTGTCTTGACCGGTTGCAGAATCTGAGTCGAGGTTTGACAGCAAGCTCTCCACCTTGTCAGGAGAAATGGACACAGAGTCCAGGGACAGTTGGGTGCGACTGGGTAAGCTCCCGCCCCTCTTGTCTCATGCCCCCCTTGCTGTGCGTTGTGTGTTTGCTGCCATACGAGCCTCGACAAGGTATACAAAAAAAAAAAATGCTTGGCCCAAGTCTTTCACAAACCGGCTGGCCAGGCCTGACGTTCGACTAAGGTTCAGGCAGTAATTTGTAGTTTGTTCAGGGTTCCGTCAAAAGCTCACCTTGTCTTCCTGAAGGACACCGTAGGATCTTTGAAGTTCACAAACTAATGTTGGCAGATGGGATGCCAGTTAACATTCATCGAAGAAATGGCACACATTGATGAAACACTGGGATGACAGCTGGGTCATGATTCAAACCCAGGCTAGACAACTTAGAGGAGACTGTTTCTCGCTTGAAGCCATCCTGCCAGCCCCCATGTTAATATAATTATCATTATGCCATTACATTGGACGGAATTGACCGATTTAATTTGTGGTTTGAATAATTTTGACGAATAATATAACTTGGATGACAGATGCTGGAGTCTGGATTGGAGGAAGATGTATCAACAACCTCCAGTACGCTGATTATTCCACTCTGTTGGCAGAAAGTGAAAAGAACTTGGATTAAGTGATCCAACTTGGATTAAGAAAGTGAAAAGAACTGCTGCAGACAGTGAAGAAGGAAAGTAAAAAGATGATCTTTATTTAAACCTAAAGATTAAAATCTTGTCAACTGAGAATATTGACGTGTTCAGAAGGGGGTGTTCTATTAGCAATAAGCGGGTAGAGCACTCGCCAAGTGGATCGCTTGATTTTAAGCACTTAAGCAAGCACTCCACCAAAACGG
Organism: Eptatretus atami; assembly: GCA_035128595.1. Classification (NCBI taxonomy): domain Eukaryota; kingdom Metazoa; phylum Chordata; class Myxini; order Myxiniformes; family Myxinidae; genus Eptatretus; species Eptatretus atami. The sequence continues at coordinate 175,018,008 of CM068952.1, read as the reverse complement.
TTGATAAGGAACAGCTGGCTTGGTAAGTGATAGCAAGCTGATTTGTAATGGAACACATCCCCCCAATGGTTGGGGTAAAGGCTACAACCAAGCTGTCTCTGCCAGAGCTTTGCAAAGCAGTGCAGGGTAAGGATGTTTGGAGGCATCTGATCATGAATGTCACCAGAAATCGGCCACAACTTAATGAAACTGGATAACTGGTTGTAATCGCACCAATAGGTGTGTGGATCAGCGACTGTTAGCCGATACACCGCCCATGCGTAAGTACGTCAAATTTTCTCCAAATTTCCCTCTGGCGAGTATTAAACAATGCCAACAAATCTTAGGAATATGGTTATGCATCAAATAAAGGCCATAATTTGGCCCATAAGGGTGTCAGTGGCAATATTACACTTGAATCCATGGCTGGGAGAGTCCCCAAGAATCCCAAGATGTGTTGTAAACAATCAATATAGAGTCCATATATAATCTGATCATGGCTCAAAAAATCGGACAGGCAATGGGATTCATCATTCATGTCCAAAGACTCATGTAAGCAGCTTTGTTAGCTAAAGATTGTTGCCGCTTACCAAGAGGCCTAGCAAGTCGAGACAGCTCTGATCCGTTCATCTGAGGAGGACACGATAAGTGTGGAATGCCTTAATCATGTCGAGTTTCCTCTCAACTTCTTCCAGTTTCGTAGCGACTGTTTAAAAGTGTTATTGTATGTTGGACAGAATTGACAAACGTTTGTGGTTATAATAATTTTTACATCCGGAAGGTGCGCCCCATGAAAGCCATGATAACCTATTGTACGCCTCAACACAGTTCGTGCAAGGTGCAAATCCCCCTTTGGGAAGGGGCAAATTAAATCGCTGCAACTTCCATTTTGTAACCCTTTGTCCCCCTGTCAAGTTGCGATTGGATAAGTATGTTTGAAGGTATCGCTGTCAAAAGATGGATGGATGGACAGACAGACACCAAATTGTATATTTTAATAAAATTCCATATCCCTGGACCAATTGCCCCAAACTTTGCTGTACCACGTTATTGTAACACTTGCTTGGTCAACGTCACAGTAAAAAATTTTTTTTTAATAAAATTACATTTCTTGATGAAATCGATGGTAAAATAAGAAATAATTTCGTTCTGGCCTATCAGTGGGAGCTTGGCTTGCACGGCTCTTCTGCATCACGTTCAAGATTAATTAGTTGTCAGAAATCAAACCAATTGTATTAAATTATTTGCATTCTGTATGCAGAATGTAAATTACTGTTCAAATATTTCGGTCTCCCTGGAACAACACTGAGTATAAGTCTTGTTACACAATCCTATACAACCTTTGACAAGGAAACGAGGCCATTTGGCCCATCATCGCTGGGTTGCACTCTGGGGTTGATATTTATTTTTGCTACAGCTCTAAACATCAATGTTCTTGAGGTTTCGATAAAGTCTAAATAACCTGATCATCGGGTGACCAACCTTATATAAACATATTGATTGTGGTGGGGGGAAAAGAGGGTGGGGGTGGGGTGGGGGGAGGGGTGGGGTTGGGAGAGGAGTGGGGAAACAAAAGCATCCTGTTAAACTTTGACCAGGATTGAAAATATGGAAATTATTCCATTAACTTGTGTAGCCCATTGGGACCAGATTGAGACACTGATGGCTGAAAGTGTAGAAGATGTATGTTTTTTTCTCTTGAAATGCATGAAATTGATTAATATGTATAGCAAAGGCCAATTGTCAAAATTGATGTCGGTGGCTTGCAGCTGGTGTCAGTGTTTGGGTTTCCAGTGCTTGTTAAAGCTTTGCCACACCTGTGTCCTATTTAATTGTATGCTGTAGTACAGGTTAGGTCGAAAGTTTGTTGAGTGACATCAGGCACTTATCCATGCCTTAGCGTTCTCCTGCGAAGCTGGCGAGTTCCTGGACATGCGGAAGCAGAAGTGTAAGAAGTGTTCAGCTGGTTCGTACTCCCTTGGTGACGGAGTTCGCTTCAATGAGTGGAATAGCCTGCCACCTGGCTTTGCTACCATGACTTTTAAATCCTTATTTGGTGAGGATTTGCTGGATGACACTTTCAATTGCAGCAGGTATGTTTAAATCTTTCTATTTTTTATCTTGTTATTAATGGGTATTTTTTTTATTGTATAGTATTAATCTTGGTCTTTTGGTGTAGAATCATCATCATCATCATCATCATCATCATCCCAAAGCAGTCTATTGGTAAGGGTTAAGCTAGGTGGTTTGCCTTTGCCTTCCCAGCAGACAGATAGTGCAGGAATTTGATAATTGTTCAGTGTGTCGGTGGTGATAGCTCACGGACTCTTCGTGGAACACCTGTTGAGACATTTGACATCCAGCCAATGACAAGTGCTTGTAGATGGCTCCTTCAGTTTGACATCCTTCCGATGGATGGCAAAAACAATGATGCAACACACTGCATGTGAAACAATGGGGTGGCAGTTTGGATTTGAATCCAAGCTTAGACTGATCAAAGGTGAGTCCGCATATCTTTAAGCTATATTGCCAGCCCCTGGAATAATAAATGTGACGCTAATAATTCGTATGATTATCTCAATAATTAGCACCCACCCTGCTCAGCTTGATGCGGTGGAAACCAAGGCCTTCAAGATTATTGGAATCTCCTGTGATGAAGCTGTCTATGGGCTTATCACTTTGCTGTCGCAGACAGGTCGGTGGTCTTTGTCTACCGCCTACTTTTTGTCTTGCACCCTCTGCTTTTTCCATGCTTTGCACATACAGTCCACCATCAACCCCCTTCTGGTGAAACTCTCAAAATCCAGAATGACTGCTCACCCCCACTCAT
>CM068952.1:175002032-175014199 GCA_035128595.1 Eptatretus atami | reverse complement strand
TTTTATTTTTTTATTTTTTTTTTTTGTTTGTTTGTTTGTTTGTTTGTTTGTCTGTAATCACGAAAAAAAAATTCTGCAGACCACAGTTTTCATTGGAAATTTTTGTAACTTCGCATATCAGAGGCCTATGGAGGTCCTTTCAGCGCATAAATTTTAAGGTCAAGGTCACTTTGTCGCAAATCAGGGGAGTCGACGAAACCCTTATTTTTTGAGTAATTTTGATCGGATCGTCTTCAAACTTCATGGGAATATAGTTCATGGTCTGGCATTCAGCTGATTTTTTTTGGTGGCGATTGGCCTTGACCTTCATGGTTAACGCCTAAGGTCAAACATATTTGACCCCAAGGTCAAATTTTCAAGTTTTAGGAACCATATCATGTAGTACCTCAAATTGAACACCTCGATGAGTGCTTTCTAGATATATCAAGCTTGAGACATTATGACGTGATTTGGTGACGTTATGAGGCAAACGCATATTTTTCATGTTACTCTGTAGAACGATTCTCATCGGAATCTCTCGTAGGCAGATATTCCTCAAGGAGTCGCTCCTGGTGGATAGCAGCTCTGTTCACCTCAGTGTGACCTTAAAGAAGTCACACGTGGTCACCTTTTGGCAAGATACGGATCACCCTACGGGTGACATTGTTTTATTATCTTGCCAAAACGAAGTTTTTGCAAGATGTTAGTCAGTCTGTATGTTTTTTTTATTTTTTATTTTTATTTTTATTTTTTTGTTTGTTTGTCTGTAATCACGAAAAAAAATTCTGCAGACCACAGTTTTCATTGGAAATTTTTGTAACTTCACATATCAGAGGCCTATGGAGGTCCCTTTCAGGCCATAAAATTTTGAAGGTCAAGGTCAAAGGTCAAGGTCACTTTTTCGCAAATCAGGGTAATCGACAAAACCCTTATTTTTTGAGTAATTTTGATCGGATCGTCTTCAAACTTCATGGAATATAGTTCATGGTCTGGCGCTCAGCTGATTAATTTTTGGTGGCGATTGGCCTTGACCTTCATGTGTTTTTTTGTTGTTGTTTTTTTTTTTTTTTTTTCTGTAATCACGTATAAATCACTCTGCAGAGCACAGTTTTCATTGGAAATTTTTGTAACTTCGCATATCAGAGGCCTATAGAGGTCCCTTTCAGCGCATAAAATTTTGAAGGTCAAGGTCAAAGGTCAAGGTCACTTTGTCGCAAATCAGGGGAGTCGACGAAACCCTTATTTTTGAGTAATTTTGATCGGATCGTCTTCAAACTTCATGGGAATATATTTCTGGTCTGGCATTCAGATGATTAATTTTTGGTGGCGATTGGCTTGACCTTCATGGTTAACGCCTAAGGTCAAACATATTTGACCCCAAGGTCAAATTTTCAAGTTTTAGGACCATATCGTGTAGTACCTCAAATTGAACACCTCGATGAGTGCTTTCTAGATATATCAAGCTTGAGACATTATGACGTCATTGGTGACGTTATGAGGCAAACGCATATTTTTCATGGTTACTCTGTAGAACGATTCTCATCGGAATCTCTCGTAGGCAGATATTCCTCAAGGAGTCGCTCCTGGTGGATAGCAGCTCTGTTCACCTCAGTGTGACCTTAAAGAAGTCACACGTGGTCACCTTTTGGCAAGATACGGATCACCCTACGGGTGACATTGGTTATTTTTATTTTTTTGTTTGTCTGTAATCACGAAAAAAAATTCTGCAGACACAAGTTTTCATTGGAAATTTTTGTAACTTCGCATATCAGAGGCCTATGGAGGTCCCTTTCAGCGCACAAAATTTTGAAGGTCAAGGTCAAAGGTCAAGGTCACTTTGTCGCAAATCAGGGTAATCGACAAAACCCTTATTTTTTGAGTAATTTTGATCGGATCGTCTTCACACTTCATGGGAATATAGTTCATGGTCTGGCCCTGAGGTCAAATTTGACCCCAAGGTCAAATTTTCAAGTTTTAGGAACCATATCATGTAGTACCTCAAATTGAACACCTCGATGAGTGCTTTCTAGATATATCAAGCTTGAGACATTATGACGTCATTTGGTGACGTTATGAGGCAAACGCAATTTTTTCATGGTTACTCTGTAGAACGATTCTCATCGGAATCTCTCGTAGGCAGATATTCCTCAAGGAGTCGCTCCTGGTGGATAGCAGCTCTGTTCACCTCAGTGTGACCTGAAAGAAGTCTCACGTGGTCACCTTTTGGCAAGATACGGATCACCCTAAGGTGACATTGGTTTATTTTATTATTTGTTTGTTTGTTTGTTTGTTTTGTTTGTGAACAGTATAACGGAAAAACTCCTGACGGTTTCGACGAAACTTGGTGGGGGGTTAGGTATGGTCCAAGGATCATGCCATTAATTTTGGACTTGGTCCCCCCCCCCCCAAAAAAAATTGTTAGAGAATTTTTTTTTTTTGCATTTCTACATGTTTTAAGTGATTTCCAACCCCCCCCCAAAAAAAATTGTTACCCCAAAAAAAAATAGAGAATTTTTTTTTTGGGCATTTCTACATGTTTTAAGTGATTTCCAACCCCCCCCAAAAAAAATTTAGAGAAAAAAAAATTTTTTTTTTTGCATTTCTACATGTTTTAAGTGATTTCCAACCCCCCCCCCCCCAAAAAAAATTGTTAGAGAAAAAAAATTTTTGCAACTTTTTTTCAACAAAAATTTGATTTTATTTTTTGCATTTCTACATGTTTTTAAGTGATTTCCAACCCCCCCCCCCCCCCAAAAAAAAATGTTGGAGAAAAGAACTATAACTGTCAGCACTGTTGACGTCATATTTAATGAATAAGATATAAGGTTCACTTGAGTGACCCAGCTGTATTGGCGGCGGAGGTTTTGCACTCTACGAGTGCTCCCCCTCTAGTTAAAGTTTTCATCCTGTTTGATCTTCTATTCCTTTCAGGTCCAGCTTTACAGTTCTTCTTCTCATGTTTATTTCGATCAGCAATTGTTTGTTTTTTTCTTTTTGATCTCCCCATAGAGGATAAGGGAGGCTTATCGCTGTCTTGGAGTTTTTCTGCAATTAGTGCCCCAAATTTTAATGAGCACAGAGTTCCTTAAACCTGTGGGAGTACAAAATGACCATTTAGAAATATATATTATATATAATATTTAAAATATATATATATATATATATATATATATATATAATATAACCGGGCGTAGTGGCGTGCGCCTGTAATCCGGCTACTCGGAGGGCTTGGGTTGAGGATCGCTTGAGGACGGGAGCTCTGCGCTGGCCGCGCTATGAGGGTGTAGGGCAGCCCGGAATCATGGCGAAACCCAATCCTTATCCCTGTGTCGTAAGAGGCAACCAGGATTGCGTCAGGAAGGGCATCTGGCGTAAAACCTATGCGGATCATAACGGATGATCCGCTATGGCGACTCCTAACGGGAGCAGCCGAAAGACGAACAACAACATATATATATATATATATATATTATATATATATATAATATGTTGGTGTTGGCGTAGTGGTTAGGGTAGCGGCTTGGGATCCAAAAGGTTCTGAGTTCAAGCCCCGTTGGCCGCTTGAATTAATACACACCAGGAGGTTGACTCAGCCTGTCATCCTTCCGAGGTCGGCGAAGTGAGTACCAGTGTACTGGGCCCGGTGTACGCCCCGGTTAGAATAGGTGTACCATATTCTGTGTCGTAAGAAGCGACCAGCGTTGCGTCAGGAAGGGCATCTGGCGTAAAACCTGTACCAAATCATTATGCGGATCATAACGGATGATCCGCTGTGGCGACCCCTAACGGAGCAGCTGAAAGAAGAAGAAGAAGATGCTACGATTTGAAAGTTTTGTGTAAGTCGCTCAAGCATTGGCAGAGAAAATGAATTTGAAAGCGAATAAGGTGAAAAGTGAGGGCGAGGAAAAAAAGTGAGGGATGAAAAGTTCTTACTATGTGAAACACCTGCAACCCATACCTTCAGAAAATGGATTTTTTTTTCGGGGGGGGGGGGGGACTTTGGCCACATTTTCCATCCAAACATCATGCAACTTTGTAAAAGCTAGTTTTTACCATTGTACATATTTCTTATGTGGTCAACCTGGTTGTGGGATGGCTTTGAAGGCTATATAAAGTACAAGTTGATGCCTTTCCTTGGTGTGGAAAGGAGTTCACTGAGCACACTGCTCAAGTGTAAGCACATCTGCACTTGCCACTAAGAGACGGTTTGAGCCCAAATTATCTGAGCCTAAACCGAAAAACACTGGAGAAGTCAGGAATCCCAAATCGATTTCCAGAAATTCTTGGAAATGAGATACAGGAAGGAAACACCTAACTTGGGCTCTTTTGTTTTTTTTGTCTTTTCTCAGATAAAGCTCGAGAATTAAACTTGTACCATCTCTAATCTCTACCATATCCTGCATGTCAGCGGATTGTAGCGGCCTCCTGGAGGGAGTGGATATTTACTAGTAACCATAAAAACATAGTCGCTGCCGCGTGTGGCACAATAGACAACATAGAAGATAATGAGCACTAAAATATTATCCTGAACTTTGTGTTGACTGGAACTTTCAGTCGTCCTTTTAAAAAAAATCTCTTTCCAAAGAGCCTCGCCAACGTTCCATAACATGGTCAAAGATAGTTGTGAACACCTATTACTAGTTGAATATTAAATGAGCATCGCTATAGTATCAAAAATAACATCCCAATATTAAGACCTGATTTGATTTGGACTTTATGCATACTTAACATAGTGTATTTGGACTTATCTCACTGATGTGTATTGCTATGGAAGGGGAGTTGGAGGGCCCATGGTTGGAATACTGCCCAGGGCCAAAAGCACCCTTAATCCATTCCTGCTTGAGGCAGGCACTATTTGGTTTGGGTCCTTCATGACCCATGGAGGCTGTGTTGTCTAAGAAGATTGGAGTCGAGTGGGAGATAGCGTTCATGCAAATCTCTCAAGCAGTCTGCACCAAAATGGGCAACAAGGAGGACCAAGTGCACATGTCTGCATATTTTATCCCCCTCAGGACAGCCCATTTCAAGCATCCATTATGCCCCTGTAAAGTACATTTATAGTGCTTTTCATGTCCGTAGTGTCCACAGGATGCAGGTAACGATGAGGGGTAAGGGAGAACGCAAAAGTGGACAATATGGAGACATCAGCAAAATTGTGTTTGACCAGCTTGTGATTTGTCATGGTCTGAGGAGGGGGAGGGCTGCTGCCTGTCTGTCAGAAGGATGACAGATGTCGTGACAGTGTGGAGTCATCAGCAAAGAGATAAAGAGGATTTTCCAGAGAGTTGATGAGATCATTGATAAAGATAAGGAATAATATGGGCGCCGAGAAACTGCTTGGGGTACTTAAACCTTGACAGGGAGAGATGAAAGGGTTCCGTTGAGAGCCACATGTTGTTTTCTGAGAGTGGAAGAAGTCGGTAATCCAAGAGTGGAGTTGGCCTTGGATTCTATAGGCAGACAGTTTGGAGAGAAAGGCAGGATGCCAGACTGTATCAAAAGCTCCAGATAGACGGTTCTGATCTCAAGTCTGACATTGAGGGCCCCCGCCATTGTTGGGAGAGTTGCAGAAGCATGTTCAAGTTGGTGACCATGTCTGAATCTGACTTGATGATCTGAGATGAGGCTGTTGGAGAAAAGGAATGATTTTAATATCAACTGCGATGGTGGATTCCATGACCTTCGTGCTGATTTTTGGAAGTACAGTAAGCTAATTGGGCTGTGTTAAGGGGATTGTTTTTGCACCTTTTAATGTAATGCTGTGATGTTGGCTGATTTCCAATTTTCTCGGTGGATATCGGAGACTAGTCCTGAAGTGTTAAATAAATAATATTATAAGATAATATAAAAACGCGAATGCGTGAAGCGTGAATGTAGAAGCAGGTCACACTTTGACCCTGAATACGTGTGGTCCCAAATAGCGAATCTGCTAATAATGGGGTCCGACAGTATACCAACATGCAGGAAGACTATTTGAAATATATCAGCATGTATGAGGACAGTTACACTTTGAATGGTATCATTACACACAACTAAGATTCAACATTTTTCTAATTAGCATTACCCTATCAAATGAAAATATTATTTATGAGCAAATACAACCCGTCACTTTGTTGAGCGGGAATATCAAGAAGGGAGACAGACAGAGACAAAAAAAGAAGAGTGGAAGTGCGGAGGGTAAGGGGGTGTCTAGATTTGTGTTTGGTAGGGGAGAAGGAAGGAGCAGTTTTCAACTTGTTGGTATTGGGACTTGAGGGAACCAGTGGGTGGGGGGTGGGGAGGTGATGTTCTTGCCTGCCAGCATTAGTACAGCATTGAACAAAATGGGAACATTCAAATGGGTCATATAAACACCGCCCAGAGACATCATGGGTGGAAGTAGGAGGGGCTTGAGGAGCGATACATGAGGGAAAGGGAAGGAAGGGTGTTTTTCTTAAATCATTGAAAACACTTTGCAAATCCATCCATCCAATTGGGACAACTCTGTGTGTGCAGAGCGTTGGTGGCTACCTAAACTGTCTCCTTGGCTTATTGGGCCACAATCCTGGATGGGTCACCACTCCACAACAGACTGTGCGCAATGTTCATGCCTTTATTTAATTTCTGTACATGATTTACAAATAAAATGCGATCGGCTCAAATCTGTTAACCTGAGCTGAATTTCAAAAATTTAAAACTGCAGAATTGATCCAAGCAGCAGTTCTGACTGCTTTTTTTTTGTATACATTGTCGGGCTTGCATGAGAGCTAACGTACAACGCACAACAAGGGGGCATGAGACAAAGGGGTGGGAGAGGGAAGGACAAAACAGTGGGGACAGAGCATGAGGAGATCTATGGAAGTTAAAGGAATGGGGGGGGAACACGGGGGAAACAGATGGACATTGCAGGGACTTTCAGGAAGGACAGCAGGGAATTTGAAGGAGGTGGGTTTGGGGTGGACTAATGGGGTAGAAAAGATCGAGGTTTGATGGGGGAAGATTGGGTGGTGGTGAACAACTGTTTTGAAGGTTTGGTGGGAAGAATAGGATTAAACAGTGTGCGAGTTTATTTCAAAGGTGGGAAAAAGGAAATAAATGAGTGAAGGTGAGCAATGATTCGTGATTTTGGTGGTTTTACAGAAGGGGTTGTTGGCGCACCTTGAGCGCCCTGCAAATATATGGTGGGGACATGTCGCAGACAGAGCAGGGGTGGAGGGGGTGGGGGCAAGACCCGAGAGGAGACGGTAGTAAACAAAGACTGCAAAAACAAAAAAGTGTTCATTGTCCAATTGACACATTCTTTGACACCTTCCTCTCCTCGACTTTCGAGATTTCTATGTTGGTGGACGGGGTTTGGGAGGAGGTTAGCGTGAGGGGATTGGAAGGAATGGCAGCTTGAGGGGAGGGGAAGGGAATGCAGCGTAGCGGGGAGATGAAATGTGCCCAAACAGCAACGTCTTCTTTTTTTAACCACCAGGTTTCTATGTAAAACCAGACTGGAGCATTTAAAACCGATGCTACCGGACCTGGCAAAGGCCTGCCTGCAATATAGAATGCCAGCACATGCAGCACACCTTTGTACACCTGTCACCTCACTCCAAATCGTTCATACATGCTACATTCTGGGAGCAGTTAAAATTCAAACCAAGCTTTCAATAATGGACTTGCACGCCCCCTACAGCTCTCTTCTTATGGTATTCAAGGCAATCTCCATTCATGCTTCGCAGATTTCCTCTCCTGTTGCAGGCAATGTGTGGTTCTTCATGGAATTCTCTCACCTCCTCTTCCTGTCCTGGCTGGAGTTCCTAAAGGCAGTGTTCTTGGCCTGGTGCTTTTTTCTGGATTTCATCAATGATCTCTCAGGTCAGGTCAGGTATGGGAGCATGCACCAGAGCAACGTGTCGGTGTCCACTTTCCGCCAGTACTCAGAGGCCTTTTGTCTAGCCATCTCCCAAGCAAATGCCTGACCCACTCCCATCTCCTTGAGATGCTTATCACCTCAGCAAATGCCTGACGCCATCCTCCATCTCCTTGAGATGCTTATCAACCTGCTGCAACATGAGGCACGTGGTCAGCACATTGGCCTCCTCCACTCATGAGGCTCCCAGCTGAGAGAATCTGGTGAGCGGATCAGCATCAGGAAAACGAGCCACATGTCCACACAGCTGCAGCTGATGCTCACGGGACAATGCAGGTAACAAATCTCAATTTGAGTCTCTCTCAGCAACGGCTCGTTGGAACAAAAAAGCTATCACTGGTCCAAAAGGAATAAGGTCTCATCTCAGATCCTGGTCATGAGTCCAAGTCTCACATCCTGAGAGCAAGACTGGAAGCACCAAGGACCTGAAGCTTGAACTTTTTGTCCTCCTGCACAGGTACCAGCAGCGCGCACACCCACATGATCCAGTGAATTCATGACTCCCCAGGCCCGACTCCAGACGTCTATTGAACTTTGGCTCACACCCAGCAGAGGCATGAATATCACTACCAAGGTGAGTGAATCTCTCCACGACCTCAACATCCTCACCACAAACAGGTACAGACAAGGTAGCTTGCATCCAATATGTCATTGAAAGCTGGATCTTAGTTTTGACCCAGGAAACCCGTAATCCCAGTGCTCCGAATCATTCAGCACCTTGAGGGCCCCAAAAGGATTTCTAGAGTCTCCACAAAGGGACTGCGAAACTAAGGTCAGAGATCTTGACATTCCAAACGATGCAGTGCATCTTGATCTCTCCAACACCCTCCAGAATCCAGTCCATACAAGTGTGGAAAGTGTGGGTGCCAGTCCACATCTCCTGACAAACTCCAGTAAACTACTGGAAATAAGTCTGGAGATGGTAATCACAACAATCTCTAGTATCTCCATACCAGAGTATAGGTCAGCCATCAATGGGTGATCAGTTTTGGTGGCACCCCACGAAGACTAGAATCCTCCCAGAGGGTCGGCCTGATTCACTGAAGTGAACGCTTTGGCAGAGATCAACATAAGCTGCAAGCAGCCCCTGCCGAAACTCATCTGCCTTCAGTGAGGACCCCGAAGAGCAAGGATACAGTCAATCGTTGACCTCTTAGGTGTATAGCCTGGATGCTGTGGCTCAAGTAGATGGTGGCAATCCCTTATCAATAATTATCTGAGCAAAGACCTGCCCAGCACCAGAAAGCAGTGTCACGGCCTCGGTAGTTGTTGCAGTCCTGGCGATCACCCTTCCTTTTCCAGAGAGGGACAACAAGGCCCCTCTTCCAGTCAGTTGGGATGATGCCTGTGTTCCAGGCAGAGACAGAACTGCTAATGCAACGACACGAGCACAGCATTTTCCACCAGCCTTGAAGTTCAGCATGAATGCCACAAATCCCAGGAGCTTCACTCCATTTCAACCGGTTCACCACAGCTTGTGTTTCCACAAACGAAGGTGGATCACAGTTGTTTTGAGGTCAGCAATAGGGATTGTAACACCCCTGACATCCAACTCGACAGCTGGTGGATCAGCCTGGTACAACGCCGCTCAAATAACCGACCCAAGCGGGCCTTCACTTCAGACTCCTCTGTCAAGAGCCCACCACAATCAGCCTATAACTGCACTACAACCGAGAGACAGGCTGTGGAGGAACGCAATGCACACATTCCCCTGTAAGCAGGAAGAGAATCACTTGATCACAGGTGATGCTCTACCCCTCCGCATATTCGTCGCACTCAGCCTCCTTGTCCACCCTTAAGCACGTACAGTTTTAAACCGCCTCAGCTCCCTGAAGAGCTCAGCTCGGCGCATTACCCTGGCCCTGCAACTCTGGTCAATGGCGTCCAGTGTCCCTTGAGAGCAAAATTCTTCTTCACCCGCTTCAGTGAGTTCCAAAACGTCCACCAGCAACATCTGGGACGGTGGACTTGAAGGCACTCCACAACTCTTCAGGTTTCCCTCAAAGCACCCCAGACCCCAAAATCCCCACTCTCAGCCTGTTTGCAAGCTGCTCAGCTACCCTCTTATTCTTGAGTTTGCCAATCCAGCCTCGGCTGGGATGGTACCTATTTTCCCGATATAAGCTGCAACGTCAGTGTTGCTACATAAAAAAGCTGTGGTCTATTATTGGAGGAACCTGAGCACGTCCCGGTAAGGCCTGCAGGTCTGAATCGTCCTCCGCGACGCATCAACGAGCACAGGGTCAATCTCCTTTGCCCACACCGCCAGCATTGAAACTACCAAGTCCAGCGATGAGCCTGTGGGCACTGAAACCATGAACCAGCCACCCTAAGTCCATGACTTTTTGCAAAGTCAAGGAACTTGGTGCTATTCTGGTTCACAGTTCCAGACCCGTGGGGACCTCACTTTCTGCCATTATCTTTCCTGGGAAAAGCCACATCTCCAAGCTGGCCCTAAAGCCAGTCGTGACTGAGCATCCTCATCGTATACAAAGTCTTTCCCTTCATTGGCACCATCCTTGAGCTTCTCCGACACTCTACAAAAGCTTTATCCAGTAGTCTGATGGAATACTGCTATCTCGCCATCTGGAGGGGTGTACCTGCCTCACACCAGCTTCACACCCATGCTGTGGAAACGAAGGCTTTTTAGGATCATTGGATCTCCAATCGATGAAGCTGAGTCTTTGGGTGTCTCTCACTCTCTCTACTGGAGGCAGGTTGGTGGTCTTTCTGTCTTCTACCTGTCTCCTCTCTGGCTTTGCCACCTCCTGCTTCTTGTCTGTGACCTTGTCCCCCCTGTATTCTGTAAGGTGCTTCAAGGTCTGCCAAAAACCCCTTCTATTAAACTGACAAAATCGAGGAATCACTGCTCACACTCTTTCATTCCTCTTTTTTTTTTCCTGCCTTTGAAACAAACTCCCACACTCTCTTCAATCCCACTCCTCCTTTAGGTCTTCAAAACAGGTGTTCACCACCATCTCATATTTCCCCCATCCAAATTGTGATCTTTTTCTACCCCTTTAATCCACCCCAAACCCACCTCCTTCAAATTCCATATTTTTCTTTCCTGAAGTCCCTGTATGTACATTTGGTTACCCCCGTGACCCTGCCCCATCCTCTCCCTTCCACAGATCTCCTATTGTCTGCGGTTCCTCCTATTTTATTGGCTTCCCCTCTCCACTCCTCTTGTCCTCCTGCCTTGTTATATGTCCTGTGTATGAGCTCTGACCATAAGCTCGACATGGTGTACCCCAAAAAAAAAATCCTCTTCTTAACAGCCCTCAATACGTGTTCCTCCAACCTCTTTGCCATCGTCTGCTAATCATTCATGTGCACCGCCGATTATATTAATCTTTTCACTCGCACATGTGCATGGATTCTCAAACCGACATGCTCAGCTATCCCCACACCTGTAGTGTATGACATGTCCCGCATGGCTTGGCGCCGCAGCACGTCCACTCCCTGCATGCGGTTCGCGATAAACATGGTTCACGAGATGGCTACGTAACCTCCACCACAGAGTCACGCACCACGGGCCCCAGTGCGAGTTTGGTCCGCATGCCCGCGAAATCCGTGCAACCGCCCACACATAACTAAGCATCGCAGACAACATACCCCTTCCTGGACACTCCCTTTATCAAATCAAGTCCCTCCATTTATACCACAGTCCATGTGTGCTGTCTATGTAACCTCTTTGTGTTTGCAGCAACTGCCACTGCACCTCCCATCGGGACACAACCGCCAGCTCCCATTGCACAGATTGCATGCATTCTCGCCCGTAATGTGCTCCAATTTCCTCCTTGGCGGAGTTCCGAACACTCGGTTTCAATTTGTAGGGAACTCACGAAGTGGGCTCAAGCAAGCACTTCAATGAAACGGCTGGCTTGGCAGCCAATTAGTGATCGGTCATACAAAAACACCATTCAGAGATGCCCGGAAGTGTCAAACAATGTGCGAATTGGACAAATGAACATCATATAATAATTATATATATATATATATTATATATATATATTTTTTTAGCATTCAGAACTGCTGCCAAGGAATTCCGCAGTTTAAATTTTCAAAATTGGCTCATGCTAAAGTTATCGCATGTGCAGAAATTAAATAAAGCCACAAACACTGGCATCCTGTGTGTTTATAAAGCATTACTTGAGTGACCCAGCTGTATTGGCGGCGGAGGTTTTGCACTCTACCGAGTGCTCCCCCTCTAGTTAAAGTTTTCATCCTGTTTGATCTTCTATTCCTTTCAGGTCCAGCTTTACAGTTCTTCTTCTCATGTTTATTTCGA
>CM068952.1:174987222-174998703 GCA_035128595.1 Eptatretus atami | reverse complement strand
GGGGTGAATGTTCTTGCCTGCCAGCATTAGTACAGCATTGAACAAAATGGGGAACATTCAAATGGGTCATACTAAACACCGCCCAGAGACATCCATGGGGGTGGAAGTAGGAGGGGCTTTGGAGGAGCGATACATGAGGGGAAGGGAAGGAAGGGTGTTTTTCTTAAATCATTGAAAACACTTTGCCAATCCATCCATCCATTGGGACCATACTCTGTGTGTGCAGAGCGTTGGTGCTACCTAAACTGTCTCCTTGGCTATTGGGCACAATCCTGGATGGGTCACCACTCCAACACAGACTGTGCCAATGTTCATGCCTTTATTTAATTTCTGTACATGATTTACAACTAAAATGCGATCGGCTCAAATCTGTTAACCTGAGCTGAATTTCAAAATTTAAACTGCAGAATTGATCCAAGCAGCAGTTCTGACTGCTTTTTTTTTGTATACATTGTCGAGGCTTGCATGAGAGCTAACGTACAACGCACAACAAGGGGGGCATGAGACAAGAGGGGTGGGAGAGGGAAGGACAAAACAGTGGGGAACAGAGGCATGAGGAGATCTATGGAAGTTAAAGGAATGGGGCGGGGAACACGGGGGAAACAAGATGGACATTGCAGGGACTTTCAGGAAGGACAGCAGGGAATTTGAAGGAGGTGGGTTTGGGGTGGACTAATGGGGGTAGAAAAGATCGAGGTTTTGGATGGGGGAAGATTGGGTGGTGGTGAACAACTGTTTTGAAGGTTTGGTGGGAAGAATAGGATTAAACAGTGTGCGAGTTTATTTCAAAGGTGGGAAAAAGGAATAAATGAGTGAAGGTGAGCAATGATTCGTGATTTTGGTGGTTTTACCAGAAGGGGGTTGTTGGCGCACCTTGAGCGCCCTGCAAATATATGGTGGGGACATGTCGCAGACAGAGCAGGGGGTGGAGGGGGTGGGGGGCAAGACCCGAGAGGAGACGGTAGTAAACAAAGACTGCAAAAACAAAAAAGTGTTCATTTGTCCAATTGACACATTCTTTGACACCCCTTCCTCTCCTCGACTTTCGGAGATTTCTATGTTGGTGGACGGGGTTTGGGAGGAGGTTAGCGTGAGGGGATTGGAAGGAATGGCAGCTTGAGGGGAGGGGAAGGGAATGCAGCGTAGCGGGGAGATGAAATGTGCCCAAACAGCAACGTCTTCTTTTTTTAACCACCAGGTTCTATGTAAAACCAGACTGGAGCATTTAAAACCGATGCTACCGACCTGGCAAAGGCCTGCCTGCATATATGCATGCCAGCACATGCAGCAACCTTTGTACACCTGTCACCTCACTCCAAATCGGTTCATACATGCTACATTCTGGGGAAGCAGTGTAAAATTCAAACCAAGCTTTCAATATGGACTTGGCACCCCCTACAGCTCTCTTCTTATGGTATTCAAGGCAATCTCCATTCATGCTTCGCAGATTTCCTCTCCTGTTGCAGGCAATGTGTGGTTCTTCATGGAATTCTCTCACCTCCTCTTCCTGTCCTGGCTGGAGTTCCTAAAGGCAGTGTTCTTGGCCCTGTGCTTTTTCTGGATTTCATCAATGATCTCTCAGGTCAGGTCAGGTATGGGAGCATGCACCAGAGCAACGTGTCGGTGTCCACTTTCCGCCAGTACTCCAGAGGCCTTTGTCTAGCCATCTCCCAAGCAAATGCCTGACCCATCCCCATCTCCTTGAGATGCTTATCAACCTCAGCAAATGCCTGACCCATCCCCATCTCCTTGAGATGCTTATCAACCTGCTGCAACCATGAGGCACGTGGTCAGCACATTGGCCTCCTCCACTCATGAGGCTCCCCAGCTGAGAGAATCTGGTGAGCAGGATCAGCATCAGGAAAACGAGCCACATGTCCACACAGCTGCAGCTGATGCTCACGGACAATGCAGGTAACAAATCTCATTTGAGTCTCTCTCAGCAACGGCTCGTTGGACAAAAAAGCTATCACTGGTACCAAAGGAATAAGGTCTCCATCTCAGATCCCTGGTCAGAGTCCAAGTCTCACATCCTGAGAGCAAGACTGGAAGCACCAAGGACCTGAAGACTTGAACTTTTGTCCTCCTGCACAGGTACCAGCAGCGCCACACCCACATGATCCAGTGAATTCATGACTCCCCAGGCCCGACCCAGACGTCTATTGAACTTTGGCTCACACCCAGCAGAGGCATGAATATCACTACCAAGGTGAGTGAATCTCTCCACGACCTCAACATCCTCACCACAAACAGGTACAGACAAGGTAGCTGCATCCAATATGTCATTGAAAGCCTGGATCTTAGTTTTGACCCAGGAAACCCGTAATCCCAGTGCCTCCGAATCATTCAGCACCTTGAGGGCCCCCAAAAGGATTTCTAGAGTCTCCACAAAGGGACTGCGAAACTAAGGTCAGAGATCTTGACATTCCCAAACGATGCAGTGCATCTTGATCTCTCCAACACCCTCCCCAGAATCCAGTCCATACAAGTGTGGAAAGGTGTGGGTGCCAGTCCACATCCCTGACAAACTCCAGTAACTACTGGAAATAAGTCTGAGATGGTATCACCACATCTCTCAGTACTCTCCATACCAGAGTATAGGTCAGCCATCAGATTGATCAGTTTTGGTGGCACCCCACGAAGACTAAGAATCCTCCAGAGGGCGGCCTGATTCACTGAAGTGAACGCTTTGCAGAGATCAACATAAGCTGCAAGCAGCCCCTGCCGAAACTCATCTGCCTTCAGTGAGGACCCGAAGAGCAAGGATACAGTCAATCGTTGACCTCTTAGGTGTAAAGCCTGGATGCTGGTGCTCAAGTAGATGGTGGCAATCCCTATCAATAATTATCTGAGCAAAGACCTTGCCCAGCACCGAAAGCAGTGTCACCCCTCGGTAGTTGTTGCAGTCCTGGCGATCACCCTTCCTTTTCCAGAGAGGGACAACAAGGCCCCTCTTCCAGTCAGTTGGGATGATGCCTGTGTTCCAGGCAGAGCACAGAACTGCATGCAACGACACGAGCACAGCATTTCCACCAGCCTTGAAGTTCAGCATGAATGCCACAAATCCCAGGAGCTTCACTCCATTTCAACCGGTTCACCACAGCTTGTGTTTCCACAAACGAAGGTGGATCACAGTTGTTTTGAGGGTCAGCAATAGGGATTGTAACACCCCTGACATCCAACTCGACAGCTGGTGGATCAGCCTGGTACAGCCGCTCAAAATAACCGACCCAGCGGGCCTTCACTTCAGACTCCTCTGTCAAGAGCCCACCACAATCAGCTATAACTGCACTACACCGAGAGACAGGCTTGGAAGAACGCAATGCGCGAATTCCCCTGTAAGCAGGACGAGAATCACTTGATCACAGGTGATGCTCTACCCCCTCACATATTCGTCGCACATCAGCCTCCTTGTCCACCCTTAACGCACGTACAGTTTTACGCCTCAGCTCCCTGAAGAGCTCAGCTCGGCCATTAACCCTGGCCCTGCAACTCTGGTCAATGGCGTCCAGTGTCCCTTGAGAGACAAAATTCTTCTTCACCCTTCAGTGAGTTCCAAAACGTCCACCAGCAACATCTGGGACGGTGGTCTTGAAGGCACTCCACAACTCTTCAGGTTTCCTCAAAGCACCCAGACCCCAAAATCCCCACTCAGCCTGTTTGCAAACTGCTCAGCTACCCTCTTATTCTTGAGTTTGCCAACATCCAGCCTCGGCTGGGATGGTACCATTTTCCCGGATATAAGCTGCAACGTCAGTGTTGCTACAACAAAGCTGTGGTCTATATTGAGGAACTGAGCACTCCGGTAGGCCCTGCAGTTCTGAATCGTCCTCCAGCGACCATCAACGAGCACAGGGTCAATCTCCTTTGCCACACCGCCAGCATTGGAATACCAAGTCCAGCGATGAGCCTGTGGGCACTGAAACCATGAACCAGCCACCCTAAGTCCATGACTTTTTGCAAAGTCAAGGAACTTGGTGCTATTCTGGTTCACAGTTCCAGACCCGTGGGGACCTCACTTTCTGCCATTATCTTTCCTGGGAAAGCCACATCTCCAAGCTGGCCTCTAAAGCCAGTCGTGACTGAGCATCCTCAATCGTACAAAGTCTTTCCCTTCATTGGCACACCTGAGCTTCTCACCACTTACAAAGCTTTCATCCATAGTCTGATGGAATACTGCTATCCCATCTGGAGGGGTGTACCTGCCTCACACCAGGCTTCACACCATGCTGTGGAAACGAAGGCTTTTAGGATCATTGGTATCTCCAACGATGAAGCTGAGTCTTTGGGTGTCTCACTCTCTCACTGGAGGCAGGTTGGTGGTCTTTCTGTCTTCTACTGTCTCCTCTCTGGCTTTGCCACCCTCCTGCTCTGTCTGTGACCTTTCCCCCCTGTATTTCTGTAAGGTGCTCAAGGTCTGCCAAAAACCCCCTTCTATTGAAACTGACAAAATCGAGAATCACTGCTCACCTTCTCTTTCATTCCTCTTTTTTTTTCCTGCCTTTGAAACAAACTCCCACACTCTTCAATCCCACTCCTCCTTTTAGGTCTTCAAAACAGGTGTTCACCACCATCTCATATTTCCCCCCATCCAAAATATTGATCTTTTCTACCCCTGTTAATCCACCCCAAACCCACCTCCTTCAAATTCCATATTTTCTTTCCTGAAAGTCCCTGTAGTACCATTTGGTTTACCCCGTGGACCCTGCCCCATCCCTCTCCCTTCCACAGATCTCCTATTGTCTCGGTTCCCTCCTATTTTATGCTTCCCTCTCCCACTCCTCTTGCCTCCTGCCTTGTTATATGTCCTGTGTATGAGCTCTGACATGAGTCTCGACATGGTGTACCCCCAAAAAAAAATCCCTCTTCTTAACAGCCCTCAATACGTGTTCCTCCAACCTCTTCGCCATCTCTGCTAATCATTCATGTGCACCGCCGATTATATTAATCTTTTCACTCGCACATGTGCATGGATTCTCACCGACATGCTCAGCTATCCCCACACCTGTAGTGTATGACATGTCCCGCATGGCTTCGGCGCCGCAGCACGTCCACTCCCTGCATGCCGGTTCGCGATAAACATGGTTCACGAGATGGCTACGTAACCTCCACCACAGAGTCACACACCACGGGCCCCAGTGCGAGTTTGGTCCGCATGCCCGCGAAATCCGTGCACCGCCCACACATAACTAAGCATGCAGACAAGCATACCCCTTCCTGGGACACTCCCTTTACAAATCCAAGTCCCTCCATTTATACCACGTCCATGTGTGCTGTCTATGTACCTCTTTGTGTTTGCAGCAACTGCCAACTGCACCTCCCATCGGGACACACCGCCAGCTCCCATTGCACAGATTGCATGCATTCTCGCCCGTATGTGCTCCAATTTCCTCCTTGGCGGAGTTCCGAACACTCGGTTCAATTTGTAGGGAACTCACGAAGTGGCTCAAGCAAGCACTTCAATGAAACGGCTGGCTTGGCCAGCAATTAGTGATCGGTCATACAAAACACCATTCAGAGATGCCCGGAGTGTCAAACAATGTGCGAATTTGACAAATGAACATATATATATATATATTTAGCATTCAGAACTGCTGCCAAGGGCAATTCCGCAGTTTAAATTTTCAAAATTGGCTCATGCTAAGAGCTTATCGCATGTGCAGAAATTAAATAAAGCCACAAACACTGGCATCTGTTGTTTATAAGCATTGCGATATATCCAATGATTTGTAGGTATGAAGATCAGCGATGTATCCAGTGATTCTTCTTATGAAGCTTTATTGCACAGCGGGGTGGGAGTCCGGAGGAAAGGGGGTGGGATGGTACATTGTGGTTGTCCGGGTTGGAGGGGGGTGTGTGGTGAGAGGAGGGACCCAGCAGCACCAGGTGCCCCTGCTAGTGCAATAGAGAGATGGTCTTCCTTCAATATGTTTCTAATCCCCTCCAGACCATTGTGCTGCATGTTTCTTTCCCACATCTATCTTTCATCTCACTCTTCCTTCTCCCGAGAGAACCAGCTCAGACCGGCTGTAAGTTGATACCAGAGCCCCACGTGGAATCAAAAGGGGATCAAGATTGCTACGTGCCCCTGAAACCCAGAGCCAATCGGTTGTGGGCATAACAAATACACACCCCTTGATCAAAGGGCCAAGAGCAGCAAGTCAGCAACAACTATACACCCCTTGAGCCAGGCATCAATGAGGAGCTGGCTCAGTATGCAAATATTTGGTTCAAAAAGACCTGTAGGCAAGACTAATGCTTGACCGACTGAAAAAGAGCCCTCACCCCCTTCTGTCCTTGGATCGTCGCTGGCTGGCTGTCTCTCTAGGCCTCTAGGTGGATCATCATGCTGGTCATCGACACTTGGTGCTTGTGTGGGTCATCAAAGGATTGTTCTGCACCTGGGCATAGTTGCGATTAATGCCGCTGGCACCTGGCATGACTGGACTCTAGTTCAGTGCATCGGGGGTTTCAGACGCTGCAGTCACGGCTGTCTTGCGAAGGTCTTTAAAGAGCATCAACCAATAAAGCAGGGTGAAAGGAGCCCCAGCAAGCAGTCATGGGGGAAGTGACCCGTCTTCTCCCCCAGGCACCGTGACACTCCGCGTTGCGTACCCGCCCAGAAGGAAAAGTGAGGGTTTTTTTTGTTTAAAGGTTTTTATCTTAAATCAAAGATTGCAGGCAAACCATGTGACTGATGACATCATAATTAAAAAAAAATTCCTCATGTATAATCTATTGCATACACAAGGTTTCACAATGATCTGTTGAGCAATTCTCCAGAAAAGGTTATTTAATTTTTTGCTCAAATCCAAGATGGCGGCCAAACCACATCATCAATCCAAATTATTTTTACATTGGGATCATCTTCACATATCACCCTATCACTTCCTAAAGTCTGACATTTGTCTGGTTTTCTCGAAACTGCTTACACAAAAAAATAATAAAAACCAGAATTTTAAAAGGGTTCCCAGATTGGATGGCTTAGATCCCGAATAATAATAATAATAATAATAATAATATCATGAGTTCCCTTATAATTAATTTCAACACAGTAGAAGGTAGGAAGCCATTTGGCCCAAAAAAAGACTGCACCTATGGTTGTTTGTCCATGCTCTATCCTTTTAAATACTGATTATCAAGCAAAGAAGCAGTAAGTACCATTCAAAGTCTTTGATATGACTGGTAGGGCCAGGTTAGAACTGTCGACCTCACAGGCTCAGAGTGGACTCTCTAACCATTATATCACCGAGTCTGGAGTGATTAAGATACGCCACACAAATGATGGGCCAAACGTCATCTCATCCAATGTCCAAGTTGCTATATGTCGATACATTTATTTAAACTGGAAGTTTAAATGTTTGAGTTGCTTGTCTTAGCAAACTTTGATCATAAATGGAGGATAATATTGCATACAATTTAAAAAGAAACCTCAACCATATGCAGGTACTAACACCTGGCACATGATGCATGCAAAGCCAAGGATGAAGACAAGTCTGTGGTTGAAACGTTGGACTGAGCAGCTATACTAGTTAGTGTTGCCTTGTTTTGAATATGGATCTTCAAAACTACAACTATTTATTTATTTATTTATTTTGTTATTGTTGCATCTTGGAAGGCATTGAAAATATTAGGCTTCCTGCTGTTTGTCTGTCGTTACTCCTTACTGAACCCATGACATCGGAGGTGAGCATCCTGTGTTTGCCTGAATATTTTTATTTCATCAAAATAAAACACCCCTTGGATGTGCTGTGAAAGAGCTGCCTAAGACATTTGTTATTTTTTATCTCGCCCTGCTCAGTTCCCGCTGGACTCCGTGGCAGCATGTGGTCGCTTCCAATGTGGATGAATGCACGGCATCACTCGTGTACTCGGTCGATTTGAAAAAGCCTGGTAGAGTCAGCTTTGAGTACCAGTATACTGATGCGAGTATCTTCTTCGAGTTTTTTGTAAGTACCTGATGCATTCACTTTTTATACGCCCGATATATTTATCGGGGCGTATTATGTGATACCGGTCGTCCGTCTGTCTCCGTCCGTCCGTCTGTCTGTCCATCCGTCCGTCGCACTCTAACTCCAAAGTTTTCAACTTTCGTTTCATATTTGGTACATAGGTACCGACTGTGGAGACGTGTGTCGCGACATACGTTCGTCATCTAAAGTGGTTGCCATGGCAACCAGGATGCTGTTTTCCATGTAGTAGCACAATTCCTGGTATATACCTTCTTGTTCGGGTGTATATTGTGCTCACTTGAGCTCTTGTTTTTTTTTTGTGGTAGGTGCTGGTGACGGGGGCATTTTTGTCTTTGGCGAGAACCCTCACACGAGCGAGGCATTTGCCATTTCCATATGCTGTGCCTGGAATTCTTACAATCTCATTACCCTACACGTGAAGCGAAAAGCGGGTTTAAGCAATTTGTCTCTTCTGTCGGTCTGTATACAGAAGTCAGTCTATGAGTATGGAACTCGTTAATTTCAATTGAACGTTATATTTTTAACACTGTAGGACACCAATTGGAGCACAGGCCAGAAGTTTAGCAGTACTTTAGCTCAGATTTTTTTTCAAATCGGATGGAATCTCTTCCCGAGCATGCATGTGCAGAGAGGAGTGAAGTAATTGTTTGGCTGTCTGCCTGTCTGGCAGTCAATCAAAATTGAAAATCATTCCAAACAGGAAACTTTGTTTTTTAGGGACGCCATAAAGGACTCAACAGGCACGAATAACTAATTTAAAGTGTTAAATACGGTGGTGCCTCAATGGCGGTAAACTTTGAAAATGTATATATATATATATTTTTTTTTAACAGCCTTTCAAGTCTTTATTTTCTTTGAATTGAATTATATATTTGAACACCGTAGAACACAAATCGCCTTGTTTCCACTTTCAAAAACCTGCAGTTTTTCAGTGCTTGGACAAAATAGAATGCCATTTTATGCCATCTCGACCAATAATTTACTGCTCACACTCTCGGCATTGGGGAATATTGAGATTCAGATAAAATGGTGGCTCGTACGAAATATAGATTGTGCTTGGAAACACAAAGCAAGAGTTGAAAAGACCCTCCCATGTCCTTTTTCTTAAGACTGTGTGGGGTAAGGTGTTCTATTAACCCTCTAGTTTGTTTCTGAAACCAGTGCAATTCAGTCGGCAGTATGGTTTTAGTACCATCTGGTCATCATGGTTCCTTGACCGAATGTATCATAGTTAAGTTGCTGAGTATGCTATTTCATGTTGTATTTCTGATGGTGCATTTCTGCAAGAGATTACTCCATGGGTTTTTCACATTTTGATGAGGATATTGAATATATTAGAGATTCATTACTTCCCAAGCTGCCTCAAACTGTAATGCGACATTGAATATTGAAACCGTTTTTGGGAAGATGACTGATCTGGATTGATGTCACCATGTGAGTGGGCAGATGCTGATTACGTAAATTGCAAATGCTTGAGTCTCTCAACTTTCCCTTACCTGTTGGTAGATATTCCATGCACATGGGAAATTACCATTCTAAAAACAGCGAGTGATGTGGACATCTTGGACTATGCTGTTTGTTTTGCCTGTTTCACCATGGAAAACACGGTTATCAGTCCTTGTTTGATAAAGGAAGACTTGTTTGTGGTGAGATAGATGGGGCTATCATGTAATTACTGCATTGCAAGTCAGTTGTTTGACACTGCTAGGAAAGGGTTCGGTTACCTTCCCACGGAGCTTCATTTGATTCTTTTTTTAATTTTTTTTTAATTCCCAGTCTAAATCTTCCATTTGACAGTCAATTGAGCGTTTTGGGCAGATGAGGCTTTGTGATCGTCACGGATGGTATTGGCTTATGTTGCGATGCTGTTAGTGGTAATATTCCCGCCTTTAGCCTTTGAATAGGTAAGCCTTTTGTGAGGACCCAGTAAAATGTTTTTTTTTGTTTGTTTTTTTGTTTTTTAAAGGCCAGGTGTTTGTTGAGATAACGTGATGCACGTAGAGCCAGCTCCCCCATTGTACATGCAGAGTTGCTTGTTTGCTGACGTGGCAAGACATTACAGTGCGAACACATTGTTTCCTTATCTGCATTGTTGATTTGGAACGTTGAAAGCATTTCCTGAAGAAGCGGCATAAAAAAAGCTTATTTAGTTTTGTTTGGTACTTCGGTTGGTGCTGTTTGCTAATCTGCTTCTTCTACTAGTTTATGGTTAAAAGATCAATCGCAATGTACATCCGACTGGATATTTTGTACAAGGAGGAACAAATGCAAGATATGTCCATTTGATCTATCATTCCAGTTCCATACCCACACGCCAGCCCTCATTCACCGCAGCTACGTGTAATTGGGAATCACACAATGAACCCCTGTTTGGCTTCTTTAGCATTCCATGCTGACATCGCAGGATCAAATTCTATTCGATTGCTTTTGTAAGTAGTTCGTTTCGATTTAAATACAAACTCAAAACACTTTAGAAAGAAGAGTAAAAATTAAGAACAAGCAACGCAGAAAAGAGACTTAAAAACTGTAACTGGTGCGGCAGTGCGGATGTTAAAAGGCGGCGTTTTACAGTCTCGGATCAAAACAGTTTTCATTGTATACTAATGTCCATGTAATTTCAATGTAAAAACACAGCAATGTTTCCTAATCTCCTTGTCCCAACGTGTCGTCATACCAGGGAATGAACCCAGAATAAACTAGAAGGGCATTCCGTAGATTTGGCAATGCCTCCACGCAATGCCTGATCCAGTGGAACATATCAGGCCTAAGAAGGTTTTTGAAATACAGTATCATGCTATATATCATTTTTGGCTGCATCTCTCAATGGTGAAGAATTGCTTTAAAAATTTAAAAAATTCTCTGATCCAGATCTTCACCAAAATCGAATCCATTCTTCATTGTCACACACCCAACCTGTCCACCGAGTTTCGTCCGAATCCGTCCACAACATTTTGAGATATCCTGTACACAAACAGGCGGGTGAAAACGTAACCTCCGTCCATCGCAGATGTCGGAGGGAACAACTCTCGACGCGAACACATTCCATACTGAGCTATCGTGCTGCACTAAAGCAAAGGCTCAGAAATCTGACATTTTAACTGCAGAGTGGCCTTAAACTGAGACCAAGTAGGACACGCTTGCTAAGCCATAATATGATGCTTGATACAGTGCAATTAGGGGTGATAACTAATTTAGGAGCTAAGGAGAACCAGTGGGAGATTATTTTGAGGTGGAAGGGGGGAGGGGGGGTTGGGGTGGGGGGGAGAAGTGTGAAGTGTTGTCAAGGTTGGTTGAGTGCTCCATTAATCCATCGTTGCTTCTGACATCGTCTTTCCTCTTTTCAAACAAGCTGATCTCTGACAATTAGTTTGGATTCTGTCCCGGTCAATCAATTGTGAAAATTGCTGCTGCTCCTCTCTCAACAATGGTTGGAGGAAATAAATGTCAGACAAGAGGTCAGTCATCTCCTTGGACATACAGTGCTGATAGAACGTCTACACCCCCTTTC
>CM068952.1:174976330-174987212 GCA_035128595.1 Eptatretus atami | reverse complement strand
TCGAAATCTATCTCCTCCGCCGTTTATGATCCAATCTTCGAAATTCCTTCTGATTCTGATAATATGGAACAATATCTAACTTCGGTCAGGCCGGTTTTTTGAAATTCGGCCTGGTTATCGAGTCACGTGTCTTCAAAGTTGGAAAAATCGTCTGTGATACGGTCAAAAAAAATTCGCCCGATCTTGATGAAACTTGGTATGTAGGTAGGGGTTGATGAGTGATGCACGACGGTATGAGTTTAGACCTGATTGAAGGTCAATGTCAAGGTCACCGATGCTGTAAACTTGTGAAATCATCCATTGTCAAAATATCATCCGCCATTTATGACTCAGAAATGCGGTTTGATTTCTGAGGTCCGGTTTCTATCCTTTTGAAGACACATTGATCATAAATGTTCCAAATCAACCATTTTCAAAATCTTTCTCCGGATAACTCAGAAATGTAGTTTGATTTCTGAGGTTTTCTATCCTTTTTACTCCCGGGCTTTCGTCTGTACATTGAACCAAAAGACAAGACGATATCGAAGCCATTCTAAGCCGATCAGAGATCCACATCTACAGAGCTTCAGAGATGACCATCACCCCCAACCGGGGGTAATTTTTCTCCTTCTGTTGCCTTATAGCCTGGAATTAAATTGCATTAAATCAGACTTTTTCCACCTTTATTTACACATCGTAACCCAAAACATCCAAGTGAAAAACAAATTCAACAAATTTCAGAAAATTAATTAAAAATACAAAATTAGAATATCTTGGTTGGATAAGTGTCCAATCACCACCTTATAATAGCAATTGTAAATTAGCTCAGGTGTGACCAATCACCTTCAAAATCTCACACCAAGTTAATTGGCCTCCACCTGTGTTGAATTGACATGATTCTAATTATTTCAGATTAAAATCAGCTGTTCCTGTAGGTTTGGGTCGTGTATTTCTGGGTAGTGTATTTCTGGGTAGGCTGGGTAGTGTATTTCACAGTAAAGATTCAACCATGAGCACAAAGGAGCTTTCAAAAGACATTTGGGATAAAGTTGTAGTCGGGCACAGATCAGGCGATGGGTACAAAAATATTTCAGAGGCCTTGAATATCCCTTGGAGCACAGTCAAGACAATCATTAAGTATTGGAAGGCGTATGGTGCCACCAAGACCCTGCCTAGATCAGGCTGTCCCTCTAAACTGGATGACCAAGCAAGGAGGAGACTGATCAGTGAGGTCACCAAGAGGACAATGGCAACTATGAAAGAGCTCCAGGCCTTTATGGTAAAGACTGGTCACTGTGTGCATGTGACAATATCCCAAGCAGTCCACAAGTCTGGCCTGTGCAGTAGGGTGGCAAGAAGGAAGCCATTACAGAAAAAAGCCCACCTTGAGTCCTGTTTGAGGTATGCAAAAAAATAACCATTCTGGAGATTCTGAAGCCATGTGGCAAAAGGTTTTGTGGTCTGACGAAACCAAGATGGAACTTTTTGGCCTAAATACAAAACATAATGTTTGACGCAAGCCCAACACAGCACATCACTCAAAGAACACCATCCGTACTGTGGAGCATGGTGGTGGCAGCATCATGTTATGGTGATGTTTCTCATCAGCAGAGACTGTTGCACTTGTCAGGAGAGAAGGGAAAATGGATGAAGCAAAATACAGAAAAATCTTTGAGGAAAACCTGCTGCCCTCTGAAAGAAAGCTGAAATTGGGACGGAAGTTCACCTTTCAGCATGACAATGACCCGAGCAAACACAGACGTGTGACAAAAACAACAGCTAAAGAAAGAAAAAGAAACTACAACTAGAATGGCACTTGGTAGAGTGCATACCTCCTCCAGGCTGAACAGTTTATATTTTGTATTCCACTGATAGGCCAGATCTGGATCTGGACCTTAACCAAAATCGAAGACTTGTTCTTGTCACCTACCAACTCGTCCACCTCGTTTTGTCATAACTAGTCCATAACTTCTTGAGATTATGCGGTATATCGTTTTTGGCCCCATCTCTCAATGATGAAGAATCACTAAAAATAATGATATTATCTGGATCCTTATCTTCACACAACTTTTTGAGATATCCTGCTCACAGACACTCGTGTGAAAACATAACCTCCATCCACATTCGTTGGCGGAGTAACAATGTTGATGTCAAATTTTATTTCTCATAATAGCTTGGAACTCCCAACAGTTTGAGAACAAAGCTTTACCTGGATGGTTGTCCCCAGCTGAAGTGCTCTTTCTCCACTACTTCGGATTGGATGCTTCCCACCAAAGACACAAAGGCAACTCACCGACTTCTACAAGGAGGGCACAAACCAGAATGCTTTTAAAGGTGTCCAGGCATGCACGTAGTTCTTTTATTTGGATTGGATGATTTCCAGCTTTTTATGGTTTGTTTTGGACATATCCCAAAAGGCTTGACTGCCGTAGTCAAATTGAGAGTGGATAAGGGCTTTATTACAGGAGAAGGAGACTTTCCTGATGTGCTCACCAAGTTGTACCGGATATGTTACGTAAAAGGTTGAGGCCTTTTTCACGTTTAGCTGAAATTTTCTGATATGGGGGTTCCAGGTTAGGCCCCTGTTGAAGGTAACTCCTAAAAAGGAAACGTCCGAGGAGGCTTTGAGGGGTGAACCATTAACCATTAGCAGCAAGTCCTTGGGCTTCCTTGTCTGGGTAAAAATTATGAATTTGGAATTTGGATCCAGAAATAGCAAATCCTCATTTTTGGGCCCACTGCTCAATCCTACAAACATAAGGCTGGATTTTTTTGGCCGAAAAGTGTGGGTTTCTGCTCCGGTTGCACATGGCGATGTCATCTGCAAACAGAGATATTCTGCTATCGGGCTCTGAGGGAGAGGCTGCATCATTAAGGGGGATGGGATGGAGTCACGTACCGTCAAGGCTTGATACCCCAGGAACACTTTGGGGGTAGGACTGGGTTACTGAAGGACAAAACCACCGATGGGGTGTTGACATTGATCCCATCTCTGACCATAGTAAGATGTTGGGTGTCAACAACTCCGACTGCAGTAAAATGGCTCATAATGTCATCAATTTCAATGGAGGAATATATCCCGTAAATGACTCCTCGGCTCTTCCTCAGAGACTTAGGAATATGGCGCAAAAGTCGAACACCGCTGAAATGAGAGGCTCTCGACACCGTTTCCCGTTGGGCAACCAATTTGCACTCAATAAACAGGTCCCCGGGTCTGAGCTTTTTGTCACTGTAAACATCTCCAGGTTATTTTTTGATCAGTAATGCCATCTTAATTGGGTTGGCGGGGCTCAAG
The DNA here is from genome assembly GCA_035128595.1 of Eptatretus atami. NCBI lineage: Eukaryota > Metazoa > Chordata > Myxini > Myxiniformes > Myxinidae > Eptatretus > Eptatretus atami. The sequence goes on along the minus strand of CM068952.1, from coordinate 174,983,938 downwards.
GGTTTGGAGCCATCAAAGGCCAAAACTAAGACGACCAGTTTGGCGTGGTGCTCTTCTCGGATAGGCTGGGGCTTAACCATCTTGGGAGGGTCCAACTCGTTGGCACTCTCGCCAAGGCCTGCCCCTCTTTCTAGCTCAGATAGCAATCATTGATGGACCTTCGTCGTCTGCACCAGACAGTTTGTCCATCATTGATCACCTCTTTCTGACACCCAGGAGTATTAGATTAGGCCAAATGTGCAGAAGATCAAACTTGCTACAAGTCTGACAGGATACAGATGACTGGAAGAATGCTGAGACACCCTCGACTCTCAAAAACATGCCCTGTGTCCTCAGCGTCAAAAACACTTGGTTCCCGGAAGCTCGGGAGCCTCCACACGGAGTTTCTACAAGTTCCCCTTCTTCCTCTTTGCTTGCACGTTCTCCTTGGATCTATTTTTTGGTTTTAACCTTATAAATTATATTGTTATAATTTATAAACTTAATTTTGTACACTTAAATTTTGAAGTCACAGCATGGTATATCAGAATTATCATGGAAGAATCTTACCTGCACTAGCTGAGAAAACCTTCCATCAAAAGCCACTGTTGTGGTTGTATGCTTTTGGGCTTTCTTAACATCTTTGAAGTACACATTTGTTTTTTTGTTTTTTTAACCGTGCACAAGTACATGTGTACCAGTTATGTGAACCCCTGATAATAAGGGCTATTTGTACTGACTGTGACTTTGTGCTTTGACATTTGACCCAATTATTAGTTTTCTCCATATATTCTCATCATAAAGGTTTGTTTAAAATTTGATGACAAAAGCTCAAATGGTTAAAAACAAGTTCGAATTGCGAACATACCCCCTGGGAGTTCATTCGTACAACTCTCAGGTGAGCGATAGCACGGACGACAGATAGTTTTGAAATTTGGTAAGATTTTCATCGCATCAGAAAAAGAAACCAGAATACCTCACAAGAGTGAGGCTAGTTTCATATATATCATCATCTGCGACTTAATTTTGCATTGGGCATCGCCCAGCGCATTTTTTTTTAAAGCAATTTTAAGAAAATGGGCCGAAGGGCCGGAATCGCACTTTGGGCTCAGTTAGTGCCTGCGCATATGTATGTAGTATATGCCTGTCAATTTTCATCGAATTCTGTTCACGAATAATTGGGAAATAGACGTTCAAATGAACAGTACACAAGAAAAGAGAGAACGCGAGCGGCGCTTGGACCCCGTGGGGTGGAAGACCCCACGGGGTAAAAAAGCGATGGCCTGGACTCATGCGCTCGATTGCAAAATCTCCCACTGTGTGGGTAGACTACTAATCAAAGAGGAGACTGATTGTAGAAAAAAAATCAAAAGATGATCATTTCACAACTGGATCATAAATGGAACAAGAGATTGTTTACATCTTTGAGTCCTTTTTACCTCCTCCACCGAAGGTGAAGAAGGTTATGTTTTCAGACCGCTGTCTGTCTGTTTGTCTGTGTGCAGGATATCTCAAGAAGTTGTGGACGAATTCGGATGGAACTTGGTGGACAGGTTGGGTGTGTGGCCATGACGAATTGATTCGATTTTGGTGAAGATCCGAATCTGGATCCGGATCTGAGAATTATTTAATTTGTAAAGTCATTCTTCACCATTGAGAGATAGGACAAAAAAAATCATTATGTAGCATGATATTTCAAAAGTGTATTTGGCCTGATATGTTCTCGTGGATCAGGCATTGCGGGGCGGAGGTATGCGCTCTACCGAGAGCCGTTCTAGTTTAAGACATGTAATTGTTGGGCATTTCTTAAGCTGTGTCTGGACATAGTGATTCGAGTTTGGGGAAAAAGATTGTGCTGCTGCTCAGAAGTGAGCAATAATTTATTAAATTGAGTGGTGATTCAGTTGCACCTGTCATAAAGCGAGGCAATATTTAGTGTTCATAAGTTCACCATAGTTGCAAGATGTTTGGAAAAACAATCATATGTCACGCATTCTTCTAGATACGTTCAATACGATAAAGGGTTTGGACAACATTGGACTTGGGCAACAGTAGTAATTTTGAAATCACAGCATAGCATATCAGAAGACCACACAGGTGCTCCAAATTAAAGCATCGGAAGAATATACATTCGAAAGATCAAAACCTGATCAGCCTTGACTCAATTTTTCTTCAATTTGCTCAAAATGTAGTCCTCACAAAGCATTACGAACGAGATGTTGCACTTTTTAAGATACTTTTCAATCCTGGGAGATCTTAATATTGTCCCCAATTATTGACATCAAACAAACCCACATATCAATTTCCACAAATTCCACCAACGACCATGAGTCAGCCACTGGAAGATGTTCAGTCTGTTGAACTTCTTGGCATCACCATCAGAGATGATCTCTTCTAAGCTTGCCTTAAGTCGAGCAAGTTGAGCTCCAAAGCCAACTGCAGACTGGGAATACTCCCAAAGACATTCCTTGAAAAATCGGAGCTACCCACAGCCCCACAATGTCTTTGTTCATAGCTCATTGGATTACTGCTGTGGCCGATGGGCTGGTGCCGAAGCATCAATTCTGTCTCTTGGATTCTGTAGTATCTAAAGCTCTCAACATTATTGGCATCTCCTGCAATGAGGGTGAAGCACAAGGTCTGTTCCTCTCACATGGCAGACAGGTCGGTGGCCTCTCCTCCGGTCTAGCTCCCTCTGTTCTCTCACCCCTCCAACCATCCCCATCTCCTCCAGGTCACACCTGTTCATCCATTAACTCCCTCTTCATTATACTCACAAATCCATTCTTCTTCTTTTCTGTAGATGGTTCAATTGCAGTCTTCCTTCCAGGGCACCAAGCGACTCCTGTACTACCATAACGTGTCACCCCATCCCCCATAACTACCTGAAATCCTTTCTACCCTCATTAAACAACCGAACCAGACCTTGTTACTTGCAGGTTATGGTTTTTATCCCCTCCCCTCTTTCTCTTTTTTTTACTGTTCATTCACACCCTGCTTGTTGTGTCCAGCTGTGACCCCATTGTCCCACTGTCAATATGTTGCCTTTTTACCTTCATTCACCTCGCTCTTCCAAGACTGAATTTTGTACACCAAAATTAAATATATTAAAAATGCTTGTAGTTCTTAACATTCAGGTCTTGACTTTAACAGTTCTAACTGTGAATACATTTTAATCAAGAATAAAGTGCTGGGTGGAAGTGGACTGACTTGTGTTATGATTCCACGAGTTGTAACGCATTGTTTGATTCCAGGGAGCTGAACTGCTGAACTTCAAATCGGACTTGAAATCAATTGTTCTCTACAAACGACTTTAAGTCATTCCCCTAAATCTTCTTCAACAGTCACAATTATTCCCACGTTCTTGTGGGGTTGGCTGGGGGAAGCTTAGCCAAGTCTTTCATGAATCTACAGCCCAGGCTTAATGTTCGACTCAGCTTATGGCAGGATTTTGGAATTTGGATCTGGTGCTGGTGGAAGCTTGCCACGTTTTTGCAAAGACACCATGGGATCTTTATCGTCCACCGATAAATGCCGGCAGACAGGATTCCTGTTTTAATGTCCATTGAAGGGACAGCACACACATTGATGAATCATCTTACCTGCGACACCAGGATGACAGTTTATAGCTGGCTGATATCCCAACCCAGGCAATACAGCTTAGAAGAGAATGTACAACACCTCAAGTCCATCCTGTCAGCCCTCCCCCCCCTCATTTCTTCTAATGTATAATTATTTCTTTTTACCTCTGACACCGGAGGTGAAGGAGGTTGTTTTCACCCCTTTCTGTCTGTTTGTGTACAGGATATCTTGAAGTTGTGGACGGATCTGGATGAAATTTTGTGGACAGGTTCGGTGTGTGACAAGGACGAACTGATTTGATTTTGGTGAAGATCGGATCCGTATCTGACGACTATAATTTTTAAAGTGATTCTTCACATTGAGAGATTGGCAAACCGATTATTTGCATGGTATTTCAAAAAGGTGTGACGGATTCAGATGAAATTTGTGGACAGTTGGGTGTGTCACAAGCACGAGTTTTGTTTTAGATTTTGGTGAAGATCCGAATCCGGGACTGGATACGAGAATTATTTAATTTCTAACGTGATTCTTCACCATTGAGAGATGGGGCCAAAAGTGATATATAGCATGATATTTCAAAATGTATTGGGCCCGATATGTTCTCGTGGATCAGGCATTATGTGGTGGAGGTATGCGCTCCACCGAGTGCCCTTTCAGTTTAAACTCGCGATGATCCTTCATAAAAACCCATTCATGACTGCACATCTTTCCCTCCTTCTCTCTGGACTCTCCAATTAGGTGAATTATTTCAGTGGCTCTAATTGAGTTGCTGAGTCGTGCTGGCTGCATCTAACTTGTAAATATGCATTTGCAGGTACAGAATGATCAGTGTCAAGCGGTCACAAGTGAAACAGGCAGTAGATGGCTTCCACAGACACCAAATGGTGAATGGAAAACACGAAATGTAAGTATATTCCTCATTTTCAATTGTTTTGGCATCTGCAATGAAGATGACATCGTTCGTTTTGCATTACGTTGGTGATATGAAGGTGAGGGTGCAGATGTGCTGAATGAAGTCCATTTGCACTTGATTTTTCAACATGTCTGTCCTAAACATAAGACCTCACTGTTTTTTTCTGTCGTTACTCTGAATTTTATCACAGTGGTGCACCCTCCCACTTGTGGCCAGAATGTATTTACATATTTATTTTTACACTTCACACCAGAGTACAGCACAGCCTTAGAATAGTGTGTGTTGTGTCGTATCCTGCAAATGGGCCCACAGTAATGAACCTTTTCCTCTCAATATTCTGATTGGGACAGCTGAGGATCGGTAACCTTCGGCTGCACATGCAACCATTTCCTTCGTTGCCACACGATTCTCCAAGGACTGGTGAGCCCCAATTTCCACTTGAAGGCAGGAATTCTAGGCATGTATGCTGGACACGTGTGAAAACCAATGGAAGTGTGAATTCCTCGTGCCACTAACATTATCGTCAAACGGTTTGCCCAAACATAACAAGTCATATTGGGTATTGGGTGAAGATGTCTCATTTTTTTTTCCAACCATGAACCTACTTAATTGAATAAATTAATGCATTTGATTACTGATATGCAACTTGAACTGAATTTTTTTTTTTTTTAAACAAATTCCAATTAATTGCTTTCACGGAAGAGCAAGATGACAGAGGGTAAAATGCAGCTTATTGACAGTGTCAGTGGGGTTGTAGTTGGATAAAACCAGCAAGGGAATTAATAAACAGGGAGAAAGGAGATAAAGGAGGGGAGGAAACTCGCTACCTTGCAAGTCTGAGGGTTGAGTGAGGTCAGGTTATTGGGAGTAAAGATCACGGGTAAGAATTGGGATGACAAAATGGTGGTGTAGAGCATTTCTGAAGCCTTGGATGCTTGAACAGGAGTAGGTAAACATACTTGACTTGTGATGAGAAGTTTGCACGATTATAGATGAGGATATATGTTCAGAAAACTCCATTCCGATGAACTCTTTTATTTGAGCTCAGTGCACCATTTTGATGGGGGTGAAGTCTGCAGCCGAGTTTTCTCTTCCAGAGCTTCGGGACGCGGTTCTGAATAGGGATGTTTGGAGAAATCTGATTGTGAATGTCACAAGAAGTCGGACACAACTTGATGGAACCTGGTATCTCAATAACTAGATAACAAACACCATTTGATCGATTCAGATTTCCTATTCTATGCACTTTAATCACAGGTTTTAGATTTGCATTGAATTTCTGGAGAATTAAACATTCCTACTTGCGCATCTGTTGCTTATTGTGGAATTAGTCTTGTGACTGAACAAGTACAGCATGCACACTTAGTGGCCCAGATGAAAACGTTTTTTTTATTTTTTACATTTTTGTCCAACAATGCAGAAAAATAATCGCACAAGTTCATGGGCTAATAATGAATGCCTCTACGTGTTGATTTCGACAACAATGCAGGAATCGTCAGTTAATTTCATTTTGATTAATTATCTAGCAAAATAATACATATGGTCGGGTGGACAACGCAACCACACCATGATTACTGCCGTGCTGAAGCCGAGACTTCATGGATGGCTGAACTCAAACTGTTTGTCAAAAGCCACCGCCGAGTGGTTTTTCATCTACCTATGATCCAGTGTGGCCGATTGCCATGCCCATTGTAAAACGGATTACGATAAATTTAACTTGAGCTTGATATCCACAATTCATCTGATCAATGGTGGCAAAACAAGGCAAGCTATTCTGAAAGAGATAAATAATTTATTCCACAAAATACGATAACCACTAAACACACACAAGCACTAGTACAGCACTCAGGCAAAATGAAGGGAGAGGCACGTTGTGAAGAACATGTAACTAGTGCAGAAAATGCGCGGCTTTTCCTCGTCTCCACTAGGGTGAGAACGGAAGACAGACACAGGGCTAGAAAGTCAGGGAGAGCCAGTGGCTGGACAGTCTGTGGTGTAGCTGGGTCTAGGCAGAGAATGTGAGCTGGTCCAAAGGTGCCATACTGAGCCAAGAGCGAGAGAGAGGAAGCATCATTGACAGACTGAGAGCACTTCCATTAGCAATGTGGATGTTATACCAAACCTCTGCCTCCCAGGTCTCACCAATGAATAGTCATAAGGGGCTCCTCCCCCAGGGGTTCCACCAATTAACTCCTGAAACCCATGCAAGTGTCCACTCCCAGTAGTTCTACGCTTTAACCTCACGATATCGAAATCTGGCAATGCCCGTTCCCTTGCAGGCAACACTCAAGACTCTTACTGCAATACTCAAGACTTCCAAATGCACTGTAATACAGGGAAGGTTTAAAGCTACATGGACATGCACTGTCTACAGACTTGATCTAATGATTGGACCCTTTCCCAATGATGGAACAAAAAAAAATTCATTTCTTTTATGGCATCACCTCAAGGAAGAACTTGTTTCTTTAATTACCATCCATATTCCACTGACAGTATTCAACAGCCTTTTTTTTTGGTGCATACCTTCTGGTATTTCAAATTTATTCATCTTTCATTTTTACTCAAATATTCCATATTCCAAACTCGTGCATAAATATTTGGACACCACATGTTATTTGTTATGAATCATGCAATAATTTGAAGTCCCTGTACTCCTGAACCACTAGATGGAATGAGTAGAAAACCTGATTGTTATACCGAGGGGGGAGGGGGGGGGGGGGGGGGGGGATACGAAAGGTTTTAGATTATAAAGAATCAGTTCTGATGATTCAGGGTGCTGAGTGGACCCTCATTTTTAACTCACCTGGAACGTAGTTCCGGGGAGCTTATGGGATGGCGCATTGTCTGTCCGTCCACAAATACTTGCACCTTCTTCTCTGAAACTACACGTACAATTTCGATGAAACTTTACCACAACCTTCATCACCCTGTATGTCCCAACAAAGTTTGTTCATGGAATTAAAAAAATCGGGTCGTAAGGGGGACTATGTGGGTTGCCCCCCAAAATGGGTATTTGCGTTCTTCTCAGAAACTACACATGCAATTCCGATGAAACTTGACCACAACCTTCATCACCCGTGATTTACCAAAGTTTTTTCACGCTATTTAAAAATTTGAGGTCAAAGGGGATTTAT
>CM068952.1:174956063-174973982 GCA_035128595.1 Eptatretus atami | reverse complement strand
AAAAAATTCAGGCTGTAACACAACAAAATGTGAAAAAGTCAAGGGGTGTGAATACTTTCTTAAGGCACTGTACATGTTCTTCCAGTTGCTACTCCTGGTGAAACTTCCAAAATTCGGACTTTCTACACACCCCATTTCTTTTATTCCTCTTTTCTCCCAATGTGTGGAAGTGCCCTCTGGAGGCTATTTAATCCCACTCTTCACTCTATAACTTCAGGAATGTGTACAACCATGTTGTGTCACCCCCCACTCCCTAACCATGAGATTTATGAGAACCTAACCCCCCACTCCCTAACCACCCCCTAACCCTCATTAACTCTACCTAACCAATCTTATTTGCAGGTGACTGTTTGTGTTTCCTTCCCTCCTTTTTCCTCTCTCTTCTCTTCTCTCTTCCTATTCGTTATTTCCCTTGTTTTGTAAATTATGTAGCCCCACTGCTCTTAAACCATACCGAATTTGTATTGCAATTTATGCTCGATCAAAGTTGGTATCATAAATGCTCTTAAGCGAAGTTGAAAGAAATATGTCTCGACTATGATGGTAGCTCCATTGAAATGGATCAAAGCACACTATCAGCAATCTGTGATTTAACGAGACACTTCTGCTTCAAAAATATGACAGTTTGAAGTTGTTTTGCCTTTCCTTTTCCACCTCCCTTCCTCCCACAATGCATCCTTTGCTCCTTTTTACATTTTTGTACTTATTGGATTTGATCGAAAGAATAATGTTCGTTTTCTCAAAGCATTAACAGTGTGACAGAAGTTATTTTGGAGAGGGCATTTTGCAATACTCTTTGCTGTGTGCTTTATATGTACAGGTCGAACTCCAGGCCGGTAACAATGTACTCTACTGGCGGTCTACAGGCTTCATGTTGAAAGGAAGACCAAAGCCGGTGCTTATCCGCTCAATCTGGATATCAGGTCTGTGCACTGTCTATCATATTATCCGAATAAGAACTGCAGAATGACATTGGAGAAAAGGTGGTTGTGGTTGTTGATTAACAACAACCATTGCTTGCAGGTGTTAACTCTTGTAAATTAAATTGGAATGAGGATTCATGAATAAAATATTCCCCACACTAAAGGTTTGAAATGTTTGGTTTCTGAAAACCTTTCATGAGTGAGTGCAGAATTCCTCGCTGTACATTTAGGATTAAAAGGCAAAAAAATATATAAAATCCCCGAACTTGTTGAAGACATCAACACATGCCCATATTGGCCAATCCCAGCTCTTTGAAATTCTCCAATTTTGGTTACTCTTTGATATATTCAACAACCGATACCAATCACTTTGTGAACGAATGTGTTATAAAAGTCAGTCGTGTCAATAGCAAAAGTACATGATTTATCTTAGTGGAAGAGAATGGAGAATATCGTCGGATGTACAGAAATGTGTTTTTTTTTTAATTTTTATATATACAATGTCGAGGCTCATGTAACAGCTAACACACACAGCTTATAACGAGGGGCGGAGAGGGGAAGCACAAAACGGTGGGGAACAGAGACATTAGGACTGTGGAAAGGAGAGGGATGGGGCGGGGTACACGGGGTAAACAAGATGGACACGACAGGACTTTCAGGAAGGAAAGCAGGAAATTTGAAGGAGGTGGATTAACGGGGGAAGAAAAATCATGGTTTTGAATGGCGGAAGATAAGAGATGGTGATGAACAGCTGTTTTGAAGACCGGAAGGGAAGAGTGGGATTGGAGAGCATGTGGGTGTTTGTTCCAAAGGTGGGGAAAAGAGGAATGAAAGAATGAAGGTGAGCAGTGATTCTTGATTTTGGTAGTTTAATCAGAAGGGGTTTATGGCGGAAATATGGGGGGTGGGGGTGGGGGACAGATCGCAGTCAGAGCGGAGGGGGGGGAGGAGGCGCCCAGAGAGGAGACAGTAGAGACAGAAGCCCACCACTACCTGCGGTGAGAGTGAGAGGCCCAAAGAATCGGCCTCATCGAGGGAATACCAATGATCCAAAATGCCATGGTTTCCAGGGCGTGAAGCCAAGAAAGGTCAGAAGCGGGAGCACTAGCCCAGACGGGACAGCAGGACTCCATCAGGCTGCAAACAGTGAAACCCAGAAGCTGGAATGAAAGGACTTCTCAAGAGGATTGAAAAAGTAGGTGGGGGTGGGGGGTGGGTGGGTTTCCAGACGGCCCTTTCAGGGACAAAGTGAGAGTGTGAGATTTGTCAGGATTGAAAGACATGTCCACGTGGTTGGACAAGCTTGTGATTTTATCCACATCTGCAGAGCGTGAAGAGGCTGCTGCTTGCCGATCTGAGGGATGACAGATGCTACGGCAGAGGATGGAATCGTCAGCAAAGAGATAAAGAAGATTTTCCAGAGAGTCTGAGAGATAATTTATGAAAACCAGAAAAAGCACAGGGCCCAGAACACTACCTTGAACTCCAGCCTGGACAGGAAGAGGGGATGAGAGAATTACATTCAGGGGTACACATTGACTGTGACAGGAGAGGAAGTCTTCCAGCCATGAGTGGAGATGGCGTTGGATACCATAGGAAGAGAGTTTGTTAAAGCAGGGTGGGGTGCCAGACCATATCGAAAGCATGCGATATGTCTCGGGCTATGGCTCTGATCTCATGTCTAGCATTGAGGACCTCCATCCATTGTTGGAAAAGCAGGAGCAGCAAGTCCATGGTAGAGTGACGTGGTCTGAATCGAAATTGATGATCGGAAATCAGGCCATTGGAGAAGAGGAAGGATTTAATGTCTGAAGGATTCAACAACCTTGCTGATGATTGGGAGAAGGCTGATTGGTCTGTAGTTGCAGGGATCTGTTTCTGCACCTTTTTATACAGGATGGTAATGTTTGCTGATTTCCAAGCAGATGGCAGATGACCTTGAGCAAATGTGAGGGTGAATCGAACAGAGAGAGGGTGAGCAAGAGCAGCAGCGCAGGTTTTTAGGACATGTGGGCTGATGCCATCTGGAGCGGTTGCAGAATCAGAGTTGAGGTTTGACAGCCAGCCCCTCCACCTTGTCGGGAGAAAAGGACACAGAATCCAGGGACAGTTGTGTGCGACTGGGTGAGGTGGGTACAGAATGTGATGGATTTTGGACACGATTTAGAAGCAAACACGGAGTTTCGGTTTACAGCCTTTTCACATGCAGTGTCAGCTGTGCGGCCATTTGAGGTGAGGGAGGGGATGGATGGAGAACATACACCAGAAACAGACTTAACTGGATGCCACCAGGATTTGGAGGAGGGAGACAGTTTTGAGAGTTCCGTTTTGAGATTAGAAAGATGTTGTTTCCTGGCTCTCCTAAGGAAAACACACATTTGTTCCGAGCTTTGTGGAAGGAACTGAGATTGCCTTGAGTTGGATTTGCTTTCCATGAGGCGAAGGCAAGGTGTTTATGGACAACTGACTCACCACAAGCTTCAGTGTACCATGGGTGGGAGGATGGTTATGACAACTGAAGATGAGATGGGATAAACCTGTGCATGAGAGACTGGGAGAGACGGGGAGAGAGGGAGAGAGAGACAGACAGACAGAGACGGAGAGAGACAGGGAGAAAGAGAGAGAAAGAAAAAAAAAATTCTTTGAAAGAATTCCCAGGGTGAGTTGATGTCGGAGAAAATAGAGAGAGGAGACCAGTCAAGATGTTTGATGGCTGAAGTCCTGCCAGTCGGCCTGAGTGAAATGCCAGACTCGACGGCGCTGAGGTGGTTTTCTTATAACAGCCAGAGAGATGTCCACTTTGATAAGCAGGTGGTCAGAAGAACTGATTGAAGTGGAGGAAGAACAGCAGATATTTTCAGGGAAATTGGTCAAAATAAGTTCCAGAAGAGATGGAGTACCGTTGGTTGAGATCTGTGTCGGAAAGTTGACCAATTGTGTCAGTCCCATTGAGTCGCACAAGTCTTTTGCTGAAGTGCCATGGCAAGTGAGGGAGGTACCCACACCCAGCCAACTGGCATGATGACAATTGAAGTACCACATGTGAGGAAGAGAGAGTTGGGATGAGAGTATAGAAGTTGGTCCATGTTTTTGGTGAGGGAGTTGTAAATGGAGTCATCACTGTTTGGTGGACAGTACAGCACACATATAAACAACACACATATAAATGGAGTCATATTTGCTGATATATATATATATAGAGCTGTTAGGTTAGAATGGAGCCCCCACAAATGTTAGAACACCAAACAGTTTGCGACACCAGAGGAGGAGCTGATAGTAAAGTAGAAGACAGTGAAGAGGTGCTCAGAGCGGAGGTAGGATAAGGAGTAGAAAGGCATTGGTTTTCTTCTCAAAAACTACACGTGCAATTCTGATGAAATTTGATCACACAACCTTCATCGCCCTTGATGTACCAAATCTTGTTCACGGCATCAAAAATATCGCGGTCTGAGGGGGTCTACAGAGGGAGTTTACAGGGGGATTGCCCCCCCCCTCTAAAGAGGGATTTGCTTTCTTCTCAGAAATGACACAGACAATTCTGATGAAACTTCACCACAACCTTCATCACCCATGATGTACCAAAGTTTGTTCATGACATTAGAAAAATCAGGCTCCAAGAGAGTGTAAGGTGGGGTTGCCCCTCAAAATAGGTATTTGCTTTCTCCTCATAAACTAAACACAATTTAGATGAAACTTGAATACAACCTTTATCACCCACGATGTACCAAAGTTTATTCACGGCATTAAAAAAAATATCAATAGGTATTTACTTTCTTCTCCGTTACATAATTTGTGGGTCATCCATGCCTTCTAGTGGTTTCCTGGTTATCTTATCCAGCCGCTACCAAGTGAGCGCCCAGGGGTATTGCCTCTTTGTTTGAGATACTGTATCATGCAATATATACTTTTTGGCCCAATCTCTCAATGGTGAAGAATCATGTAAATAATTCTCATATCCAGATCCGGATTCAGATCTTCACCAGAATCTAAGCAAGTCATCCTTGTTACACACCCAACCTATCCACCAAGTTTTGTCTGAATCCATCCATAACTTTTTGAGATATTATGCTATATGGCATATTTGCCTAATCTCTTAATGGTGAAGATTCGCTTAAATAAATTCCAGTACATTCCAGATCCATATCCAGATCTGTTGGCTTTACGGTTAGGTTGGTGGGCTTGGGATCCTAGGATCCTGATTCCAAATCCCACCGGCTGTTGAACGAATATCAGGTGGGGTTGACTCTGCCTGTCATCCTTCCGAGGTCGGCAAAATGAATGCCAGCTTGCTGGTATTTTGTGTCGGAGTGGCGACCCATCCAGGATTGTGTCCAAGAGCCAAGGAGACCGCTTAAGCGGCTGTCACACCTTGATGTTTTAGCCAGCGTATGGCAAGGTCTCAAAATGTATGTAAAACGCTGGCGTACGCTGAACTATTGATGTTTTTTTTAAAGTTTTGGGTGTATATAACGTGTTGGACGTATGCATAACGTATTGTAACGTACACAGAACGTTTCAATCACATATAGATAACTTATACCAACGAATGCTGAGCGTGTTGTCGGTGTTCACAACCTATGCCCAACAATAGTCTAACTTATGCATAGCGCGGCAGCGTATCGCCGACGATCACGTGGCGTAGGCTATTAATAGGCTGCGGCTCGACGATTCAAATCATAACCGCACTAGACATCGAAGTGTGAAGCCGCTGTACACCTTGACGTTTTAGCAGCGTATGCCGACGTATGAAAAATTTGCCGAACCAAGCTGGCACACGTCGAATACGTTATGGGTAAGTTTTGTATACGTTAAGAGCACGCTGGCATACGTGTAGTACACTGGCATACGTCGTCGTATGTCGAAATTTCAGCATGTTGAAAATTTCTCGACGTACTCGGCGTATGACACACGTCCGCATACGCTGGCATAAGTTGTAGGCACGTTACGCGATCGTTGACACACGTCGACACACGTTACTTGTACGTTACTCATAAGTTCGAAACGCATCGAGGTAATGGTTAGCGTCAGTGTTCCAGACTCCGTTTTTTTTTATATTATTTTTTTTCCTTCGGTATGACGGTGATGTTGACACTTGGATTTCTAGTGCGTTATGATTTAAATCGTTGAGCGGAAGCTATTAATTCTATATATTATAACCGCACTAGAAATCGAAGTGTCAACATCACCGTCATACCGAAGGGAAAAACAAAAAAAAAACAGGGAGTCTGGAACAACTGACGCTAAACATTACCTCGACGTGTTTCGACTTATGAGTAACTTACAAGTAACGTGTGTGGACGTGTGTCAACGATCGCGTAACGTGCCTACAACACGTTACTCATAGGTTAGAAATAAGTTTCGGGTACGCTAAACATTACCTCGACGTGTTTCGACTTATGAGTAACTTACAAGTACGTGTGTCAACGATTGCGTAACGTGCCTACAACTTATGGCCAGCGTGATGCGGAACGTGTGAGTGATACGCTGCATACGTCGAAAAATTTCAAGCATGGAAAATTTGTCTGACAGCGTACTACGACGTATGACAGCATACTACGACGTATGCCAGCGTGCTCTTAACGATACAAACTTACCCATAACGTATTCGACGTGTGCCAGCGTTTTAGCCAAATTTTCATACGTCAGGCATACGCTGGCTAAATCGTCAAGGTGTGACAGGGCCTTTAGGCAGCACAAACACTCTGTATAGAGGATGGTCCCAATGGATGGATGTCCAGATCTTCACTAAATTAAATCAATTCTTCCTTCTCACACCCAATTTCATCTGAATCCTTCCACAACGTTTTGAGGTATCCTGTTGACGGAGAGAGGGGTAAAAACGTAGCCTCTGTCCACCTTCGTGTGGAGGTAAAAATAAAAAATAAAATAAAAAAATTGTATTTTACTTCTTAAATGCCAATGTGGAAATTTGTGATGTACCCAGTATTCCTCCACTCCAATAGAGCAAAATGTTTTATTTTTTTCTTTGATTATGACCAATTTAGATCAGTTTGATCAAGTTAAAATGTGCAAGTGTGTTTGCATTTGTGCATGCTTGTTTAATTAGGTTTTTGGGTTCTCTGCCTTTCAATGTCAAATATGGAGTTTTGTATATTATTAATTTAGATTTATCCATCCGATGTTCACAGGTGTCGCCTACACGTCACAGTGTTTTCCGTGTTTGGCTGGCACGTACAGCAAGGAGGGATTTTCCACCTGTTCTCCATGTCCCAGGAACACCTACTCACTCAAGGGTGCAAGCTCATGTTCAAAGTGCAATGATGTCACCGAGTATTCAGGTAGGAAAACATTATTTTCCATTTTCAAGTTTATTTGATTTTACAATTCCTGAATATATGGGAATTTATACAATCTGAAGTGATTTAATTGTACAGGAAATCCTCACTATTCATGGGTTTACCACTCGTGGTTTTGACTATCCACTGTGAATTTTCTGTTATGATTTACCATTTGTGGCAGTCGTAAAAATAATTCAAAAATAAATAAATTGTGTGTGGCATGTGTGCAATGGCGAGCGCTCTGTGCCATTCCCCCTCACTGCGTTTATCTTCCGTACTGCACGATGCTCCTTGCTACTGTCATCTTGTGCTATTTTATTGTCCTTGAGTGTTTGAGTGCTGGATTTTTACATGACTCGGAGGAGAGGGTATTGCATTTTAGTCCATTTGTCTGTCTGTCTGCCTGCACAGAACGTGAACATGTGTATTGATTACATTAGACCCCTATATACACCTCGAACATTAAGACCCTATAGACCCTTTAGAACCCTTGGACGTCTAATACCTTTTCGGTCCTCTTAGAATCTTTAGACCTACCTCTAAGACCTTTGAGAGAGCCCTTCGACTCCTTTCTACCCTTTTGACCTTCAGACCTTTCAGAGCATTCAATACCCTGTAGATCCCTTCAAACAATTCTGAACCTTCAGACATTATGTTGTGGTCTGAGTGTTCTTAAAGCGATTCTTCACCAACGTAGATGGGGTAAAAAACGATATATAGCATGACATGTCAAACTTGTGGACAGATTCGGACGAAACTTGGTGGACACATTGGTTGTTTGACAAGAAATAATTTAATTTGGGGGAAGATCCGAATCCGAATCACAATCTGATGTTTTTTTAAAGTGAGTCTTCACTATTTTGAGGGCTAAACCGATATATAGCATGCTATCTCAAAAAGTTGTGGACAGGTTGGGTGTGTGTGACAAGGAGGAAATTGATTCGATTTTGGTGAAGATCCAAATCAGAGTTATTTACATTTTAAAGTGATTCTTCCCCATTGAGAGACAGGGCCAAAAACGATATATAGCATGAGATTTTAAAAATGTGTTGGGTCCGAAATCTTCTCGTGGATCAGGCATCGTGTGGCGGAGGTATGTGCTCTACCAAGTGCCTTTTGAGGTATTATTATTATATCAATGAATATGTGCTTTTTACCTCCACTACTGAAGGTGAGGAGGTTGTTTTCACCCCTTTCTGTCTATTTGTCAGTTTGTCTGTGTGCAGGATATCTCAAAAAGTTGTGGACGGATCCGGATGACATGTTGGATGTGTGACAAGGACTAACTGATTTGATTTTGGTGAAGATCCGGATCCGAATACTAGAATTTTTAAAGTGATTCACCATTGAGAGATCGGGCAAAACTAATATATAGCACAATATCTCAAAAAGTTGTGAACAGATTCGGATGAAACTTGGTGGACAGGTTGGGTGTGTGACCACGACGAAATGTTTCGATTTTGGTGAAGATCCAGATCCGACTACTCGAATTTTTAAAGTGATTCTTCACTGTTGAGAGGTGGGGCTCAAAAAGGATATCTGGCATGATATTTCAAAAATGTATTGGCAGATTGTTGTCAGTGGTCAAGCATTAAGAGGGAAGTATGCCATCTACACGGTACCCTTCTAGTTTACAATGTTATCATTTTTTATTTTTATCCCCGCCGCGTGGCGGAAGGGGATATTGTTGTCACCGGGTCGTCCGCTGGTCCGTCCGGTGTCCGGTCGGGCGTCAACATTATAGCTGTGAGTGGATAACTCATAAACTGTTCGCATATCTGATTTGAAATTGAGTCCACAGTAACCTACTGAAAGGAAGAACCTATGATTGGTGTGGCCGGATCCAAGATGGCCGATGGGGCGGCCATCTTGAAAAAATGTTTTTTTGTAATAAATGGAAAACTGCTTATCTGATTTCAATTATTTTTTGTTATTAGTTCTGAACCTGGGAACTTTTTCGAGATGATGACCAAAAGGTGTCTTGTTTCAATTCACCTCCTCTTATTGGACTTGTTGACGTTTTTCATTCAATGGCGGGGGATTCCCCATCTCTGATGGTATATTTTGTAATTAGAATGCCATGCCCATTAGTCCATGAGCTAGACCCCAAAATTTCATGGATTGGTACCACCTGGGGGGAGTAAAGGCCACTATGATTTTCTGAAAGTACATGTTCTATAGTTTCAGAAAATCCCATAAGCCAAGGCTGCATCCCACAGCTTAATTGTAAAAATCAGCCTTTGAACGCAGGCGTGTGCGTTCGAATTTGTTGACAATTGAGGTCAAAAATTTTGGGGTAGGGGAAATCAAAAATGCAATAACTCAATAAGTAGAAGGAAAATTTAACAAATGACCACTCATATTTTTGCTAATCGAATGTGTTTTTAACTAAATTAGTTTTTATGCAAATTAGGTCATTCTCAAGGTCACCAGAGGTCAAAAGGTCATCACTTTTGGCAGGTGCCTAAAATCTGGATACCATTTAAAAATCACCATAAAAACATCCAAACATGGTATTTCCTGATTCAAATGAGTCTTATTATAGCTGAAGGAGCTCAAAAACCATTTAAGAAAACAAAATGAGGTTATCCCTATCAACAGAGTAGGACATGGAATAATTGCAGACATAAATTTCAAAAAGAGGAAAAAATGTGCGATTGGGGTGGGAAAATGAAAAATGCAATAACTCTACTAATATATTAGAATTATGATCAAAAGACCTTTTATTTTGCTGATTATTGTGGCTTCTGTTGCACAAACAATGTTTTATGCAAATTAGGTCATTACCAAGGTCACCAGAGGTCACTTTTGCATACAGCATGTGTCGCAGGTCATCATAGGTCATTGCTCAAAATAAATGTATTAATTGCTAGTCGGACCAGTTTCAGTCAGGTGGTTTTTTTTGTTTTGCTTTTTTTGCCAACTCCATCTACAGGTTTCTAAGTGAATTAATTTGGTACTTTTGTTTTCTAGCTCATTAGCAAAAGAAACCACTTGACATTTTGACTTTTGACACCTGTCATTGAATGTAAAGCAATGATTAAATCAATTTGTTGTACAAGACATGAAATCAATGATTGCTGGCATTATTCGGAGGATGTAGTCAAGGTAAGTGAGTTAACCTGGTGAAATAGATGTAGAAATGTCAACGCAGTTGAGATTAGGGCCTACTTCAAGGTCAAGAACACATCCATGTACATTGTACATGTATTACAATGTACATTTCTCAGTCTCCAGTCTAAATCTTGCAGATTGCAGGATGTTAATTCAGGAATTTGATATCAATATGCCACAAGATTATGATGATTCTTCTCAGCATGCATCTTTTAACCCTTTAGGCACCACACATAATGAGCTTTTTACAGGTTTTCACAGATTCTGACATTTTTGACCATGGTTAGGTTTTTCCTCGAATGAGATATAAAAAGTTGAAGATGATGTACTGCAAGTGTTATTATTTTGTTCCTTAGGTCTTTTCCATAGGGATAAAGTAGAACATTTACCAAAATTGTGCAGATAATGGAAATTAACCCTCCCTACTTGGACTATGACCAAAATCAATTAAATTCAATTTTGAGGCCCCTGTTGCTTGTATTGGCAAGGAACCTGGGGAATAGTTGGAAACACCAAAAATGGGGGGGGGGTCATTCTTTCATTTGTCCCAGAGGGGCACCTAAATATGAGGGCGGGCTTCGGTGATATGGAATGATGCATGCGTGGGCGGGTTTAGGGTGATACGGTTCCTAAAGGGTTAACATTACATTGATATAAAACAATAAGATGCTTTTAAAATTACATCTCTACGACGATGCTTCCTTTGGTTTTCAGGGTCGCGAAGTGCATTTGAGCGAACCCTACTTCATGATGGATGAGGATGAACAGGGTGTTCCTGCTGAAAGACAAGCTGGTGCTGACCAGGGGAACATTGAAGTACAGAGGAAAAAGTTGTGCAAGTCTTGTATTTTGATTGCAATGATCGTAACCCTGAACTCAGTTCACCAAAGGGCTGGACTCGTGGACAAGACTTGTTCAAGCTGCTGAAATTAGGGGTAATCATCATATTCTCATGATTGCTGCGAAAGCTGAATCTGTCGCGTTCCAGAGGTGTTTTATCATAACCAGTGTCGAAATTGTTTCATTAAAAAGAGAGACTTGGATGACATAAGTGAGAGCAAGAAGAATACAGAGGATCCACCTGACGCACTGCTGAGCCAAAGATCTTTCATAGGAGAATCATCGGCTCCATTTGCATCTACTGTGTATGAACCTGTCTGCATATTCTGTCTTGAAAAGTAGCAAATACTTGAAAGGGACAAATACAGAGACCAACTGGTTAAATGTGTAGATCTCCATGCCGACAGGACAGTCAGAGAGGCAGCTATACGTAAAGAAGATGGTCGTATAATCGCAATCCTTTCAAGGGAATTAGTGGGCGCTGAAGGACACTATCATGGGCAGTGCTATCGTGCATTCACAAGGCCACTAAAGAAAGTGACAACTGATGACAATAACAATTCTACAATGGAAACTGAGCCTGATCCTGACGTAATTTATGGCAGAGCTGCAAAAAGGACTTATGAAGAACTGTTCAAGTATATCAGAAATGATCTGTTTCAGCAACCTAATGTTGTTAGACTTACTGAACTAACAAAGAAACTGACAGATACCTTGTTATCTATGGGTGTAACTGAGGTAAAAAGTTCCACAAAAAAAACATATTTAGAGAAAACTTGTTGCTGAGTTTGGTGAAAGCCTACACATGATCCTGATGATAAAGGTAAAATCTTAGTGTTCCCAGATAATCTTTCCTAGGTGAGGTTGTTAAGGAATGTAAGGTTGAAAGGAGAAACTGCTGGTTTTCAAGAGAACATGAGTCATAATGAGAACTGGTCAAAACTGTCTTCCCTCATGCTTAGAAATGATGTCAAAAATGCAGGAAACCAAAATGCCTTGCCTCCTGTACCCGCTCAGTTAGAAGCCTCATCTCAATTCATTCCCGGTTCACTGAATGCATTTGAGAATTCTTTTCAGCGGAGACTCTACTATCTGCTCAGGTAGGGACATAGGTTGGTAGACTCCATTGGGCAAGACATCGTGTACAGTGTTACTGAGTTGGTGACTTCGGAAGATATCGAAGCTAGAGATGATGACGACGACGATGCAAGCGATAGCGATTAATCACAAGTTTCAGGTGTTACATTCTTCTCAGTACAAGTGAGTCGCCTGCTCCTTCACTTGCAATTGCACTGTTTTCCACTTATATCTTTGTAGATGTGTGAAAGTTGCGAGCCTCGTAATATGCACTTTTTTCATAGGTTGGGGTTAAAATAAATGTTGTACATATGTTGGCCTGACTTACTGTCCCAGGAATAAAACGTTTCGCTTGTCATTTTATGATTTGTGGTTTACAGGACATGTGGAAAACGCTCAATGGCGAGGTTCACAGTAATCCCAAGACTATACATTTTGACTCTGATGACCTTGATAAAAGTATTATGAGCATAAGATACATTCCAAGTGATAGAACTATTTACACAACAGAATAAGTGGTCAGTTTTGACTCACTAAATTCCATGTTTGTCATTTTTACGGTGATTTCTTGAATGGGTATCCATATTTTAGGTACCTGCCACAATGATGACCTTTTGACTCTGGTGACCTTGGTAATGACCTAATTTGCATAAAACATTATTTGTGCAACAGAATCCACAATTATCAGCAAGATAAGTGGTCATTTGGCTAATAATTCTATATAATAGTAGTGTTATTGCATTTTTCATTTTCCCATCCCAAATCGCAAATATTTTCATCTTTTGATATATATATATATATATATATATATATATTATGTCCGCAATTATTCCACGTCCTACCTCGGTTGATAGGTATAACCTCATATTGTTTCCTTTAAATGGTTTTGAGCTCCTTCAGCTATAATAAGACCCATTTTGAATCAGGAAATACCATGTTTGGATATTTTTACGGTAATTTCTTAAATGGGTATCCAGATTTTTAGGCACCCACCAAAAATGGTGACCTTTTGACCTCTGGTGACCTTGAGATGACCTAATTTGCATAAAAATAATTATAATAAATAAAACTTTTGATTAGCAAAAATATGAATGGTCATTTGTTTAATTATTCCTTCTACTTATTGAGATATTGCATTTTTGATTTCCCCTACCCCAAAATTTTGTCCTCAAATTCGAACGCACATGCCAACATTCAAACGCCGATTTTTACAATTAAGCTGTGGATCCAGCCTTGGCTTATGGGATTTTCTGAAACTATATTACCCTAGTACTTTCAGAAAATCATAGTGGCGTTTACTCCCCCCAGGTGGTACCAATATCTTGTCTAGCTCATGGATTACATGGTGGAAGGATGTATTAAGCTACTTTATATACCTTAACTTGGCATGCATTTAAAACATTGGAATTCGAACAGATTTTTTTGTAGTTAATTGGCCTCATCAACTCAGGAGATCAGGACAATTATTTGGGTGTATCACATTCCACATAAGAATGCTCCAGTAGAACTTCACAAAAAACATCACCACACACACACACACACACACACACACACACACACACCACACACACACACACACACACACACACACACACACACACACACATCCATTTATAGTCGTCTTCGGGGTCTTGTGGGTCTTTTTTGGTCATCTGGATCTTTTTAGGTCCTCCAGTACTTTTGGGTCTTTTGGTTCATCTGGGTCTTTTGGGTCATCTGGGCATTGTAGGTCTGCGGGGACTTTTGGGTCTTTTGTGTCCTCATGGTATTTTAGGTCTTTTGGGTCCTTTGGGATCTTAAGGTTCTTGAGGTCTTAAGGTTCTTCAAAAGTCGAAGGGGGTCTCAGCAGTCCAAAGGGTCAAAAGGTTCATTGCAATAGTGCATAATTAATTAATAGATGTATGTAATTAATTCACACAAAAAGCATGTCACTCACACACACAACTCATCCATTTATAGTAGATCCTGCCCGCAGCCAAGCAGATAAACAGACGTGCAAACATAACCTCAGTCCATGTCAGTTGTGGAGGTAATTAAATGAATGACGTTGTCCCACCATAGCTTGTTCAGAAAGATCTTGCAAAACGAAGTACAATGCAAGTCAGTTGTGTTTTTGAATACCCATTCTGAGTTTTGACATCTGTTTTGTGTCAGAACCCGGATCTGCCGAATGCAAGTTGAGGCCTGCTTGTACTGACGAAGACTACTTTGAAGTCCATACTACCTGTGACCATGATGGCATGGTAAGACCCAATTTAAACCTTGTGGCCACCAATCAAGTTTGGTGTTTGAGCCTCATGGAATTTAATTCCTGAATACTCTATATACCTGCGGTGCGGTGGAGTAAATCAACAGTTCGTGCTGTGGTTGCTCTTTGTGTCTTTGGACTCGGAGTGTGATGAGGATCGAACTGAGTGACTTTTTAACTGTGATTTTTGTGAGAGAATTTAGTGACTTTTTTTTGAAAAGCCTTTACGTGTTCTAAGCTGAATAAACACATTTTTTTCGTATATCAAGGGGAGCGGGGAGAGAGGACATAAGGAAAGGGAGGGAGTGGGGGAGAAGAGAGAAGAGAGGAGTGAGGGGGGTGGAGGGAGGGATGATGTGCCTCGAGGTTGTGGGAAGGGGGGCAGTGGGGGGGAGAGAGAGAGATGGAGATCGAGATAGTTAGCGGTAGCTGTAGCCGTAGCTGTGTGTGCGCATGCGCACAAGATAACAGGCTAGGACTGTGGGACCAATAGGTCATCTCGAGCAGCGCTGATGATGATAACCTGAGCATCCCAACTGATCAAGATGGGACTGGCTCTGCCATGTGGGCAGCGGTTCAAAAGTGAGCGTTTCAGCTTGGTGGTTTGAATGTGGGATCAATGGGGAGGAGAGGAGTCGAGGTGGTGGAGATGCAGAGAAGGTTGGAAGTGTTGTTGTTGCAGGAGACAGATGGAAAGGAGACAGGGCAAGAAGGTTGGTAGGAGGATACAAGCTGTTGCATGCAGTTGGGGATGGAAGGAGTACCGGTGTGAGAATAAGTTTCTGAAGAGATCAGCAGCAGGTGGTTAGAGTGGAAAGCTGGGAAGGATGGATAGTTATGGCATGGGTTGTTATGGAGGCAATAGTTTGTGTTATGTCGGCATATGGGCCACAAATGGGAAGGACCAGGGCAGAGAATCAGGGATTCAGGGAAGCGCTGGAGATGATGATGATGGGAATGGTTGGTTTGGAGGTGATGCTGTGCATTGCTGGGGACGTTAACGCACACGTGTGAGCAGATGAGCCGGGTGAAGAGGAATGTGTTGGTAAATTTGGTTGGGGAATGAGGAAAAGATGGAGTCTGGAGCTGGTGGTGAGGAAAAGGATGGCCATAGCTGGTTTATGCTTTCAAAAGTGGGAAAGCCACAATATTACCTGTAGGAGTGGACAGCATCGAACAGAACTGGATTTGGTGGTTACAAAGCGACAGTTGTGGAGGGTTAAAGATTGTAAGACAGTGATGGGAGTGCATGTGGGACCACCCAGCACAATCCTGTGGTGTTTGTGGTACTGATGAAGAAAAATAGTGAGGTTAAGAGCAGTGGTCAGAAGATTATTAGGTGGGGAAAGTGTAGGGTAAATGTAGTAGAGTACAAGGTGAGGTTGAGGGCTAGGTATGCACAACTTGGTGAAGGAGTGGAAGAAGTACAGAGAGGCATTTAGGGGAATTGCAGAAGTTTTGTGTGGAAGGACATCAGGAAAGGGTGCATCATCGAGGGATAGAAACCAGGTATGGTGGATGGAGGAGATAGCAAAGGCAGTTGGTGAAAATAAGGATGTTTGGAAGAGTATAGGGGGAGGCAGCCAGATGTGGGGTTGCTGCACCTGTATGGGCAGAAGAAGAAAGCATCAGGGAGAGCTGTGGATAATGTGAGGAATGATATATTGAAGAGGAGGTTGCACAACAAGTTGGAAGAGGATGGTGGGAGGAAGATATATATATATATTGGCCGCTGACAGGGAGAGGATAGTAAGGACATGAAGGATGTTGACGGGGGGGGGGGGGGTGATTAAGGCGGTGAAGTGCACGGAGTTACATTATGCTCCTAAGTCCTGTAATGAAGTTGCTGGAGACATTCTGGATTGAGGATAAGGTGTGGACATGGATATCAGAGAAGAGTAGCAGGGGTTTAGAAAGGGTAGGGGGGATGACTGATGGATTCTTCGCGAGAGATGGCTGGTGGAAAAGAGGTTGGAGTTGCAAGGTGAGATGGCATTTGGATTTGTGGACCTGGAAAAGGCCTATGACACTGTCCTGAGAGAGATGGTGATGGTGACACTGAGATGGATGGGAGTTCCGGAAGTAGGAGTTCGGTTGGTGGAAGGGATGCACAAGGGAATTAAGGGAAGAGTTTTGTTCGTTCCTGGGATGTCTGAGGAGGTTAGCATGACCATCGGTTTGAGGCAGTGAAGCGCTCTCACCCCAGTCATGTTTATCATGGTGATGGAGCTGGTAAGCAGGAAGGTGAGCTTGAGGGGTTGTATGGGGAGTATGCTGTCTGGACGATTTGGTTGTTGTGGTGGAGAGTGGGCAGGAGATGCAGGAATTACTGTGGGAGTGGAAGGAAGCATTTGGGAAGCATGGGCTGAAGATGAGTACGGAGAAGACTGAAGTGATGTGGGTCGGGCAGCAGAGAAAATAAATGAATATCAGGTTAGAGGGGAAGGAGATCAGACATGGAAGTCGGTTTGAGTATCTGGGGGGAACAGTTATCGGGGATGGTAAGTCCGAGGCAGAGGTTCGGAGGAGGATTCAGGTGGGTGTGAATGCATGGAGGAGAGTGGAGGGAGTAATGTCAGGCAGAAAGATATCGAGGAAATTGAAAATGTTCCAGGTGGCCTCCGTTCCTCAGGGCGAGTGTCCCAAAAGTACCCGGAGGGGAGCATAGCACACAATTAAAACACTCACGTTAAACTTTTCTGTCTTGACAACCAGGTGAACAGTGCACGACATAAAACAGGAGATTTAAAATGCAATTTATTAATTCCTACTGTCTACGGTTCAAGTGCGAATATCATTCAATAAGAATTCCATCACAATGATTCAACACCAGCCCACAATAACTGTAAAATTCCCCACAGGAATTCAAATCATGTTCAATGCTTTTTAAAACTTACTCAGAGTTGCATACACATGTTCAATGCAGTTTCAAATATGTCCATGACTCTTAGAAAGGCTACTTTGCACTCACGTTTTTAATACAACCCTTTTATAGGATACGTGCCGTGAATCAGTCTGTATCTTGTACTGTCAAAACAAGCGTGCAGGCTCCAGCATTCAGATGCTCCCGATGTGCAATTAGTGACAGGCCAGCCGTGTGTGGAGTGAGCGAGCCCCGTGCGTCAATTTTCCTCGCAGTAAGGAATCACACATCACCCCAGTAGTCTGGGAGCTCGTGACGGAAGATTTCACCTCATTTTCCCTCGAAGGTTTGACCCTTCAAAGTTACTCATGCCACTTAAGTCATTCACAAAAACTTTGTCAGCTGCATCCGCCAGTGGGTCTGGACCCAAGACCCCCTTGAAAAACGCCTTTTGGGGTTATATTCACCCCATCGAATACATGGATCAAACTTTGTAAAAACAAAGTATTATGATGGGAGATTACAAAAATAATAAAACTGACCAAACTTCAGGGG
>CM068952.1:174924466-174938099 GCA_035128595.1 Eptatretus atami | reverse complement strand
ACAGACAGACAGACAGACACACCCATAACGAATATAGTGGTCACTTACTGACTCGTGAACCAATAAAAGTTGCGTTAATTTGATTATTACCTCCCCCACTGAAGGTGGACAGAGGTTATGTTTTCACCTCTCTGTCTGTTTGTTTGTTTCTTTGCTTGTTTGTCAGTGAGCAGGATATCTCAAGTTGTTGATGGATTTGGACGAAATTTGGTGGAGATGTTCGATGTGTAACAAGTATGAATTGTTTAGATTTTAGTGAAGATCCAAATCCAGATACTAGAATTTTTTAAAGTAATGCTTCACCATTGAGAAATAGGTCCAAGAAACAATCAATAGACAGCATGCATGATGTCTCAAAAAGTTGCAGACAGATTTGGATGAAACTTTGTGGATAGGTTGGGTGTGTGACAAGAATTGCTTTGATTTTGGAGAAGAACCTGATGTGGATCCGGATCTGAGAATTTCAGTGATTCTTCACCATTGAGTGTTTGGGCTAAAAACGATATATAGCACGATATCTCAAAAGGTTATGGACTAATTCGGCCAAAACTTGGTGGACAGGTTGGGTGTGTGACAAGGACGAACTGATTCGATTTTATTGAGGATCCGAATCCAGATACGAGAATTAAATAAAAATTTGATTGATTCAATTTTGGTGAAGATGTGATTTTGGTGACAAGAACATGCCGATTAAAGTTCAGTTCAGGTCCAAAATCAGATCCGGCCTATCAGTGGTAATACAAAATGATAAATAATCAGCCTGTCGAAGGTATGCGCTCTACTGGCTGCCCTTCTAGTTACCCCTGTGTATAGCATTATGGGTTGAAAAATACAAAAACTTCAGACTTGAGAAATTCATTATCATGGTACTTGGCTTATCACATTATCATTTTTCACATTGCTGCCCCTTGTTTCACCAAACTCGGTGGTATAATGGTTAGATCATCCATTCTGAGTCTGTGGGAGGCAGTTTCATTCTGAGCAAGAAGAAATCTATAATTTCAGCACAAAAATAGCAATCTGCATGCATGGCAAAGGAAGTAAGAATAGATTTTAAAAATACCTTAAATGGTGGTTGATCCCCCTTGAATAAAAGGAAAAACTGGCGTTTCAGGCCAGAGCAAAAGAGAGGAGAATGGGGCAGAGGTGGGGTCTCGTAGGAAGAGTTCCACAAAAACAGGAACACTTCAGTTTGATTCTGACCCTGGCCAAGTCATACAAACCATCTTTACAAATGATATGTGCTGCTTCCTCGCTCGGAGCTCAGCATCTGTTTTGCACAGATAAACCATGTGGGTTGGCATTCATAGAGAGGAGAAAATGCCTCAATTTCCCCGTTAGTGCAGAGAGAAAAGTGACGTCATCAAAGCTGGAGTTGCGTATACCCTCAGTATACTGGGAAGTGATGTCACCTGGCATCACTTACCCCGAGCTCAGTGGCTCTGGATATCTGAAGTAGTCGCTTGTGCGTGCGTGCACATGCTTTGTGTTACGGCTCCTCTATGAACCTTATACCCTGTAAACAAAAAAAGTGATTGATGGTTTTGTTTGAATAACGTTTTTATTGCCTTTTGTGTTTTTGAATAGTTTTATTATAGACGTTCTATTGTGGTATATATGTGCATATAATTGACTGTTTATTCATTATCATGGACGAAAGTTTTTTTTTTTCTTCACATTGTTGCCCCAAATGCCAGAGTGCCAGCAGTGTCCGGCAGGCACGGAACCTATCCACGGGTACGAGTTCAAATGGTGGAACACCTTGCCGGATGTGATGCAGATGACCTGCTTCAATATCCACACAAATCATTGCCGAAGTGTGGATGGTGAGTTATTTACATTCATAAAACAGATTTGCTTTAATACTGCATGCTGAGTTCTCACAGTCTGCAGTGTCTGATGGTCAAGCATTTCTGCAACCTCCATAAAAATGTTTTATTAAAAACGTTGTTTTACTCCGGTCCTTTAAATTGATGGCATGTCCGCTGTGTCCATTGGTGAAAGGACATGGGTCAGCAGCTCTCGGAAATTGCCGGGGGAGCTTGGCTTGTGTTTTGCTTCTGCACCATGTACACTCTGGAATGTTTTCGGGGGTAAAAAGCAATCGCCAGGGTTCGTGGGTTGGGGAAGGGCCTCAATTCTCTATAGGTAAATGTGTATCGTATCGCGACACCTTTTGGAAGCCGGTATTACATGTCTTAATAAAATACACCATTGACGTCATAAAAATGGGCGAATTAAACCTTCTGCAAAAAGACAGGTTCTTTGCTGGTATAACAAAATATAAGTAAATTTTGATGAAGGAGTAGGCCATTTATAACCCATCATGCCTGTGTTTTCTCCCCAACCCATTAATTTTTAATGGATCACTATTCATCATCGATGAGACAACAGAATCTTTACCATTTACTTAATTTAATTCAGGGTGGGGAGGGAGGAGGAAGAGGAGCAGGGAAGAGGGGAAGAGAACTATGGAGAAGGCACAGGGACATCACCAGGGTTTCTTTTAAAATTATAATAAAAAAACATTTTGTGTTTTTGGGGATGAAGAGGATTGTAAGATCTGCATGAACAAGCGTCGACAGCACACTCACTTTTTGAAGAGACCTTCACGGACATCACAATCACTACACATGCAGGCAGTCCCCCAGTTTCCGAACACAATGTGTACTTGAAATGTATTTGTAAGCTGGATGTTCATAAACCGAAACAATAAATCCCCTTTAAATACATGTACTAAGTGATTAATCTGTTCTTGAATTCTTGAATCCTTTCCCATTGTGCTTCAAGGACGATTCGTCCTTGAAGCACAATGGGCAAGGCTGCTGGTTCAGGGTCGTACCTGAACCAATGCTCGTGTCCAATGCTCGTGCGAATGCCCACCTGCTTGATTGGAACCTCGTTTAAATGAATGAAGTGCTGGAATTGCCGCTTTGATGATTGAAGCACTGGTGAAATGGAGTTGCATTTGGCAAGTGTCTTGAGAATGTGGTATGAGGAAGAGCACAATCGGGATTGTTCTCACTACATTCACAACACATCTTTCCCTTCCACTGATACAAGGGGAGAGGTAATCCAACTAAACAAAACGACTGCGGAGATGTATAAACTTCAGGGTTTCTTTATGTGTTGGATTAACTACCTGGGGTCTTCCAAAACCACAACCATATAATTCACCAAGTTATACTTATAATTCCCAGTCTGGCCAATGCCCATGCAGCCCTCTATCCACAAGGCTTCCAGGTACCTATGTAATTCCAGTTTAAATATATCTCCAGTTTCTTCTGCCACAGAAGAGCAAGGTAGAGCTGATGGAAAGTTTGACGAACGGCAAAAGATGTGAGGAAAAACTGAAACTAGCAAGAAAGATGGTTGGGTATATTAACAAAAACAAAGTTGGAGGTCATCATTTCATATGCAATCTGTGGTTGTGGGAGTGCAGCTGTGCTTCTGATGCAGTGCCCCTTGTTACCAGTAAGCCGGTACTCATTTTGCTGACCTCAGAAGGATGATGGGCTGATGCGATATAACTGCAAGACTGGGGATCGAACTCAAGATCTTAAGATCTGAAGCCACCTCAGCCATTAAGCCAACACCAAGCTTAAGTTGGGGATTATTGTTGTTTTATTAAGTGGAAAGAAGATTAATTGTATTTTAACTGATTAAGGAAATGTGATCCAGTCCCACCAAATGAAAAGTTGAGGTGTTTGATGTCTTAGACTGAATGCAATCCAGTAGAAGAATAAGATAAGAGTTTGGTGTAGTGCGAGTATGATTATGTATGACAGTAGATTAACGGTTAACGTGGTTTTGCTAGTTATCTTAGGGTCTTGAGTTCAAACCCCAGCTGTGCCAAAATAACACCAGAGGAGTTGACTCAACCTGTAATCCTTTCGAGGTCAGCAAAATTGGTACCAGCTTGCTGAGGCTTAGCGATCAATAACAGTTGATCTAGGGATTCCAGCGGTGTGGTAGAGCCCGTGAAAGAGGAGCATTCAGGTCATCTGACTTCGGTCAACACCTTACATTTCCTTACCTGCGCATTGCTCTATTCTCTCCTGTGTGTGCAGATGGCTGGAATCTTGCTGACGATAACATCTTTACCAGCGTAGGAAGTGCTGATGACGACTATCTCATTCTCTCACTGGAGGTTCCTGGTTTTAGGTCAGTAACTTATTTATTTTTACTCCCTATGAAACTGAGGAGCACTGAAAAATAATTCAAAAAGGGCCTTTCAAGAGTCAAATGTTCTTTGAAAGCAATCGGAGAGGTCAATGGAGATTTGTAATTCAAAGAAGGTAAACAGAAAAGGTGATGAGATTTGAACACAATGCAATTTTGCACCATTGACTCGAGCAAATATAATTGCATTGACTGGACATTGATGTTGAATCCAGTGTTCCAGAGTTGGACTATCTTGAAGGGCAGGTGGTTGGTACCATCACCTTTGTATTCGAAACGATCTGCAGTGAAGATTGTGATTTCTTCTTCATGCTGGTGAGTGGTGCTTTAGTTTAGCAAGATGGAATTTTTAAAATGTTTTTATTTGAAAAGCTCAACTTAATTTGCACAAAAATCCTCCTGTAATTGCTCTTGTAAATCGAATTCAAAGTACTGGCAGAGTTAATGTGGCCTTTTGGTACTATATGAAAAAAGTACACTTTGCTTCGAGAGACCCGGTAATTGTTACCAAAATCTGTTACTGATTCCGTGCTTATTCTGAAGTGACTGGGTGCTTTTGAGATGCCCTCTGGCACTTCACCAGAAGAGAAATTTGCAGTCAAGTCAAACATCGTTACTCGTCGATCCCAGATTAGTAAGCTCAACAACGTACATGATACCAAACGAGCTATCATGTTACCCCTGAAGTTCTTGTAGATTTTTCAATATACAGTATACGAGACAAATTATTTGTTTCCTGGTTTTGAGAGTTACCTTTTCTTCCCCACTTTGGCTCTTCCAGCGTTTCTGAGATGGAGTTTCTGAGACTACTCATAACCAGAGTTGGTGTCAAAGCCACCCAATGCTCGCCTGTTTATACATTTATCGTTTTTAAAAAGACTCGTCTAATAATTAATATTTAATAAGCATTGCAGTGAAGTCTGATCCAAATAATTTTAAAGCAATATATGTATTTGTATATTTAATCAGTAACAAGAGCGCAAGTGAGCACAATATACGCCCGAACAAGAAGGTATATACAGATTGGAGCTATACATGGAAAACAGAATCCTGGTTGCCATGGCAACCACTTTAGATGACGACCGCATGTCACGACACACCGTCTCCACAGTCTGTACCTATGTACCAAATATGAAACGTGAAAGTTGAAAACTTTGGAGTTAGAGTGCGGACAGGAACGGATGGAAAACAGCATCCTGGTTGCCATGGCAACCACTTTAGATGACGAACGTATGTCACGACACACCCGTCCCCACAGTCTGTACCTATGTACCAAATATGAAACGTGAAAGTTGAAAACTTTGGGAGTTAGAGTGCGGACAGGAACGGACGACCGGTATCACATAATACGCCCCGATATAATATATATATATCGGGTGTATAAAAAATAGTGTGGTAGATAAAAACATTAGAAAGGAAACTAGAAGGGCACTCGGGAGAGCGCATACCTCCACCACATAATGCCTGATCCACGAACATATCGGGCCAATACATTTTTGAACTAGATCGACGCACATGTAGAAATGCCCAAAAAAAAAATCGAAATTTTTTTGAAAAAAAAGTTGCAACATTTTGTTTTTTTTTTTCTCTAACAATTTTTTTTTGGGGGGGGGGGTTGGAAATCACTTAAAACATGTATAAATGCAAAAACAAAATTCAAATATTTTTTCAAAATGGCCGCCATAGCGGCCATATTGGACTTTGGACCAAGTCCAAAATCTAATGGCATGATCCTTGGACCATACGTAATCCCCCCACCAAGTTTCGTCGAAATCCGTCGAGGAGTTTTTCCGTAATACTGTTCACAACAAACAAACAAACAAACAGACAGGGGTGAAAACAGTAACCTCCGTCCATCTTCGATGGCGGAGGTTAAAAATAACTTGCACCAAAACTTTAAGCATTTTCACGCTCACGCCGGGGGTATCGCTATAGCTCTCTGTTCTTCGAACAGGCGAGCTAAAAATGACAATTGATATGACTTTCTTCATTTTAATGCAAACCGTAATCTTTGATTTTAATTCTCTTGCACATTGTTTATAGGATATTGGAAAGCAGGTTTCCAAGTTGGTACAAACTTGGCATGGTTCGAATGAGAAGCAGTCATTCAAGTACAGCTTGAGCACCAATGCAACGACCATCTTCAGCTGGGCCTTTCAGCGCTCGAGTCCAACAAACGATGTGAGGAACAAAGAATTTAAGAAACAAGTCATATTTGTACTTTGTGTCCAAGATGCTAATGCAATGTATGCAGGTGTAGATTGAAGAGTTTAACAAATTGGGTGTATTCCTTTGCAGACTAGAAAGCACATCTCTGATGTCGCAAAGATTTTCTTCATCAATGTAACCAACGTTCTGGATGGGGTGGCATCCTACTGCAAATCGTGTGCGCTCGATGTGGCTACACGTTCCTGTGTGCCGTGTCCATCCGGCCACTACATTGAATCGAGCTCTCGGTTTTGCCTACCTTGCCCTTCAGGCACACACCTGACAAACCGCCTTGCCGCTGGTATTGTGGCTTGCCAGCCTTGTGGGCTGGGCACCAAAAGCAGTGCTGTAAGTGTTGTCTTTGAAAGAGCCTTTGTCCTGTGTAATTGAACTGGATATATTATCTAATTATTTGAAGGCCAAACTCTTTCACACACCTTAATTTTTATTTTAATAAAGATGTCAATACTCATGGAAGATCGAAACTGAGAGCAAAATTTCATGACAGATGGACATCTGTGCTTACGATGCATCTAAATGGAAGAAACCATCTCACTGGAGAAAAATGTCGATTTTTCTACAGTGCCGATTGAAAGTCTACACCGCCTTTCAAAATTTTCACCTTTTGTTGCCTTATAGCCTGGAATTAAATTGCATTAAATCAGGCTTTTTCCACCTTTATTTACACATCGCAACCCACAACTTCCAAGTGAGAAACAAATTCCACAAATTTCAGAAAATTAGTTAAAAATACAAAACTAGAATATGTTGCTTGAATAAGTGTCCACCCCCTAAGTTAATACTTGGTAGAAGCACCTGTGACAGCAATTACAGCTGTTAGTCTGTTGGGATAGGTCTCTGCCAACTTTGCACCTTGATTGGACAATATTTGCCAGGTTTTTCTCTCGGATTTTTCTGTATTTTGCTCCATCCATTTCCCTTCTATCCTGACAAGAGCCCCAGTCCCTGCTGATGAGAAACATCCCCATAACATGATGCTGCCACCACCATACTTCACAGTAGTGATGGCGTTCTTTGGATGATGTGCTGTGTTTGGTTTGCGCCAAATGTACCATTTTGTATTTAGGCCAAAAAGCTCCATCTTGGTGTCAGACCACAAAACCTTTTGCCACATGGCTTCAGAAAATCCCAAGTGTTTTTTTACATACCTCAAATGGGACTCTAGGTGGGCTTTTTTGAGTAATTGCTTCCTTCTTGCCACCTGACCATTCAGGCCAGACTGGTGTGAGTGCTTGGAATATTGTTGTCACATGCACACAGTGACCAGTCTTTGCCATCAAGACATGTAGCTCTTTCAAAGTTGCCATTGGCCTCTTGGTGGTCTCTCTGATCAGTCTCCTCCTTGCTTGGTCATCCAGTTTGGAGGGACAGCCTGATCTAGGCAGGGTCTTGATGGTACCATACACCTTCCACTTCTTAATGATCGTCTTGACTGTGCTCCATGTGATAGTCAAGGCCTTTGAAATATTTTTATACCCATCCCCTGATCTGTGCCTTTCCACAACTTTATCCCGGAGGTCTTTTGAAAGCTCCTTGGTGCTCATTGTTTAGTCATTGCTGTGAAATGCACTACTCAGCAAAGGAAACTTACAGGAAGAGCTGATTTTATTCTGAAATAATCAGAATCACTGCAATTTAACACAGGTGGAGGCCAATTAACTTGGTGTGGGATTTGACGGTGATTGGTTACACCTGAGCTATTTACAATTGCTGTTATCAGGGGGGTGGACACTTATCCAACCAAGATATATGTAAATAAAGGTGTAAAAAGTCTGATTTAATGCAATTTTAATTCCAGGCTATAAGGAAACAAAAGGTGAAAATTTTGAAAGGGGGTGTAGACTTTCTATAGCACTATTTTTCACAATAGTTCCTTCATGAGCCTTACTTCGATCCTGTAAAAAGAATCCATAGTAAAATTTAAATGGCAAGCCCATTCTGCTGCTGGGTAGAGAATTGCACGATATATTATTGGCTTTGCAAAAAGCGGCGACCACAATGGGTTTGCACTGCAGTCACTCAATATTTGTGCAAGATACAGACCACCTTATCGTTTGAAGAGGAAAATGAAGTGCCATCGTAACATCATAATGTTTGTAGCATATGTCGGAATCAGTTTGAGCTGATCGGGTAACTTAAATCTGGCAAACTACCAGAACGTTCCAATTATTCTTCATTCGTATGCAGCACAAGGCAAGGGGTAGCATCATTAGCTGAGGGTGCGGTTGTTCCACTGATGCAATACCCTCTGCCGTTTATGGCAGGAATTTTGAATTTTCTCTATGGTACCGGCGATAGCGCGCATACTCTTCATGAAGTACACCATGGGATCTTTGACGTCCACCAACAAATGCTGGCAGACAGGATGTCCGTTTAACGTCCATCCAAGGGACGACATACACATCGCTGAATCACCATGCCTGTGTAACACTGGGATGAGAGTTTATAGCTGAGTTGGGATTCAAACCCATGCCAGACAGCTTATAGCGGCAAGTGTTCGTCCCTCTCGGCCATCCTGTCAGGTCAGAACACAGCAATGCGTGACAGAGCTAGCTCTACCCCCAACAAGTTTCATTTGTTTATTAACTTCTTTTTTTAATATCGAAAGGAGGATATTGTGGAGGTTAAAGAATTGGAGGTGGGATGGGCATAGTGAAAGGAAACGGGTCAGAAGGAAAAGAGAGTGGTGGGAAAACAAATAAATAAATATATAAAACAGGTAAATCGTGTGCAAGTTTTACTGCTGTGTCGTACCAGAATAAATATATGGGCCAACAATGCAAACAGCATACAAAGATGGAAACTTTTTTAAACAAATTCTAGAGCTCAAAAGACAGTTGCTAAAAAAACACAAGATCTCATCGAGTTTCGTTGTTTTTGTATGGGGTACTGTACATGAAGCTTGCTTCAAGTTGACCTTTAAAGGGCAGCAGGTCAGTGCCCTGGAATGTGTAACAGGAGTGTTGAGTAGGGTTAATTGTTTTTGGTTGAAATGTTAACAGTTAATTCAATGACCTCAGACACAAAAGCAAAAGGGTAAAAATATAATTAATTAATCAAATAGTTTAGATGATCTTGAGGTTCCTGCAGGCCGTTGTGAAGGGAAGTGTGGTGGAGGGTTCATGGGATGCGGCATGTGTATGTTGCCACCGAGTGCTTGCCCGGTTGATCTGATGCCCGGGAACTGCTGGTTTTGCGAGCTCTATGGAGCTTGTACAAACTGCAAGTTGTGCTGAGACTCACTCAAGTTGGGAATTCAAGATGTTATTCTTGGTTGTTTGCTCCTTCGGCATTTCTATTGTAATCCTTTGAGGAGCAAAATATAGAATCTCAGATTTTGACCTTTGATGATTACAAACAACTCGCTGCTTTAAGCATACATTTGAGAGATAAAACCATGGTTGATTTGGAGCCATCTGTTTCAGGACCATTCGACTTGCTTCAGTGACTGCTCCTACGCCCAGGGACACTTCAGCTTCAACTACATTGAACTTGCTGGCCTCCACACCAAACTAATAGGTCCAAACTTTACTCCATGGGGCAAAAAGTACTTTCATTCATTCAACTTTAGCATCTGTGGACAACAGGTTGGTATGCATGTTGCCATTTCATCTCATTTGGAATTGATGGGATCTGCCAGTTGCTCTTCAAAATCATGAATGCACTTTTTAAACTTTGAAAATTGCCTTCAGGGTTTGGTAAGTTTTCATAGGTCATGTGATGTTTTTGTTTTTTTAATAGCTTCTCCCTATCCTTGACTTTGACTGCATAATAACAGGGCATGATGAACAGCAATTGGAAGGCACTTTTGCTCCGATGAAGGGTTAATGTCACATGGCAGTTTGCATTCCTCGATCTACATTCAGTTGATTTCATCCATTGTCATCAAGATATTGAACTAAGCATGCTGTTAATTCTACACTTTTATTTGTTTATTTTGTATACAGAGTCTCGGCTCGTGGAAGAGCGAAACGCTGAACGGATCTTGCTATTCAACAGGACAAAAGAAACAGTAGAGAGATGGTGATAAGGGGGGAAAACACCAACAGCAGAGTTGAAGGACAAAGTAGAGGGAGACTTGGACAAACAATTGGTGTGGGGAGGAATGAGGAGGAGGAAAAACGGGAAATTTGGATGGAGGTGGGCTTGGAGGAGGGGGGGGTGGTGGGTGGTGGGATGCATGACGTGTTGACGTGTGTATTTTAGTAATCAGGTTGATGAGGTTTGTAGAAAAGTTTATCTCTACTGATTAACAGAAAAAAGAAGCAAACAATATTGATCAACCATGGTGACATTGAGTTTGTATCTTGCAATTCAAGGATAACTTTTTAATTTTTCATTTCCATCACCATTTTGTGTGTGTGTGTGTGTGGTGTGTGTGTGTGTGTGTGTGTGTGTGTGTGTGTGTGTGGTGTGTGTGTTGTTAAGTTGCCACTAACCCATAATCTGATTTATGTTCATCCTCATCATTTTGAGAGAAATCTTCTCCGTGAAAGCAAGCTTGTTATTGCCAACTGTTTTTTTGTTGTTGTTGTTTGTTTTTATAGGGAAATGCACTTGCATCATGTGTAGACAACATCACTTTGCTGTCGACAGACTCTGGCTCTGAAGGCATCTCACGAGGCCTCATCTGTCGCTCCAACGTCATCCTTTCGGATTTGCACAGTGTTACGTTGTCATCCCAAGCCATCATCCTGGCTGATTGGCTTGTTGGTAACTTTTTTCACAATGCTTGGCTGGTAGTGTTATCTTGAATGTCTGTGGTCAAAATTCCCATCTGGAATATGTAGCTTATAATTATCTCATGTGATTGTTAGATGTTAAAAAAGAAAAAGAAAAAAAGAAGTCCAGATGGAGATGACAAAACAACTGTGACAGAGGGTGCACAGATAAATGGACATGGACGTTGACAGACAAATACATCTATACTATAATGGGGCTAAGTGTTTATCTCCTCCTAGACGAAGCGTCAACAGTCCACGAAACTCAGCTATGTTGTACCTGGTATAGACGACTCTGGATCGCAATACTGTTTAGCTCACTATCACGAGTGATTGAGCAAAAATTAGTGGGGTTAAAAAGTGAAACCAAGGCCGCCAAGTATTAGCTATGCAGCCCGAGGAACATCACCGAATATGATTGGTCCAGTGCTATCACATGCCTACCACAGAACAGACCAGTGATGACAGGTTTACCATATCTATCTATCTATCTATCTATATATGTATAATGTGTATATATATATATATATTGTTATGGCTGTGGAAATTCGCATTACACCATAAAGGGCCCTTAGGTTGAGATATCTCG
The DNA here is from genome assembly GCA_035128595.1 of Eptatretus atami. NCBI lineage: Eukaryota > Metazoa > Chordata > Myxini > Myxiniformes > Myxinidae > Eptatretus > Eptatretus atami. The sequence continues at coordinate 174,926,378 of CM068952.1, read as the reverse complement.
ATAGGTACATGTGTAGTTAGCCCAAACCCATTGTATAGAGGGAATTTATGTGATTCATCCGGGCTGTGACGCTTTGAGTTAGCCATTTTTTTTCTTTTCTGTCGTTATTTTGAACCAACACGTCTCAACCGCCATCAACACAACAACCACCTTAACCACCACGCCAGCCATCGTCACCAACTACAACCATGCTCCAACCCGCAGACAACAACCACAACGCCAACCGTCACCACAGAAGACCCTCCACCACCTTCGCCTTTACCTTCACGAATTCATCCCATCATCGCTCTACGGCCATTCCGCACCACTGTGAACACTGAACGTCGGGCTGTCTCGGCCCGTTCGGCGATTGGTGCCGAACGCACCGAGCCGCGAGCGCGAATGGCGGCCTTTCCGAGGGGAAAATTCGGATCAGAAAACGCTTCACGCCCACTTCTCCTCCGTCCAATTGGCGAGCGTGGGCGGCTTGGCCCCGCCTCCAAGCGTGTGTATGTGAAGTTCGTATATGCAAATTTTAGGATCAGGAGAGGTTCACAGCCCATTTTGCCGACCAATGCTGACCGGGGGGGGCGGCGTGGCCCCGCCTCCAATCGCGTTCTGATCCTAAAATTTGCATATTGGCTGCTCCCTGCGCCTATAAAAAGGCGAGCGCAAGGCAAATTGGTGAGAGTTGGGTTTTGGAGTTGCTTGGAGAGTGTCGTCGAGAAGTTGCTTTTGGGGACAAGGAGCGTTGCGTTTGGTGAGTTGAGTCGAGTGCGCGCGGTGGAACTGCAAGCAAGGGAGCTCGGGTCCGAGGCAAGAAGGACGGCGTCGGCGACGAGGTTGCGGTGTGGGGGATCGCTCGTCTCCTCGTGGACCCAAGCCAGCCAGCACTCCCCTCCCCAGGGCATCAACAATTCCCCTTTCCCCGCGCTGAGATAGTGCAAAAGGGGGCCCCTTCCCACCCCACCCAAACGTGGTGCAACGAAACCCGCCAAGGGGCACGGAGTCGGGGCACAGGGCGCGGCCATTTTGCGGCTTGCCCGCCAACGTGTCACGAGGACGCGGTTAAGACCTCCCGGTCTCGCGGACCTGGCCGCTCCTCCAGGTCACGCGCACATTGGCCTACGGGCCTGTCTGCCTCCTTGTCTGTGAGGGTGGCTTCTTTCCTTTGCTTTTGTGTAAATGTGTGTTTGGCGCCGTCTGTGAAGTAAAACTGTATAAGTGTTGCCGTGTGTGCGCGTAGTCGGTTTTAAGCTCTTACATTTGCTTTATGTGCATTTCGATTCTGTATGGCTGTATATACGTGCTTTCCGTGTGCGGGAAATAAATGCTTGCTTGTTGAACTGTGCCCGTTTCGCTTTGTCTTTTCTTATTGACTCTCCATCTGCTTCACGTAAGGGGTTCATAGTGGGTAACATCCTGTAAATTAATCGGAACCGTCGAGGCCGACGATAACTACGCTCGGTTATCACTGTAGCACGGAACGGACCGCTTAAGCGGTTCGTGTCCGGAGTCGGCCTGTGGCGTGGTAGACGATCGCCCGTCGACCATTTCGCGCAGGTACTTAGGTAGATCGAATTTTGCGAGCAACCCTATCCTGCGCGGGTGGGCATTGCCACGATGTGGTGAGGTTAAACCCCACCGTGACTAGCTCCCGGCGTTTGTTCCGAGAGGGTCACGACTGAATTGTCCGTCCGGTGGGCGACGTGCCGCGATTCGAGTACGTGGCCGTTCGCACGCCGGCGGGCGCGAATTCCGCAACACTGGCAGTCGGGTCGTGGGAATACGACTCATCCCCCTCCTCGCAACACTGGTGTCAGCGAGCGGGAAACAAACTCTCCCGTCTCCAAGCTAAATTTGCGGGAATCGGTTCAGGGGTGAGAGGAGCGACCCCCGATTCCCTCCAAATTACGAGCAGGCCAAATTAATC
>CM068952.1:174894121-174914438 GCA_035128595.1 Eptatretus atami | reverse complement strand
ACCCAGTTGTTTCCCTTGTCCAGCCCCAGTCAGATGGATCTGGCATCTCAGAATCCAGGAACAATGCCTGGTTCCAACAGTTGGCCTGGTAGCAAGTGCGCTTGATGTGCTGCTTGAGTGCTGCCTGGGTTGGAAGAATGTTCTCTGGAGTTCTTGACTTCTGTGTGAAGAGCTGTTTCCTGGCATCATTCACTTCCGTACTCTCACTGGTTCGGTCGTACATCAACACCACAAATTGCTCCAGCAGTAACATTGATCCTTTTCCGGCCCTGCTACCATCCAGTGTCTGAGTGCTCCTGGATTGCCAGTCAGTTCAATAGCCCCACCAGAACCTGTCACCATTGCATTGTTCTGCTCATGGGACTGGTCAAGTGCCATGGCAGAGAACTTGTTGCTGGTTTTGTGCACCATGAAATTTCCAGACTTGAATTCTGCTTGGACATCTGGGTGTTTTTCAGCGAGAGTCGTCATGTCACTGATGGGTACAGGAAGCCATCTGGAGTAGTGCATGTGATCTAGGGCGAACATCCAGGACATGATCTGCGTCAGGGATTCCACGTACAGCTGGAAGTTACCTTCACGAAGTGACCTAGTGTACCGCAGCAAGAGAAGCTCCAATGACAGGGTCCTTAAAGCCGTAGTCAAAGTGGACCTGGCCTGCTCGCTGGTGCACCACTCCTCTAAAAGGGGACTATCAGGTTGCATGGCATCAGTATCATCGATGTGCAGTCTTCACTGTAAGCTTGTTGGAGAAGTGGAAAAGGCTTGCAGCTTGACCTGGTGTGCATGGGGGTCTTGGTGACATGGCTGGCATGTATGAAGGAATTTGCTGTTCCGAACTGCAATGTCAGCCTGTACCAGGGCATTCGTCCAGCCAGTCTCCCTGCAACTTCAACGTGGCCATCTCGATGTGTACACCACGAACATGATCACGAAGTGATCCTCTCTTGAGTGGCTGGCCAGGTCCACTGGACTTCCTTAAGGGCCCAGTCACACCTTGACGTTTTAGCCAGCAATGGCAACGTATTAAAATGTATGTAAAACGCTGGCTTACGTTGAACTTTTGATGTTTTTTTAAAGATTCGGACGTATTCATAAAGATTTGGTCTTATGCATAACTATTAGTAACGGACACAGAACGTTTCGTTGTGTTATAGATAACTTATACCAACGAATGCTGAACCTGTTTTCGGCCTTCACAACCTATGCCCAACGATAGTCTAACTTATGCATAGCGCGCTGCACGCATCGCCGACGATGACGTGGCGTAGTTATGAAAGGCTGCCGCACAACGATTCAAATCATAACCGCGCAGAAATGGAAGTGTCAACATGCAGTCACACTTGGCGATCTTGCCAGCGTATGCCGACCTCTGAAAAATGCGTCTAAAACGCTGGCGCACGTCGAATACGGTATGGGTAAGTTTGGTATGCGTGAATAAAACGCTAAAGTACGCTATCATACGTCGTATTAAGTGGAGTAGCGTCTTGTAATTTAAACATGTTGAAAATTTTACGACGTACTTGCCGTATGACACACGTCCGCATGCGATGGGAATAAGTTGTACGCACGATATGCGATCGTTGACACACTCGACACAAGTTACTTGAAAGGTACTCATAAGTCGAAACACTCAAGGTAATGGTTAGCATCAGTGTTCCAGACTCCCGTTTTTTTTTTTTTTCTTCGGTATGACGGTGTTCAGTGTACAGTGTGCGGTTATGATTTAAATCGTTGAGCGGCAGTCTATTAATTATATTATTTACAACCGCACTAGAAATCGAAGTGTCAACATCACCATCATACCGAAGGAAGAAGAAAAAAAAAAAACCAGGGAGTCTGGAACACTGACGCTAACCATTACCTTGATGTGTTTCGACTTATGAGCACTTTCAAGTAACGTGTGTCGATGTGTTCAACGATCGCGTAACGTGCCTACAACACGTTACTCATAGGTTAGAAATAGTTTCGGGTACGCTAAACATACCTCGACGTGTTTCGACTTATGAGTAACTTACAAGTAACGTGTGTCGACGTGTGTCAAACGATCGCGTGACGTGCTACACTTATGGCCAGCGTTGCGGAACGTGTGAGTCATACGCTGGCATAAGTCTTAAAATTTCAAGCATGGAAAATTTGAGGACAACCGAAAAGTACAACGTTTAAAGCCAGCGTACTACGCGTATGGCAGTGTTTTTCAGCGTGCTCTCAATGTTATCAAAACTTACCCATAACGTATTCGAGTGTACCAGCGTTTTAGACAAATTTTCCAAAAATCGGCATAAGCTGGCTAAAACGTCAAGGTGTGACTGGGCCTTTAGCAAGAGCATACAGTGGTTGGTCAGCAGCAAGGACAGGAATCTGACCAGGGTTCAAGTGCTGAACTGTTGCCTTGACGATGTCCATGGAGTGCCACATCATTGCCACTGAGTGTGTGTTGTCAAGAAACAGAGGCAATAGTGTGTTGATTGCTGGAGGTGGGATGACAGCTTGGTGCGCGTCAGCGTGGTTGGCAGACCACGATATCCAGACATCCATGGTGGACTTTTCAACAGCTGTCTTGACTTTGCTGAGCCATGCATACTCATCTCCTGTGGCAGCTGCAGCAGCCAGGAGGTTGGAAGGTCTCACGGGAACTTGTACAGCCGGCGCATTGAAGTCCTTTGTCTTCAGATATCGACATACTTGGGATACTTCAGTCTTGACCTTGACCTCAATGTATGACTTCTTCTGGTAACCTGAAAATGATCATCACAATATATGGGCCCATGCTTATGATTCGGTTTAAAATGACATCTCAAACATGAGACACCACTGGGTGTTCATTTGCAAATTTCAACTGATTGCTTATTTTTGGTCAATTTTACCTTGACCTTGACCTAAATGCATTTCCTTGAATTCTGGCGATCTCAAACATCATCAAATGAATGGGCATCCCCAATTTAGTTGGAAATGACACTTAAATGTTTTCTACACTTTGGCTCCAAAATTAAGCGCGTTTGAACATTAGACACAGTGGACTTGCGGCTTCCTGTTTGACCTCACGGTCCTCAGAGGTCAAATCTGATTCCTCCACATCTGAAAATAAACATTATGGTATATACTAACCTATGCTAGAAATTTCATGCTTTTCTCAAAAAGCAACAATTCGTTTATAATGTGCAGAGCTTATACGCGATACTACCAGCAAGATTAGATATTCATTCTGTTTGCACACGCACAAAATGTACCTCAAATGTACACATCGTTGAGTTTGCATCATCCTCTTGGTATAAAAACCAGCAAAGGATCCTTTTGATGCCAAGAATGGCCCGTCATAAATCCATATTTTACGGATAGTCCCTATAATAATACGTTTGTTCGTCCGTCCATGTGTCATGCTCCTTTCCACCCATTGGTTGGACAGCAGGTCTGCCTCCACCCATAATTGTAACCTGAAAAAAAAAATCATACGGCTGCCATGTTTGTGCTATGTGAAGCCAAAAACCTCCGGAGCTGTCATGTTCACAATTGCCATGCCCTCCCTATAAGATGTCACTTCAGTGTAAAATGTCCCAATCCCTAAAATATGAATTTGCTCTTTTTCTCCAATGAGAGAAAAGATAATGTTAAAAGTGATTTTAAAAAAATCGTCAAATATCAAAAGATTGGAGCCAAGAAGTGCCATTGGCCTTGTGAAGGCCATCGTAAGAATAGGCCTCAAATTTCAGCCCTTGGGCTTCAGGCCTCTGGTGTCATTCAGCCGATCGGCCAGTGCAATTGGATTATATCCAATCTATATAATCATTGTATGTATATCCACATTAGCAGTGGGTATGCCTTTGCTTCAAACGAGTTATTTTTATGCCTCTGATGATTGAGTCATTGGAGGCATTATGTTTTCGGGTTGTCCGTCCGTCCGTCCATGTTAGTTTTCTCTGCATCCGCTTATCCGATTGACACATAATTTTCAATAAAAGTGCGACTACTCATGTATAATGTTTTAATGATAAATATGACGTCGTATGTAACGTGGTGTGGCAGCCATGTTTTAAAAAAGGAAAAACTTGGGACCTTTGTATCTCCGAAACTCCCCATGGGAAATAAGTAATTTTTTGATAATGTCATAGGTGGCTTTGTTATGACATCATAATTGCATGTCAAATGCTTTATCTGATCAGTATGAAAAATTTTGAGGGTCATCTAGGGTTAAATTGTACATGGAGGAAAACAAATTGAAGGTCACATGGTCACATGGTTTTGCAGTTATGATTTTTTTTTTTTGAAGAATATACCTTTAAATATCTTCTTCTGCAGAATGGCTTGATAGATTGAGGGGAAACTTCTCCCACGTTTCCCAAGCCTTGGGGATATCAGAGTGTTCACGAATAATTAATAGGTCACATGGTCTGGTAGCCGTCTTGAATTGAACGAAAATCATTAAAAAAAATTCTCTTGAACCGCTTCATCAATCGACGTGAAACGTCACAATTATGATCGAGTAATCATGGGGAATATATAAGGGTGAGTCAAAAAGTATCCGCACTATACACTACCGGTCAAAAGTTTTAGAACACCCCCATTTTTCCAGTTTTTACTGAAATTTTAGCAGTTTACCTCCCTTTGTAAAAACAGATATATGGATTCTTTATCAGTAGACATAATTTCATTTAATCATCTATAATCATACAATTCTTTTTAATATATACAGTAAATGTATATCCATGAAGGAAGAAATTCATATCAGAAAGTTAAACAAAAAGCGAATGAACAACAACAGAGATGGTCAATGATATGTAAAATTACGATGCACTTGATGAGAACAAACCTTGCAGTCTGATTTAATTGCCCAATTTTCGTCTAGATTAAGATCATCCAAAGCAATGCGCACTGATGAATATGTGGGAGTAACACGGCCGCAGACGTGAGTTACTAGCTCACACACCAGAGTGCATGAAACGCGAGACAGCCTGATGCGAAGACTCATACTAGAGTTTAGATACTATAACTTTCCTACCTTTTCTAGATAATGGAAGCTCCTAGCCATATAGCCTACGATTTCACCACCCAATATCATTTGGTCAACTTTCATATGGTTAATCGAGGTGGATTAGACGTGTATAGCGATTGTAGGCAGGGACTAACAAGCGTAGGAAAGTTAACTTAGTGGTTCACCTGCCTTCAGCACCCGAAGTGTATCGGAGGTATATTGTTCCAATACCAGTGTCGCTACAATCGCGTTGTCTGTCTTGAACTGAATATGGCCAGTGAGCTTCTGTAAAGGTGTGCTAAAAAGGTTTTGCCGAAATTGCTTGCATCAGTTGTGCGTGTGTGCATCAAGGACGGAGTGATTACATCTTCGCACTAAGTATACCGAGCGATCCGGATCGGAATCAGATGATCAGAGCCACCAAATCAGCTGTTAACTAAAATAATACTGATCAGCCTGGGACGAAAGTGCAATCCTCTCTCGGAGCAATATTCTAGTTATCTGGCAGTAATTGTAAGCGCGATCAGTTGCCACAATGCCGGGTTGCACTTAGTTTTGTTCAGTGCTAGACCTAGATGATCTTCTTAGATCAGCTTGAATTGATAGAAATGTCCATGTTTGTTCCCTTCGATTCAATATTGCTAGTATGGTTAACTGTTGCTAGGGGAGACGAATGCGAAACCCCAATTTATAGGGAGAAAAACCACAAGTCTCTTTTGAGATTCCCAGAAAATTCAGAGAGGTCGAATTTATATCCCAACCAGAGTACGAGTTGACGCAGTGTTATAGAGTGGTGTGTCATGGTTAGTAAATCGGTCCATATGTGGGTTTCAGAAGTGGAAAAGCCTCAATCAAAACTCAAGATATTATTCATCCTTTGTGCAGTGTTTGTTGTGGAATGTTGATAGTGATATGATATGTCATGTCCTGTACACTAATATTGTGTGTATATTATATATGTATCATATTTGTAGAAGAAATGTCATGTATATATAGTATTGTGGTACGATCAAATATCAATATGTGATGATACCATACTGACCACTGTATTATGACTGTGTTACACTATGTATCCACACATCATATGCATAATAGGTTGGAGATAATGAACGTAGATTGATGAGGTCGCATTGTGAGAACCTGCATGCGAATTCCCTCGTATGTGGGTGTGTGCGCGTCCGCGAGTGTGTATGCGCTGACAACCATGTTGTCAGTCTCCATCCGAGTCTCTATGACATGAATGCAGCCTCTCTGAGCTTCCAATCCCACTCCCAGTCATAGTAACGCACGGATACCCAGTTGACCAGGCCCTTGCCTACTATCCAACGCTCCATAACGAGCCTGTCTCTAGCGAACTCATCCATTCGGCACCTTTCAGCAAGTACCAAGACCCATTGGAGCATTGCTCTCTCCTTATCCGGCTCTCATTGAATCGGAGCCTCTCTGTGACCTGAACATCCAGTCGTCACGCAGCATATTAGACCAAGACCCTTGACCAGGCCTCTTATCCATGCCCATTTACGGAGGCTGCTCCTGGACCTAAGTAACCATCGCACAAACCTAAGCAAGTCACTCAAGACCTATTCCTTCGCACCCATGGCCCACTCCCTACCCATCTCACATTGTTATACGGAGTTCTCGTGACTCTGCAAGTATCCATCGTCAGCCTTTTGGCTAGCGTACGCTGCAAAGTACCCATGGATCGAGAGCCCGCTCTGCTCTTGATCCGGATCCATTTCCACGAGCCTTTCTCTTGTGACCTGAAGGGCGAGCATCGTCACTCAAGCAGCAAGTAACTCCAAGACTCTTGTGACCAAGCACTCTCTTACTTTCTGGCAATGTGAGCGCTCCCGCGAGTCACTATGAATGCATCCATTTCTTCACCCTAGCAAGTAACGCAACGGAACGCATGGACCAATCATCCTTTACACTTACTCGCCTCTAATTGCGATGCCCTCCCCAGTACGGAAGCATCCATTTCTATACCACAGCAAGAAACCACATGACTCGGGGTGTTCCCCAACTGGGAAGACCAAGACAAGTCGTCCTATAACTCATGCACCATTTAACGGAGCACCTTCTACGGTACGAAGCATCCAATTCTTCAACCTCAGCAAGGTAATCCACCGAGTGGCTGTATTGCTTAAATAGTATTACCCTGGGATGGATGGTGCTTTGGGATCCTTGTCTGGCAAAATCCTCTCGCCCCTGTCGATTGCAATAATATCCAGGTGCGGGTTGAGACTACTGCTGTCCCCTCTAAGGTCGGCCAATAATGGATTGCCAGCATGAGTACGATCCTGTGTCAGAAGCTGGGACCCGTCTCAGGATTGTGCTCGCGAATAGCCAGGTATACTGCTTAGGCAGACCAAGCACTCTGGCGCAAGTATGGTACCAATGGATGGGGATGAAGAACCACCCGTGTTCTTCCCCTCTAATCCCTAAAGAGTGTTGGCGTGTGTTGTGTGTTGTGAGTGTGACATGGCTGTGTGTGTGTGATGAGAGTGTGTGTGGGTGGCAATGCGAACCATATCCAACAATCCTATATATATCTGTTTTCTTTAAAAATTTTTCTTCCTTGCAACCGCTTGATCGCCGATCGTTCCTGAACTTAAACATTCGAGAAACCTTCCCCGGTGAAACATCTTGACTTTACAACTCTGATGCCATTAGGCACAGTGTATCAGCAAGCATTATGATTCAAAGGAAAAAAATGACGATTATTTTTCATCTGCAACTGCTCAGTAAAAAATTTGACCTGGGATGCATCACTCCCAATGGGATATATAGGGTGAAAACACACTGACGCACATCACTTACAGTGGTATTCCAGCCTCTAATAGTTGAATCAAAATCTAAACCGCGAAAAATCGTCGAAAAGCTGAGTCACACAACTGATCTCCAGACCCAATTGAGCTGATAAGAATGTAAAAGTAAGAACTATCAGCACAGCTTACTGGTTGGTGAATATGGGAGATTAGAAAATAAAAAGCAGGTAAAAATTCTCCAGAAACCGCTTGACAGATCCAATGCAGAACATTCAACGTAGGAATCACTAACTACATCCTTGTAAGTATATAATCTTGGAATTTTACTCATAATCCACATCATTGACGCACTGTATCTTAATTGTGCCAAAAGTGGTCATTAAATTTTCCTATTGATCAATCAATAATGATAAAGCTCAAGGATAGTATGGCAAGTATGATTGACACCACCACAGTTGCATGTATTAATAGGTATGAATGGTTATATATAGGAAAGTGGTCATAACAGTACGCGTGCATCATTATACGATGTGTATTTTTGTTCCGAGCTGAGTGTTGCGAGGTTTGATGAACTATGCACTCTTATGAGTACTATCTAGGGTCAAAAAGGTCATTTACAAATGATGCGCGCGAGCAGCAGCCTACTTAAGGATTAAATACCGCCATATGTTGCGAGGATTAACATGGTTTTAAGTTAAGAGTCGGTAATCACTCTGAAATTTTAGCTCCTATGCTTCTCAATGCTCTCCTGTGTGTGTCTACTATGAATTTAACACCCCATGTTTGTGGCACATCTTACGTGTTTGAAACAATCTCAATGGGTATTCAAAGTAGATAGCTTTCTAATATGAACTGCTTGTATCTAGTATAGCATCTAGCATTAAGCCGTTGCATCGGAGGTAAGAATGGTTACTCAAACAACGAATTTGGCATGCTCCATCTAACGATTTCCTTTGCACATATGGCAGCAAGTGATCTCTGTGTGCATGCCATTGAGGACCCTCCCTCCCCCCTCCCTCTTCCACACACGGACAAAGTCCAGTTCACAAAAGATTACGTCAGGAATACCATATGAATCTAGGTTAGCGTGGATGAACATCAATTAGCACCACAGTCGCTTAATGCCACTAATGGCGAACGACAAAAGAAATCAGCATTCGACCGAAATACTCTATGTGCCCCAGTCTCCCGTATAAAACTTCAATCTTCTAAGGTTTGAAATTTTTTTTTTTGGTCGGACCCTAACGCCCTACTTTGCACAACCGCCCGCCCGACTAGCGATACCATCCGCTATAACCATCAAAGTGGTAACCAATTGTGCCATGCATCAATGTTGTCGAAGGCCACTTGGTCGATGAAAATGGCGACACACACGTGGTGCTTGGTTCAGACGTGGGTGCGGAGGCGGGACCATTGGAGGTGGAGAGAAGCCCTCACATGAAGAGAGCTGCTGTGGAGAAGAGAAGCAGCCTGGCTCACTGAGCACCAATTTGAGTCGGGCGCCATCAGCGCATACCGATGTGAGAGAGTAGAGTTCGATGAGGTCGGATGGCAGATCCAGAGGAGAGGTCGAAGTCTATAGCCACAACACACGTCGACATTGCCGGAGTGGATGCTCACACACAATCATCAACGGTTAATCAGTGAGGGAACTGCTAGTGATCGTCGCTGCCATCCTGGCCACCGAAACCGCCTGAAATTAGAGTGTGAGAGTCAGGAGGGTGTAAGGTTGAGCGTGCACAGTCGCACACGGATCTGATTGAGCCATGCACCTGGAGCCAGCCTGCAACAAAATCGCATGAAGTCTGACTGCACGAATCATCGCTTGTGCTCTCAATGCCCCGCATAAAGGGAAACACAACCTTCTACTCCAATTCCTTAGGGACACTAAGCCACTCGTTTCCGGTGTGCATAAACGAGTCGGTAATGTGATAAGTTAGAGTGATATAATTGCAAGTACTATTTGTCTAGTTGAGCATGCCTGTTGGTGTGGTGCTATTCCATAATTTACTTTACTATATCTCAATTTGTATCTTCATTGGCCCTCCATACGCTTGTATAATTATTATATATCTGTCCTGGGTCTTAAAGTGCTTTCAAGCATACGGCCAAGCGCCTTCCATTGTACCAATGTTCTCCTTCAAAAACTGCACGTGCGGGCTGGAACTCCACATGCCAAATTATTGAATCCCAACAGCATTCCACTATGGAGTAAATCCTGCATTCTGGAGCATCTCAACTCGGGAGTTCAATCTAGCCGGAGGGGCGTGTCTCACAGTCACGCCCGTTATAGGCTCAGTCACACTTTGACGTTTCATAGCCAGCGATGTGGCCACGATGAAATGTATGCCATAAACGCTGCTTACTGTTGAACTCTGAATGTTTATTTTTTGAAAAGAGCGGACGACCACCCAACCGACTTGGTATATGCATAACAGTATAGTAATGACACAGAACGTCGATGTTGTACGGACTAATTATACCAAAAGAAGCTGACATCCCTTGTACGGACCTCCCTCAATCTTTTTCCTTCTTCTTTGACCTCTCACCCTCTTTTATTTTGGCTTCGATGTCTCCTCTCGTCTTCTTTTAGCCCCTAAATTGTCTTCGTCCTGCTGTATATCCGTTTCATTTTTTTTTCCTAATTCACGTAATAAGTTTTCCACCTTTGCTATGACCTATCCAATCGATCGCCACCATGCATTGCGCCTGCACGCATCGCCTGACAGTGAGCGTGGGTCGATTATGGTAAGTAGCTGACAGACACAACGACTTCCAAGATTCATAACCGAACCCGCCAGAATAATGAAGTGTAACATCGCCGCACATGCTGCGATCTGCAGCGTATGCCGCCTCTGTGACAATGCGTCTACAATACGCTGAAGGCGGCATCTGTCGTACGGTAAGATGGTAAGTTCTGTTATGTTCGCTGTAAGAAAACGCTATATGTTATCGCTGATTTCATACAACCTATTTGAAGGCGCGTACGTCTTGCTAATGTTATAAGCATGGACAATCTGAAACGACTTTGCCGTATGACCACACGTTCTCGTATGTGATGGAAAGTTATCGCACAGATTCTATCGTTAAACCCTCGACTACACAGTTACTTGAAGGTGCTCATAAGGTCGAAACACGTCAGGTAAGTGTCGCTCTATGTTCCACACCCTCCGAGGTTTATTAATTTCTGTATGACGGTGGTCAGTGTCACATTCGTTAGGATTAATCGTGAGCGGCAGTCTATTAATTTATACAGCTAACAACGCACTAGAAATCGTAAGTGTCAACATCACATCAGCCCGAAGAAGAGAGAAAAAAATAAAGAGAGAGAGATAACACCAGGAGTCTGGAACACGGGCCACGCTAACCATCCACTACCACACTGACGTGTTCGACCTGATAGCACTGTCTACTAGTAGAGTGGTAAAGGTGTTCGATTGGCCAACGATTCGCTGTAACAACTAGTTAAACACGTAACTCATAGCTTAAGAAATAAGTAATGAACTACTAAACAATACCTTCGACTGTTCGACTTATGAGTATCTCATATACAATTTACAGTTGTCACGGAGCGCGACTAAACCATACAACTGTAGAGCACTCGATAATGTGAGACGTGTTGTCAAAAGCCGGCAATACGTCGTAAAATTCAGTGTAGCGATAGCGATGACAAGTGAGCGACAAGTCGAAAAAGTACAAAGTTTAAAGCCGACGCGGCAACGCCGTATGGCAAGTGTTTTGCAGCGTGCTCTCATGTTACAAAACTACCCATGAACCGTATTCGACGTGGACAGCGTTTATACTATATTTTCAAAATCGAAATATACGATTGGCAACGTCAGGGTGACTGGGCCTTTAGGAAGACGGAGTCCATTACACCTATATATCCATCGAAACTTTGTCTCCAAATTTAACTACAGCATTTCAGCTTATACCCAACATCCATTTACGTGGCTTCTTCATCCAATACACAAAGTACTTATATATCTCTCCTTCATAACTGAGAAGCAAGTACGAGGTTGAATGAATTTCTAAATGAAGAAAATTTTATTGGTACAGAAAATGAATGAGAGAGAGCGAGTAGATTCATATTGCATTTACAAATCTCTCTACATAGAGAAACCCTGACAATCTCGCAGAAGAGTTGCATGACACATGAACGTCCCCACAAAAGAAATTCATACCATGACACTGAGCGCTAGCGAAATTGATCGACTGCACAAACACGATGCCAGAGAGCAACACTTAACTACCAACCACTGCTGGTACGACTACATTCCCTCTCAATCTGAAGTGGATTCGTACAATCACAACTGAACAGGTATCAAATTTTAGAAAATATTTACGACACTTTCAATAAAAATGTTCAGAATGAAATGGCACTCGGTAATTTGAAGATGATCGGCGACGAGTGTACGGCACATCATGCACCTACGCCCTGGCTACTAGTTCGCCACGCCGATTTGCCTTTGCGCGACTGGCAGACCTTTTGGACTAGGGGACCCCGGATCTAACAGCGCTATTCTCTTCTTTCTTCGCTCGGGGAGCAACTTGTCTTCTCTCTCCACCAGCCGGCGGCGGCTCAAAACCGGTGGCTCATCACGTCGGCCTGGACGGAGTGCCAGTCACGCAAATAAAGGGACATTCAGACTGCCCACACTTGCCTTAACCCCACGAAATAGGGGTCACCTCTGCAGGTTTATTGATGCTGCGCAAATGCACCTTTCCCACAGCCCAACACAGGCACAACCACCACCAGCAGTTACAGACTAGCTGCGGACCACAACACCTGCAGATATTCGTGCAGTCCCAACCCGTCCATGCCCCGGTCTTCAAGCTATTAATTTTTTGCGTTCTTTTTATCACCAACGCTGAGCGTCCGACTATGCATAGATAGCCCCTATCGAAGCCACCTCAGGATTACACCCCGATTCTATATTCCCATTGACGATGAATCAGACAATGCTATAGATATCTAGTACTTCATGTTATCTGTGCAAGGACCCCTCTCAAATCGCTACTCACCGCGGTGAAAGAGACCAACTGCCTGCGGAGCTGTATATACAATATTATCTAAATCTCACTAAGAGGATAGATAAGAGTATCAAGTAATTCAGAGCAGCGTAGAGAAGAGTTTATAGGGAGGTTTCTGACACGAGGAAAACACAAGCGATAGTAAAAGTGATTAATTGAATAATTCGGAGTGAAACATGCTGGGTCCAAAGCACCCCACACTTATCCCATAAGAGGCTAAACTATGCACTAACAAAGAATCTCCAAATACCTCAGACGAACTACGTTTACCCATAACAACGAGAGTTGGTTGTTATGTCTGCGACGGAGAGGTAATCCTGACAAGGCGAAAACAACACGGGGATAGAGGAAAAATCAACAATGAACCAGAAAGAAGCGATTAAGAGAGATAACGGAATCTATGGAACAAAAAACGATAAAGAACACTAAGAAAACAGACGAGTAGAAGAAGGGGAGATAAAGAGCCGCAAAGCGTGTTGATAAAATACACACAATGAAATCTGGGTTGATAAATCAACACTCATTTGAAACATGAGAGTGGTGCTGAGTAGAGTAGAATAATATTGGTAAAACTATAATTTGTGGATGGTATTACAGTTCGTTGACCAGATAAGTCCGACGGTATTCGGATAGGACGTATCATGGCTGGTACGACCATTCTTAAGTATTGTCATTGTGCCACAGTGTTAGCGGAAATTCGAACAGTGCTGCTCGTGATTGTAGCATACGAAGTATGGAGCTCAACGTGCTATCATATACGAGAAGAAGATTACCTATATCTAAAAGTTCGTCGAATGACGAAAATACCGGCTAATTTCCAGCGTTGCATCTATCGTGGCAAAGCCTACAGAAGGTTTCAACAAAACTCCAGGTACTGAGAAAACACGAGCGTCTCATCGCAAAACACCCAAAATATGCCATGACTATACTTTATTCTATATCCCAGACGTTGTAACAACCAAAAAAAAAATCGACACATATTCTTGACTAGATAAATGGAGATGCACTTAAATAGAACGACAATATATAATTTAATTAAGCGATATAAGCACTCTATAGGCATACGTCAGAGGAGGACATAGAAGCTGCGGAATTCCTGGGACGGTGTAAGTCAATGTTGCATTGTCATTATCTTACTTTTTTTCAAAAAAGTCTGGTGGTATAAGACGTCTACCGTTGTTAATTTAATCGCTTCAATTTTAATTTTCAAAGCATATGGTGTTGTTAGATATATACTAATGCATACTTTTGTGGGTAATTCTTCTAACTGAAGAGAATCTCTGAATTATGAATCAGAAGTGATGAAGGGATTTGTTGCCGCATTAACAGTTTGCTTAGTTTTTTGGTTAAGTGACTTTCGCCGGGCAAGCGTGACCAAAAATCAAAGCAACAATAGGGGCGGGACATCCAGGAAGGAGGGAAACTAGTATGGGGCAGCAAAGTCCAGTGTGGAAGGACAGTCGAAGTCCTGACAGGACGGCTGCGGGACAGGGAATGGAATAAAGATGAATAATACGGTACTTATGCAAGGTAAGTGAAAATACGGAGAGATGCAGAGTGGATGGTGGTTAACGGGCACGTAAAGGTGAGGAATTGGATGGGGGAGTAAAAGCAATTTAGTGATTAGTTATTGAATCTACCAGATTTTCTGGCACTGTGAGAACCTTCCGAAGGAAATATATATCACTCTGGAATCAGTACAGGACAATAATGACCATCTGAAAATTATGTTTACATCAAGCTTAAACATTCTTGATTTTCATTATTGTATCACCTCATATTCTTCGTAAGCAGGGTTTGACTTTATTATAGATGCCTGGCATTGTGTGTACCTGCTTTTAATTCCGTGAGTTGGTGGACCTTTCTATGGGATCTTCAAAGAATTATTGCGGGCTACAAGGTACGAAGACTTGTAACTTTCTTTTCTCTATTGTTCTTAATCTAAAAATCTGATAAGACTTGGCTCATAGGAAAATCGTGCCAAATCTTATCGCTACCACATTCCTACTAAATCTACTTCCCTGGACTGCAGCACCCTATTCCATTCATGTATTGTCTAATCACATTTACTTTAGGAAGATTTATACACTTTATTATCTTAAGGTTCATATAGCTGAATGCATATTGTGGGATCTCAACTTTCCAGCAATATTCTCGTGCAAGCGCATGTTAGATTCATCAGAAAACAATACTTCAGCTTGCATCCAATCTCATACTAATCCAATTCCAGCCTACTGTAAACTATGTATATCATATATTTTCTAGTCTAGATAACACTATTTTCACGTCCTTATACCTCATATCAATCAGACTTGTGCCTCAATACTCAAAATTATTTGTTTAACAGAATTACTTGATTCTTCGTACACATCATTGCACTATTAATGGAGGTTAGTATTTGTAAATTGGTCAATCATCGGTACATTAATCAAAGAACACTTCAAAGCTCTGTGTAAAACTTGATGGTAAACGAAGGATCACGTTCCCAAGTCATCTCGGATCTTATCTTAAATATGTATAGTGCCATATCTATTCTTCGCAGGAGTCAATCTGTCATGACTCAGTAATTATTGAAAACTCGTTAACACACTAACTGCTCCAAACAGTTACTAAATATCGAATGATACCGTAATGCTGACACAGACTCTATCGACTATGTCTTAATTTTCTATTTTAATCCTCAATACCCATGGTTCTCTACACGCTTTCCTCAACGCTTCTGATGGAGGAAGTCTCACAGCGAATTGGTTCATCTACCCTTGTAACAGTTATATGTGTTCAAAATGAAGAATAACACTTTGTTCTCTATCAGCTGCTCTTCATCAATAGACAACTCCGGTGATCCGACATGTAACACGGTATTAAAACTGTCTTTCGATACTTAAAGAAACTGTCATTAATACTCTCTTGAATGTCTTCTACTTTTGGTTAGTCACGCGTTTTTAAACTCATTTCACAGCGACTTCTCTGTTTATTGGATAATGATAAATTAATCAGTTTTGCTGATAAATGTGCTTGCTTCTCTTAATTAAGAGTTCTTTATTCCGTATTCATCTGGTTTATCCATCGTTACCGCACCTCTCTTGCATGGAATGTAACATTACTGCCGAGCGTATACAATGTAGTCTCGATAGGTTTCCAATATTCGATGACGATCGTGTGTTTAGATCCTGTTTCAATTGAGTTTAAGCTGAGTTCGTTATCATATCCATGAAGTGTTGCTTCGAAATCATAGCCTGACTATATACTGCTTGGAATGAGCCTGTCCCAGATGCATAGATGTCCTGACCACCTCCAGTATGATCACGTGCCAAATTTAATGCCTGCTACCTCCACTCTCAATCATATGCGATTTGTATAAAGACGGATTGAACACTCGACCCTACTCCCCTTCCTGCAGTTTACTCCGGTTAAAGCACACTCTAGGACATAAATAGGAAATCTGTCTGACTGCTTCCCTTTCGCAAATGCATAATACACTCCTACACATCTTTTAATTTTCAGAACTTTCTTCTTCTTCACCAGGAGCTGATGAAAGCTCCACCAGCTACTTCGTTTACAATTCTCTAAACAAGAAATACTTTATCCTCATAATGATCCCCTTCTTGATGCTGCGTCTTTTACCCAACACACGCTAACTCCTCTAATTCTCATCGTCACACGATAACGTTAGCTTCTAATCTGTCATCAGTACTCTCACAACATTCACTCGCACTATATCAACATCACAACATGACTTTGGCTTAAGCTCTTCCCAACTTATATATTAAACTATTTCCGGTTACTTTTATTTTCTAGGTAAATAGGGGTCCTCGATCCTAGGGCTCTCATATTTTCCAAACATTATCTATTTATTAATAATTTGTTCCTTTTACGTATACAACGCTTTGAATGTTTTGCGGGTTTGGTTTTTTCACCCCCCACCTCTCTCCCAAATTGCTATTAACACCATCTTTTCAGGTATCCTTTACGATTCTATTGGAGAGTTTTGGTGTTCCATGGGAATCTGTATCTGTTTCAGGTGTTCTCTGGAGTTTGCGACTCTCCACACTTATGGTACCCACGGAGCTGGGGTTATTTCTAGTGGAAAAGAACAAGAACAAAAAAAAACAAGGAAACAAACCAAACAAGATAAGAAGGAACTTTTGTGGGATTTGCGGAAGGGATGAAATTAAAGCGAATTACATAACTCATTATGGGTCATTCTCCGTATTTATCGGGGTATTCTTTTTAACAAATTCTGATTTATTTATATAATTTAATTTACAGCATCTTTTCATTATCATGCAATTTTCTGTACCTACATCATTCGTCCAGATTACAGGAGTGGGAAGTCCGTAGCGACCTTGCAAACCTCTTGATGGTGATAGGCGAGAAATTTAGCACCTCTTTGCCCTAACACACACTGAATAGAAACAGACGTAGAGAATGAGCCCCCGTCCCATAACGAAAACGCTAGCTCATCGAGAGAGCAAAGAAGAAATCGCACGGGCAACGGCAGAACGGATCAGGTAAAGAAGAGGAGTGGGCAAGTCCAGTGCACACAAGCATTCTCCTGTACGTTGGCGTTTCAAGTGAAGGATAAAATGATTAATGAACAATAAATTATCAATTAACCTGTGGTCATTGCATTTGTAATAAAGACTAAGAGCTTTAATAATAAGCAAAATTGAACGAGGAGATTATTTCAGGTTCTTTGCACTGGAATTAACATCGGGGATTAGGTGGCGGCCTTTTATGAACATGAACCTAAATCCAAATGGCCCTCCTTATTTTTTTTCCCCTTGATAATAAAGTTCTTGGAAATTTATTCTCATTCAGTTGTAATTAATAAATGTTTAAAATTATTTTTTGAATTACAAGTAAGTTTTTATATTTTTCGGATGGAAATAGTAATGATCGGAGACGAACCTAGATCAATAATTAGATTGAAAACTATTTTTGAATTAATCGTATATTTCGGGAATGGGGGAGGCACTTGTACCTCCCTAAAATAAGTCATCCCAGCGAAGACAGCAACCTAGTGCTCATAAATGAGCGGCGAAAAGGCCCAACGGCAAAAGGTCCATCCCCGGAAGGCGGAAAGATCAAAGCAGGAAAATAAGATATAACAACAGGAAAAGAAAGAGAGCTGAACGCAATTCAGTTTTATAATGGGAAGTTGAACACAAAAATAAGTCGGTACGGTAACAAGAAGCATAGAACTGCCCCAAAAGATTGTGGCAACAGCATAGGGTGGTAGAAGTGGGGGACATATAGAACCGACGACATTACGTAAAACAGGAAGGTGACGCACTCATCAAAAAAATAATTGCCCAATGCACGGTCACGACGCAGACCATCATAGAATTTCCCATATTATGGTAACGGTATAAAAACCAGGGTAAAGAAAAATGGTTTTTTATATGCTACTTACCATTCCAAACAACTGTTAAATAATTCACTGAAATATAAAACCCATCTCCCTTTTCTTCTTCCCATATCTTTCACCCTTTTCCAACTTACACTACCCCTCGCCCTTGTCTTTTATTTTATTAAATTCTTGTTTTCAATCACATCACTTTAAATTTTTGGGTATATTTGTCATCAAATGAAATGTAAGCTTTCAACAAAAAACTTTTAATGGTGAAGCACTTAATTATAACATTTTAAATTTTCGAAAAAAGCATATTTTTTGATTTAACATTCCTAAAACAATGGGTACGTCTTCTCCCAACGACAGTGGAACGCAAAAATGCTTCTACGTTATTGATCACTTCATAATTAAAGTATTTTGGAATTTTGTCTAACAGCCTAAACGTTTATTTTCGGTGTTTGATAATTAGAGAGGAATATAATCAGCCTAAATATACTAATTTCTTTTTTTTCCACGAAGGTGAAAGTTGTTATTGAAATACAGCTAAATATTGAATTAGGACTAACATTTATTTATTACTGAAGCATCACCAATATTACTACAAGCCGCGATTCGAGGAAGGGTTGGAGTGTGAAAGATAACGACATTATGGGGACACATTATTCAGCTTTAATTATGCATTACAACTCGTGGCCACTTTTATTAAATCCTGAAAGCCAGAGCCGTTCTTTACCATTTTTAGCGCCCGGTAGAAGAGAAAATTTACACATCTTAGTGTTAAATGGGGGCAGATTTGATATTACAAATGAGTACCCTTTACTTTAATACCATCTAGTTTTTATTATTTATAGGATTTGTAAGAAACAACCAAAAGAAGTGTGGGCAACTTTTTCTATTACTAAAATCCTGTTCAACAGACAACATTTTGTACACAGGCCTGGGTATATTTAGTTATTTGTCAGGCCATTTCAAGCCAGCTTCTACAGGTGGCGAGCTGATAAACCTCTTAAAGAGGGGTCCATTGGAAACTTACACTCTTATTATTGATACAACAGGCCTTCTGTCCGCCGGGGTCCAGTGTTTTGCAAATAACACCGAGGGAATAAAGAATTGCGCGTTTAGGGGTTATTACACAGTCACTGATTTGTCATACCTTCTTCAAAGGCTTCAAGAGCAAAATGGGAGATAACTCAATGAGTTCGCTTCTGCTTCTTATCTAAATTCAGCTTGTACGGCAATACCAAGCGGGCAATAAAGCCAAAACCACCACCCCGACCCTCTCCATCGGACCTTACCACACTACCACGTTACGCATCAACGAATAACCGAGCTCATTCCCTATCCTCATACCTCGCCTTCACCTGTACAACAATACGGTTAAAATGAATGGTAAAATAAGTCATTTGCTCATCTATTATTAGATGCAGAGACTCATTTTGGATAATATATATCAGATCAGGCATGTATACCAGCAGCTTGTCTCATAGTCTCTCCATTATCACAGCTTTGCATGCCGACGATTATTCTTGATTAGTCTGATTTACGTCTATCGCAGGTGAGGCCCCTGGAAGCAACCCACGGACCCAAAACTATCACCTTATAATTGTATGGAAGATAATCGGACGCGTACAACTATAGCTGTGCAAAAGTTGAGAACCCCCCCATTTTTCCAGTTTTTATAGTGAATTTAAGCAGTTTAATGTTCATGTACTCTGAACTTAAAGCATAGAACAAATAAACAATTTGCATGCATTAAAAAAGCAAATCAGGATGTTTTGTTGAACAAATATTAATCTAAAATTTTGATTACAAGTTAGCTTGACAATAAAGCAGTCAAACCTGCTATCGAGAAAACAGTTCCCGACATACTAGTGCATTCTATCTACAATGAAATCATAGTTCTGGAAATGTTGCTTCCAACACTGTTTGCAGAAGAGTTCCCACAAATGTGTGCCATGTAGGTTGCTTTGCGTTTCACCCTTCGTCCAGTTATCCAAACCAGTCTAGTGGTATAGTCTGAGTAAGCTTGAATGGCTGGCCATACCATGATTGAACCGCGCTCTCATTTCTTTCTCTCTAAGTATTCTGACGTAGCCTGGAGGTTAGTGTTCTTGGCTCATTATTTGATGTAGGATGACCCCTGACAACGAGGCGTAGAACCAGGGTATATGCCATGGCGCTGGCAAAATA
>CM068952.1:174871223-174886602 GCA_035128595.1 Eptatretus atami | reverse complement strand
GACGGAGCTGACGAAGAGAACGTACTGCCGGAGCTTGATCGAAGCACCGCGATCTGGAAAAAGATGGAAGCGAAAAAAGGCCAAGGGGGTGAAAAAAAAATATAAAAAAACAAAAAAGGCAAAGAAAAAAGGAGGGGGAAAGGGGAGAACGGCGAGAAAAAAAAAAAAAGGGAGAGAAAATCATAAAAAAAAAAAAGAAAGGGGGCCGGACACCCAATGGGGGTGGGGTAAAAAGAAAAGAAAAAGAGAAGAATAAAAAAAAGAAGAAGCATGAAAAAAAAAAAAGAGAATAAGAAAAAAAAAGGAGGGGCGAAAGAGAGAATAAAAGAGGAGTAATAGAAATGAGAAAAAAAAAGAAAAAAACACGATAAAAACAAAAAGAAGGAAGAAAATAAAGAAAAGGTGTAAAAGAGGGGGGGGGTAAAAGAGAGGGTGAGAGAAAGAAAGGGAAGAAGAAGCAGGAATAAAAAAGCGTTGCTAAAAAGGATGGGAAAGAGTAGAGCAAAAAAATAGAAAAAAAAAGAAAAGTAACAAAAAAAAAAATGATACGAGAAAAGGAGAAAGAAAATAAAAAAGCAAAACGGGAAAAAGGAGTAAAGGAAATAAACGGACAAAGCGCAGGTAACAGGAGAGAAAGCAGAAACAAAAAAAAAAAAAAAAGAAAAGGAAAGAGCATCAGATAAAAATTAAAATAAAAAAACGAAGACGAAAAAAGAAAAAAGAAAGCGGTAAAAAAAGCGGAAAAAAAGGGAAAGAAAAAAGAAAAAAAGGAAAAAAAAGGCGAGAAAAAAAAAAGGAAAAAAAAAGAAATTAAAAAAGAGAGAAAAAAAGGGGGTATATAGAGAGAGAGTAAGGTGGAAAAGAATATAAACGAATAATAAAAGGAAAAAAAAAAAAAAAAATAGGAAGGAGAAGTTGAAAAAAAAGGAAGGTGGAGGAAAGAAAAAAAAAGAAAAAAAAAAGAGAAAAAAAAAAAAAAAAAAAAAAAAAGGGACGAGCTCGGAAATATAAAAAAGAAGAAAAGAGAGAGAAGGACGAAGAAAAAAGCAGGAAGAGAGAGAAGATATCAGGTAAGTGAAGAAAAAGAAAAAAGGAAGAAAAAGAAAAAAAAAGAAAAAGAGAAAGAGGAAAAAAAAAAAATAAAAAAGGGAACGCGCGAAAACAAAAAATAAAGGGGGGGGAACAGAGAAAGGCAAAAATGTATATGAAAAAATATGAAGGGGAAACAAGAGAGGGAAAGCGGCAAAAAGAAAAGGAAAAAAAGCAAACGGAAGCAAAATGAGACAAAGGGGAAAAAAGGTCAGAAAAAAGACGAAAAAAAAAAATAAGAGTGAGGAAAAAAAAAAAAAAAATGCGAATAGGGGGGAAATAAAAAAAAAGGAAAAGGAAGAAGAAAAATAAAGAAGGGAACAAGAAACAAAAAAAAAGTGAAGAAAAGGGGAAAAAGAAATGAATGCGAAGAAGAAGGGGTCGGAGGCGTAAAAAAATAAAAAAAGAAAGAAAGAGAAAAAAAAAAGTAAAAAAGAAATAGGGAAAAAAAAAAGCAAAAAATAAAAAAATAGAAAGAAAACGAGAAGGTGAGATAAACAGGCGGGCAGGAAAAATAAATGAAAAAACTGAAGGGGGCAGAAAAGTAAAAAAGAGGGAAAAAAGAAAAAAAGAAGGAAAAAAGTAAAAAAAGAAAAAAGAAATAAAGGGAAAGAAAAGGAAGGAATAGGGAAAAAGAGAAGCAAGGAAAAAAAGGAAACAAGGGAAACAAATCGTAGGTCAAAGGTGAGGAAAAAAAAGAGAAAGAGAAGGAACGAGGAAAAGAATGCAAAAGAAAGAAAAAAGTAAAAAAATAGGGCGGAAACGAGGGAAAAAAAAAAGATGATCGAAATAGGAGGGAAAAAGAAAAGGACGCGGGGTAAAAAAGTGAGGGCGGAGGGGGATTAGAAAAAAAAAACCTAGATCAAAAAAAGAGAATGATAAATTAGGAAAAAAGAAAAAAAAAAAAGGAAAAAGGAAACCAAAGGAAGAAAAGTAATAAAAAATGAAAAGAGCGGAGAGAAAAAAAACATGGAGCAGAGCTGTGGTAGAAAACAAAAAAAAAAAGGAGAAAAGGGACACGGGAAAAATAAATAATGTGTGAGAAGAGCGAAAAAGGGAGGGAGATAGGAATAAAAGATGACAGGAAGAAATAACAAGGAGAAAAGGATATATAAAGAACGAAAAAGAACAGATAAGGTCAAGAAAGAGAGGAAAGAAAGGAAAAAGAAAAAATACGACTAAAAAAAGAGGTAGGTATAAAAGAAAGGAAAATAAGGCGAGAACGAAGACAGACGTGGCGAGAGAAAATGGGAAAAAATAGAACACTGGGGGGAAGCGGGAGATGAGAGGCAGGGGAAAGAAAAGAAGACAAAGAGATGAAGAAAAAAGGAAAAAAACAAAAAAAAAAAAAGTGGGAAGGGGGGGCGAACGAGGGGTGGAGCGAAAAAAAAAGGAAAGATCACACACAAAAAGGAAGAGAAAAAAAGAAAAAATATAAAAGAAATGAAAAAAAAAGAGCAAAGAAAAGAAAAAAAGGTAGGGGCAAAAAAAGGAGAAAAAAAAAAAAAAACGATATGGTCGTGAAGGGAAGAAAGAGGAAAAGGAAGGAGCAATAAGAATGAACCACGAGAGATAAACAAAGAAAAAGGAAAAAAACAGAAAAAAAAAGAAGGAAAGAGAAAAGAAAAAAAGGACGAGGAACAGCTTGGAGAGAAAATAAAGGCGGGGAGGGTAGAAAGAAAGAAAAAATAGAAAAAAATGAAAAAGCGTAAGGCAATTAGAAAAGGATGAAACGAAAAAAGGGGAACAAAGAAAGAAAAAAAGAAAACAAAAGAATAAAAAAAAAAAAAAAAGCGGAACGAGAGAGAGCGGCAGATACGATCAGATTTCATAAAGAAGGCTAAAAAGCAAAAAGTCACGTTTGAGAGAAGAGACGAAATAAAAGAAAAAAGCACGGAAGGACAAAATAGAAAGAATAATAACAAAAAAAAAATATGTGACCAGATCGAGCGAAGAACCGGCAGAAAAGGGAGGAGAGAAGAAAAAAAAAGTATAGGAAAGGAAGTATGGCGGCCAAAAAAGGAAGGAAAGAAAAAAGAAATAGAAGAAAAAATAGCAAAAATTAAAAAAAACAAAAAGAGAAAACCAAGAATAAGGCTTGACGAAGCAGATCCGATCTGACTGGAGCTAGAACGATGAGCGACGTAGCGAGCTGAGCTGACGAGCGACGTCTTGGACTGAGGCTGACGAGCGACGATCTGAGAGCTGGAAGACTGAAGAGGACCGTTAGCTGGAGCTGACGTAAGGACGCTGACTGGAGCTGGACGAAGCGGACCGTCTGACTGGGAGCTGACGAGCGACCGTCGATGGAGCGACGAAGCGCCGTTCTGACTGGAGCTGACGAAGCGACCGTCTGATGGAGCTGACGAAGCACGTCGTCACCTGGAAGACGTTGAACTGGAGTGACGAAGCGGACGTCTTGTCTGGAGCTGAACTAAGCGGACCGTGCTGACCATGAGCTTGACGGAAGCGAGCCGTGCCTGATCTGGTAGCTGGGACGATAAGCGGGACCGTGCTGACTGGAGCCTGTCCACGAATGCGAGTCCGTCTGACTGGAGCTGACGAAAGTCGACCGCGAGCTGACTGGAGCTGACGATACGGACCCGGCTGGACTGGAGCTGACGTGAGAGCGGACCGTCTGACACTGGAGGCTATTTCTGACGGCGAGAGCGAGCCGTGCTATCTGGAGCTGACGTAGCGACCCGTGGCTGGACTGGAGCTGACGAAGCGACGCGTCTGAATTGGAGCTGACGAAGCGAAACCCGGTGCTGACTTTGAGCTGACGAAAGCGCCGCGTCGTGCCTGGGATTGTACGAAGCGAACCACGTCTGACCGAGCCTTGAGACGAAGCGGAGCGTCTGACTGGATGCTGGACGAGAAGCGACGTCTCCTGGAAGCTGACGGAAGGCGACTGTCTTGACTGGAGCTGACGAAGCGACGTACTTGAACTGGAGCCGAGCAAGACGTCGCTCGTGCTGGCGACGTCGACTGGAGATGCACGAAGCGACCGTCTGACTGGAGCTAGAGCGTAAGCGACCGGTTCTGCTGGAGCTGCACGAACGACAACGTTGACTGGGAGCTGTACGAAGGCGACGCTGACTGGAGCTGGACGCAAGCGCACCAGTTCGTGACGGCTGACGAAGCGACGTCTATACTGGAGCTGACGAAGCGACACGTCTACTGGAGCGACGAAGCGATCGTCTGAACTGGAGCTGATAGAAGCGACGTCTTGACTGGAGCTGAGAAGCGCGCGTCTGAACTGGAGGCTGACGAAGGCAGTCTGCACTGGAGCTGAACGAAGCGACAGCCGGTGACTGAGCTGACGAAGCGACCGTCTGTGAGAGCTGACGAAGTTGCGATCCGTGTACTGGAGCTGACGAAGAGTGATAGCTGACAGCGAAGTTGAACTGGAGCCTAAGCGCGGACTGGAACGAGCGCCGCTGACTGGAGCCTGACGAAGCCGGTCCTGACTGGGAGCTGACGAAGCGACGTCTTGAACGGAGCTTGAGAAGGTGACCGGTCCTGACGAGCTGACGAAGGACCTAGTCTGACTGGAAGCTGACGAAGCGACCGTCGATGGGGTGACGAAGCGAACGTCTGACTGAGCTGACGAAAGCGGACGTCTGGACTGAGCTGAGACGGACCGATGGCAGACGCAGTCTGACTGGAGTGACGAGCGACATCCTGGAGTGACGCGTCGACGAGCTGAGAAGGACCGTGTGAGCTGACACACGGACGATAGAGGCGAAGCGCTCTGCGAAACGATGACATGCTCAAAGCTGTCAGACCAACCAGCCTCTTATGTCAACTGACTGATGAAATGACTGACAAAAAAAAAGCGTGACCTCTCATTCTTCACCCTCCTCATATAAGGCGGCCCGTTGGGCGAGTCCTCAACTAGATAAGCCAAATCACCCGCCAATTTGCGCCACGATTTGCATCGGTGAAGCCCACGCTCGTTACACGATCATTCCTGCCTACCCGATGCTATGGGTTGTGGTGCGACCGAACGGTCAAAGCAGTCCATCATGCCAATTACCATCGAGCGAAAATGTGAGAGCAGCGTCAATAACAGTTCAATCATAATTATACCTCAGGTTCAGCCCGAGACGCAAAAAGAGCCAGTTGCGCAATCATAGAGCTGCTGAACGGGGTGGTCAAACGTCGATGGAAAGAGGTGGGTGAGCCTTGTTGGGCTAACGGTATTCCGTCATAAATGGTCTCTAAAGGAGAAAAGGAGCTTTCCATAAGAGAGGGAATCTTTCTTTACCCTCGTCAATGCATCAAAGTTAGAAATCCCACCCAGAACATGGGAGGGTCATCTGGAATGCTTTAGGGAAATAATGTCTGGACCTCGATGTTTGTATGCATTCCGTGATCGGACTACTGACGTAATATCGTGAATTATGTATTATTTATATAGTATATGTATATATATATAGTAGTATATAGTATATAGTATATAGTATATTGTTGCAGCACAGCGTCCGACAACTACCACGTTGTCACTAGGGGGATTAAATTCACCCGTTCCGCCTCGGTGGGCCGGACTCTGGGGCGCACTCGCTACAAATTAACGTTATGGTACGGTGGGTTGCTTTTAAAACTCACGAGAGCCATGCGAGTAACACTATGTGCCAAGTGTCGCTCGTCAATATTCCGATTACTAGAGGTCACTGTAAGATTTACCTGAGCAGGGAGCGCGCCCCTCTACCACACAGCACAATATTATCTGATTAGATTTTAATTACGGCGGCCGAGCAGGGCGGTTTGTTAACTGCCTGGTGGTCCGAGCGAGATGTTCTTTTGTCAATTGTGGTAATTACCTCAGTCCTATGTCGGTCGAACATGCTAGACCAATAGAAGGAAAGGACAAACACGGTACAGGTTGGGAATCGACAATAATTTATGAATAATAAAATTAATAAAAAAAGACTTTTTTTTGCCTGAGGTACTAAACAATGAATTCAACAAACGATCACTAATGCCAGGAAGAGACAAAGGAGTGCAGATGCTTATCGGGGATTTGATTACATGTAAAATGAGACAATGGGTACCATCAGCAGATCATTAGCGGGTAGGTGCCCAGCGGGGAGGAGAAGTCGTCTCGCGCACGCAGCACGTTTTGTCTCGTGAAGCAAAAGGTTTTTGCCCTGAAATGCGTCTGTCGTGCTGTGTCACGTCCGTACCGCAAGCCACCTAGCCTCTTCGCCGCCGTGCACCGACGTCTGTGGCGGCCATCGAACGCGGCAGATCACCCTACAGCGACCGAGCGTCGTAGTTCCGGCACCGATCGTCTGAGCGGTTTAAGTACTCTGGGTTCGTTGGTGGATGACCCGTGCTCGCCTGGTTGGGCGGCATGGCTCCACCACATGCGCAACCAGCAGCTTCGGGCTGCGCGGCGTCCATCGCCGTCCGAAGGCCCACTGGAAGGGAGCGATGCGTCTCTGCGGGCGCTGGCTAGTACACCGCACCTCTCCGGTCGCTTCTCATCCGGTGGCCTTGCTTTCGACTAATTTCGCAACTTTTTTAAAGTCTCTCTCTGGACTTTTTCCTAGACTTTTTCTTTTAGACATCTCCTTTCTCAGAACGCGTTCCCTCTCGACGGTCGCTCGCTTTTCGTTTTCCTCACATTTTTTATATCTCAGAACGCTCTCACCTCACAGGAAGTTCTCTCACGAAAATACTCACGCTTCTCCGCTCGTTTTATATCTTCAGAGAAGTCTGCTCCTCACAGAACGTACTGCCGCTTTATCTCGTCGCTCGTGTTTATATAATCCCCGGGCTGCTCCGTGGGTGGCCGTCCCCCAAGCTCACCCCGCACATGGGGGCACGGTTACCGGAATGGAGACGCTCATTACGACTCTGCACAAAGGGTGGGCCAATCGGACTCGCAAAAGGAAGATGTTGCTGAGGAAAACGAGGGCGGCTTCAGAGTAAAAAACAGAAATGTGGTCGGTGAACGTGTTGTCGTAAAGACAAATAAAAAGGCTTCATAGAGAGAGGGATCTATCCTCCATCCTTCTCAAGCACAGTCAGACATTTAAGAATAACATAGACATGGAGTGGGGCTAATCTGAACTATACATTTAGAGGAAATAACTGTCTGAGACCCTCGATGTGGTGAAATGAATTCATCAGACCGGCAAGATCTAAATCCGAACCGATATATTTATATAATAAGTATATATATATATTATAGAATATCTATATATATATATATATATGCACATTGTTACGTTTGTGGGGTAGATGGAGGAAGTTGTGAAGAGGGGAAATGTTAGCATAACTAGATAGTTTGGTTCCCGTAGACGGTGAAGGAGCAACTGCGATGGCTAATAAGCGTAGAGAGACTGTAGCTTAAGTTGTCTCACGTGTTACCGAGGACACGTGGTAGTGGTCGTGTTAATTGAAGAGGTAGGGTTTAAGAATAGGCCTTTCCCAGTATATTATATCTATTCCGCCCCCAACTGTGACGTGTCCCGAATGTTATTTTGTTGTTATGAACCAAGACCCATGAGGTAAAAGAAAACAACAAACCGTGCCCGTAGCAGATAAGATAGTGCCTCACAAGCGAAGGAGCTGATGGCGGGTGAAGTCCACCGCCCGCCGAGCCTGAGTGATGGATGACGTGCCGTCAGAAGCTGCCGACGCAGGGCAGAAGCCCCGCCTTCCCAGTTTGGTGCTGAGCTCGGCCACACCCTCGGAGGCGGAGAATTGAATGGCGTGGATCAAAGAGGGAAGGTTGGTTGTGGTAGTGTTTGAGGGCGAGAGGGGGTGAGCCGCGACCCTAGGGAGACGCACGATCTGTATCGTGGAGAAGCGATTATGGCTTGCGTGGTAAGCAAGACGCTGGCCTTCGGCTCGTGGTTGTGGGTTGGTGAGCGACGAGTGCGGTGCACGAAGCTGTTGCATTGGGTCTCGAGTACCGCTGTTGGGTGCGAGCTGCCCGCTCGCCGAGGATTGCCTGGTGTGTCGTGTGGTGCCCCCTACGAAGAAAGTCAACGAGCCCAATTGTGTGCTTGCGCATAGTCTGCGCGTTGGAAAGAAGCCGCCTCGAGCATCGTTCCCACAACACCAGCTCTGCGCCAAAGTTCTAAGTACAGGGAATCGCGAAAGAAGTGGTTTATTTTTATTTTGTTTGTCTATTTGTATACACTGTGAGAGAGGCGCCGTCAATTAGAGATAGTATTTACTCTCATTATTATCATCTACCTTTTGAATTATTGTCCGTTCGTTAAATATTCTTGTTCCAATTTTCCACTGTGTAAATTCCTTTTAAAGAAGCTGTACCACTGTTACTTGTGTTGCTGGGGTTCGAGTATAATGAGCCCAACTTGGTGCGCTGCTCTGTGTGCATCGCCCCATTGTGTGCTTGCTCCTCCACCCGCTAATACTATAATATCCTAAGTAAAAGACTTGTGATTCGTGGAGTCGTGTAGAAATATCAAAACATTATCTTATACTCGAGTTGACTCTCAACCAGTTTCACAAACAACACGAAATAATGTCACTTTCAACTTTGTGGTTAGCGATGAATGTCACCAAGGGATTTGCTGCTTGCTGACTTTCTCAGAGAAAGTACAAAGCAAGACATCAACCATCCCCCTCGCACACCAGAAGTGGGAGGGTAAACACAAGTTGGCACAACACAATCAACTGCATAAGTGTCACGCGCACTTGCAATTGCCGACCAATAGAGCAATTACGAAAACTTAAGAACGGGACTCCGGGTAGAGCGCCTACACTCCCGTCTAAGACTGAAATGTGTTACATGTTGCTATCCATGGTAGGCCCGGGATCTGAATCTCAGTCCCTTCACCAACAATACTAAATCTGCTTGTGTTCTTTGTCACCCGTACTCAACTTCATCCAGTCCAGAATTGTTGCGAGACCCATCCACATAATGTTCTGGAAGTATCATGCTATAACATATTCTGGGAGAAAATCACTGGTTTAATAATTGGATTCGGATTGATACGGATCTCCAAGCCAGAAATCACATCATTTCGTCCCTTGTCACCGCTGCGCGTGAGTTCCAAACTCTTGTCCAACGCAAATTTTCCACCTGAATCCATCTATATCCTTTTTGATATATTTCTGCTGTCAACATGGATGGAGAACATTATAAAGCCAGGAGTAATCTCGAAAAATGCTCGGACTATGATCAAGAGGAGTAATCGATCTGCTAGAAAGCTGAAAACGTTATGGTGGCACAAAAAGACTGTAGCTAGAGGCTCAGCCCCCGCGAGGCGGGCGACCCACACCTCCAGCTCGTGGACGTCTCGGCGCTCCGCGCGAATCACTGTGACGCACTCCACGCGCATTCTCGGCGCGCACCTCGGCGCGCACGCCCGGTCGGCGCTCGCTTGTCCGGTCGTTGCTCGCCAGCCTGCACTCCCTGTCCCAATCCCCAGATCACCCTCGGCCCCGCGTCGTCGAGGCACGCCTGGCGCCCGCGGGTGCGTTCTGGCCGGTCGCCGCGCACTCCAAAAGAGAAAAAAGACAAGATAGCCTCTCAAAAAGAGCACTGTTGATTTGACCATAACAATTTATGACGAGGAGAGGGTGGAACATCTTCAGAGGTGTGTTGAAGGGCAAGAGGTTTAACCTGAACAGCGTTGCTACCAAGAAAGAAAAACTCTTCCTGTTTGGGACCACACGACAGGCCTAGGATGGCAAGAAGAGCCAAACAGGATTTCTGGGTTTTTTTTTTGTATCCTGGTGCCGCCACAAGAGGATCGGGTAAGCATTTTGCTGTTGGCATTCTGACATTGGTACATGCGTCGGGATGTCTTCGTTGGTGATGACATGCTCTGTCTGCACTGTCGCTGATCTGCCGGAAGCTAAGGATTGAAAGCCTGGTTCCGGCAAGCTAGAGGGTGTGTGTGCATTGGGATTCTCACGATGTGTAGCTATTGTGGAATGTCTTTACAGCTGTAGAGGAGACTTTGGGGAACGGGTTTTTGGAAAACTGCAAAAAAAGGCTTCCTTTGGTATCCTTGTCATGGCTGCTTTATCTCAGCTTCAATTGGTCTGGAAAAAGCGATGGAGTGGATTCGATATTTAATTTAATAATTACCTAAAGACTGGGTTGAGTTGATTAAGGTGAGATGCTGAATTGGATTACCCTCATTCACAAGGTGGAGAGTTGGGTGTGTCTTTTATCCTATATAGTATGACTGGCTTTTGACATGTTTGCACAGGTACAATGCTGGGAGCCCCATTGTTATAACAGTTGCTGTCTGCACTATCGCTGAGGAGTCCGCCAATAAGTGATGAAAACCGGTCCTGTAGCTAGGGGCGGTGTATAGCGATTGGGGGGTTCTCATGTGTAACATTGCTGCTGGAACGCAGCCTCTGAAAAGGTGTGTGAGGACCTCTGGGAAGTGTTCGAAACACGCTAGCCCGCTAGCTTTGTGTTGGTCTTCTGGGTGCTTACTGTCACGACGTTCTTCAGCTGGAGGACGTTGGGAGGAGACATCTCTCCACGCTGATGAATGAAAGAATAGCCAAATGAGCTCTCACCGAAATGAGGAACTACACGACCAGGTGGCTGGAATTAACAAATATTGAACTCCCTCCCCAGCTCACTCCAAGCCCAGTAGCTGTCGGAATAAATATTGTGAGGATAAATGTGTTGTACAATAGAATGCCCCATTGTAACTATTATGAATAATATGAATTTGCCACACCACGTAACAATATATAGTATAACTTCGTGTGTGGTGTGTGTTCTGTGTTGTGTGGTGTGTGTGTGGTGTGTTGTGCTGTTGTGTACTATATATAAATGTACACAAGCCCGTCGGGCGGCTGATGTGTCGCCGAGTCATTGAAACATAAGCTATAGAGCAAATGGATTGTCAGAAAAGTTATAGCGTGATACGGAATCACCGTTATACGACCTGTATGCAATGATCAAAATCTCATTCCAGTGCTCCATCTCCTGAATAACTACTCGTATCAGTTGAATGAAAAGTACCGAAAATGTGGTTTGAATATCCTGGATCCCGAACAAGATGTTCGCGGGGGGCGGGTGGGTAACAAAGAACTCCTAAATCGACAAATGTCCGGCTCGATCGTGTTTGTGCACAATGTATTCCAGATGATTAGTGGAATTTCTATGACCATCACCCGACCAAACCCGTGGGAGGAGTAGCAATTTTGCGCGAGGCAAAGAAATCCAGTCTCTCGCATATTATCCGAGTTTTGCAACTAATTGACCTTTGACCCCTGCACCTACAACGAAATCGTCACATTATGTCCTGAAAGCAAGTGTAGTCTGGCAATTGGATAACCGAATGACTGCAAAAGTTTCATTCGTATCGATGGCATGCTCACTGCTGGTCGTCGAGGGGCCTTTCATGTTTCGCCCCCAAGTTCTTCCGCGGCATTCGCCTAATGGTGTAAGGCGGGCGCTGCACGGTAGAGGTATTTTCCATGATCACAAAAACCAGAAATATAATGTATAGAGCATACACCTATAGACTAAATCGTCGTGGCCAAATTTGCATGAACCCTAACGTGGGCATATTGGTTCGGAATGAGTTCACGTGTAACGGTACCGATTTTTGACAGTTTTCTGGCTGTTTGCTAACGGAAGACCAAAGCGTCCCCTAGAACCATTCTACACATTTCGAAAGCACAGGAGTCATAAGATGTACCTGACTCACGCCTCGAAGTTTGCGTGAAAACCTCGCGCGCACGTTTTACTACAATGCATGCTGAGACAAGAGCGACACAAACATCACACAGAACGACGAAATTACTGACAATTAAGGTCAACGCTATGTCGGCGACCAATATAAATAATTATATATACTCGTAGATATTAGTATATTCGTAATTACACACACACATTAGTATGCTTAAAGCAGTGTCCCGAACATTCGCTTGTCATTTTTCAGGAGACCTTTAATCCCCCGACGAATAGCTAGATTTGACATATGTAATATTGTTTATATATTGTCTGCGGGCGCGGGGGTCGGGTGAGAAGACCACCAGGGGGGAAAGCACTTCTCGGTTCCCACCGAGACTCCTCCGGAATTGTAGGCCGTCGCACATCGGAAATTCCCGTGACGCGCAGTTGGCTTAAAAATGTCGCGCGGCTCGAGATTCTCATTTTTTGGTCCTGTTTTGCCTGGAGGGGATTATGGTATGCTGGGTTTTTAATAAGTCTCGTCAAGGACTCGGGGTGCAGTACCCGGGGCGTGCGGCTCGATGATGACGTGTGGGGGTCTCTGGGGCCGTGGCGGGAGGGGCTGGCTTCTGTCTGACACCGTACCGTTGGACTGCCAAAATTAACGTCAGACCGTGATGATCTAAGGGGTCCTCCCGTCTCCTTAGGGTTAATCGGAGTCCCTAATTAAGTCACGTGAACTTTAATTACCCGCTGGAACACGGACCCTCGGGTAAACGCCTTGTGCCAAACCGGATGCACCTTCTCCGGGGAGTCGGACCTCAATTAACCGAGGATCGGTATAGCAGTCGAGCGACCCCTGCCAAGGACGTAGGGCTAAAGGACGCGATCGGTGGGAAATAAAGTCACTGGCTAAAGACTCAGGATTTCGACCGAATGCTGGAGGTCAAATGGAAGGAAAGAGACAAAAACGAGCAGGGACCATTCCGAATAATAATTTATTTACAGGCAGACTCTATCAAAAGGGACACGAGCAGTCTCTTAACGTGACAATAATAACAGATAATAGAGATAACAATAACGGATCTTTCTGCAGTCCTGTTAGCTTATAGGCAGAACAGTGCGTTCCAGTGACATGCAATGCATGAGTTCAAACGCCACACGCAGACACGCGACAACACACACAGAACCCGATGAAGAACAAATATAACAAGAAGGGAGAGGATCTTGAGGCTACGATCCTGCGGTACCTTTGTGACTGATGCACGAATGTACCACGCAATTACGCGATTGTTTCGGGGGGGGGGGGGGAATGCTCCGTGGTGTGCGTACCCGACGCGGTGCCGATCGTTCTCGGCATTCAGGCAGCGCGTGGTGGAGACCCGGGGCCGTGTAGAGAGGGGCTTAAGTGGAGAAGGGGCGGAGTCCCAGAGTACATGGATGGATGGGGTAGGTGGGACAAAGTAGGCCGGGTGGGGTCAACGTTCGTGTGGGCGGGAGGCGGAGTCCTAGGTCAGCAAAAGGCGGGTCGTGGCCATGTTCATCGCAGAGAGGACAAGAGAGAGAGAGAGAGAGAGAGAGGGAGAGAGAGAGAAGAAGAGAGCGAGAGGAGAGAGAAGAGAGAGAGAGAGAGTAGAGAGAGAGAGAGGAGGAGAGAGAAGAGAGAAAGACGGAGGACTGCTCCGACCTTAATAGGGACTCCAGCATGGGGTGGGGGACCACCTCGAAGCGACGTCACTACCTCAGGATAGATCGAATAGGCCCTGCCCGCTCCGATTGGCCGCTGACCCCGTCCGACAGACGAAAGGTCATCCTGCAGGACAGCGAAATATTACTGCCTTCCGAACGCGGCTCACGGGTCCACTAGGTCTACAGCGAATCGGCCCACACCTGAACTTGGCACGCGAAGCGTGCCGCAAATCCCCCGGCCATGCGTCTGGCCGACTGAGCGAGGTCACCGCTGCCCGCTACGAGTGGCCGTGTCCCGAGCAGTCCGCTGAGTCAAAGTGTGCGCTTAAAGGCTCACGTGGCGCGTCACGTGGCCCGCAACTGCACAAGCATTTCCCGCTGCTCGGATTGGCCAGCTTCGACTGGCCGGAGAACCGAGAAAGGACGTTACCATTCCGTGGGGAAATTCCGCTCTGCCAGCCGTCGGGCCGAAGGTCAATTGTTAAGGATATATGCCAGCATGTGTACGCCACAGTACGCATGACGGAGCCGCCATGGCGCACGTGGTCTGCCGCTTTCGCCCCGGATTTCTCCTAGCGTGTTGCGTGGGGTGAACACCGATAACTTGTCGTCAGATATTGAGAAATACGAACCAAAGGTCACGAGCCGGTGCAATTCGTGCTCTTGCTTTGGTTATATAACAAGATCGCGAGGCGGCGTACATGTCTGTCGTCGGGCACCATTCCATAACAGTCGGTGTGGTTCGGGTCCATTAAACGGCCAGTGGCCAAGCGCTCACGTCCGCAGACGACTGCTCGAGTGTGCGCGGGGCGAACACACCATATATGTATCAGAGATGATTTTGGTTATTGAAAAGGAACGAGCGCCGCTCTCGTACTCTTCGCACAACCGCAATCCGACCTAAAGTGGCGGCGAGTCGACCGTTTATCGGCCTCCCGTTGCGTTTCTTAGCAGCAGTGGGCGTCTGCCTGCTGGTTGTCCTGTGTTGTGGAAAGACACACCATTCGAGCAGCCGTCTAAGAGATATCATGTCGTAAAAATGCCGTTTTAATGATGGCAACGCAATCGTCCGCAGATCACGGAACCTCAAATCGAGTAAGGCACCAGAATGCCGAGGTGTGCAATTTGCATGAACTCCGCAATCAGACGTTGGGTTGAGCGAGCTCTGCTTGGGACGGGGGCTCCGTGCGCTGTGAATGCACTCGCGGCTCAACGTCGAGTTTCCGGTCGCGGCGGCGCCGCACCGCGCGTGGCCTCTCGAGCGAGAGCGCCATGCTCACAGCAAGGGTTGCACGGTGGCTCAGTATTCCTCAGGAATAATCAAAGAAAAGAAGGTAGGGATAAAGTGTTAAGACAAAGATGCGATCGAAACAAACACTAGCTTATAGATCATCGAGCAGTACGCCCCTGTGGTCATCAGGGCAAGCCGTACCTCCCGTCAACTGACTGATGCGAAATGACTGACCAAAAAAAGCTGACCTCTCATCCTCATTATAGGCGGCCCGTCTGGGCGAAGCCTCAATCAGATCCAGCCAAATCCACCCCGCCAATTTGCGCATCGTTGCACGTGACAGCCCACCCGTCCCA
Organism: Eptatretus atami; assembly: GCA_035128595.1. Taxonomy (NCBI): domain Eukaryota; kingdom Metazoa; phylum Chordata; class Myxini; order Myxiniformes; family Myxinidae; genus Eptatretus; species Eptatretus atami. The sequence goes on along the minus strand of CM068952.1, from coordinate 174,871,598 downwards.
CGATCATTCCTGGCCTACGATGCCATGGTTGTGGTGCTGGACGAACGGCAGAAAGCAGCCATCTGCCAGAATTACCGAGCGAAAATGTGAAGCACTCATAAAATGTCAACAATAATTATCACCTCAATGTTCAGCCCGAGACGCAAAAGAGCCAGTTCGCATCCATAGAGCTGCTGAACGGGGTGTCAAACGTCGATGGAAAGAGGTGGGTGAGCCTCCGTTGGGCTAACGGCTATCTCACGTGCATAAATGTGTCTGTCTTAAAGAGAAAAAGGAGCTTTCCATAAGAGAGGGAATCTATTCTTTACCCTCCTCAATGCATCAAAGTTAGAATCCCACCAGACATGGGGATGGGTCTATCCTGGACATGCATTT
>CM068952.1:174826250-174842354 GCA_035128595.1 Eptatretus atami | reverse complement strand
AAAAAAAGAAGAAAAACAACACCAGGTACCGTTTCCAATGTTTATTGAAGGAATGCGATGAACAGTCTATTAAATGCAATTAACGAACTGTACCGTAAAAGTAAAGAAAAACACCAGGTACCTTTTAAAATTTTTATTTGCACAAACACACAACCTTTCCAATGATGATGATTGTTTAAAATCCGGTGAACTCAGTGGAGTCATCTGAAGACCACACAGGTGAGGATGCTAATGAGTCTTGCACCAAAAGGAATGTAGGTGAGGGTGCTGAAGCAGGTGAAGATCCTGATAAGATGCTCACCGAATGGGATACAAGAGAGGCATGCGAGGGTGCTAATGCTCCTGAGTTGGACAGACCAGGATGGAAAAAAAAAATCTGAGAGCTTCCTGGCAGATTGTCACAGGTTTCAATGTAGCTCCTTGTATGAGAGCATGATGTCATCCAACCCCCTCTTGAACTTGAGGTAATGCTCCATGACCGGATCGGCCTCTAACAGCCTCTCGGCAATTGACCGCATGTCATGTAGTATCTCACCCAGGAACTTGACCATGAGTTTGGACCTCAACACCTCTTCCTCCTCATCACCACCCACTTCCTCCTCCTCCCTTGGACACCTTGGCAATTCCTCCCAGCTTCTCCTCAGCATGTGAGGCGTTAAGAGCATCCAACTCCTCGGGCTCTGTGTCGTCAGCCTTCCCCTTCCACCTGCCATGCCAACATGACAATTTCAGGCCTCTCCTCCGTGTTGGCAGGAAAGCCTCTGAAGTTCTTCACTGCCTGTGGCCACAGGTTGTGCCAGCAGGCGTTGATGGTGGAGGCTCTCACCTCATCCAGCAACTCTTTGATTGTGCCAATGCAGTGGGCTATGTTGAACTCCTTCCAACACTGCATGATGGTGAGCACTGGGTCGGCATCCATCACATCCAAAATGCGGTGAAAGGTGTGGCGGTTATAATAAGTTTTGAAAGTGGAAATTACACATTGGTCGAGCGTCTTGATCAGGGAGGTGGTGCTGGGTGGCAGGAAGATCACCTTGACATTCAGGTGAACCATCCTCAGGTCCTCGGGGTGGCCAGGAGCATTGTCGATGAGCAGGAGAATCTTGAACACAAGGTACCTCTCCATCTGAGGGATGAAACAGTTATGGAAACGGTGCATGAAAATTGCCACCGTCACCCACACTTCCTGTGGTGAAAGTTCCTTCCACCGCCCTCCAAAACACAGACAGCGTGTTCTTGTACTTGCCCTTGAGAGCACGCGGGTTCAGGGAATAGTACATCCTCACGGGCTTCATCATACAGCCCCCTTTTGCGTTCTGTTCTGTTCTGTTCTTTTGTATGGCAGCTTGGCTGCTGGGGTAGCTATCATTTCTTGGAAGCGCGGCTGTGCCGCTGATGCTGTGCCCCTCGACCAGTACACTGGTACTCATTTTGCTGACCTTGGAAAGATGACAAGCTGAGTCAACTCCACGTGGTGTTAATGCAGCAGCCAATGGGGCTTGAACTCAAGACCCTAAGATCCTCAGCCCCTTTTGTGTTTGTGTAGAGGAGATGAGATACCCAGTCCTTTGCGGCCTTGAATCCCGATGCCGTCTCCTCATGCTTCGAGGTAAAAGTTATTGTTGGCATTTTTTTTCCAAAACAGGCCGGTTTCATCAGTGTTGAACACCTGCTCTGGCAGGTACCCCTTCTCCTCGATGAGCTGCGCAAGATGAACAGGGAACATTTCAGCCTCCTTGTGATCCGCAGAGGCACACTCGCCTGTCAGTTTGATGTTCTGGAGACCGTAGCACTTCTTGAAGCAGTCAAACCATCCCCTGCTCGCTTGGAATGGACTGGGGCCGCTCGTACCTGCGTCACTCGCGCTAGTGCCACCAGCGCCAGCCAGATGCGCGTACATATGCATCGCCTTTGCGCGATTGAGAGGTCCACTTCAAGGCATGTTCATCTGCATTCAATCCGTACAATGAGAGCCTCCGCCATCCTTTCTGTGTGGACATCCCGGACGTGCGTGACCACTTTGGTGCTTGGTACAGCACTCGCAGCAACACTTTCTCGGATTGCCTTCTCATTCTTCTGTATGTAGTGAATGGTGGATTTGTTTACTCCATACAGTCTGTCTACAGAGGCCACACTCTGTCCTCTTGACAGCTGGTCTAGCAGATCCACTTTGTGACTCAGGCTCATCACTTTATTCTGCCTTTTGGCAGTCAATGCATCTCTGGCACTGGTCTTGTGCTTGGGAGCCACATTTTATTGGTGAGCAAATGAGCGGAAGGAGAGGCAAAACACCGGTCAAGGCAGTGGGACGAGAAGAATGATTGAGACCCAGGACACGCTGCACTTAAGTTGTCATGCAGGAATTGTGGGGAGCTGCGGGGAGGGGTGAGTAGTCTGCCCATTGTTTGTGGGAGATGTTGGCAGATGCCAACGTTTTATTCAGCTGGTGGTATGTGGTGAAACGTTTTAATTATGTAATTCGTGGGATGGGGTGGGTGGGGGGAACGACGGGGAGGGTGACATCTTCAGCAGCTCAATAGATGTGATGAAGCATTGTAATTATGTAACTCATGGATGTAAACGTTTTAATCAAATGGGGTAGATGTGACGAAACACTTTAATTATGTAACTCACAAGGGGACTGGGGGTGGGGGAGGAAGACAGAGACATCACCAGCAGCTTGTAATGTATGTGGTGAAGTGTCTTTGTAGCGCAAATGGTGGAACTGGCCATGCAGCTCGGTTTATAGTATGAATGGTGGGACATGCTGTGCAGCTCCGTTACAGTGTGCCTAATGAAAGATATGTTTTAGCATTGTATTATGTGTGCAGCTTGTGGAAGATGCGTTTTTGCATACAGTACTATACAGTTCACTTGTAGCATGGCTGGTAGAAGAAATGTTTTCGAGCTGTTATGAGTGCGGCTCGTGGAATTTTTTGTTTTTGTTTTTTTTACATCTGAGAAAAACCGCGAATACCAGGGCCGTGAACGTCGAAGCAGGTCTCAATTTATAAACCGCGAATACATTGGGTCCACGAAGAGCATGGTTCGTTGGTATAGTCAAATGTCAAAGGCTCATTTTACCTGAGAACAAAGGCATTATGGTATTTTTTATGAAAGATGGTTTAGCTTGGTTGCTTCAAGTAGAAGTCATTCAATGGCAGGACAGCTTATTTGGTGGTGTTATCCTGAATTGAAGAATCTGGTTGAGTCCCAATGCAATCTGGTAGAATGAAGGAAAAACATTCAGTTTGGCTGAAGTTGCTGCATCTGAGTCTGCGGGGTTTTCCTTTTCAAGTCAGGAAACAAACCCAGCTGCCACCTCTGATTCTACAGTGTTTTAAAATGTATATTTGCACCTTTGCAGGTCCGATGTCTCATTTACATTACATGTATTAGGTGTAGCTATGGCACATGCATGATAATCCAAATGGCCCTTTACAATTGCAGCAATTACCTTGTGAAAGACCCAGATTTGGCATTGTGATCTTGTTCCATATTTTGCTAAATATGCCATCATTTGCATACACTCAGCTCATTTTAAGAAACCGTTACAAGTGCAAACGAGTGTGCGTTTGCAGCCTTCTAAACTACACATTAACCTTTCTCTTTTCAGAAATTAAACTATGAGAGTGATGCGGATGAAAGGGAGGCATTTGGAAAATCCATGGATTAAGCTGGAAAAGGTAAATCTATCTATATATTACTAAAACTCTCATCTTGTATGTATGTGTATGTATGTATGTATGTTCCTGAAATACAGCCAAAACGGTGCACGATAGCGCAAAATTTTTAGTGTCACCTTACTCACCATTCTCCTGTGGTGTGCAGTATCAAGTTTCGTTCAAAAGAACGATTTATTTTTAAGCATAAAATAAACATCGCCATTTTGATCTAATACTTCCTTGTTCATTCATAAATAAAATTGTGTTTAGAAGATTACGCACAATAATTTCGACTTTCTTTTCTCCGATTTTTTTTTTCACATTGACGCGCAATATCAAGTTTCGTTCAAATCGGGCAACGAAAAAATTATTTTAAAAATCAATTCCGAATTCAGTCAACTACTCTTCGGGATTATGTGATCAATGCAAACAACCTCAGCGGTATAGTTCACTGGAGCTATCTTTTGTTTTTTTTGAAATGATTTTTTATTAACCGCTGTCACAACGGTAACCCAACGGGTTCACTGGTCGTCTCGTATATTACTAAACTTTCATCTTGTATGTATGTATGTATGTATGTTCCTGAAATACAGCCAAAACGGTACACGATAGCACAAAAATTTTAGGGCTACTTTACTCACCTGTGGTGAGTGTGGTGTGTGGTGTGTTGTGGTGTGCAGTATCAAGTTTCATTCAAATCGGGCAACGAAAAAAATTATTTAAAAATCAATTCCCGATTCAGTCAAGTACTCTTCGGGAGAATTTTATCAATGCAAACAACCTCAGCGGTATAGTTGGCTGGAGCTATCTTTTTTTTTTCTTGAAATGATCTTTTTCATCACCCGCTGTCGCAAGGGGAACCCAACGGGTTACGGGTCACCGAGTATGCAAATAAAACTTGTGTAAAAGTCACAAATTTACCATTCTCTCAAGTAGAAATGTGGAGTAAAAATTATCATTGAGTAGGTGATGCAGTAATAACCGTTACTCGAGTTTGAAATTTGATTTTTCTTGGATCCTGATCCTTGTGCTGTTCGGTGCACAATTTGTGGACAACATTTATACAAACATTTTTATTCGTTCTTCGGCTTTTCTTTTCTTCAGCGTGAGATGAAATTTCAACTCTGATGAATCACCAGTTTGGGGATTTGTTAGGTTTGTAAACGACTTGTCTTGATCCAGTTTCCTTCATATGTTAATTTAGGTTTCAGTTTTGGTTAAGGATGAATGTTCCAATTAATTAATGCAATTCAAATTTGTGTGACATTGTACGAAGTAGTGCATGTGTATATTTATGGTACATTTGCTATTTACATCCATGCAATTCACAAGCAATTTTGATCCTCTCTCCAATTATATTTTTGGATCTGACTCTCCAGTTTTGTTTGGTTCTGACTGTCCCTCTGTCCAGTTGCCATATGTCTGTCCATTTGGGATGTTTATCAAGCTAGTTTGATCTACTGTTGCTCTGCCAAATTTTGTGGATTTGACCATCCCTCTGTCCAGCGTTTTTTTTTGTTTTTTTTTGGATCTATTCTTTAGTCTATAATTTTTGGAATGGACAATTCCATTGTCAAAGTCTTTTGGGATATCTTCCTGTGTCAATTTTTGTGCCACTTGTGTGCACCTGGGTGGGTGTCCCACTGTCCAGTCGCCTGTGCGCTTGGTGGGTGTCCGCTGTGCAGTCACCCGTGCACCTGGATGGGTGTCCCACTGTCCAGTCGCCCGTGCGCTTGGGTGGGTGTCCCGCTGCCCAGTCACCCGTGCACCTGGGTGGGTGTCCCGCTGCCCAGTCGCCCGTGCACCTGGGTGGGTGTCCGCTGCCCAGTCACCCGTCACCTGGGTGGGTGTCCCGCTGCCCAGTCACCCGTGCACCTGGGGGGTGTCCCGCTGCCCAGTCGCCCGTGCACCTGGGTGGGCGTCCCGCTGCCCAGTCACCGTGCACCTGGGTGGGCCTCCGCTGCCCAGTCGCCCATGCACCTGGGTGGGCGTCCCGCTGCCCAGTCGCCTGTGAACCTGGGTTGGCATCCGCTGCCCAGTCGCCCGCACGTGGGTGAGTGTCCCGTGTTGTCAGTCACTTTGTTCAGATTACAATGGAGAACAAGTCTTGCTTGTGAGGCAAGTATCATTCTGCTTTGGTGGACAGGTGGAACAATGGAGGAAATCAACAAAACGTTATTGAGGTATGCTAACGGCCATGGGATGCAAGGAGAAGATGCCATTTTGGGAAGGGTCAACACCCAAGAAGTTTGTTTCTCCTTGCTTCCCATGGCGGTTAGCATACCTCGGTAAACGTCCTGTTGATGTCGTACTTTGGTTCACATTGTCCCTTTGGCTAGTCTTTTGAGTCCAAACTGTGCCTATTTTTATTGATCGGGAATGTATTTTATTAATTTTGATGTGACGTCCATGTCATGTTTTCCTTTTTTTATGCTGACTCTCATTGGTCATTGCACACCTGCATTGAGATGGTTTCGTACTCCTTGTTCGGTTTTGTGTTATTTGGTGTCTGTGCTTTTGGCTTTACTACCTTATTCTGGGACCTCGTCGGTGGTCTCCTAGTCCACAAGGTTACACGTGCATGCCTCTTAAAATAGCAGAAATGCTCCAAATAATATAAATAAATGAGTTCCCTTTCAAGGAACTTCAATGCAGGATGCCATTAGGCCTGCCAAGCCTGTGGAATCGTTTCCAACCCGTGGTTAGTCTTTGGTTACGACTCGATCGGGGTTGGGGTTAAACCAACGAATATTATTGCATATTATTGCACACACTAAAACTTTAATGTCAAATCTATCAGTCTCTATCCATGGCTGAAAAAAATATTGGTCAATGAAATGGTGTTGAGGGAAAATGGGAGAAGTGGGTAATGTTAATATTAAAACTCTCTATTATATTTTTCTATGTCACTTTCATGTGTTCCCATTTTGTTGCAGGGTTCCTTCAGAGTATACAAAGATTCATCGCGATGGAAATATTCTGGGAGAGAAAATTCAAGTGTAGAAACTGAAACAAAGTAACTTTTCAAAATTCCCAAAATTGAACACAATGTAATTTTTTAGTTTATACCCTTTTATGGAGAAATGTGCCATTTGTCAGCGAATGAAACTTCAGTAAAATCCTTGAAATATATCCCGAAGGCAAAAAGGTGAGGTCTGTGACTGTCACAAGTCACTTAACTGATATGCATGGTTGTATTTCAAGTGATCACTTCATTCATTAAAGTTATAATTCATAATCCATTCATTGATCCTATATTTGCCTAATAATTCTGAATTTTATACTTTCAAGCAGCATGAAGGTATAATTTCCAACTAGCTTTGTGGTGTTGATACAATTTGCACAGAATAGCCTGGCAATGTTGCAGCTGTAATCATGATGTTACTCTTCATCATCATCCATCATCATTCGTGTGCAGCCCGTGGCTGCTGATTTAAATAATTACTGGCATTGCAGCTGTGCTGCAATGCTATGCCCCCCTGTATGGTTGGAGAGAAATTTGTAATTTATTTGGGGTGCTGGCGATGACCTCAACATCTCCTCCTCAAGAGACATCCAGTAGGATCTTGCACATGTTTAAAAATAAGCGAGCAAAATAACCAATTGATTTTTTTACCTACAGTAGATGGTAAAAAAAAAATAAACATGTCTTGAGGTCCCAAGACCCTAGTTCCATCATGCTAAAGTTTTAATTTTCCTTTTTTTTAAAGTTATCATAATTTCTGAGTATTCTTGGTTCATTTATGTCCAGTTTAGTCCAGTGTAGGCTCATTTTTGGTGAGGTCTAGGCTCATTTATGTCTAGTTTAGTCTCGGGCGGCTTGGCTCATTTCTGTGTCGTCCTCGGCTCGTGTAGTTCAATCTAGTCTAGACTCATTTCTGTATTGTGCTTGGCTCATTTATGTCTAGTTCAGTCTAGTCTAGGCTCATTTATGTCGAGTTAAATCTAGTCTAGCCTCATTTATGTCTAGTTCAGTCTTGTCTAGGCTAATTTATGTGTAGTCCTAGGCTCCTAGGTGGTGCCCTGTATCAGGTTGTCAATTTCCTGTTCCGTTGGAATCGTAGTTCCGTAAGGGAAGGTCGACTTGTGTCTTGGTCGAGTTAGCACAAAGCTGATATACCTTGTCGTATGAGGATGGTCTAGATAAAACAACTGATGACCTTCAATTTCCTCAGTCATTGGCTTGGGCAGTTGTGACAAGATTGTCTGTGTACAAAATGCTCTGGGGATATCTGCATGTCATGACTGGTGTTTCGCAGGATTCATAGATGAAGCATCTGATTGGGACCCCGACAAGAATGCTCCTGCTGTCGCCCTCATTGGATTAATACTCTGGAGAAAGTCTGTGAATAACACAGAAGCATTTGATCTGACTAACTCTATCCAAAGGCTCTGTCTGCTGAAATTCACAGCAACCGTAATCATGTGACCCACCCCCACATCTTCTCGTGAGGCCAACTCATTTGCTCTCTACAACTTATTCCCAAAAAGATATCCAAGTAAAGGGTTAACTACCATTCACATGAAAATATCTAAGAGGGGTTATGTGCAGACTAATTATTTATGATTATCTGTGTGAACACAGTTATAGGGTATGTGAGATTGATCCAAATCTTTCATGAACTAGCTGGCCTGCTGTGTAATTGGAGGTCATAACAAGAGTAGGAATTTTGGATTTGTCTGGACGCTGGCAATAACTCACCTTAATGGTTTGCAATACTCAGGCAAATAATCTGATAAATGAATGGATCACAGTTCCTCATGGACCTCACATGGCTGCCTCCAGGACTTTGGTGTGGATATTTACTGAAGTTTCATTTTTTTTTTTTCCTTTTGTAAGAGTGTCGAGTGAAGATTTTGGTAATGATTAGATCTAATTACCAAAAATTCCATGCTTTTTAAAAACAACTTTAATTTCACTTTGAGAACTGACAATTTAAGATTACTGCTGTTTAATGCATCAATGCCTAAGATTAATTCATTTTTACTTCTAAGCTGAGAAAGTTTAAACTCGTCTGTGGTTGTATTAAAGTGATGCTTGATATTCATCGAGCTATTACTTTCTACGTTCTTCGAACTGTGTGAATAGCATGGTGCCCAATGCCAAGTCCTTATAACTTGCCTTAAATTTGCCTTAATGCTGTCAACGTTTCTTCTTACCTTCATTGTCACTGAGGCTTGCTGTTGGGAGAAGGAAAACAAAAAAAACATTGCAGGTGAAGTCAAGTTTTAACCTTTTTTACCAGCAAGTGTTTGTATTTAACTTTTGTCTGATGTAAGAATATAAGTTTGACTTCTGAATGTGACAAAAACAGGTTTAATCCTATTTGACATCTTATTTTGATAACCGAACCATTTTACTTGTTCGATATGAAAATATAATGCAGTAATTTGAAACTCCAAAAAGCCTGTGAGGAAATTCCCAGATTTGAGTTTTTATATCCTTGATGTAAATTATTGGTATGTGTGTGTGCGTGCATGTGTTTTTGGCCTAAATTTGTATATTTTTGAGATGTGTGTTATGAATGCACTCACATGAGGCTTGTGGCTTTAACTATCTATTCATATGACTTTTATTGTTGTGCTACGGGTTGTTTAAAATTGATCTTTTGTCATGTGAAGTTGTTTGTATTTGTACCGCAGAGATCGATTCAGAGGGAGTCTGAGTATAGAGAGGGGAGTACAAGGGAAATGTTTAAAAAAAAAAAGGAAAGAAAGAATGACTTGCTTTGAAAAAATAGTTTGTAATGTTTTTATTCTCTTTGTGGCTAACAGTTCGTTAATTGAAAGTGATTTCTTGTTCAGTTTTTTTTTTAATTGGCAGCTAATTACTGCTGATTGTGCAATGCCAGGAATGAAACTCGTAGTTTTTGATGAAATGTTGAGTGAAAAATCTATTGTTCACCTGCACACTTTTTGAGGAAATGCACAGTTGTGCAGTTTGTTAAATAAATATCTGCAAAGCACTTGCTGAGATTTGGATTGAAGTTTTATTGCCAACAATTTGTTTAAATAGCTTCTACAAATCGTGAGGTTATTTCTATAACTCCATAAATAATTCCCATACTTGTTAAGTGCTATCTCTCTCTTGATTAGGTGGTTGATATGAATGTTGACATTAATTATCCAGTACAGTATAATTATCCGGTTCTGGAATTTGTTTCCTAAAGTTCCAACTGCTTAGTTTTTCGGTTTTTTTCAATGTGAATTACCTACATCATAATTGCAAATAGTTTGAAAATATTGTTATGGTTTTGGAAAACCTACCCAATGGGGAGAGCATACATGGACATGCAGGTGACCTGAGGATCAGTTATTTCATTAGTCTTTGTATGGATAGTCCTTGGTCCCTTTTTCAAAGGGCTGTTCAGGGCCATGCGTTGGCTCGGCTGTATTTTCCTGGTGTAATGTCTCTTCCCCTCGCCCCCCAGTTACTTCTCATCATTCCTTCTTCATACCATCGTCCTGTTCAATCACTCTTTTACTTTCAATCTTTCCTCCTCCACACCATCATTCTGTTCAATCCCTCTGTTACTTTCAATCTTCCCTCCTCTACCCCATTTTTTCATTTCAACGATCCACCAATAATGTCCCCTTCATCAAACATCCTTTCAACAGTCCCTCCTTCACCCCATTGGTCTTACCTTCGGCACCGTGGCTGTTTGGTGATCCCTCGGTCCGGCGGAATTCCTCTCCATGTTCCCTCCATTCGCGCATTGTTTAGTTGGGCACATTTGACCTGTCTGTGGTCGTTAAACCATCAGGTGCTCTCACATGCATATTCATGTCGCATCTCACATGCATGTTCATGATGCTTGGTGCTTGTCATGGCCTGTGAAGTGCGGTGCTTCTTACGGGCGTGGTACTGTGCAGAACAGTACAAGTGGGCATTTTGTGTGGGCTTTCGTCGTGGCTTTGGGCACGTAAAGGAAGGGGTGAGGGCTGCGTTGAAAGTTCCCTCAGAACGGCGTATTTTCAACAAGTGATGTCATGGACCCACCCCCATTGGCTGCAGACCAATGAGAGAAACAAAAACAGAGACAGAGAGAGCATGTGGAAGGAGGGCAGAGAGCAGATGTGAAGAAGAAGCCATAACGGAACGCAACGTAATTTCCCTGTCAGTGGACGTTCGTGCCTTGAAGGAGGTTTATGATTCGGGTGAGAAGAGAAGGCAGAAGTGAATGGGGAACGCTCGCACAAGCAGAGACAAAAAGAGTTCCTGAGCAGAAAGGTTGAGTGGAGCAGAAAGGCAGAAGTGAACGGAACAAGCTCACATGAGCAGGAAACTCAAGACTGAGAATTTTGTGAGAGAAGGAATAAAAGCGTGCGAGGGTAAAGAAAGGAAGGTTTCATGAGCAGTTGGTGTCGAGCTTCTGTGGACCAAGAACCCTCCTTCCACGAGCGTCATCCTGCCAGCCACGAAGGACGAGGAGAGTGAACGGTGGCACCTCATTGACGGGGACCTGAGGAGGAAGAATCTAAGGCAGAGGGGGTGAGTCGCCTATATAGCTCGCATAACTGGGACGCCGGCGAGAACTCGCCTACTGGGTATGGGCACCAGAAGCTGAGGCATAGGAGGGCGAGTAGCATATCTGGGATGCTGGAGTGGACTCATCTTCTTGGTCTGGGCACCTCTGGGATGCGGCTGCGTGTCCCCATCACATCACATCACATCACATCACCACTCCATCTTCCCCATCCATTTTCCTCCACATTCTCTTGTATATTTCGGCTGTGTGAGGCGAGGGAGACAGGAAAAGTCTGCTTTTCTTTTCTCCATATGTTACTTTTATTTTATTTTCAAGTTCTTCTTGTTTTATTCTTCTCCACTGAATGAATGATGGCCAAGTCTTTTGTGTAAGTAAGATCAAATAATAATAATATATGTTATGGTTAAATCTGCTCTTAAGTGCCTTTTTGCGTTTTTTGCTTAAAATTACTTGCTTTAAAATGATTGTTTGCTGGTGTGTTTGTAATAAATAATTGTTGTTATTTCCAATTTGTCTCAGTTGTCTTTTCCTTTATTGGTTTGACACAGTGCACAAGCACAGTTAGACAGGAAGTTGAACCCCAATAATTTGCTTTCTTAGCCAGTGCACACACACTGTCATGCTCGGCAGTAATCTGAGTGTGCACTGAAGGCACGTGACCATAATTAGTCAGCCGTCCACAGATAAAGTATCACGTGAAGTAGTGTAACTCTGCCTGGATTGGCTATGCCAACTGGCATTCGTGGTCGCCTCGCAAGTTATCTGTGTTATCTGCCGGTGTGTTAAGTTATCTGCCGGTGTGCGGAGTTATCTGTGCCAAGGTGGCCTCGACCAGGCGTTCGGGAGGGTCCCAAGTGCCCCCACTCGTGGTAGGCCTCAAACCCCGGATCTGCAACAATATTATGTTGAGTATCAGGTGTGCACAGTGAGGGTTTCACATCAACAAGCTGGCCAGGTATTTTATGTCAAGGAAAACCAGGTACATGCTAGCTGTATGACACTAAATGTTTTCATTTATTACCTCTGCCACTGAAGGTGGGTGGAGGTTATGTTTTCACCCCTGTGTCTGTCTTGTTGTTTGTCTTTGAGCAGGATATCTCAAAAAATTGTGGATGGATTCAGACAAATTTTGTGGACAGGTTGGGTGTGTGACAAGAATGAATTGATTAGATTTTGGTGTAGATCCGGATCCGGATCCTAGAATTTTTTAAGTCATTCTTTGCAATTGAGAGATAGGACTAAAAATGATATAAAAGCATGAGTTTTTCAGAATGTTATGGACAGATTTGGGCGAAACTTGGTGGATGAGTGGGTAGGTGACAAGAACAAGCAAACAAGTGACAAGAACAGATTAGATTTTGGTTAAGAGGCCAGATCTGCATCTGTACATCAGTGGGATACAAAACATGATCTGTTCAGCCTGTTGGAGTTGTGCGCTCCACCAAGTGCCTTTCTAATGATCCCATAACTTATTGAGGCATGCACGAAATGTATCAGCAAGTCGACGGAATTAAATGTCGCTACTTGTGTTTTCAGTTGAGGCTGGGCATCATCAAACAAATTTAGTAAACTGTTTCGATGAAATAAGTTTCCAACTTGAGCAAATGCTGCATAATCGGTTTCAGAAGTCATTTTAATTTTCCAAACACATTGCAACCAACATGTGATTCAAAATATTATAATCTTTGTTTGCAGAGCAATGACGTTTTAACAATGATACAAACAGGCACATATAGCACGTGCATATGACAAACACATTGGGGGGGTGAGGGTGTGGGGGGCGGGGGGGGGGGGAAGAGTCTTCTAGACTGCAGGTTTTTCATTTTTTATTTTTTGAAGTGGACTTGAAATGTTCACAAACAGTGTTTTCATTATATGATGGGAAACATTAATCTACTAGCCTCACAGTTTTGGAGTAAAACTTATCCAAATGAAGCAGAATTGAGCCGCAAGCAATACTCTTGTGCTTCCGAACAACTACAAGCTCTGAGACCCCACAGTGACGAGCTCCATTTGCGATGGTAGAGACGAGAATGGAAGAAATGCAGAGCGCATTCGCAGAAATCCGCAAGGATGTACTGACCTCTGCACGAATATCGCTTGGACTGTACGAGTACCACGCAACATTTATCAGCAGCACCAGTCTTCAGACGACTTTGTTATGATATGAGCCCTTGAGTGTCACAGTGGAAGGAGAACAAAAAAACATCCAAAGCTTGCTCCTTTATGCCCCAGTTTCTCTGTATTTTAAATCTCTCTTGGCCAATAGTGCTTTGCTTCTTGATGGGGCTAAAACTTCCTGATATGTTCTCTAAGCCCTTGTATGTGCTACCAAGTAGGGTAAAAGTTTTGAAATACAGTACACCCTTCACATGGCACTGGCGTATGGAAAATATCATTTAAAATGACTGCTTCTTCATCTTGGCTATTAATCAAATCACCACCCACTTTAATATGTCCTTATGCCTCTTCAATACCATTTATAAACTGCCTCGAGACAGCAAGTCTTCGATAAAATGGTTAATTTAACCTCTAATCCAATTTGTCCACAAATTATGTCTACTATTTCAGCACTTCTCTTTGTGGATTAGCCAACAAAAAGGCATAGTTGGACAAGACCAGGAAAGAAACACGAGATTAATTTTTGTGGACAAATCTATGTTCAGGCAATAGTGCGAAGGATAATGTGACAGAGGGAAGAAAGGCAACATATCGACAAATGGCAACAGGTGGATATAAGCAAGGGAATGAATGATAAAAGAGGAGGGGAGCATGCTAACCTTTTATAGAGCAGTTTGAGGGACAAAAAAATCATGTATAGAGATTGTTGATGATTTAAGATAGTTGTACACTTCCTCCTTGAAGACCTAAAAGGAACGGTGGGCTTGAATCACTTCTGGAATACATTTCCAGAAGCACGTGAAAAAAGGAACAAAGAAGTGAAGATGAGCAGTAAGTCTGGATTTTGAGACGAACAATGAATGGAGTGACTGGAAGAATGTGTTCACCTTTGATGAACTGGCAAACGTCAGAGGGACAAGACTGGATGAGAGGCTTTCAAAAACAGGGGAGAGCAAGCATGCTTGCACTTTAACTTCTTTGTGGGAGATTTCTACCAATTCGTTATTGTGTAAATTCACGAGCAAAAATGTAAACTGGGAGGAAAAAGTAACAATATGTACCATAATGCTACCTCCCTCCAAGTTTATAACTGTGTGCATAATGTGGATGTTTGTTGGGGTTTGTTCAATGATACAAACTCAAGGAAAATTATAGAAACTGGTTCACACCATTTGGCCAATTATGCTTGTGGTATGTTAAATTTACAAACATACACCCCTTTAACCAGTATGTTAAATTTGCTTATCTTTGTACTCACCCCTTTCTTACCAGAAATTTCCATCGAACATGATATCAACTTCCCTAAAATATATTCTGGTACGGAAATTGACCATATGTTGCCGGCACATGAAAGCCGACTCTTTTCGAGAGATACAGTGGGATCATTAACATCCAGAACTAGAAGGGCAGTCAGTAAAGCACATCCCTCTGCCAAGCTTTTTATCATATATTTTTTAATATCTCGTATTTAGCTCTCATACGAGCCTTGACAATGTATACAGAAAAAAAGCTGATAAGTTTACGTTATGTATCCCACTGATAGGCCGGATCTGGATTCTGACCTGAACTAAAATTTAATCTGCTTGTTCTTGTCACCAAACCAACTCATCCACCAAGTTTCATCCCAATCTGTCCTTAACTTTGTGTGTGTATATGTATATATATATATATGTGTGTATATATATGTGTATATATATATACACATACATATCTATATCTATATCTATATATTACTAAAACTCTCATCTTGAAAGTATGTATGTATGTATGTATGTATGTTCCCGAAATACAGCCAAAATGGTACACGATAGCGCGAAAATTTTTGGCCCACCTTACTCACCATTCTCCTGCGGTGTGCAGTATCAAGTTTCGTTTAAATCGGGCAACGAAAAAATTATTAAAAAATCAATTCCCGATTCAGTTAAGTACTCTTCGGGTGAATTTGATCAATGCAAACAACCTCAGCGGTATAGTTGGCTGGAGCTATCTTTTTTTTTCTTGAAATGATTTAATAAAAAATCTCAAACATTTAGTATAGACAAAGAACGATTTATTTTTAAGCATAAAATAAACATCGCCATTTTGATATAATACTTCCGTGTTTATTAATAAATAAAATTGTGTTTAGAAGATTATGCACCATCATTTATTCGACTTTCTTTTCTCTTTTTTTTCACATTGACGCGCAATATCAAGTTTCGTTCAAATCGAGCAACGAAAAAAAAAAATAAACCAATGTCACCCTATCTTGCCAAAAGGTGACCACGTGTGACTTCTTTAAGGTCACACTGAGCGTGAACAGAGCTGCTATCCACCAGGAGCGACTCCTTGAGGAATATCTGCCTACGAGAGATTCCGATGAGAATCGTTCTACAGAGTAACATGAAAATATGCGTTTGCCTCATAACGTCACCAAATGACGTCATAATGTCTCAAGCTTGACATATCTAGGAAAGCACTCATCGAGGTGTTCAATTGAGGTACTACACGATATGGTTCCTAAACTTGAAAATTTGACCTTGGGGTCAAATATGTTGACCTCAGGTGCTAACCATGAAGGTCAAGCCAATCGCCACCAAAAACTAATTCACTGAGCGCCAGACCATATACTACATTCCCATAAGTTTGGAGATGATTCGATTAAAATTACTCCAAAAAATAAGGGTTTCGTCGACCTCCATGATTTACCGCAAAGTGACCTTGACCTTTGACCTTGACCTTGGCCTTTATGTGTGCTGAAGGGTATTGTAATAATACCATGATATGTGTACCCACAAGAGTTTCCGATGAGAATTGTGCTCTACAGAGTGATATAAAGGTGAAAAATC
>CM068952.1:174777983-174805623 GCA_035128595.1 Eptatretus atami | reverse complement strand
GGGGGGTTGATGAGTCATCGTCATGTGGTGGCAGCCTTTTTTTATTTTTTGTAAACATAAAAGCCTTTAATAATATTCTTCTCTGAAACGGCTCAACAGATGAGCCAAAATTTTAGAGGTATGATCATCTATCCATGAGAAAGAGTTCTCCACCTATAACATCATAGGTCACATGCTTTGGCAGCTATGTTTTTTTTGAAGAATAACCTTAAAAAAAACTTCTTTTCCAGTATTGCTTGACAGATTGAAGGGAAACTTCACCCACAATGTTTCCAAAGACTTGGGGATACCAGGTGTTCACGAATAATTGATAGGTCACACGGTCTGGCAGCCATATTGAGTTGAACGAAATGTTTAAAAAAAATTCTTTTGAACAGCTTCATTAATTGATGTGAACTTAACAATTATGGATGGAGTAGTCACGAGGAAGATATTTTTACGGATCTGGAACCATATGCATTCAACATACAGATGTTCCAAGAGTCAGTTATTCCGTTAAGTACATGTGAGACAGGTCCTTCCTTTTGTCTAGTGGAGAATCAAAGGTGTGTGTTGCGATGTCCTTTTAGGTAGGTTATTAATGTAACGACCATCCAACAAACCATCTAACGACCACCAACAACCTCCAACGATCATCGAACAGACCATCCAAAACCAACCACGGTACGTTCCAGCGCTGTGCAACCCTCGCCTCGCTGGCACAGCATACGGGCAAAACGTCCAGTCCGCCGTTCCTTTGTGCTCTCTACAAACGTTCCTTTCAACGTTGGATCTTCCTCTGAGTCACACGCGTGGAGGGGGGGGGGGGCGGGCCTCCCGGTTTGGCCGAGGCCCCGCCCAGAAAGGGCGGACCCAATGAAGCCCTGTCCAATCGTGGCAGACGGTGACGTCTGTTTCACCGAGCCCCCGCCCCGTTTGGGGATGTCCATAAAAATACGACGCGATCCTCAGAGTGGAAGTTTTTTGGAGGAGTTGAGTGGGTTGGTGTGCATTGTGCGGTTTGAGCTGGAGTCTGGGGCATTCGAGTGGAGTTCTGCATTTGGCTGGCTGGCGTTGAGTTTCCTGGGTCCGCGTCCTTGACCCTGATCTCTGCCTGGGACTCCGACTGCTCCGCACTTGTTCCTCCATGGGCACGAGCCCACGCGTGCGACTGTGGGCCGAGCCGCATGACCATTAGCAGGTGCCGCACACGGAGCACCCCTTCCTTCAACATGCAGGTACCAAGCGAGCTGAGACCCCAGCTCGTCTCTCCCTCTCTGGCTGTGGGGGTCTTTGTAATAAACATCTGAGTGTGTGGCCCGTCTTGTAAGTAGAAACTCTATGTGTTTTTGAACATTGTAAATTCTTGCTTGTATATTCGCGATAAGTCTTGCTCTGTGTCTTCTTTATTGTAAATAAATTACTGTAGAAATGTTCCCAGTTCGTTTCCGTCTTTCTTTCATTGGTCCAGCATGGTTCGGATCTGAGTTTAGCCGAGTTTTTATACCGATAATCTGCTCATCCTAGCCGGCACGGCTTTGGCAGTTCCGCTCGACTGCACCCGAACCGGAGTTGGTAGTCGGTAGTTGGAACTTGTTCACGAATAATTGATAGGTCACACGGTCTGGCAGCCATATTGAGTTGAACGAAAATGTTTAAAAAAAATTCTCTTGAACAGCTTCATTAATTGATGTGAAACTTAACAATTATGATGGAGTAGTCACGAGGAAGATATTTTTACGGATCTGGAAACCATATGCATTCAAACATACAGATGCCAAGAGTAGTTATTCCGTTAAGTACATGTGAGACAGGTCCTTCCTTTTGTCTAGTGGAGAATCAAAGGTGTGTGTATGTCCTTTTAGGTAGGTTATTACATGTAACGACCATCCAACAAACCATCTAACGACCATCCAACAAACCCTCCAACGATCATCGAACAGACCATCCAACAACCAACCACGGTACGTTCCAGCGCTTGCAACCCTCGCCTCGCTGGCCACAGCATACGGGGCAAAAACGTCCAGTACAGTCCCGCCCGGTTTTTCCCCCTCTTTTGTGGCTTCTTAACAAAAAAAAAACGGTTCCCTTTTTTTTCCAACGTTGGATTTCCTCTTGAGTCCACACGCGTGGAGCGGGCGGGGGGGCGGGCGGGCCTCCCGGTTGGGCCGCAGGCCCCCGCCCAGAATAGGGCGACCCAATGAAGCCCTGTCCAATCGTGGCAGACGGTGACGTCTGTTTCACCGGAGCCCCCGCCCGTCTTGGGGATGTCCATTAAAAATACGACGCGATCCCTCAGGAGTGGAAGTTTTTTCGGAGGGAGATTGAGTTTGGTTAGGTGTGCATTGTGCGCGTTGAGCTGGAGTCTGGGCATTCGAGTGAGTTCTGCATTTGGCGGCTGGCGTTGGAGTTTCCTGGGTCCCTCCTGACCCTGATCTCTGCCCTGGGACCCAGACTGCTCCGCCTTGTTCTCATGGGCACGAGCCCAGCGCGTGCGGGACTGTGGGCCGAGCCGCATGACACATAGCAGGTGCCGCACCACGGAGCACCCTTCCCTTCAACATGCAGGACCAAGCGAGCTGAGACCCCCAGCTCGTCTACTCCCTCTCTGCTGTTGGGGGTCTTGTAATAAAATCATTCTGAGTGTGTGGCCCGTCTGTAAGTAGAAAACTCTATGTGTTTTTGAACATTGTAAATTCTTGCTTGTATATTCGCGATAAGTCTTGCTCTGTGTTCTTCTTTTATTGTAAATAATTACGTAAGAAAGTTCCCAGTTCGTTTCCGCTCCTTCTCTTCATTGCCGCAATGGTTCGGAACTCTGAGTTTAGCCGCAGTTTTTATACCGATAACTGCTCATACCTAGCCGGCACGGCTTTTGGCAGTTCGCTCGGCACTGCACCCGAACCGAGTTGTAGTCCGGTAGTGAACTCTACCGCAGTCCGGATAGAGGTGACCCGCGTTTCGAGCAAGGACATGCCAAGAGCATGCGTCCCTGGTAGTCGAAAATCGCGTAAGTTAATTTAGGTATGAAAAACATGCGTAATCTAGACAAAAAGGACCCTACGCTACGCGGTTGAGAAATATGGCATCCACGGTCGGTTAAGCGACCCGCCATCTCATAGAATTTATCCGGAGTGAACGGCCTACAATTCTGGCGGGGGTGGGAGACGACGTAACCTCCCCCACCTAGTGGTCATTCTCGCCACCGACCCCCGGCCCGCAACAATGTTTTAAATTTTAACCTGATCAGACACATGATCTGGCAGCCAGAATTATTTCAATTTTTGAATCTGGGTTCAGGGATTTAAATACAATTTGGTACAAGTATGTATCATGATGTAATAATGTGGGCGAAGGCACATCTGTTGATGTGATGTGGATGAGTGCCCATCTAATTAATACATCATTACCCACCCTCTCTGCCCCCATAAAGCCTACCCTATCCTCACCACATTTGGTGGTGATCATTAAAGGCGTTACAAAAAAGCCCCCCTCCCCTTTTAAATTTCTCCTCAATTGAAAATCGGTCAAAGTTAATCATGTTTTTTTTCATTATAATTCTCGTTGGGTCCCCCATTATGCAAGCCTCATTGGTTGTACTGTTTAGCCTAGAAGACTGTTTGGATAACTGAACCCCATTCGAGGAACCCATCCCACCCCTCATTTTCCCCATGTTTTACCCTCCCCCACCACCATTGGCCCCCATTATGTGTGCTAAATTTGTGATCATGTGGGCCATCACAAATATCTCCCCCTAACCCTCCCCCTCCCTCTTCCTCCAAATCACCCACCTCTCTCCCCATTGACACTCCCATGCGGCCCCCATTAGGGCCCTGTCACACCTTGACGTTTTACAGCAATGGCAACGTATAAAATGTAGTATAACGTTGGCGTACGCTGAAATTTTGATGTTTTTTTTTAAAAGTTTTGGGCGTATTCATAACGTTGTTGGTCGTATGCATAACATATTAGTAACGGGCACAGAACGTTTCGTTGTGTTATTGATAACTTTACCAACGAATGCTTAGCCTGTTGGCGCGTTCACAACCTATGCCCAACGATAGTTTAACTTACGCATAGCGCGCTAAAAGTGTCGCCGGCGAACTCGTGGCTAGCCTGTTAAGAACCTGCCGGACGCCGATTTAAATCATAACCGCCTGAGAATTTGAATGTCAACATCGCAGTCACACCTTGACGATTTTGCCAGGTATGCCGGCCTATGAAAAATGTGTCTAAAAGCTAGGCGCACGTCAAATACGGTATAGGTAAGTTGTGTATACGTTAAGAGTAGGCTGGAAAACAATGAAGTACGCTGTCATATTACGTGGTACGTGTAATACGTCGTGAAATTTCAAGCATGCTGAAAATTTTACGACGTACTCGGCGTATGGCAACAAGTTCCGCATGCTTGTCATATGTTCCGGCACGCTCCCGATTGTTTAACACGACGGACACACGTTACTTGAGGTTACTCATAAGTCGAAACACGTCAAGGTAATATTTAACATACCCGCAACCTAATTTTCAAACAATGAGTAACGTCCTTTTAACCTATGAGTAGCGTGCTCTGAACCTATGTTTAACGTGCTTGAAACCTATGAGTAACGTGCATTGAACCTATTTGTAACTTGCCTTGAACAATGACTAGCGTGCTATGAACCTATGAGTAACGTGCGTTTAACCTATGTGTCGCATGCTTTGAACCAAGTATAACGTGCTTCTAACCTTTGAGTAACATGCTATGAACCTATTTTTAACGTATCTAAAACGCACATTGTCGTATGTAGACGAATTATATTGACGTCTTCCGGACGACCACAGCACTTACTGAACGTGTTTCTAACTTACATCTACCGTGTAATGGCGTATTGCAGCGTTAAGGGGAATTGGTATATACAAATGGGCTTCACAAGAGGAACCAATCATTGTTCCAGACTCCATGTTGAGTAGATGTCAATGCCAGTAGTATCAGTAGTAGTAATACTATTAGTAGCAGTTGGTGTGCATGACAGTAGTAATAGTAGTATTAGTTGTAGTAGTATCATTGGTAGTAGTAGTATGTCTATGTCAGTAGTAGTATGTGAGCGTGATGGGGAGGTGTGGGTGATGATGATCCTCTTATCGTCCACGAATAGGAGACTACTTTGCACCATTGTTCGATGTTCTTTTCGGCTAATTTTTTTTCCTCATTCCCACGATGAAATATTTCTTTGTTTTACTTTTTAAAGTATTAAAAATGACTGACAAATGCATAATGTACTAGTAATGAACACAGAACCTTCGATAACTTATAGATAAGTTATACCAACGATTGTTTATCTGTTTTAGTCGTCCACAACCTATGCCAAGATAGTCTAGCGTATGCATAGCGTAATAATTCCCAAGCACGTTATTCATAGGTTATAAATAATCACGGGTACCCTAAACATTACTTTGATGTGTTTCACGTATGAGGAACTTTCAATAGCGTGTTGCGAAGTGTGAACACGTTCGTGTAGCGTGCTTACAAAACGTTACTCATAGGTTGGAAATAAGTTTCGGGTACGCGATGTTACCTCTACGTGTTTCGACTTATGAGTAACATACAATTAACGTGTGTCAACGATCGCATAAGTGCCTACAACTTATGGCCAGCGTAGCGAACGTGTGAGCCAAACGCCGAGTACGTCGTAAAATTTCAAGCATGCAAAATTTTTTGGACAACCAAAAAGTACAACGTTTTAAACCAGCTAATACGACCTAGTAGTGTTTTTCAGCGTGCACCTAACGTACACATAAGTACCCATAACGTATTCGACGTGTGCAGCGTTTTTAGACAAATTTTTCATAAATCGGCATACGCTGGCTAAATCGTCAAGGTGTGACAGCCCCTTTACGTTTGTCAAATTTGGTGGCTCTACAATGTT
This sequence comes from Eptatretus atami, assembly GCA_035128595.1. Classification (NCBI taxonomy): domain Eukaryota; kingdom Metazoa; phylum Chordata; class Myxini; order Myxiniformes; family Myxinidae; genus Eptatretus; species Eptatretus atami. Next base: position 174,799,738 of record CM068952.1, on the reverse strand, counting down.
CTGTTCAAAAGATATACAAGATATAAATAAGGGAACCGACAGACAAACAGAAAATGGAGAGCGACAATTAGGGCTGGTTTGTTTTGCGACCTTTGGCTGAAGCGAGACTGGTTATCAAATGCATCATGTGGTGGACCAAAAAGTTAAAAGATTGACAGTTTGATCTTGGAGTTATCCTTTCAATCATCCTAACCCTCCTCATTTACAAACAGGTCAAGTCAGAAAAATAATCAGGTGATCAGAGGAAACAAGAGAAACATCCAATGAATGAATTTATCATGTGGACAAAGGCTCAGGTCCATCATTCCAACTAAAGTGTGTCCTTCATCTGGGACTGTTGAAGACCATGAGGCTCTGGCATTGGAAGCAGGTGGTTGAGGGGAAGGTGGCCGGTGCTCTCACTTTCAAAAGTGAGTGGAAGGGGGGACAACATGCAGTCTCTTATAAAAAGTGGAAGAAGGAATAATTTATAACCTCCAATTTATTTTCAAATACAGTATAATTGATCGTAGCACGGTATATCCTAAAAAGCGTCCATATTGAGAAGACAGAGTGACACCCCTTGTGTTAACCACGTGACCACTTGGCATCAACTGACAACCATATTACCGAACGTTCTATAATTGAGCCACTATCAAAACAACTGCGACTGGAAAAACATGACCAATCATCAATGAGAATTTTTTTTCACCCCGGCGATGACGAGCAGCTCCAGTTGAGAGTCGCTCTTGCATCCATCCCCAAGCTATGCCATGAACACCACACCATCTGTCATCGTGCTGTCAACATCAGAAGTTGGCCTCCATCATGTGTACCGTCAGCAGCTCTGAGTGGAGCTCTTACAACTTACATCTACCTGTGGCTTAAAATATTTTCCAATTTATTGCAGTAAACATCAATTGAGTTTTCGAGGTTGTAAACATGGTCAATTAGTCAAGTTGGAGTTAGGTTTGGATTAAACATTGACATCACGTTCTCACAAAGATGCCACATGGAACGCACAGCACACTGACGGAGCGTTTTGTGGGTTTTTCCTGTGTGAGCCGGCCTTTGGCGATGAGCAAACACGCTCCAGCATATGTTGCCATGGCAACATGCCATATCGACTCAAGGACAAGGTGATTCTCGAGAGAACAGGCAGGCAATACAGAGATTATTTTTGTTAATAATGCAGAAAAGACCTTCATACAAATTGGATTTCTGAACTGGAAGAAAGCAAGCATTATACTGAAGGAATGTGGTTGGAGTCTTCAAATATGTGTGGAAGGATTTGTGGTGTTGCTACTGAAGTTTACAATAACACCTCACCCGTTTCTATTCATAGCTTGTCCCACTGTACCAAACTGTCTTCTTTTCTTCCTCATTCCTTTGTAAACATATCCCTTAATTATTCAGCCAAAATGCAGTCAGGAGAGCAGTTTGCTTCCTTGGTCCACGCACCCTCTCCCACCCGGTTGTATTTGCTATCGGTGTCAGTGGGTGGGATCAGCAAAGTGAAAGTGGGAGAAGAAGAGTAACAGATAGTCTTGACTCACTACCTGACAGCAACCACTCACTACCATATTAGGCAGCAAGTGAACAGTCAGTTCTTGAAGTTGATGTGTTGGATGTAGGAGAAATGGGCAGGATAAAGACCTGAGCGACTTTGACAAGGGCCAAATTGTAATGGCCAGACGACTGGGTCAGAGCATCTCTGAAACAGCAAGGCTTGTGGGGTGCTCCCGGTCAGCTGTGGTGAGTACCGACCGACAGTGGTCTGAGGAGGGACAAACCACAAACCGGCGACAAGGTGTTGGGCGCCCAAGGTTCATCGATGCGCGAGGGCAACGAAGGCTATCCCGTCTGGTCTGAACTGACAGAAGGTCTACTGTGGCACAAGTCACAGAAAATTTAAATGGTGGTCATGGGAGGAATGTCTCACAATCCACAGTGCATTGCACCCTGCTGCATATGGGGCTGCGTGGCCGCAGACCGGTCAGAGTGCCCGTGATGACCCCTGTCCACCGTCGAAAGCACCTACAATGGGCACGCGAGCGTCGGAACTGGGCCTTGGAGCAGTGGAAGAAGGTCGCCTGGTCCGATGAGCCCGTTTTCTTTTTGATCACGTGGATGACTGTGTACGTGTGCGCCGTTTACCTGGGGAAGTGATGGCACCAGGATTCACTGTCGGACGACAACAAGCCGATGGAGGGAGTGTGATGTTCTGGGCAATGTTCTGCTGGGAAACCCTGGGTCCGGTCATTCATGTGGACATCAATTTGACACGTGTCACCTACCTAAACATCGTTGCAGACCAGGTACACCCCTTCATGGCAATGGCATTCTCTGATGGCAGTGGCCTCTTTCAGCAGGATAATGCGCCCTGCCACACTGCACACATTGGTCGGGAATGGTTTGAGGAACATGATGAAGTGTTCACGGCATTGCCCTGGCCTCTAAATTCTCCAGATCTCAATCCGATTGAGCATCTGTGGGATGTGCTGGACCGACAAGTCCGATTCATGGTGGCTCCACCTCACAACTTACAGGACTTGAAGGATCTGCTGCTAATGTTTTGGTGCCAGATACCACAAGACACCTTCAGGGGTCTTGTAGAGTCCATGCCTCGATGGGTCGGCGCTGTTTTGGCAGCACACGGAGGACCAACAGCATATTAGGCAGGTAGTCCTAATGTTTTGGCTCGTCAGTGTATACAAACTCCTCAAAGAGCCTTCGATCAATGAAAAACATTGAAACAAACAAAAACACAAAAAGAGGGTGTTGGAGTGAAAATGATCTTCAACACACAGTGTCTTGTTTGGATATGAAGGTGTTTGATCAGAAATGACATTTCTATTCCCAGATACAGCTTTGTTGTACTGGAAGAGATTCCTGATGGAACTGAAGTTCTGCTTTGAGAGCTGCAGCTAACTTGTGTACCCCAGCAGGAACACCGAGAATAAACAATCATTCCGAGTTCCTGATTTCACAGCATGGGATATAAAGTAAATCTTTCCTTGCAATTCATCCGTATTGTATTTGATTATGTCCAAATAAATATTATGCTGTGTCATCCGAAAGTCGAGACTTTCCTATGTTTTGTAAGAATGTCCTCACTTGCCTTATGGGGGACCCAAAGGAAATGGAAGGATTTGTGGTGTTGCTGCTGAAGTTCAGAAAAACAGCTCACCCGTTTCTGTTCATAGCTTCTCCCACTGTACCAAACTCTTCTTTTCTTCCTCATTTATTTGCAAACATATCCCATAATTATTTGGCCAAAAGGCAGTCAGCTGGGCAGTTTGCTTCCTTGGTCCACCCACCCTCTCCTACCCGGTTGTATCTGCGATCAGTGTCAGTGGGTGGGATCAGCAAAGTGAAAGTGGGAGAAGAAGAGTAACAGAGTCTTGACTCAAAAGCATGACACATCTTGTAGTTTTCCTTTTAAATATATAAACAAGTGGGGCCAAATTTACAAAAGCCATTTGAAAGTTGGATGTGTGTAGAATCACTCATTATTTGATGATTACCCATTCAAAGTTGATTGCCAATCGCCGAACAGTGATTATCTAATGCAGATAAAACCGAGTGACAAGCATTTAAATAACAAAGAAACTTTTACACGTCGGCAAGGACATGGTTAAGAGTGCGTTTAAGGCTTTGACGAATGCAGTCTCTCTTCAATAGCACTAATTTTTGAATATATCTGTAGTCTATACGTGTGTGTCTGTGTGTGTGTGCGTGTGCGTGTGTGTGTCTCCTCTATAGCTCCAAAACCATGAAACCAAGCAGCCTGAAACTTCGCATGCATGAAACTTCGAAGGGAACTCCAAGGATGTAGATGAGTGAAAATTGGGTGTTTGGGTTAATTAAAACACTCCTTTTGAAGCTAATTAACAACCTTATTTAGTTATATCCTTTATCAAGCGATCCTCATCCACCTCGCTCTCTAGGGTCTTGAGTCATATCCTGGGTTACCTCGCTGGGTTCTGAAGTCGCTATGTTTTTTGGCCTGCTCAACCATAACTTGACTTGGAACAGGCTGCAACGATTTTCTTCACTTTCCTCACTTGTATTATTGAATGTCTGTTTCTCATAGTTCCGAATCGTTGGGTACATTAATGTTCGTAAATTTGGCCCACAGATTCTTGGCAGTGTGGCACATATTTCAATTTCGTTTTGAAACATTGCTAGCCTCTTGAGGCAAGACCGGAAGTCTTTTGTAGGCAAGACAAAGGAGGGAAGACCGGAACTTTACATTCTTGGATAAAATTGTTCATCAAGTGCAAAGGCCATATATTGGGTTGGTCTGTTTCAACATTACAATTAGAACCATGGTTCATGATGTGCAGGACCCAGGTTAAAATCCTGTTGGTATATGTGTTTGTCCATTGTCTACTAATACCATTATAATTCGCACTAAACAACACTGATGTTTACTCACGTCTTTAATCCCCGTCATCGAAGGTGGATGAAGGTTACCTTTTCACCCCTGTTTGGCTGTTTGTCTGTCTGTGAACAGGATATCTCAAAAGGTTCTGGATGGATTCGGACGATAAATCGGTGGACATGTTGGGTGTGTGACGAGGCCAAATTTATTCGATTTTTAGTCAGGTCTGGATCCTGATCCAGCCCATATGTGGGGTACAAAACATAAACTGTTCAGCCTGGCTGAGGTATGTGCTCTATCGAGTGCCATTCTAGATATGTATCTTATTTACATGTAAACTTCTCCCAGAGCCTGAGATAAATGTTATAAAATAAAACAGCAAAAATATGTGAGTGGAGTGGAAATGATCTTCAACACATAAGATGTTATTCAGATATTAATTTTTTTGATCAGATCAGACATTTCTCCTCCCAGATCCAGCACTGTCGTACTGGAAGGGATTCCTGATGGAAATGATGTTAGGCCTTTATTGTAGCAGCTAACTGTTGTACCACTACAGGAACACTGAGAATAAACCATTCATAGTTCCTGATTTCACATCGTGGGATATAAAATGTCTTTTCTTCAAATTAATTTGTTTCACTTGAGAACTATGTCCAAATAAATATTGTACTGCACATGCAAAAGTCATGAGACACTTTTATATTTTTGAGAATTATCCTCACTTGAGTTTAATTTGAATCACTATATTAACATACACTATATTAGATTAAAATCAGTAAATACTCTCATCAAGTTTGTGAGATGATTGTGGACAACCAACTTGCATTATCGATTGTGTGATTTATACATCACATTTATTCAGGAAAATCAACCCAGGTAAATTCAGGAAAATCAACCCAGTATATGCTGGTACTCATTTCGCTGACTTCAGAAGGATGACAGGCTGAGTCAACCCCACCTGGTGTTGATTCAGTGGAAAAGGGGGCTCAAACTCAGGACCCTAAGATCCCAAGCTTCACCTTCCTCATCTCACCAAGTTTGCCGTTTTCAAACTTTGGTTGTTTTCTCAAACTGGGATCTGAGATTCGTATGAACAATGAATCGAGCAACAAACAATCATTCTCTCTTTATTTTATAAAATCTCTTTCAAAGGTATGGTTATTTTTGATTCCTGTTCCACAAGGTGATCTTTCCTTTTATCAGAGAATTTAAATTCACACAATACTGATAGAGTTCACGTGATCATTCCAATGTTATCTCCACCTTTTCCCCCCAAACATTATCCATTGTGTGATACATAAATGCTAAAGAACGACCTGTGGTGTGTTTTGCCACCTGTCCCAAAATGCACTTTGATGTGAGTGAGTTTAATCATGTGTCATGAAACACAATCATAGAAAAATGGTTTTGTTTAACAATCTAAAATAAACACCACACTCTTCATAAATAAGTCGTGTGTGTGTGTGTGTGTGTGTGTGTGTGATCAGGAGAGTGAAAGTAGGAGCAGAAGAAGGACAAACAGTCTTGTTCACAACCATGACACGTCATGTAGTTTTGATTTTAAATATCCAGTACAAGTTGTAAGAAAAAAAAATTATTTTAAAATGTAAAAGGATTTGGGCTGGGTTATGACCAAAAAAAATGAAAACAAGGTAGGGATGGTCACAAGAAATTATCATGTGAAACCATCCCAACATCTTTCTTTAAATAATGGTTGTTACCTGTCCATCCCTCCATCCATTTGTAAGAGTGTTTGTTGATTGTATCTATGGATTAACCAGTGAGATATTAGATGGTGAAAACACACATACAGAAACACATATACACACACATACACCCACATATACACATGGATACTTGGAGACCTGGGAGGTGTAGAATAATTTTTCTCAGTCATCTGTACAATTAGAACATTTATTCAACAAACAAACACTTTAATATGTGCATAGGAGATTCTGGACTTACAAGACTCGTTCCGGATCTCTCCCCGACATGGAGAATCTTAGTTCTTATATAGTGCTCAGTAAGACAGTTTTTTTTAATCATTTTCGAGCACTGGCACCACTTTGTCTGGTCTTGACATTTTCCAGGTGAAGCTTATCTTCGGGTTTCCATACAGCCTCAGCCTGACCTGATACAATGGTTGTAACATACATTTCAAATCCAGACATGTTAATGCTCTTTCCCAGCACCAAAATCGTACAAAATGCTCGAATGACGTCAAACGCCAACTCTAATGGACATTGAAGATAAGTTTCTATCGTATATAGGTTAAAAGTCAGTCTGCTTCTCCCAGACTGGGAAGATATATTATCTTGAAGCGACTACAGCTTAGTGAATACATCTGGACACCTTAAATACACATTCCAACTTGTTGGTGTCTTTTATAAAAAAAATTCCTTTAGATAGCTTTAAAATGATAGGCAATTCTTCTCACTGATTTCAACTCACTGGCAAAGTTCAACCTGTTCACAAATTTCAATAGACAGGTGATCATCATTCCATACAAAGGAAAAATATAATTACGTTAATTCCAAATGGATACATATTTAAGCACAAAGAACCATATCATATTTGAGTACATTTTTATTTCAGGTTTAATATTGTTAGGTTGTGGAAATTCGCATTACACCATAAAGGGCCCGCAGGTGAGATATCTCTGAAGTACATGTGTAGTTAGCCCAAACCGTTGTATAGAGGGAATTTATGTGATTCATCCGGGCTGCGACGCTTTGAGTTAGCCATTTTTCTTTTCTGTCGTTATTTTGAACCAACCACGTCTCAACCGCCATCACCCAACAACCACACGCCAGCCATCGTCACCAACTACAACCACGCTCCAACCCTCAGACAACAACCACAACGCCAACCCTCACCACAGAAGACCTCCACCACCTTCGCCTTACCTTCACAACTTCATCCCACATCATCGCTTCTACGGACATTCACAAAACCCACCAGTCAACACCAAACGTCGTGGTCCCGGAGCCGTTGGCAGTGAAGGCCGAACGCGTCAATCCGCGGATCAGGAATGCTACACGCCACTTTCTCCGTCCAATGGGCGAGCGCGAGGCGGCTTGGCCCCGCCTCCAAGCGCGTGTATGTGAAGTCCGTATATGCAAATTTTAGGATCAGGGAGGTTACGCCCATTTTTGCCCGACCAATGGCTGACCGGGGGGGGGGGCGGCGTGGCCCGCCTCCAATCGCGTTCTGATCCTGGAATTTGCATATTGGCTTCTCCTGCCGGCTATAAAGGTGCGAGAATTACCAGGTTGGAGAGAGTGTCGTCGAGGAGTTGCTTTTGGAGACAAGGAGCGTTGCGTTGGTGGAGTTGAGTCGAGTGCGCGCGGTGGAGCTGCAGGCAAGGGAGCTCGGGTCCGAGGCAAGGAGGTCGGCGACGAGGTTGTGGTGTGGGGGATCGCTCGTCTCGTCGGGGACCCAAGCCAGCCAGCCACTCCCCTCCCCAGGGCATCAACAATTTCCCTTCCCCCCGCGCTGAGATAGTGCAAAAGGGGGCCCGTTCCTCCCCACCCAAACGTGGTGCCAACGAGCACGCCAAGGGGCACGGAGTCGGGCACAGCGGCGCGGCCATTTTGCGGCTTGCCCGCCAACGCGTCACGAGGACGCGGGTAAGACCTCCCCGGTCTCGCGGACCTGGCCGCTCCTCCAGGCCCCGCGCACATTTGGCCTACGGGCCTGTCTGCCTCCTTGTCTGTGAGGGTGGCTTCTTTCTTTTGCTTTTGTGTAAATGTGTGTTGGCGCCGTCTGTGAAGTAAAACTGTATAAGTGTTGCCTGTTGTACGCGTAGAGTCGGTTTTAACCCTTCCTTTGCTTTTTGTGCATTCTGTATGGCTGTAAATACGTGCCTTCCGTGTGGTCCGCGGAATAAAATGCTTGCTTTGTTGAACTGTTTCCCCGTTTCGCTGCGTCCTTCCTTTATTTGACTCTCCATCCTGCATCACGTAAGGGGTTCGTAGTGGGTTTAAAACGCCGGTAATTAATCGGAACCGTCGAGGCGACGATAACACCCTCGGTTATCATTGTAGCACGGAAGGACCGCTTAAGCGGTTCGTGTCCGGAGTCGGCCTGTGGCATGGTACGATCGCCTGGTCGACCACTCGCGCAGGTACTTAGGTAGATCGAATTTGGCGAGCAACCCTATCCTGCGCGGGTGGGCAATTGGCACGATCGTGGTGAGGTTAAACCCCACCGTGACTAGCTCCCGGCGTTGTTCCGAGAGGGTCACGACTGAATTGTCCGTCCGGTGGGCGACGTGCCGCAATTCGAGTTGCGTGGCCGTTCGCAGCCGGCGGGCGCGAATTCGCAACAATATATTTCATTTAATAGCAAGCTTCAATATTTTATTATTTGTTTTATTACTCTCAAATACATTATAAAGAAAATGCATCTAACGAGGGCTCCGTTCCACTTTCTGAAACCCGGATATTGAGTCCTGCAGGTGATTTACAACAAACTTATCCAAGAGCCTGATATCGGTTATTACACATAGAGGCAATACCCCTGGGCACTCACCTGGTCGTGGCTGGATAAGATAACCAGGGAACCATGGTTGGCATGGATGACCACAAAAATATATAATGGAGAAGAAAGTAAATACTAATGGATTTTTTTTAATGCCGTGAACAAACTTTTTTTCTTATTTTTATTTTAGTTTTTATTTTTATTTTTTCGTGGTGTGAACAATTTTTGGTACATCACGGGTGATGAAGGTGGTGGTCAAGTTTCATCAGAATTGTGTGTAGTTTTGGAGAAGTATGCAAATACATATTTTGGTGGGCAACCTTCCCTTACACCCCCGGAGAGCCCAATTTTTCTAATGTCATGAAAAAACTTTCAATTTTCACTTTGGTGAAGTTTCATCACAATTGTGTGTGTGTGTAGTTTCTGAGAAGAAAGCAAATACCTCTTTGAGGGGGCAACCCCACAGACCCCTTGACCTCAAATTTTTTTTATGGCGTGAACAAACTTTGGTACATCATGGGTGATGAAGGTTGTGGTCAAGTTTAATCAAAATTGTGTGTGTAGTTTCGGAGAAGAAGTTGCAAGTGTTTGCGGTCGGATGGAATAACGGACAGGTGGACGGATGACGTGCCATCCCACAAGCTCCTCTGAACTACGTTCCAGGTGAGCAAAAAATAAGAATAAAATGGAAAAAAATTTGAGTGGTGGAAATGATCAACACACAGTATCTTATTGGGATATTAATGTTTTTAATCAGTAATGACATTTCTATTCCCAGATACAGCTGTGTGGTACTGGATGGGATTCCAGATGGAACTGATGTTCTGCTTTGATATTGGCAGTTCACTTGTGTTCCACTGCAGGAACACTGAGACTAAACAATCAATCACAGTTCTTTATTTACACCATGGGATATATAATTAGTCTTTTCTTCCAATTCATCTGTATTGTATTTGAGTTTGTCCAAATATTGTTCTGTAACATCTGAAAGTCATGGGACACTTTTATATTTGTGAGAATGTCCTCATTTCCCTCCAGCTTGAATAACTATATAAACAAATGTGTACGGTATTGTGATTTTAGATCTCAGAAAATACTCTCACTGTTCACTTTGAGCCAAATGGTCAAGACAAAAGGAAAAAAAAAACGCTTCTGGGGTCCACATGTGAAAGGTAAACGCAACTAACCCCTACCACACTCAAAACCTCCCCATCCTCTCTATTCTACCCCACATGGGGCCTAAACTATCTGTAAAGTTTGACACAATCATTGAAAACGTTTAATAGATTACCTTCCCCCTATTCCAAATCCCCCCTTTAAATATCAAAAACAAAGGAGCAATACCCCTGGGTGCTCACCTGGAAGTGGCTGGATAAGATAACCAGGGAACCACTGGTAAGAATAGATGACCCACAAAATATGTAATTAAGAAGAAAGCAAATGCATATTTTGGGGAAAGCCCCACCTCCTGTAGACCTTCCAGACCCTGTTTTTTTTTTTTTAATGGTGTGAACAATCTTTGGTACATCATGGGTGATGAAGGTTGTGGTCAAGTTTCATTGATATTGTGTGTGTGTAGTTTCGGAGAAGAAAGCAATATATATTCGTGGGGCAACCCCCCCCCCCTTACACCCATTTAGACTGATTTTTCAAATGTCATGAACAACTTTGGTACATTACAGGTGATGAAGGTTACGGTGATGTTTCATCGGAATTGTTTGTGTAGTTTCTAAGACAGCAAATACCTATTTTGGGGGGCAACCCCCCTGTTGACCCCCCCCCATCGAACTCGATTTTTTTTTTTAATGGCATGAACAAACTTTGTACATCCTGATTGATGAAGGTTGTGGTCACAGTTTCATCGGAATTGTTGTGTTGTTTCTGAGAAGAAAGCAAATACCTCTTTAGGGGGAGGAGGGCAACCTCCTTGAAAATTCCCTCCCTAGACCCCTCAGACCTAATTTTTTTTAATGCCGTGAACAAACTTTTGGACATCACGGGTGATAAGGTTGTGGTCAAATTTCATCAGAATTACATCTGTAGTTTCTGGAGAGAAACAAAGACCTATTTTGGGGCAACCCCGTAGACCCCTCAGGGCCCGATTTTTTTTTTTTTTTTTTTTTTATGCCATAAAAAAAACTTTGCTACATACACAGTGATGAATGTTGTGGTTAAGTTTCATCGAAATCTTAGGTGTAGTTTCAGAGAAGAAGTTGAAAGTATTTACTGACGAACGGACGACGTGCCATCCCATCTCTCTCTATCGAGTGCAGCCTGTGGCTGCTGGTTGCATCATTGGTTGGGATGCGCTATGCGCTGATGCAGTGTCCCCTTACCAGTACACTGGTGCTCATTTTGCACTCGGAAGATGACAGGCTGAGTCAGCCTCCTGGTGTATTTTAATTCAGCGCCAACGGGGCTTGAACTCAGGACCCTAGGATCCCAAGCCGCCACCCTAGCCACTAAGCCAACACCAGGCTTGTGCCATCCCATAAGCTCTCTGGAACTACGCTCCAGTTGAGTATATCATTTAAACCTAATAACTTATTTTATTTCGCCATTTCCCCCTCCCCTCTGAGCCAACTCATTTGGCGGCAAATTTGTAATGTCATCCATCTACACTCTGAGGTAAACGTGTATGAATTATAGTTTGAAAATTTTCGATATATGCTCAATATGTGCTGTATCAAATGGTCATGTAACATGGTAAAGTTTCAATTTCCTCCTCTGAATGGTTTTCGCCATACACTCTTAACACAATGCAGATACGTACGTATGTAGTCCGCAACCGTTTGCTTAACTCCGCTTTTCACTTCGCACACGCGGGGTAATTAAATAAAAGCACGAGTTTTACTTTTTAAATTTATTCCAAAACAGCGAGGTGGGTGAGGGTAAACATATCACGTACTCATTTGTACTGTAGTCTGCTGTAAGTAGAAAACACAAGACTTAGCCTGGGATGATGATGATGCTTGGGGGTGGGGGGGGAGCTTAGAAAGATGTGGATGTAGAAATTGCGATTGCTGTTTGATCATCAGGAACACAACAAAGGTGTCTGCTGCGTTGCCACATTTAAGAAGAGTAAAACGATCCTCAGCCACCTTGATCCAGAGCAGATCTTCTCTGCTTGGACAGGAAGGAATGTATAAGATGGCATCCTCTTCCAAAATAATCCCATCTCTTCAGCATTTAAAAACCTGCTCCGATATGAATCCCTTCATTTCATGAACCACGGTTGAACTGGAGCCTTGGTAAATCCACAATAATTTCTTCCATATCACTGGTCCACTCAAAGGTATTTTTTCCTGTTTGGTCCTCGATCCAAACATGAAGCACTTTTGCCATCCTTTCAATATAATGATCACGTGACTGGAATGAGAGGCTTGCGCTTTGCTGGCATGGATATTCGACTCACGTTTACATAGTTGATTCAATGATCCGGTCATGATGACCCACAGATGCCACACATTCATTTCTTGACGACATATCTAACGACTCGATTTATTCGCACAACATCATTAACTTTTCTCTGCCTTTTGGTACAATTAATTTTGTCCATCATTTTGCATTTGGGCACCATTATTAACTGTTGTGTGTCTGCTAGATCTTGTTGATCTCGTATTACAGGATCACAGGATGTGATTTCCTGTTCGATGATGATTCATTATTAAATTTTGCTTCGTTCTCGTATGCTGGTTTGATTACTACAATTAACGGTGCGCAAGAAACAAGAAAAGGCTCGTAATGGAAGGTAATCGTACATGCACACGCAAAGAATGACTCATTTCAGCTCAAAAGCTGTGATTGGCTAAAATGAAATACCGCGATAACTAATAGGTTGCTCTGAATAGTGGAAACCCATGATATTTGAGGGTTTACTGTATATGAGGAATCATTGGGATTTGTTGAAGTGGTTGATGTTACCAGTTAGGCAATCAGCCGTGACAGGTAGCAGGGCGAGAAATAGGGTTCCGTTCCACCTACCGGGGGGCTACCTGGTTCATGCTTATTCTACAAGCCAATAACCCCAAGTATGCTGTGTTGAAAGTTCTCCACTTGAATCCCTGCAGTTTTTCCACATGAGCCATCCTAACATACCCTACCAGAGGCAAAATGGGCTATTTTCGGCTCTGAAGCAAAGTTCAGACCTCCGTATCTGCCGAACCAGGCATAGCTCAGCCTCTAAACTTGGCTGGCGAATAGACGTTAGTGCTGTGTACACATTTCTGAAATTTGGGACTTGTCCACCAATCGGTCACGTGACCATTCAAACTGAAAAACGATACTTTGTTCAATAAGGTCAGAAAATGAGTGGATGGGTGTTACCTCCTGTCCACAACTAGCGTCTACAGTAAAAACATTCAACGCATCGCACCAAATAGGTTAGAATGAAATATTATGAACTTTAATTAACAAAATAATGGTTCATCAATATGCGCACACATCTCAAGACTCCAAAAATTCGTCCAAACCCTCCTCGATGGTTATTAGTGACAACTTCACTTTTTACGTGAGGAAACGCTTGGCTATCTGTTGTACAAATCATCATCATCTGACTCAGCTGACAACTTCAGTGACAACTTAACTTTTTACGTGAGTAAGAAAGCTTGGCTATAGTTACAAATCATCATCATCAGTCATCTGACTCAACTGACGGCTGTATATTGAAACAGTTCGTACATTTACACATATCTGTGCAAGTTACATTCGCCTTCCTGCATGAACAGTTGGAGGTTCTACATTTGGATACTTTACAACCACAGTGAGTAATCATCATAAGAATGTCTGGCGCTAGATTTAGTCATCCATTTAATAAAGAGCTGCCCGTCGACGATGTACCACCCATGACCGGCAGGAGAAGGGGCCCTGATCCACTGGGAAAGGGATCTTCTGTGAATGGCGGCCTGATAGTTGGCTCTCAAGGTGTGCATGTGCAGTGCATCCTTTGTGGGGGGAAGGCTTTGATCCGATGTCGAGGACACACAATGCATTTTGTACCTTGCATCATTGATATCATCCAGAGTAGGTTGCCCGTACAAGAGGCACACAAAGGATAACAAACGATGCCATAATTGCTGGTGTCAGGGCAAAATCGTGCCCAAGTTCCATGAAGGAACCTTTGAACACGTCATTTTCCAATATGAGAGTCAACGCATTTTTTCTCCTTTTGCCATAGAACCCACTCATCGAATCACATCCTGTGAAGGTGTGTAACGCAATCAAGGATTTACACAAGTCAGGGCCGAGGGATGACGCCATCTTTCACAAATCCAAAATGCGCGATGTGTCATGAAACTTTTTCACCATCATGAAGAGAAGGTTACATGACAGTTTTGGCTGCAGCGAAAGAGCAATGATGCCTACGTCAGAGTCGCAACTCACGATGACAATATCCTCGTGAGTTGCGCCAGCATGCTTCGCGTGGAGTAGGAGCCGGGTGTCGGCCTCCTCGTGATCACAGCATAATTCGTCAATAGGACTGAACACTGTGGATCCTTCCATTGGCATCTGCAGCGGATGGCATACTTGATCTCCATTGGAGTTGAATGAAGACATCAGCATGTTCTCATCAAGAATGTATGTCAGTCCTGACATCTTTCCACTGCCATGGTTAGCGCAAAGCATGACCAGGGATTCCTTATTTGCGCGTACAAGCCGCCTTTGATAGAAACTTATGTCCATTGCATGAGGTCTTCTGCTTCTTAGCCAAATAACTTATAACTATTTGACAGGCCACCAATCGCCTTACTTGCGTCCTTTCCACGTTTTTTGATGACTGATGTCTGCGCGGGGCGTACCCACCCCACCACCCAAACCCCCCCAACAGGACCACACTAAATACAACATACAACAAAAAACATAAAATATGTACCAACCCAAGATATTATCACCCCACATCCCAAGCACCGCAATAACCACCAAATAACAGTATCATCAAACAACTAAAGTTCCACTGCGAGAGGACTTGTACCTTCGTTGCTAAGCCACCAATCAAGAGAAGCAGCAGTCGGCCGTAACTCTCGATAGTGGGTAGGACGGAACCGGTTTGACGAAGTGAATCAGAGCCCCTGCATCAACAATAATGGCTGCATCGCGTGGGATAGGTCTCTCAGGTGTGCCCGTACATTTCTCTTCAATGAATGTCAAGAGCTGCGATTTGACATTCTTGGCCAAGGACACAATCAGCGCTGGCAGTATGGAAGAGAACAGGAGCCAATGAGTGAGACTTAGAATATTCTGGAGGTCAATATTTTGATGCTGTCAATGGCATGGCGTTGAGGATTAGTTTACTTTCTACTCTCTTTAGAATGACTTCCTTCCCACCTTTCTTTTTTGAAATGAGCTGGTTTGCGAATGTCTTCAGCTCTGGAGAAATAAGGAATGAGTGGGGAGAATATAATCGGGCTTGAGATTGCTGGCCGAGGTCACATTTGCTTTACGGCGAGGATACTGGCGACCGTACGCCCTCTGAATTGACATGAAACGTGCCCGGCCGCAGAGAAATGAGGTGGCCTCAGGGAGGCCCTACGCCGTTTGGCTATATTTTTACAGGCCGTAGGGTCGCCGTGGAATTATAGCACGGAGTTATAACTTTTTTCATTTCTACGTTCGCCGTAGCAATTCGACAAGCCAAAGCTATGACGTAGATGTGTTCCACGTCGACCGTACGTAGGGCGTACGGCTGGGCTTGCGTTATATCGTGCGGCTGCCACTCGAAGCTCTTCTCAATGAAAAATGAATTTTCCCAACCCCCAAATAAATTACGGCGGCCGCACTATTTCACGGTCGCGCTACACGTGGCCTTGTGGTCTGTGTGACTTACCTGCGCGGCAATGCAGGGTCGATGCACGGTTCCCTACGCCCGCCTTGCACACCTACGTTACGGCCTCCGTGACAGGTCTTGCTGCTCGACCGTGTTGCGCTACCGCTAGAGATCCGTAGTATAGGTGGTGGGTTGCTCTATTAACAGTCGGTGCCCCCAGTAATCCCAATTTAATTTCGCTTCCAGTGATAGGGTCTGTTCGGATTGCAAAAAGTTCGTAGATTCCTAAAAATATTTTCCCAATAAGAAATAATGGGCGTGAATTAATCCTTGTGGACCCAAATGAAACCCACTTTTCTAGTATCACTCTTAAACTGAAATTCCCAAGTTTCAAGTTTTGAAAAATTAGAATGGGGGTAGGTAAATGACCTTCACGGGTGCGGTGATTGTTGTATGTAATCTTGTAACAACACCACATCCAAGAGGTCACTAACAGGCTTCGTTGCTCCGCCCTGTGGTATTCCGGATCGCTCACGCCGGACTCTTGCGGAGCGCTGCCCCACGAGGCATGCTCATCTGAAACATGAGGCCCGCAGGTACACCACAATCACTTTCATCAACGCATCGGAGCTGTACGTAATTCTTGGGTATTCCAATTACAACTGGTATTGTGCGTGGAAAATTCATCCCTGCCCCGACAGTCCCGTGCACACCAACCACGTGATCTGGATTGTTTTTTTTGTAATTAAATTAAAAACACAAAGATGATTAAAAAAACAACAAACATCACACAAATGAATGGCCCGAAAACCAAGAGGTAAGCGCCTGTCACATTTGGCTCAGCTGCCGTGAGGGTCTACAAACTGTACGTTGGCACTAGCAATTATAAAGCTGTGCCGCAGATATTCCACGGTCACACCAATGGTAGCAGCTCAATAGATGTTTTTTATTTTTCGGGGAAGCCGGCACGGCCGTATTATAATATATGTGGACACCCCGAAAATCGTGGCTGGTGCCGTAACGTCTTTTAGATTTGACTGTCGCACGGGACCTTAGGAGGCTTCTGAGCGGCCATTATAATTTTCAGAGCAGATACAAAGACCGTGCCCGCAGGCGACCCGCAGGTGAGACCCTAAGTCCCGAACAGTGCGGCCAGTATCGGAACGGTAATTGAGTGGGTTAATTTTTTTTTTTTTTATTTTTATTTTACCTATTTTCTTTTGTTTCGGCTTGTCGAATTTCCTACGCGCGGGAATGTAGAAAGAAAGAAAAGTCTATAACTCCGACGTTAATATATTCCACGGCGACCTTAACGGGCTCTAGTAAAAGATAGGCCATTATGAGCTGTCTAGGGCCCCACTGAGCCCGCACCGGCAGTTTACTCTGCGGCCGCCCGCACATTGTCAAATTCAAGAGGGGCGTACTGCGAGCCGCGTATCCTCGCCCGCTAAAGAGCAAATATGTGACTGCAGGCCTTCTAAGCCTTAATCGATCGGACACACGAAGGATGCCTTTCGCGCATGTACTTCCACGTACAACGAAACTGAACATGAACAAAGCGCCGAGATGCTGGCACTTCTGACAGCGGTGGGCGGGAGGACACTGTGTGAACAAACATGAACGCTTCGTTGTGTTCGGTTTTTTTAAATTGATATTCATGGTTTTAGGGCAAGATTTTTTCTCCGACAAAAATCTGTTCTGGCCCTGATTCCGACATTTGTATCAAACAACTCGCATGGGCATTGCGGACGATTCATTGGGGGCTCACCACGGATGATACTATAGTCTATTAGTATTATTCAGGTAATATATACTGGGTCTATATTTTTTATTTCAGTAAAAAAGAAATTGGTATATTATGTACCAATTCGCTTACTGTCCGTCCTGCCGCAACTGTTCGCTACTTATGGGCCCCCTGCTGGTCATCGCCTTGTCGGCCGCGCACCATTGCGTCTAGCCTTGAAAATTATTGCACGACCGCCGCAGCTGAGCACCCTAAATGGTACACCGTGCGACAATCAATATCCAAGACCGACGGCCTACCCCCACGTTTTCGGTTCCCACACATGTATAATACGCCGTGCGGCTACCCGAAAATAAACTACATATGTGACTGCTACAATCTGGTGTGACGTTTGCTGAACATACTTTGCTGGGGCCGACCGCTTATAATTGCTAGCTGGACACCCGCAGATTTTGGATGACTAGACCCCATCGGTCCGCCCGTCGGGCAATTGTTGACACTATGCCTTCATGCTTCTTGCTGCGTCAGCCGCCTAATCAGCGGGTGTTCATGATGCGTTCACATCTGAATGAGGTCGAGGCTGACTCTCTGATAGTACACTCCCCAGAGCTTTGTCTCCACCAGTACCTCATTCCACGGCGCTTGACATGATCACACTAAGAGTTTCAGCTTTTGAGTCCACGCACATTCAGATAATAGCACGCCAAACACCTGAACTGAGAACACATGTCATTTCTGGTGTCCTATGGTTGAATGGGTTCCCATGCTCTTTCGATTGCATGTCATGATTTAACTTGACAGCCGTTTCATCCCTTCTTGATCTCGCTGGTAAGACCCTTCCTCTTCGGATACTCGGCGAGTAATACCATGCCTTCGGCGCATTTGACTCCGCGATGACAGCGCTTCTGGATTAGCGGCAGAGCAATTCCATTCTCTGATAATCTGGCACTGGTTTTAGATGCAGACCTTGTCCAAACTGCCTGTTGTTTTGTAGTCAACGGTTCAGGTCTGTTCTCTGCTGATCACATGGCAATGCGTATTGAGCAACTGGATTAGGCCGGTTTCTTAGTACATGGAACAGTTCCACTGCCCGCCTCTTTATGATGAGCCTTTCTCCTCCTGTTGACAGGCACGGATATGTTTAGTGGTCTCGAGATTGACCATTTCGATCCAAACCAGGAGATCTAGGCCTTGGCATAATTAACCCTGTCATATGAAAATAAACAGCGTGGCATGGATCGACTGCTGCCCAAATGATCGAGATGCCATGTCCGATTCCTTGGTGGCCTAATGAAGTCAGGGCGGTTCTGTACCGTGATCAAGTACAAATCAAAATGCAAAACATAGTTGGACATTCATTGCACCGTTTTTGGATGAAGTCAGAGGTTAGCAAATGTCTCATGGATTGCTTCAAACAAATCGTCATGACTCCGACCATAGTCTGCTCGAATCTGGCGTTGTGAAAGCAGATGTGCAACTTTTCTAGTCGAGAGAAAGTCCTATTTTGTATTATTCCATCGGGAAGATCGACGACATGAATGGCTTTGCAACTGAATGCCCGCTGCCAACACCTCAAACTATCATCTTGTCGAGCTCGATATGCTCATATCTGTAGTAATGGCCAGATAGCGCAGGGTTCTATGAAAACCGTACTATCACCTCTGATTCAATGAAAATATCCTCAAAACCGGAACCCGTGAACCGCTTTCTCAACACAGCCATGAATGCCATGCAGGTGTGAAATTCACCAAGACGTATTATCAAGCGCTGTTTCAAGGTCTCATCGAGCCACCTGATTTCTTGGGCTTTGGCATGTTCTGGTCTTACAGACCACTAGGCAAATCACGGCACAATCTCGACTTGATTTGACATAAGGTGAACTCGTTGGGATGCTTCTATGACAGAATGTAATGAACGCAGATCTGGAAGACTTCGGGTAGGAGGGTGAACCCCATCCGAATTACCGCGTAGAGTGTTCATTTGGAAGCTAGCACATATGCTAATTCAAGGCGGAATGATTCATTTGACATCCTCAAGTGCTTCACACCGTGACATTTAGCCAGGTAGGCCATTATGAAAAAATTTAAACTTGAACGTCATACTTTGGGTGTTATGTATACGTGAGGTGACGCTGAAATACCTAGGTCGTATTACGCTGGTTTAACTTTGTACTTTTGGTTTCCAAAAATTTGCTGCTTGAATTTTACGATTCTCGGCGTGCTAACCGTTCCGCTACGTCATATTGTAGCACGTTATGCGATCTTGCCACGTAATGTATGTTACTCTAATCGAAAACTGAACATTCGTAACCCGAAATTATTTCTACTATGTAACGTTTTAACCTTACATCAAGTTGTTCACACTTGCACACGCTACTGAAGCTCTATGTCGAAACTCAAGTTGTTAGTGTACCGTGATTATTTATACTATGAAACGCTCGGATTTTCGCATGATATGAGGACTATCTGGGATAGTTGCGACAAACCGTAATAAAACAATCTTTACTTTCATTAAGTTATCGAGCTTCTGTTCTATTACTGACATACATTGTCATCTTTAACTTAAATAAACAAAATATTCTGTGGAATGAGGAAAAAAATACGAAAAGAACATCAATGGTGCAGTGTTTCTATGCGTAGATATCATCACACCACACCTCCCCATCACGATCACATACTACTCGAACATAACAACTATACATGCTACTATCAACTACTATTTTATCACTGCAGCACACCTACTACTAATGTTTATATACTGATCTACTGCATCTCGTACTCAATGGTCTGACATGGATGGTTCCTTTTGAGCCTTTGTATAACCATTTCCTTTACGCCATCGCCATTCGTGAGTAAGTTAGAAACAGGCGGTATCTGGGTCGTCGGGACTCAATCTTAATTCGTTACTCCAATTTGCTTTTGATACGTTACATAGTCATGGTGTTCTCAAGTTGAGCACGTTACTTGGTTCACATGCAACATACGTTAACGCACGTACTCATAGTTTCAGTCGCTTTATGGTTCAGGCAGTACATATTCAATGCACGTACTAGTTCAAGACGTTATAGTTCAGGCCGCTATTCCATAAGGTTAAAGCGTTACCGTGGTTGAAATTAGTTGCGTTATTTAAATAGTACTTGACTGTTCGATTATGGGTTAACTCAATAAGGTTTCGGTGTAACCTATCGCGGAGCGTGCAATATGGACAACGTATGCGAGTGTTTGCCTGCGCATACGTCGTTAAATTTTCACTCTTGAATTTCACGATACATCCGTACACGTATGAAGGCGTCTCTTTTCAGCACTCTTAAGTTACAATTGCCAATACGTTATTGACGTGCTAGTTTTTAGCACAATTTTTCATAGCATACGCTGCAAATCTAAGGTGTGTCATTGACACTTCTATTCTCAGCGTTATATTTAATCGCCCGAGTTCTTAACCCGAGTCGCGGCATACGTGAGCTCGCTTATGCGTAGTTAAATATTTGGATAGGTTGTGATGCCGACATAGGCTATCATTCTTAATTATCAATACCACATCGTTCTGTGCACTATATGTTATGCATCGCCACACGTTTGATACGCCCAACTTAAAAAAAAATATCAATTCGGTCCAACGTTTTAAACATTTTTTACTTTCCATAGCTGGGCTAACGTCAGTTAGCCAGAGAATGGTGCCATTTTTGGGCCCTTCCTCTGTTTTCGATGGTATAATTCCATGCCGGTTTCCAGCTAATGGAATGAGGGACGACTTTTTTTTGGAATGGTGCGTCGAGACGCTCCTTCCACTTCATGGATAACACGCTGGACTAAAATACCATTTGTATGATGGGAAGTCCCATGGCCAGACAAAGTTTCCTCAGTGAAATCAATATTGTCCCATATAAGAATAGTTGGGGTTCTTTTAGCAAATTGTCTGGGCACATCATCTGCTGACAACAACTGCACTTGTGCCAGACTGCTTTCGAACCTATGAATGCTGTCCCAGGAGGCACAATGGCCTTGTCTGCTCAGCAGTTTGACCAATTGAGATGAACCAGTGAGGTGTCACAAGGTAAGACCCAACACGAGTGACTTTGATGTCTGCTGCTTACCTTTCGAGGCGAGGTACATTATGTCTTGGCACACTGAGAGAATTTTCAGGTGATCATCACCTGACACTTCACAGCGATCAGTTAGTGAGGTGGGGCAGTCACTGACACCAGTACACCACATGATCAGATTGTACAGTTCAACTGGCACAGTTGACTCGGCAGCATCAAAGCCAAGGCAGCTGGATGATGGAGGCCATGGTCCACTGATATCCGGGGAGGCATGAATGGCTTGCCCGACTCGGATACTAGCACTATAGAGAGTCCTCATTTGTTCTTGCCGCTGAGGAAATGATAGCATGTCATC
>CM068952.1:174654544-174667434 GCA_035128595.1 Eptatretus atami | reverse complement strand
TTTTAATGGAAAGGTTAAACAGTCAAATTTTATGTTTTGTGTACATGGTATAGCCCTTTATTGTGCATACTTGTATTGGATTAGTATACGACTACGACAAGGTAGTAAAGGGATAAATAATTGCCTCGTGATTGTTGTGCAGACACGGCTCAGAAGCATAATTTCTTGTCTCCGTGTGTGAGGAATGAGGGGTTGGGATGAATAGAGGGATGAATAGAGCCCGTGCTCAAAGTCACTGTCTTCGAAGTGGGGCGCTGCAAATGACGCTCGTGTCGCTGGGGCCTTTCCAGTTTCCCCTCGTCACTTCACTTTAGATGTCCATATTCTCCGACGATTATCATCTTTCAGGAATACATGAAGGCTCTCACCGTCTTTGCTTGTATTGCTGCATCCTGCTACGATACATCTTGCAGGCATTTTCGAAAGTAAGGCTAAAACTCTTTAAAATCTTCGCGAAACAATCACTGGAATTAAGACGATCACAGAGATTGCACTAACATGTGCAAAATGCATTTGTACGTACTTTATAAGGCGCGTGACATCTCGACTCTCGAGTCAATCCACTCTGTGCGAGTTTCTGTATGTGACGTCACGCTGCGATTCGCTGAAGTCCATTTTTTAGGGGCAGGGCATAGCAAGTTGTGAAAGGCTCCAGAAATGATCGAAATATTGCTCTAATTATCCCATTTTTGATTAAAAAAAAACGGGTGATTTCTTCACGAGGAGGTCAAGTTAATATATAAATAACAAGTTTATTTTTCATGTCAGGGACCTTAAGCCCCTTAATACCCCTAAGATCTTTTCAACCCAAAAGACCCTATAGATCCCATTATAACCCTAAGAACTTTTCTGAGGGCCTTCTGTAGTAACACTTGAGGGTCACCAGCCATAATCAAAAGGCCCCCCATTTGGTAAACCACTTCAGTACCAAGCGACGAGGATGCAAAATAGATTAATTAAATAATTATATTTCTCTGTCTCTTTTTTTCAGCTTCTGCTCATTTTGGTTAATGTCATCGGGAAAAGTCCCACGTGGCAAAGAGAAAAAGGTGTCCATGACAACAATTTCACCCCATTACAATCAAATAGGATATTTTTGTGATTTTATTTTCGCCAAACCTCAGGAATTTTTCAACATATCACATTGAAATTTACACAGCTGATTTGTACACATGTGTAGTACATATGTATAAAATCTGGTCAAAATGAGTTAAAGGTCAAGGTCGATGCCATTCAAAACATGTAAAACACCTATTAGGTGGCAGTTAGAATATGTATCAACCAAATTTGTTATACACAACATTCCATCATGTGTAAAACACTTCATTGGTCAAATTTTCCAAATTACTATTTCCATGGAAACCATTGTCGATTTGGATTTCGCAAGTATCGTGCTTTGTGTGACATATACATTTTTAATCACTAATGATAGTTCTTCTGAGCGAACCACCATTGTCAACAATATACCAAACATATTCCACGTGTCATGGTCCATATCATCACTTTACATTGAATACCGTTTCTAGCAATACACACTCCAAAAAAATTGCTCATTTGAGGTGAGACATCTACGGAGGGGGGATTTCAGTATCCGCCCCATGGACTAAAAAGGCAATTCTCTGGATGTCTGAAAATCATAGAAAATGTGATGTGAAAACGTGATGGACAAAAATTATGGACAAAAAAAAAATGTGATGTGATGTGAAATGTGAAAAAAAAAATGTATGTCTGAAAATCATAGAAAAAAAACAGGGCTGGGTTGATCTCTACCAAATTTTGCATATGTGTTGGTAGTCCCCAGCGTCAGATCAGGGGCACAAAAAAAAATTGCCCCCCCCCGCCCCTTGCTAGGGATGGGGGAGGGGATAAGACGACTTGCCAGTGCTCCTGATGGGAGCGGGTGTTTCTCGTTCCATTGAATTTTCAATACAGTTCAAGTGATTCCTCCAAAAAAAATTAAATTTGGTGATTTTTCGGAAAAGGTTGTTTCTTTGATCTGCACCCTTAAATATAACAACACAGTCCTTAATAAATCGTAACGGCAGACAAAAGAATTGAGTCCAGAACAAATTTTATTAGCAACTGTTCAAAATATCTCAAAATCAATTGACAAGAAACAACTGCAGCAATAGAAAACAAAACCCTGACAAATCCCACACACTCATCCTGTCTCTCCAAAAGGACCGTCTGGCAAACCCTCCATTTTACTTCCTAAACAAACCACTCAAAGAGGTTAAGTTACACAAACTTTTGGGCCTCACCATCAGCCATGATCTTTCTTGGATAGACCATATTTCCAAGATGACCTCCAAAAGCCAGCTGCCGACTGGGCATCCTTTATTGTAGAAAGTCCTTCCTTGGCACACATGAACTCCTATCCACCTACAAGGCCTTCGTCCGCAGCTTGATGAAGCTTCAGATGAAGCTGAGTCTACGGGCCTATCCCTTTTTCATCGCAGACAGGTCAGTGGTCTCTTTGTTTTCTACCGCCTCCTTTCTGGTCTTGCCACCTCAGGTCTTTCCAATCCCCTCGCTCCCCCTACCCCCCATGTTTAGCAAATGGTGCACAAAGTCTGCCATCAACCATCTTCTCGTTAAACTTCCAAAATCCATGGTCGCTACTCACCTCCATCCATTTGTTCCTCGTTTTTCTTGTCTGTGGAACCAACTACCCCAGTATGTTCAATCCCATTCTTCCCTCCAGGTCTTCAAGGCTGCTGTTCACCACAACCTCAGGTCACCCCCCCCCTCCCATTGATACTCATTAATTCTTCTACCTAAAATGACCCCATTCCCAAGAACTACCTTTTTCCATGTTATTGAGACCCACCCTCTCCGTCACCTATTTTTGTTTGCTAGTTGTCGGTTGGTTTGTTCCTTTTTGTTTCATCACTTCTTTCCCCTTCCTCTTGCTGTGCTTCATTTAGCTTGTATGCAGCTTGTTCATCCCCATGTCCCCCCCCCACCCTTCTCCTTGATCTCACTCTCACTTTTACTCAGCCGTTGGTGTTTCCCCCTTTCCATTCTGTTCCCTTTCATTCTGCTCTAGCTCTTCCATGAGCCTCAATCATTTATACAAAAAGAAAAGAGCTGTGGTGTATATTCTACATTTCATCCACTTGTACATCTTTCCTTAATCCACCCATACTCCCCTTCATCTATCCATCTCACTCACCCAAACCCTTGTCCCCTTCTAAAGCCTCCACAACAGCATCTTCCCCACCCCCCCAAAAATCACCTTCATGCTGATTCAGATTTTCCCAACTTCTTTCCCCCAACAGAATCTCACTAGTGTCTGCGAAAGCCAGTGTCAGTCTGCGTCAGTGGACAAATAAGTCATCGATTTCATCAACTTAAAAGTTGATGACTGTTTGCTGTCATGGGAAATGTGCTGCTGAAGTTTCGACCATTGGCGCTTCATCATGGAGCAAAACGAGCAAACTCATCAACTTTTAGTTCATAAAATCCATTGTTCTTCTCCTTCGTGAAGAGTATGCGAGTTAGCGCCAGCACCCTGGCCAAATTCCTGCGCTGACTTACTATCCCACCATCGGCCAGCCCCTCTCTCCCCACATGTCCCACTGCACCCACCTCTCATCTCTCCCTTCTCCAATATATTTTTTCCCCCTTTCTTCCTCTCTTACATGGTTAACTTAGCAAAGGGAAAGGTCATTCAGCCAATCTCACCTGTGCTCTTCACTCCTCATCCATGCTTTCATTTCTACTTTAACCCCTATCATAACTCCCAACCCTACCTCCTCGACCCACACTGTCATATCCACCCCACCTCCAATTCTTACAAGTAGTGCATTATATTGCAAAACGAGCAAAGGTACCAGGTGTTACCGGGCAATGCAGGGTCTCTCCTCCCACCCATTCCCCTCCCTCATCCCACCCATTCCCCTCCCTCATCCCACCCACCTCCTGCTTCTGGACTCCCACCCCACCACCCTCCCTCCTCCTTCCACACCTTCCTCCTCCTCCCACCACACCCTCCTCTCTTTGGACGCCCACCCCAACCCCCTCCGAACTCCCACCCCACCCCTTCCCCTTCCTCCTCCACACCCACCCCTCCATACTCCCACCCCAACTCTTCTCCCCCTTCGGGGTCTTTAAAGGCTGAGGTGATGGATGAAAATATCCTCGGTCTGGTTGGACTTGGTCCATGTGCCAAATTTGGTTGGCAGCCCAACAATCTTTGCAAAAATTGCGAACATACAGAGACAGACAGACAGATAGACAGACGATGAATTATATTTATTAAATACCCTTCAACTACTCTTGTATCGCTGTTTTATAAAAATCAAAGCTACACAGAACATTGCTGTGACGATCAAGTAAGGAAGCCAGCTCCCTTTCTCATCTCCAGGTGTGTGTCCAGAAAAGGAATCCAAGTTTGAGAAACGAGGATTATGGACATTTCGGTTCATCCAACAACAGTTATCCACAGGTTCCCCCTCAGAGGGTATTTGTGAGTGTACATCTTCAGTTAAAGAGCTGGTTAACTGTCTTTGTGAAATTCCTTCTCCTACACCTGGCTGTGCTTGGTAATCTTCCTTGTGCTCTGGTGAAGAGGCACTCACATAAAACTCTGATATGTTGTTCGTATTTTTGCAAGCTTCATCTCCAGTGGAAAACCGAATTAGCTCTTCACCATTTGCATTGGTTTTGTTGGGTATGTTTTGCATTTTTTCTTCGTTTGGCTCTTTGATCTTCATCGCCGGGGTCAGATCATTGTATGATAAATCTCCAAAGCCTGAGAAATTGCTCACATTTTGAGCGGTGTCAAAACTTTGATCACATCTACTAAAGTTGTTGTCATCGTCA
Source organism: Eptatretus atami (assembly GCA_035128595.1). Lineage (NCBI taxonomy): Eukaryota > Metazoa > Chordata > Myxini > Myxiniformes > Myxinidae > Eptatretus > Eptatretus atami. The sequence goes on along the minus strand of CM068952.1, from coordinate 174,662,607 downwards.
TCCCTTTCCCAATTTTGGTAACCCTGTAGAGCGTCAATTTTCTGCCGCTTCCCATTAACGGAATCGTTGCCGTCTTGCGTTTGTGAATTAGCGCAAGTCTGCTCCGCGGATAAAGACTCCATTTGATCGTCATTGGGCCTGGTCACAGTACATTCTGGATCAGGCCTCTCAGAAATCCCTGGAGTTGTCATCGTGCTAATTTGTAGGTCTGCTAAATGAAATGATGAGTAAGCATGTGACGTCAACATTCCTGGTTTTTCATCACTCTCTTCAGGCACTGCCATGTCTCCTCCCTCTCTTGCATTAGTTTCAACTGCGGGTGCATCTAAAGCTGGACGCAAATCAATATTTTCCGAATGTGTTACGTTTGTGTGTGCCACAGTTTCCGATTTTATACGAGGCTTGAGGTTTTCACTCTTGCTGGATGCAACACTAGGACTTTCAACCATTCCTACCTCCTTCACACCAATGGGATAATAATCGATTTCCGAGCAAGGACTCGTTTTCCCTGTCGAGTCAGCTGGTATGACATTTTCACCGGTTGAAAGTCCCTCGTTTTGTTTTGATACGCTTACAGCTGCTGTGCCATATGTCTGCAATTGTGGATGAACTATTGCTGCATCAGGAAGTGAGTACGAGACCTTTTCTTTCTGTCCCTGCTCTTGTGAACCGCTACCTCGTGCCATTTCTGGCATGGAATGGTGAATTGATGCGGCGTTCTGAGAAGATGGAGGTTCCGAGAGTTTTGATGCATTCCTCGTTTGACCATAATTTCCTGATCGATATGTCCCACTCGATTCTGCAACAAGGAAGAAAAACAAAACGTTTATTTCACCACAAAAATTGCACCAGCATAAACATCTTATTACTTCCACCACCGAAGGTGGATGGAAGTTATGTATTCACCCTTGTTTGTCTGTCTGTGAGCAGGATATGTCAAAAAGCTAATGACTGATTCTGATGAAACTTGATGAACAGGTTGGGTGTGTGACAAGGATGAATTGTTTACATTTTGGTGAAGATCTAAATTCCGATATTAGAATTTCTTCAGTGTTTCTTCAGCATTGAGAGATGGGGCCAAAAACTATATATAGCACGATATCTCAAAAGCTTATGGACGGATTTGGATGAAACTTCGTGGAGAGCTTGGGTAGGTGACAAGAACAAGCCGATTAGATTTTGTTTCAGGTCCAAATGCAGATCCAGCCTATCAGTGGGATACAAAACGTAAACTGTTCAGCCAGGCGGAGGTTTCTGCTCCACCGAGTGTCGTTCTCGTTTCAAATTAGCTTTTTCCATCCTTACTCATATTTTAAATCCTAATCCACACTACCTTCAATGTTTACCCCGCACATGTAGCGCAAAGCGGTGGGGGAGCAGTGCTGGATTAACCATTAGGCAGACAAGGCACGTGCCTTAGGGCCAGCCAAAAATTCGGGCCAAAAATTCTTTTCACATTAAATATTTGTCTTTTTTTTGTATTAAATATTTTGTTCTTGAATCAGTTCATCTTTTGTCTGGGGTCCATTTCCATGAGCCCGAGATCTAATTTAAAATTTTCAGGCCATTCTCTAAAATTTCAAAATGTGCCTTCGGGCCAGCCGAGGCTTAATCCGGCACTGTGGGGGAGGGGGTGGGGGGGGAGAGCAATGTCTGTCAGTCTATGATTGAGGAACTGATTCAAGCGATTGATTCGATGCATTAACGGTGGTAAACTTCCGATTCAATGGGTTTTTTTTTAATTTCTTTCAACAGCTTAATTCCAATTAATTACATATTTTGAACAATGTCCAACACAAATCGCCTTGTTTGTACTTCCAAAAGCCTTGCACTTGAAAAGTACACTCCCAGTCAAAAGTTTTAGAACACCCCATTTTTCCAGTTTTACTGAAATTTAAGCAGTTTAATGTTTCAATGTACTCTGAAATTAAAGCAGAGAACAAATAAACAATTACAGATAAAAAAGAAATCAAGGAATCGTTTTGTTGAACAAAATTTAATCTAAATTTGACTCATCAAAGTAGGCACCTTTTGCAGATATAACAGCCGAACATACTCGTGGCATTCTTTCTACAATGGAAATCAAATATTGTTCGGAAAGTTCTTCCCAACACTGTGGCAGAAGTTGCACTTGTAGGTTGCTTTGCTTTCACCCTTCTGTCCAGTTCATCCCAAACCAGCTGATGGGTTTAAGTCTGGAGACTGTGCTGGCCATTCCATGATTTGAAGCCTACCGTCTTGTTCTTTCTTCGAAGGTAGTTCTGACATAGCCTGAGTATGGTTGGGTCGTTATCTTGTGAACCCCTGACCAACTAGGCGAAGACCAGAGGTATTGCATGGCGCTGCAAAATGCTGTGGTACCCTTTTGGTTCAGGGTGCCAGTACTGTGCAAGTCGCCGACTCTGGATCCAACAAAAGAGCCCCAGATCATCACACTCCTCCTCCATTTTGAGAAGTTGGTGTCACACACTGAGAACCATCCTTTTGCCTACTCGACGGCGTACAAGAACCTGTGTGATGAACTGCAGTCAAATTTTGATTCATCGGTCCATAAGACCTTCTTCCAGTTTTCAGTAGTCCACTGGCAGTGCTTCATGGCCCAGGCAAGCCTCTTTTCTTATTTTTCCATCTTAGCAATGGTTTCATTCTGCCACTCGACCTGTCAACCTGCAGCTCGAAGTCTTCTCTTCACAGTTGAAACTGAGACTTCCTTACTTGACCAGTTTTAAGCTGTGCTTGAAGGCTGCTTCCTGTGAGCCGCCGATCACGCAAGCTGTTGACTCTCAGAAACTTGTCTTCTGATTGTGTGTGGCTTTGGGTCTGCCAGACCTCTTCCTGTCAGAGTTTCTCACGTTTCAAGTGCCTTTTGATGGTTTGGAAGCTGTACTCACTGACACCTTGGCTTCTTTGCAATTTCTCTAAAGGAAAGACCTATGTTTTTAAGGGTTATGAGACGACCGTGAACCTGTTAGGTTCCCATTGTGGCAGCGGTTGATAAAAAAAATCATTCAAAAAAAAAAAAGATAGCTCCAGCAAACTATACTGTTGAGGTTGTTTGCATTGATCAAATACTCCCGAGAGTACTTGACTGAATCGGGAATTGATTTTTTAATAATTCTTTTCGTTGCCCGATTTGAACGAAACTTATATTGCGCGTCAATGTGAAAAAAAAAAACGGAGAAAAGAAAGTCGAAGATATTATTGTGCGAATCTTCTAAACACAATTCTACTTTATTAATGAACACGGAAGTATTGGATCAAAATGGCGATGTTTATTTTATGCTTAAAAATAAATCGTGCTTTGTACTATACTAAATGTTTGAGATTTTAAAATAAATCATTTCAAGAAAAAATAAGGATAGCTCCAGCGAACCCTACCGCTGAGGTTGTTTGCATTGATCAAATTCTCCCGAAGAGTACTTGACTTGATCGGGAATTTATTTTTTAATAAATTTTTTCGTTGCCCGATTTTAACGAAACTTGATACTGCACCCGCAGGAATGGTGAGTAAGGTGGGCCGAAAATTTTTGCGCTAGCGTGTACCGTTTTGGCTGTATTTCGGGAACATACATACATATACATACATACATACTACATACATACATACATACAAGATGAGAGTTTTAGTTATATAGATAATGGTCTGTCTGTCTTCCTTTATTAATTGTCTTTTTTCTCGCCATTATGATGGCAATATACTACTTCCTGCAGTGCAATATTGTCCAAATAATGCTTCAGAGGGTGTAGCAACACAGTCTGTTCCAACACTGCTTTTATACAGACAGAGGGTTTGTAACTAATCAACAAAAGTTGGGACACCTGTAGGAATTGTTTGCATCAACTTTCAAAGCTTAATTTACTTCCATTGCTGCAGAACAGCTGCAGTTGCTAACCCATTACTTGTTCCCTGAAAAGGGCCTTTTTTAACAACTCTGAACTTTACATTATTTTTCAGTTTTTGGTAACCTAAACTTTTTTATTTAACCTCAGGCAGTTTACTGCTTAGCTTTGTACCATTTCAGGTTCATTCACTGGACTTGAACTGCTTAAATTTCAGTAAAAACTGGAAAAATGGGGGTGTTCTAAAACTTTTGACCGGTGTACAAAACTGTACGCTGTCTCAACCAATCAAATTTTCCGTTAGCGCTCTCAGGGCGGAGGGACATCGAGATTCAGACAACATGGCGGGACCCAGTGATGCAACGGCTGAGCTAACGTCGTCTAAATAAAAAAGGGAGGGGGTAACCCTTCCCTTGTCCTATTTCTCAAAACTGCGTGTTCTATAAATTCCCAAGTTGTGTTTCTTTTTATCCCATCAAGAATGTCTTCTTGTTCCCCATCACCATATCGTAATGCCAAACACAGGGGCAGGAACACGAACAAACACACACTCACACACACACACGAAAAACGTTTTACGTTAGCAACATTTTCAACACAAGATAACCTGGAGTCTTGGCAACATGTGCTGCTCAAAAAAAACCATTTAATCCACTGTTCCTCTTCAGGCAATTGCTGAAACACTGAGATTAACCTGGCAAGGAATCTACTTTACCTGAAGCATTGTCAAGACTTCCCTTTCGTTGCAACATAATTAGTTTCTCTCGAAGTCCAGCACAGAATGGTCATCTGTTTTATTCGGTTATAGCATAATTTCTTTCTTTTTGTATACAATGTTGAGGCTCATAGAGGAGCTGGAGCATAGAACGGATCAGGACGTAACAGAACAAAAGGAGCAATAGAAAGAGAGGGGGGCACAGCGACAGCAGGTTTGAAGGACAAAATAAAGGAAGACTTGGAAAAACAAGGGATTGGGGGGAAAGGGGCAGGGGGAGGACAAGCAAACTCTCCAGGAAGGCAAAACTGGAAATTTGGAAGGAGGTTGGCTTGGGGATGGGGAGAGTTAAGGGGTAACGGATCATGATTTTGGATGGGGATGATCGAATATGGTGGTGAACAGCTGTCTTGAAGATTTAGAGGGAAGGATGAGATTGAAGAGAATGTGGAAATTGGTTCCACAGGCTGAAAAAAAGAAGAACGAAGGGAGGTGAGCAGTGATTCTGGATTTGTGGATTTTCACCAGAAAAGGATTATTGGCAGAACTCATGCACCATGCAGGAACCTGGTGGGGAGGTGGAGGTGGGGGGGGGGGGTTTGGAGATGGCAGAAGACAGAGAGACCACCGACATGTCAAGAAGATTCCAATGGTCTTGAAGACGTTGGTTTCCATGGCGTCATGCTGAACGAGGTGTGAGGCAGGGGAGATTAGTACTCCATCAAGCTGCGGATAAATGCCTTGTCGGTGAATAAAAGTTCAGGTGTGCCAAGGAAGAGCTTTGCACGACAGAGGATGCCCAGTCGGTGACTGCATTTGGAGGCCAACTTCGAAGTGTGGTTTGCCCAAGAAAGACACAGGCATCATCGGAAAGCTGACAATGAAGCCTGAAGTTTGAGTGACTGAACATCTTCAAGAGGATTGTTAAGAAAGTAGATGGGAGGGTCAACCATGCAGTCCTTTCAGAGAGAGAGAGAGAGAGAGAGAGAGAGAGAGAGTGCGTGATTGTCAGGATTGAAAGACATATTCCATGTGTTTGAGACCAGCTTGTGATTATATCAATGTCTGAAGAGAGGGAAGAGGCTGTTATCTGCCTATCTGAAGGCTGAGGGTTATTATGGCAGAAAGTGGGATCTTCAGCAAAGAGATAAAGAGGACTTTCCAGAGAGTCAGATAGATCATTGACGAAGATTAGGAATAGGACTGGGATCAGAACAGCACCTTGGGGCATTCCAAACTTGGTAGTGAGAGGAGATGAAAGGATTCCGTTGAGTGCCACACGTTGGTGACAAGAGTAGAGGAGTTGGTAAGCCATGTGTAGAGGTGGCCTTAGATGCCATAGGCAGAGAGTTTGGAGAGTAAGGCAGGATGCCAGACTGTATCAAAAGCACGCGATATGTCCAGAGAGACGGCCATGATTGTACGTCTGACATTGAGGGCCTCCATCCATTAATGGGTGAGTCGAAGCAGCCTGTCCAAGGTGGAGTGACCTGGTCTGAATATGAACTGATGGTCTGAGATCAGGTGGTTAGAGAAAAGGAAGAATTTGATATCAACTGTGATTGTGGATTCCATGACTTTGCTGATGATTGAAAGAAAGCTAACATCTCTGTTGTTAGGGGGATTGGTTTTTACAGGTCATGTTTATGCCATGCAGTGATGCTGGCTAACCTCCAAGTGGATGGAAGGTGATTGAGGGCAAAGGGCAGGGTGAACAGAGCAGAATGAGGATGTGTAAGAGCAGCAGAGCAGGTTTTTAGGACACGAGGGCTGATGCCATCTGGATTGGTTGCAGAATCTGAGTCGAGGCTTGACAGCATGCTCTCCACCTTGTCAGGAGAAAAAGACACAGAGTCCAGGGACAGCAGCTGCTCTGGCATGCACTGTCAACTGTGGTACCTTATGAAGAAAGGTGTTTATTTCCAAATCATGTCCAATCAATTGATTTCGCCACAGGTGGACTCCACTCAAGTTGAAGAGACATCTCAAGGATGATCAAAGGAAATTAGATGTACCTGAGCTCAATTTAGAGTGTCATAGCAAAGGGCTTGAATACCTATTGACTCAAGACATTTCAGCTTTTCATTAATTTATAAAAATTTCTAAACACATGTTTTCACTTTGTCATTATGGGGTGTTTTGTGTAGATCGGTGACAAAAAAATTAAATTTAATCCATTTTAAATTCAGGCTGCAACACAACAAAATGCGACAAAAGTCATGGTGCGAATACTTTCTGAAGGCACTGTTCATGGAGTCGTCACTATTAGGTCAGTACAACACACAGCCAAACAAAGGGTGGGAGTGGAGGAGAAGCCACAGCCAAAGGAACTCCTTGTGTTTTGGAGGTGTAAGAGCAGTACAGGACAAGTGAGAAATGGAGTTCTTGACGTAAAGTGCACTCCGTTGCCAGAATGGGATTCAGGCCGATCAAACTGTTCAAAGAGTTGAGGCGTAAAACTGAACGTGCACTAAGGGCAGACAAGGAGGCTTATGTGCGAGGAATCTGTGAGGGGGTAGAGCATCACCTGTGATCAAGTGATTCTCTTCCTGCTTACAGGGGAATGTGTGCATTGCGTTCCTCCAAGCCCGTCCCTCAGTGTACTGCAGTTAGAGTGGAGGGTAGTGGGCTCGATAGAGGAGTCTGAAGTGAAGGCCCGTTGGGCCGGTTACTTTGAGTGGCTGCACCGTGTTGACCCACCAACTATTGAGTTGGATGTCAGCAATGTTACTATTCCTATTGCAGACCCTCCAATCAACTGTGAACCACCTTCGTTTGTGGAAACACGGGCTGTGGTGAACCAAGTTGAAATGGGGTAAAGCTCCTGGGATCTGTGGCATCCATGCTGAACTTCTCAAGGCTGGTGGAAATGCTGTACTTGGGTCATTGCATGCAGTTCTGTGCTCTGTTTGGAACACAGGCATAATCCTAACTGACTGGAAGAGGGGCCTCGTTGTCCCTCTCTTGAAAGGGAAGGGTGATCGCAAATACTGAAACAACTACCGAGGGGTGATGCTGCTCTCAGTGCCGGGCAAGGTCTTTGCTTGGATAATTATTGATAGGGTTTGTCACCATCTGCTTGAGCACCAGCATCCAGACTTTACACCTAAGAGGTCAACGATTGACCGCATCCTTGCTCTCCGGTTCCTCACCGAACACAGACGAGAGTTTTGGCAGCCTATGTTGATCTCTGCAAAGCATTTGATTCAGTGAATCGGGATGCCCTCTGGAGTATTCTCGGTCTTCGTGGGGTGCCACCAAAACTGGTCAATCTGATATCTGAACTATACTCTGGTACTGAGAGTGCTGTGAGGTGTGGTGGTTCCATCCCTGACTTCTTTCCAGTTGTGACTGGAGTTGGTCAGGGGCGTGTGCTGCCCCCCACACTTTTCAGCACTTGTATAGACTGGATTCCGGGGAGGATCTCGGACACATCAAGCTGCAGTGCATCGTTTGGGAGTATCAAGATCTCTGACCTTGATTTCGCAGATGATGCAGTCATCTTTGT
>CM068952.1:174637815-174654534 GCA_035128595.1 Eptatretus atami | reverse complement strand
GATATCCTTTTGGGGGCCCTCAAGGTGCTGAATGAGGAGTCGGAGCTACTGGGATTACGCGTTTCCTGGGTCAAAACTTAGATCCAGGCTTTCAGTGACACCTTGGATGCTGCCATCTTGCCTGTACCTGTTTGTGGTGAGGATTTTGAGGTCACGTAAAGATTCACTTACCTTGGCAGTGATATTAATGTCTCCGCTGGCTGTGAGACAGAAGTCAATAGACATCTGGCTCAGGCCTGGGGAGTCATGGATTCACTGGACCATGGGGTGTGGCATTATTGGGACCTGTGCAGGAGGACGAAAGTCTGAGTCTTCAGGTCTTTGGTACTTCCAGTCTTGCTCTACGGATGTTAGACTTGGACTCTGACCAGGGATCTGAGATGGAGTCTTAACTCCTTCGATCACAGGTCTCTTCGGAGAATCCTTGGCAACCACTGGTCAGACTTTGTGTCAAACGAGCGGATGCTGAGAGGGGCTCAGATGATGTTTGTTACCTGTACAGCCCGTGAGAGTCAGTTGCAGCTGTTTGGACATGTGGCTCGTTTTCCTGACGCTGATCCTGCTCACCTGATTCTCTCAGCAAGGGAGCCTCGTGAGTGGAGGAGGCCAACGGGCTGACCACATGTCTCGTGGTTGCAGCAGGTTGATCAGCATCTCAAAGAGATGGGGATGGCCAGGAGGCCCCCGGAGTTCCTCCAAGCAGAAAGTGGACACAGCGACGTGCTGCTCCGGTGCATGCTCCCATTCCTCACCTGACCTATCAAACTGGAGGAGACAATAGCCAGGAATAAACACTAAGGAGTCAGGTATGTTCTGTGAGAGGAAGGATTCTGTTAAACAGATTATGTCAATGAGGCAGATAAGGCAGAACAGTGAGAAATGGAGTTCTTGATGTAAAGTGCACTCTGTTGCCAGAATAGGGTTCTGGCCTATCAAACAGGAGGAGATAATAACCATGAAGAGCCACAAAGGAGTCAGGTATAGGGAGTTGGAGTTAGAAGAGGGAGCAGGGTGGAAAGGCAGCTGGGAGCGGGTGGGAGGGGGCTGGGCTCGGGTGAAGATGGGAGAGGTTAGGGCAATGGGGATGATGGGAGGAGGCAGGGTGAGGGGAAAGATGGAAGGAGGCTGGAGAAGGGGGAAGATGAGAGGGAGTGGGGTGAGGGAGAATCTGTGAGGGGGATGCAGAATGCAGAAAGGGGGGACATGAAGTGGAGGATGCTGACGAGGGGGATAGAGAGAAGGCGTGAGATTGGGAGGACCCAGGCATGCAGGTGATGACGAGGGGGAGGGTTTTGACACTTAATTGAAGTGAAGGGGAGTCATGTGCAGGCAACATGCCTGGTGTTGGCTTAATGGTTCGTGTGGTGGGCTTCGTATCCTAGGGTCCTGGGTTCAAATCCAGCTTGGCCATTTAATTTATACCAGGTGGGGTTGACTCAGCCTGTCATCCTTCTGAGGTTGGCAAAATGAGTACCAGCTTTCTGGGATGATTGAGCCACTCAAGTATCCTGTGTTGGAGTGGCGACCCGTCCAGGATTGTGCCCAATAGCCCAGGAGACTGCTTTGGCAGCACCAACACTCTGTACAGAGTATGGTCCCAATGGATTTGGATTTGGCAGGCAACCTCTGCAAATTGGGCCTCTCATGATTCCCAATTTGGATATACAGAGACAGGCATCACATGAAGGGTGAAGTTGATGGTTATTGAAGGCACGGATGAAAGTATTGCTGTAGGTACATGGGGATGGTCGATGGACCAAGTGTTTGTGAGACAGGTTTGAGAAATAAATCTTGTGACGAAGAATAAGAGAAATAGATCCTGGTGACGAAGAACACGTGGAGTGTTCCTGACGAATAAATAAGGAAAGTGAAGCATTTTAAAAGCTATTAAAAGCTTTTAAAATGATAAAGCAATTCATTCAATTAAGATTCAATGAATAAGGAAGGAAATCCAGGCAGAATGACTTCGTGACTTTATAACAGGCAGACTTTCACAAGAACAGACTGACTCTTCCTCTTCCTACTCTTCTCCGGATCCACATCTACCCAATCTCAAGCATTACTGTGTGGAGGCTTGGAGAGAGATAGATGCTAACAAGCAATTCCTCTTCTAAACATGGATAGTCAGCTTCACTAAGATTTCTAAATTTAGTTATCAAGGCTCATGGAAGAGCACAACAACAGAAATGAAGGATCGACATTCAAGGTTGGGCAAAGGGGAAACAGCTGAGTTTAGAGGCCAGCTTGGAGACGTGATCTACCCATGACAAGAAAAGCACATCGTGAGGCTCAAGAGTTCCAGAGGCTGACCAGAGAAATAAGTTTTGGGATTAGACAACCGGTCTTTATGGTGGGACAAAGCGAGAGTGTGGATCTTCACTGCATTTAAAGACATATTCCAGGAAGATGCTTATTTGTCCCCTACTGGTTTCACTGGAGGGGACTATAGGTTTTCTCTCCGTCTGTTCGTCTCACCGGTGGTTTTTCAGACGTTTTTCCCCATACCCTTCAACATATTCAACTGAAATTTGGTACATGGTTTTATTATGATAAGTTACAGAACAAGTTCGAGTTTCAGGGCGTTTCATCAATTTTTCACAGAGTTATGCCTTTTTTGGACTTAGAAAATATCACATCGGTCGGGGACATGTATTGCATAGCAATTCCCCCTCTTCTTTCTCCAGGCTTACTGCACACATTTACGTTTTGTTGTTTTTGTCGCATTTTTGGAACTGCCTTCCTGAGACTGTTCAATCCCACTCTTCCCTCCAGGGCTTCAAGCAGATGCTGTACTACCATCTCATCAACCCCCATCTCCATCCACGATCTTTTCTACCATCATTAACCTGACCTAACCAAACCCACTAACTTGGAGGTTAGTGTATTTTCTCCTTTCCTCTCTCTCTCTCCTTGTTTTTCCTGTTCATTCATTTCCTTGCTTATTTTGTCCAACTGTTGCCCCACCGCACCACTGTCAGATTGTTGTTTATTTACCCTTCGTCACCGCACCCTTCCGTCGACCCTATTCTTGAATAGAAAAAAATCAATGCGAGAAAGTTCAAATAATGCAGAAGTAGAGTGCATTGCTCATGGAAAAATTAGTGGATTATATGTAGATTCCATGTGCAGGCCATCTTAATTGTGCATGCGTCAGTCATCCTAATTGGGATTGCAGGCCATCCTCTGGCCATCCATGTGCAAGCCATCCTAATTGGGCATCCTTCCTAAATTGCAGGCCAACCTAATTGGCCATCCATGTGCAGGCCATTCTAATTGTGCAGGCACTAGCCTGTGATTTTCAGCTGGTTTGATGGACTATTTCACAAGGAAAGTAATGATACCAAGCATAGAAGTGAGGCTTCTGATGCTCAGTAGCTTTATTTGACAGAGTGGCAGAGAGGTACGCACACTCACCTCGAAGCTGTCGAGCCTGGGTTGAAATCTCGGCCTAGCTATAAACTGTCATCCTGGTGTTTCATCAATGTGTGTGCTGTCCATCGGATGAACGTTAAACTGGGCATCCCATCTACCGGCATTAGTTGGTGGACATTAAACATCCCCCCACGGTGTCCTTCACGAAATGTAGGTGAGCTATCACCAGCACCATGGCCAAATTCCAAATTCCTGCCCTGACTTTCTCAGTTGGAGTGGTGACCAAACCAGGGCTGTAGCCTAGTAACTGCTTCAGCAGCAGCAACGCTTTGCATCGTGCTTGGTACATGATGATGACAATGACAGGGTAGCCCAGTTGAGGTGGCGCATTTGCCTTTAATCTATATAGTCTAGGTTCAGTTCTTGACAAGACCAAAAAGCTGCTTTGCTCATCAGAAATGGCATTGGATAAATGAGAGTATCATCCATCTAATGGGATATTAAGATGAAGATCCATCAGCCAACATTGGTTTCTGATAATGGACGTTAAATATTTCATGTTGTCTTTAACAAAGTGCATTGGCACCCTGGCCAAATTCGAAACGCCTACCTCAATACTAAAGCTGTGAAGGCAATGGCAAAGTACCCAGTGTATTTTCTCAACCAGGAAGCTGCTTCTTTGTGAGAAAGCAGTACCCAACACCATGGAAAGCTGTTGATACGAAGCACCAGGATGATCGTTTATCGTTGTGCCATGAATCAAACATAGAAGAGATAGCTCAAAGACGAGTTTGTTTCCTCTGAGCTATCCTGTCGGTCCCCGTATTCTCGCACTCTAGGCATTTTGTACTTAACTCACCAATGAATATTCTGCCTGAGCATTCCACAAAAATGGCCCAAGACAATCTTTTCCCAAATCACCCCATCCTTCCAGGCATCACATTACGAAATATAAAAAAATTATAAAAGCAATGCATGTAAACGATGTGTTGTTCATACCAGAAGAAAGATTCACTCTTATTAATTCCCTCTCCATTTCTTGAGCAATCTCCTTGTATTCACAGTGGTTCAACGCTTGCAACAACTGTTGGTACGAGCTTTGCTTCCATCGGCGATGCACATCATCCAGGAGGCAGGTCATTGCATCTAAACAGTTTTCGAACCTTGCTCGCTTTAAAATGATGTCCTGAACAAGACACAGAGCGTTTAAATACACCAATTGACCATATATTCCTGAATCACAATTGGTTCACCTTCAACTGTCAGAAGATACATTCACATACCATCAAGTTATATTGACTTTTCAGATAAACATTCATTTTATTAAAGAACTGTTTGTAATGTGGAGATCATGAAAGACTCACAAAATAATGCAAAACCACAACCAACTCAAAGTTTTGACAAAAAGAAGAAAGAAAAAGACGATCCACATAAGAATCCTTTACAAGTCTTTGAGGCCACATGGAACTAAGCACTGCCACGTGTTAACAACCAATCTAATCGGTCATTGGTGGGGTATTTATTGAGTGGTGAGAGTCACCTGCTTGAATAATAGGCCGATTGCAGCTGATTGGGGGTGGGTAGAAGCGGCCATTTAACGTAATCAAGGTGAGATCATCACGTTACTTGATTTCAGAGAGGGAGGAGAAAAAAAAATGGCAGACATTCCTGAGTCTCTGCAGGCAAAGAGTTTGTCTCAGTGCTGGAAAACTCACACGAGTGCAGCTATTGGCTTCACTCCGGTCGGACGAGGATGTCCAGCATCAGTTCAGTTGTACGTGACATCACACGTAAAAAATACACATGACGTATTGTTTATTGGCAGCTGTGTATGACATGAATGCCAAAATGCACTTTCACAGTCACTGCTGGTCCAGTCCCAAGTGGCCTGTAAGACGTGACGAAAATGAGCATAGTGGCCCGCAGGCCTGTTGTTGCCACCCTCTGGGAAGGAATTTAATATCCGAGCACAACGTTATATGTTGTTCTGAGAGGAAAGCCACTTTTGGCTTAACAGACCACTGAGTTTACTTCCAATTACAAGCAAGTTCATGGAAACCATCATTGCTGCTAAAGTCAATTCTCTCCTTTTTTTCAAACAGCTTGATTTCTGACCATCAATTTGGATTCCGTTCTGGTCACAATTCTGGACATGCTGCTGCTTCCTCATCTAACTAAATGTCCAATTCTATGCTCTGGAAAACCTTGTCTTAATTTTTGCAGACGACTCTACATTGTATCGTATAGCATTCCATCGTTCTGCTCCACAGATCGCAGCTTCTTCACTCTGAGCTGATCTTGATTTGATTAGAATCTGGTCTGATAAATGGAATATGTCCTGCAATCCTGGAAAATCTTACTGTCTCATTCTCTCACTCTGGAAGGAACATCAAGCTAACCCACCTATCTAATTCCATGGTCAGTCATTTGAAGAGGTTCAGCCTGTTCAACTCCGAGGCCTCACCGTCAACACTGACCTCTCCTGGGCCAACCACATAGAAAAGCTGGCCTCCAAAGCTGGCAGCAGACTAGGCGTCCTCCACCAACCCAAGTGTTTCCTTGGAAAGTCAGAGCTACTCAAAGTCTATAAGGCCTTTGTCCGTAGCTCAAGGAATTACTGCTCTCCATTTTGGGCTGGCACCACAGCATCGCATGTGACTCTCCTGAATTATGTGGAATCTAATGCTCTCAATGTGATTGGAATCTCCTGTGATGATGTCAAAGCACAAGGTTTGTTGCTCTCACATCACAGGCAGGTTGGTGATCTCTTTTTCTGCAATCCATTCTCCAAAATTTCTCCCTCTGCTCTCTCAGTCCTCCGACCCTGCCGATCTACTTCAGGATGTACGCGTTGTTGCAATAAGCCCCTCCTGGTTAAACTTCCAAAATCCCGGATGACTGCACACCTCAATTCCTTTGTTCTTTTCTCCCGTCTATGCAAATGCCTTCCAGAGGCCGTTCTTTCTCATTCTTCCCACCAGAGCATCAAGCAAGCAGTGCACCACCATCATCGATCATCCCCCATTCTGACCTATTAAATTGTCGTGTCCAGGCCAATTAACACAGCCACTAGATGGATGGACCGAACTGGCTTTAACTCCCTCAGACTGCGTTTGATTAATGGCAGGTTTGCGCGCACCAGAACCGAAGAGAGACACGAGAACCTCAGCTCTTTTAGAAAGGGGGAACACAGAATCGAGAATAAATAAATGTATACAATGAGAAATAAAATCTAAGGTGCCACAAACCAGATTCAAGCACAGACAGGGTTTGGGTACAAGAAAACCCGGATGAGGCCGAAGCTCTGCTGGTGGATGAGGAGGCAATGAGGAGGCAACGAAACACAGGCAAGACCCAGGGACAACGAAAAGGCAGCAGGCACGACTAAACAGGGAGCAGACGGTGGAGCAGGGCAAAGGCAGCGACACGAGAAGGTAGGCAGGCAGGAAGGCACCACAGACAGAGCAACCATTTTCTCTCCACAGTCCACACAATCTCCTCTTCTCTCTGAGACTATTCCAACTCTCCTTTTTGCTTCGCTTCGCCCCAACTGAACTCGCTCAGGGATGACTCACTCTTCCTCTTGGCTCTTGTGAGAGGACCCCAATACTCCACCCTCCCGGGGCAATGAAAATGGTCCACACCTCTGGATGCACCCATAATTCTGCCCCTCGGGAGGCGAACAAAAGCTCCACCCTTCTCGGGAGGCGATCCAAGCTCTGTCCATTTATCTTCGCTTGGGCCTCACCCCGGGCACCTCATCCGGTGGAAAATAGAGGTTATACGTACAATTGTCTTCACCTCATTCCCTAACTATTTATTGCAACGCACCACCCTCTGTATGGTGCACATTTAAACAGATAATTATTGAGCTACGTTTCCTTAATCACTTTGAGATGGGCTACCTATTTGTACACGGACCATCCTACTTTATACCATCCTACTTTATCTGCTCTAAGGTAATATCGACGCCACCCCTACAAATGTAATCGCCCCACCCCCTCTTGCAAGGTTCACTGCAGGGGCAACAGCTCCAGCCTTAACACTTGCAGACTCACACCTAATTAACCTCACAAAATAAATCAGGAGGGGCTGTGGGAAGTGAGCTGTAGCTAACTTACCGAACCTCCTTATCATATTCCCCACTTAGTTGCAAACAATTTTTAAAATGTACAATTATAGGTGCAGTGGATTCTTCCCTCTTGTCTCCTCGCTCTGATGTCCTGGGGTGAGCACAGAATGGCTCCAAAAACACAAACAGGCCTACCTTAATCACAATTTACCTTCACCAATTCAAACCCCCATCTATTTGACCATGCCCCCCAGTGGATGCCAGCTGCTCCAGCTGTCAGCTGAGCCCAAATACCAAATTTGAAAACCACCTATCCAATTTCAGGAACTACTTGCTCTTCATAGGACATGCCAAGTCGCATGGGACTGAGTGGAACATTCCCTCATTCTCAACATTCCCTCATTCACAACAACAACAACAACAACAACAACCAAGTTCTCTGCAAGGCCATGGCTTCATCTTTTACACACTGCAGGTGTGGCTCTCAACTCAGCAGCGGGGAGGTCCTGCACAAACAAGATGGTGGGAGCGCTTCAGTCTGTGGTGCACGCAGTCCAAAACAAGTCACCCGACTTGTGACTTCTTTGCCCCTCCCCCATCCCCCACCCCCCACCTTCAACTTCTCAGCCCCCAGCAGACAAACAGCGTCTTAGCTGTACGTCCCACCAGGGAGGGTATCCACACACAAAGGCACTCTTGGCCTCCAACACTTTTAGCTTCTCCCTGGGTCGCCAAGGGTCTCCCTACCGTTGGTTGCTCAATCCAGACCCTCCTCCGATGGCCTCCGAACACCAGACACCACCACCTGCCAAGAGCAATTTACCTCGGGAGGGGTCGCAGTCACTGCTCCTCCAGAGCCTCATCCGTAGGTGCCGATACACACACCTTCCCCACCCACAAAACCCCAAATGCCACTCCCTCCCCTGCTGCCATACAGTTTTCCACCACATGCAATACACGCTATGCTTTGGTGCACCTAACCTGCCATGGCCGGCATACACGCTAATAATCACAAACACTCGAACAAAACACAATTCTTTATTTACAACACATCACATTATAACCCTTTCCACCTGATCCACATGCTTGGCTCTCGTGGCCACTCTTGCCCATCACCCATACCAATTCCCCAACTCACCTGCAAATCCCCAATAACAAAGCATGGTGAGTCGTGACAATGGGGAAAGGTAAATTTAGTACAAATCCATCACACTGGGGAGCCTGTTCAATACCAGCAGCACCTGCTGCAGCCAATCTCCTCATGTAACCCACGCCAATGAAACCCAGGACTCTATTTCGAAAGCGAGAGCCCATAAATCACAGTGGACCATCTGTGGAAGGCCATGTGGGCCTCTCCGGGCCTTTCCCAATCACTCCATAATGTTTCACAGATGCTCCAGTGGTGTCCGGTGGGCTGTATTCATACCCACTCTTTTCAGATCAACCCGCATCCAGAGACCAGCACAGCATTGCAGGTCACCACATGCTGGCTGCCTCAGAGTCTCAGGGAGAGGCTGCCAGGCCACATGCCTGGGCAGTCACTTCATCAGGCCCTTGCTGGCCCTCAGTGGTGCCACCACCAAAACGTGATCTGTAACACCTACCCCTAGTGGTTCTCATGGTACACCATGACAGTTGCCCAAAATGAACCAGCTCGGACCCCTAGAGGTCTCAGCCCCCTCCAGGGTCTGGTGACCCCACCAGCCAGAGACACTTGCTTGGATGGTGCCCCGACGGAAAAAGGATGCCACACTCCACCAGACTCCCCGTGGAGCCTGGGACATGTCACACGACCCATAGTCGGACCCCACATCCAAATCCTGCTAGTGCAGCTCTCCAGCTATCTGGCAAAACCCAATCTCCAAAGGGAGCAATTTCACACAAGGCCAGCCACCTTAACCTCCCCGAGTCCAAATTCTGCAGCCTGAGGACCAACTCACACCAAGGCTGTTCCAAAACAAATGACCCATTTAAATTTAAAATTCCCGGCCCCGCGTGTTTCCAATATCGACTGCACACAAAAATAACCACATTACCATCTGGCTTTCTTGCTCCTTCCTGCAGCCGCTGCTGGTCTTGAGCTTCTCGCTCCTCCAACTTTCTTCCATTTTTATGAGTTGCCAGCTGCTCATGACTCACAGCTCCTACCTCTGCATTCACTGGACAAAAACATTTACATCCCAATTGGGGCGCACACTGACACAGCCACACATTGGCCTGTTTCTTTTTCATCTTTTTCACGCTAAACCTCTTTCTTACCCGCTGCCTCGTGATCGCTAAAACACACCCCGTAAAAAATACTGCGGAACGACAACCTCGGGTGCCAAGTCAACAGGGTCCGTCCAAAACACCCCAGAAACCGGCACAACCTCCACCGACACCAACTCACTCTTCTTGACAGGCACAGCCTCACTCAGTAGCGTAGGCTCGGACCTGCTCACCGGCGGTCCGACCTCTCTTCCACCGTGATAAGACTCGCCAGTCGCCCAACACGTCGCAAGTCTGAACACCCAGCTCACCCAAGCTGGTGTCGGGTCGCACCCTGTGTCGGCCCCCCTGCGTGCCAGAATAACCCCTGCCGGGTCCAACCGCGCACCCATGAGCACCGTACCGCAAACCAGAGATTTCTTCACACACCCCTCCAACCTGCTCATCACGTGGATAGTCTCTTTCCACTGGGGCAGAACGACATTCACACCAGCGCAATGTTCCTGCAAGGCATTCGTTTTCATAAATTCTCCCTCCATTTTCCTCTCAAATCCATCATCAATCCATGTCCCCAGTTTGTTCTTTATTTCTTCCAACCTCACCTCTGAATCACTTTTCATCTCATCCCTTATTTCCTTAATATTATTTCTGTTATAATTTTTCAAATCGTCTTTATTTTTATTCATACATTCACCCATTTGTTCATCATTTTTATCCATTAATTGTTTTGATATGGCCTGTAACAACATTGCACCCACTTCCTGGCTGGGCTGTTCTGGAATAGGGGAGGTTCCGACCCAAGGCTCCTCACTAATCCCCACCCCCGGGATGCTTCCTTCATCCTCGCGGCTTCCTCGTACCGCCAAAGCTTGCACATGCGAATTTTGAGCAGCAGTCTTCTTCCCACGCATGCCAATAAATTCAAATATACATCTATATATATATATATATATATATATATATATAGTTATTTATTTATTTTAAATTTGCAGCATGCTCTAATGCACTCTCTCGACACCAATTAACTATAAATTTGGAAGTCTTCGGGCTCTAAAAATCTCACTCCTAACACAATTGTCGTGTCCAGGCCGATTAACACCGACACTAGACGGATGGACCAAACTGGCTTTAACTCCCTCGGACTGCATTCAGTTAATAGCGGGTGTGCGCGTGCGAGAACCGAGGAGAGACACGAGAACCTTAGCTCTTTTAAAGCCAATGGGTTTATTTCCCAAGCAGATAACGAAATAACCAGGGGATGGTGATCTTAACGGTGGAGACGATGGCGGGTTGAGGTGGGGAACAAAGGGGGAACACTGAATCGAGAATAAATAATTATATACAGGGGTCACATACCTGGTGCACAGGTAATCATGCATGGTACAAAAAAAAACTAAGTGCGTACTTCAAATTTGCTAAGAAAGCTGAAAAGCGTACTCGTACAGCAGAGGCTTTTGATGGAAGGTTTTCTCAGCTCGTGTCGGTAAGATTCTTCCGTGATGATTCTGATAAATTGATATATTGTACTGCGATTTCAAAATTTAAGTGTACACAATTAGGTTTATAAATTACTAGCAGAGTCTACCCGTCACTTCGCTGACAGACCAATTAGTCCCCACCTTCACTTCTCCCACAATTTTACCCCCCGCCCCCGTTCACACCACCCTCCGACATGGCAGTGTAGTGATGAGTGGCTCATGGAATCCAGCGAAGGACCAAGCCAACTTTAGTGTCTTCGGTCTTATTTCTCTCGGTCTCAGTTACAATTACAAGTGTCTGTCGTAGCTCTCGCAACATGGTCTCCTTGCCTCATTTGTGTACGTTGCTGGGGCTTTAACATGTTCACTGGTAATAGTGTCCTTTTCACACTGTGTTACTGTGTCCCTTCCAGGTGTTGTTTGTTGCTCATCTGAGTGTTTATTCATTACCCTGTAGGAAGACATGAGGCAGTTACGCCATTAATGTTGTGTTTGCAAATGCTCCACCCCTTGCACCCCCTTTGTGCATGCGCACAGTTACTTGGGAGCCGGGCCTTGCACCGAGTGGTGTTACCTGAATAAACCTCCGTGTGAGAAACCTGACCTTTTGTTATTATTGGTGGAGGGATTTGAGGAGGGTGCCCATGGTCCCCTTTCTGGGTGGGGATAAGGCCATGAGGAGCACAACTTAAGGTTAGGGCATGGTCCTGATGCCTCATGGTGAGTTTGGTCTGGATCTGTCGGATGATTTCTGAGAAGACGATTTTTGAATAATTACCAATATTTGGAGCAAAATCCCCCCTTTACCCTCTCCATAGGGGTGGATAATGCCTGGTGTTGGCTTAATGGTTTGGGGGTGGGCTTGGGATCCTAGAATCCTGAGTTCAAATCCCACTTATCAGTTGAATTAATACCAGGTGGGGTTGACTCTGCCTGTCATCCTTCCGAGGTCGGCAAAATGAGTGCCAGCATGCTTGTATCCTGTGTCGGAGTGGCGACCCGTCCAGGATTGTACCCAATAACCAAGGAGACTACTTAGGCAGCACCAACGCTCTGCACAGAGTATGGTCCCCATGGATGGATGGATGGGGAGCACAACCCCATGAGACGTTGCTGTCCTGGTGCATCGCACCAAATTTGGTCCATATCGGTCAGGTAGTTTGTGAGGAGATTTGTTTAAGTCAAATGTTAACGTACGTACATGCATACGGACACCGGGACCGACTCGATGAGCTTATTTCAGAGAAATAACCCAAATATAGCGCTAATACATTTCTCACACTGAAAAAAAATAAAATAAAGAAACAATAATCTTGGAACTATTTAAGCTCGACATGTACAGATTCAAAACTTATTACCACTGAAATCAAAGTTTAATGCCTGGTGTTGACTTAATGGTTAGGGTGGTAGGCTTGGGATCCTCCAGTTAAAATCACACCCTGCTATCAGCCCGCAGATAAACTCGAGATGTGCGGACAAAATCTCGACAGACAATTTGTGTTGAATCTATTTACAAACAGGTAAATAGATCTATTTACAATTTACAATCTATTTACAAGATTTACAAGACATGTAAATCTATTTACAAGACTCTCGCTTTACCCGCTCATGGTCAGTGAGGCACACAAGGTGTGGCAATAGCACTGCAGCATCCATATTCATGAAATATTTCATATTCCTCCTCCTCCAATCATCCATGGGGTCATCCATATTACCACCTGGGGAAGAAATAAAAAAAACCCATAAAATAATGCATCACAAAACTCTTATACATCTCATGAACTGCGTCATTATATACTCGTACAAAGCATGTACCAAATGTCTATGTCCAAGTTAATTATGCTGTCATGTACATCAGCATTGAAGAACCTCGTTGAAATATTTAATGTCTGTTTTTTTTTAACCCGCCCTCATCTTTACATGTCTTTAGTAGCTTTTACTTCGATATAAATAATGTATCCATCGAAAGATAACTCATCAAACAGCTAGTTCATTAATCCACCCAGGCTAGCTTTTGTCTGTGAACATAAACGTTTTGTCTATCCATTTATACATTTTTAGTTGATCAATTTTTAGCTTTTTGTCTAACGTTTTTTTACCTTTTTGTCCATCAAGTTTTAACTTTTTGTCCATTGATTTATACCTTTTTGTCTATCGATGTATACCTTTTTGTCCATCCAGTTATATCTCTTTGTCTCTCGATTTATACCGTTTTGTCCATCAAGTTTAGGCTTTTTGTCCATTGATTTATACTTTTTTGTCCATCAAGTCTTAGCTCTTTGTCTATCAATTTATACTTTTTTATCCATACAGTTTTATCTCATTGTCTATCGATTTATACCTTTTTGTCCATCAAGTTATATCTCTTTGTCTCTTGATTTATACCGTTTTGTCCATAAAGTTTAGACTTTTTGTCCATTGATTTATACTTTTTTTGTCCATCAAGTCTTAGCTCTTTGTCTGTCAATTTATACTTTTTTGTCCATACAGTTTTATCTCATTGTCTATCGATTTATACCTTTTTGTCCATCAAGTCTCAGGTCTTTGTCTCTGGATTTATACCTTTTTGTCCATCAAGTTTTTATCGGTCTATCGATTTATACCTTTTTGTCCATCAAGTCTTAGCTCTTTGTCTGTCAATTTTTAGCTTTTTGTCCATCAATTTAATAGTCTTGATACATCAACTTTAGCTTGTTGTTCATCAAGTTTTAGTTTTCAATGTTTGTTAAATTTTCCGTTCAACGCAGTTTACAATTCATCAGTTCGGATATATTTTTGATAAAATCGTTTCCATCCAGTTAATCATCGTATTCCATGACTCGGAAAATTAAGGCCTGTAGTTCCCGCTACGGACAAATCGCCGTTAGTCTGGGTGAATAGTCCGGCGCGCGACGCGTACGAGAGAAACAAGACCAAGGAGATCCCCCGTTACACCGTGTCCAGGTGTAAATTAGTATCAAGATATACACTATATACTCTAGAAGATGGGGAACGCACCGACGAATCCCTCAATTCGATCCTCGCCTGGAAGGGACAGTGCAGGAAATCAACAATGGCCATGAAAACGGCTTGTTCCGGGATTGGAACCTTTTATAAGCTGTAATGTATACTGTACATACTTCGATGACACTTCCACGGCCTGCGCATCCGTATTTATTATCCCGCCCCCCCCCCCCCGGAGGGAGGGAGCGGGATATTTTAATCGTCCGGTTTGTTTGTTGGGAGTCGATCTAGTCGAAAAAAATAAAAATTCGAAAACATTTTTTTTTGAGATTTTTTTTTTCTTCTACCCTTATTATCAGTATTTCCATCGATATGTTTGTCTGTCCCTATCTTCGTTCCAGTGCTCCGTTAATACAATGGCGATTTCGATGAAACTTGGTTGGTAGGTTCATACCATGACCTAGTTGTGTGCAAATGGAAACCGTTGCTATGGACACCACCGTTGCCTAGCAACGGGACTTTGAAATTTTTGAAAAAATCATAAAAAATTTATTTTTTCGAAAATCAAAAATCGGGCCACGAGCGACTGTGGGCAGTACATTCAGCCATATTGTCAAAAATTTCCAGCCGGATCCTATGAAAACTGTCGGAGAAGATAGACTTTGAATGAACCCTGGTCGAAAACAATAAAAAAACGAAGTTCGTTATATCTCAGAGACTATGAGTCAGATATACATGAAACTGGTATGGTAGGTTCATGGTATGTCCTAGTTATGTGAGAAAGAACCGTTGCTATGGACCCCTCCGTTGCCTAGCAACGGCCGAAAAACTCTATATGTGGGGGTATTTTAACGAAAAAACAATCTGCAGCATTAACCCTTGAAGCTGGATCATGAATTTTCTTGTGCTTAATCCTCAGGTCATTCCCCATCGAACGGGCCCATCGCGTCAGGTTATATTGGGTAGTCGACTACCCATGTCTGCCTACCGGCTTGTCTGTTTGTTTGTCTGTCTGTTAGCAACTTTACGCAAAACGGCTTTAGCAAACACTATCAAATTTAATCCACAGGTGGCAATGACCTCGGACGACCCCATTAACTTTTAGGTCCAATTGATCAAAGGTCAAGGTCTAGGTCATGAAAAGATCAAAATCGTTTTTCACTCATAACTTCGTCAAAAATATCTGATTTACTTCAAACTAAGCTTATAGTGAACTTATTCTATTTGTCACTTATAATCCTACCCATTCCTATAGTGAAAAATGCATATTTGTGAAGATCGGTAGGGTCCGAAGTTTTGGGGTCATGGTCATCGGTCAAAATTACAAATTTTCCATTAAAAATAAAACATGGTTACGAAAATACAACTTTACGGAAAACGGCTTGCTCAAACACTGTCAAATTGTATCCACAGGTGGGTAATTAACCTCGGACGACCCCATTAACTTTTGGGTCCAATTAGGTCAAAGGTCAAGGTCAAGTCACGAAAAGGTCAAAATCGTTTTTCGCTCATAACTTCGTCAAAAATGGTTTAATTGACTTCAAACTAAGACTAAAATATTCCTTATTCTATTCCTTATAATCAACATTCAGGTTAGGATTATCAAATTATATTTGATCCCCAAAATAACTTTATGCCTTAAATGGGCGGGATTTGTTGTGCTTGGCACCACTGTTTTATTTAT
This sequence comes from Eptatretus atami, assembly GCA_035128595.1. NCBI lineage: Eukaryota > Metazoa > Chordata > Myxini > Myxiniformes > Myxinidae > Eptatretus > Eptatretus atami. The sequence goes on along the minus strand of CM068952.1, from coordinate 174,638,777 downwards.
TTTATTATTTATTTTAAAGTTCTCTCATTTATTTTCTTTTTAGTTGTAAAGAGTTGCGTTTGATGAAAGTTAATCTTTGTTTAATATATTCAATCTTTTTTGTCAGGGTTTCTTGTTTCGTATTTATGTTAACAAGATCAGCGTGCTCCGCAATGCAGAACCCCCCCTTTCAATCCCACGTTGGTGACAAATCCGACTCGGACGCACTTTGCTTCCAGAGAGGACAATACGTACACTGTACGATGACAATGCATTGAATCATCCATCACTACAAATCACGGAGCGGTGTTTGTGTGTTTGTTTGATGTGCTACTCCTCCTACAGTGCTGGGCTGATTCCATCCAGACTTTGCTACATGTTATGTACATCGGTTGTTGATGATAACGCGTACATGTACATGGAAGGAGATTCACGTGATGTGCTGTGCTGTGCTGTGCTGTGCCCGTGTCGCGATTAAACCTGTTGTTCCCACTTCAAAGTCTTCGTCCCTGTTCATTGAGTACATTACAGTGGCGACCAAGGTGGGATGTTTTCGTGCATCGGCATATTGCGTGATGACGTCGTGGGGGATGATTGGGAAGACCACCGATCATCTGAAGCACTTCGTGGCAAACAAAATGGACACCGACGAGGACGCTGAAAGGCGGCGAGCTGTATTACTGACCGTATGCGGCGCCCCGACGTACAGCCTCATCAAAGATCTTCTTGCCCAGCTAGACTGTCTGACAAGTCATATGAAGAGCTCATCAATCTAGTGAAAAGACTATCACCCTAAACCGGGAAAGATCGTCTCGACGTACAGAATTTATACCCACCATCGTCAAGATGGTCAGTCAGTATCTGAGTTTGTGGCTGATTGACGCCGACTCGCCGAACATTGTGAGTTTACAAACTCGAAGAGATGTGACGTGATTTCTTTACAATCGGCATCAATGACGACTCAATTCTGTGGAAACTCCTCA
>CM068952.1:174623716-174633784 GCA_035128595.1 Eptatretus atami | reverse complement strand
GGTCAAAGTTGATCCTTCCATACAAAGAAAAGATATGATTATATTAATTTAAAATAGATACATGTTTAATCATATTATATTTGAATACATTTTAATACGTTTATTAAGTTTATTTTTATTTGTTTTATCACTCTCAAACCCATTTAGAGGAAATGCATCTACAACTCCCACCTCATGTTTATATGTGTACTGTACCGTCCACCAAACAGTGATGACTCCATTTACATCTCGCTCTCCGAAAACATGGACCAACTTCTATCCTCTCATCCCAACTCTCTCTTCCTCATATGTGGTGACTTCAATTGTCATCATGCCAGTTGGCTGGGTGTGGGTACCTCTCTCAACTGCCATGGCACTTCAGCAAAAGACTTCCTGTGACTCATAAGGACTGAGACGATCTGTCAACTTCCTGACTCGGATCTCAACCAACGGTACTCCATCTCCTCTGGATATGATTTTGACCAATTTCCCTGAAAATATCTGCTGTTCTTCCTCCGTTCCAATCGGTTCATCTGACCACATGCTTGTCAAAGTAGACATCTCTCTGGCTGTTATTAGAGAACCACCTCGGCGCCGTCGAGTCTGGTATTTCACTCAGGCCGATTGGCAGGGACTTCAAGCAGCCATAAAACTTCTCGACTGGTCTTCCATCTCTACTTCCTCCGACATCAACTCATCCTGGGAATTCTTTCAAAGAAACTTGCTCTGTCTCATGCACAGATTTATCCCCTCTCGTCTTCAGTTGTCCTCCCCTTCCTCCCGCCCATGGTACACTGAAGCTTGTGGTGAGGCAGTTGTCCTGAAACAACTTGCCTTTGCCTAATGGATGGCAAACCCAACTGAAGGCAATCTAAGTTCCTTCCACAAAGCTCAGAAGAAGTGTGCGTCGACCTTCAGGAGAGCCAGGAAACATCTTTCTAATCTAAAGTCTGAACTCTCAAACCTGTGTCCCTCCTCCAAATTCTGCTGGTGTCTAGCTGAGCCCGTTTCTGGTGTATGTTCCCCCTCCATCCCCTCGCTTACCTCAAATGGCCACACAGCTGACACAGCAAGTGAAAAGGCTGAATGCCTAAACCCCATGTTTGCTTCTAAATCTTGTGTCCCAAACTCATCACTTTATGTACCCACCTTACCCAGTCACACCCAGCTGTCCCTGGACTCTGTGTCCTTTTCTCCTGGCAAGGTGGAGAGCTTGCTGTCAAACCTCGACTCAGATTCTGCAGCCGGTCCAGATGGCATCAGCCCACGTGTCCTAAAAATCTGCTCTGCTACTCTTGCTCACCCTCTCTCTGTTCTGTTCACCCTCTCATTTGCTCAAGGTCATCTGGCGTCTGCTTGGAAATCAGCAAACATTACCGCCCTGCATGAAAAAAATGCAAAAACATATCCCTGCAACTTCAGACCAATCAGCCTGCTCCCAATCATCAGCAAGGTTATGGAATCCATCATCGCTTCAGACATGAAATCCTTCCTCTTCTCCAATGGCTTGATTTCCGATCATCAATTTGGTTTCAGACCAGGTCACTCTACCCTGGACTTGCTGCTTCTGCTCTCCCAACAATGGAGCCTCCCCCGTCCCAAGCGTCAGTCCCCCCTCCCCCACAGTGGTGGAGGATGAGACTCAGGGAGCAGGTGTGATGACTCTCCTGGTAATGGGAAAACGATTGATCGGACAAATGAGTGAAATGAATAAACAAACGAGTGAATAGAAGGAATAAATTAATGAACAAAGGAATGGAATAGAAACCAAAATTGATGAACAAAGGAATGAAATGAAGGAAATGTTTGTACGATGGGTGGGGAAAAGGAATAACATGAAGGGAATGAGTGAAGAAATGAATGGACAGACGAGTAAATTGAGGGGAGAAATTGTTGGAATGGAAAACTAAATTGATGAACAAAGGAGTGAAATGGGGGAAATGGAGAACGAAACAGTACAAGAAGGACAGGTTGTTGGAATGGAAAAACAAAGGAGTTTGGAAGAATTTAAGACAAAATTGGAGACTCAATTAGGGGAAAAGTTGGAAGAAGAAATTTGGCCAACAAATAAAATAATTGACAAAGCAAATGAGTACCTGGAGGGCTATCCTGCCTGGGTGAATGCGGTAATGCAACAGCAGGTAGAGGAATGGAATTTTGTATGTGCCAGGGTGGTGGTTTGGCTGAGGAGGTGCAAAAGTTGGAAACTCGTGCAACAAGAAGAGCGGGTGTTAGCTGATAAAGGCTTGTGAGGGCCACAAATGACTGGGAGAAGGATGGATGAGATGTTACAGGAACGGCTGAACACTTGGGACAATATCGTCAAGGGAGAAGTGGTGGAATCAAAATTTCTGTTATTCTCAATGATGATGTTGATGGTTCTGTTGAGACCATGCTTGGGCTGACTGACTCCTACGAAGCCAATGGTGAAGTTAAACTAGACTTGCTGCACTTTGATATTGGGGATGTTACTGAAAAGGGGCAAGCAGATTTGGCAGAGCCAATGTTTGAACCATTTGCAGGACATGTAGTGGAGGAGAGCGACAGTGACATTGACATGCCAAGTACCGAGCAAGTGGCTGTTGGGAGTTCTGCAATTTGCTCCACAAGCTTTTGTGCAATGGACACCCCAATGTTCTGCAGGATTCCTCACTTCAAGTTACTCGACTGAAGGAACTTGGTCACATGTGGAACCGCTGTCATGTGACCATTGTGATTGGCTTGTGGCCACCTGCATCGTGTTGATTGTGGGGAAAGTTGACTTCCACATTGGGTGGCCGGTTTTTCCACCTGGCTTGGCGGCGATAGACAGGGAGCTTGGCGCTGCGGGAGAGAGTGGCATTGGTGCAGTTTTTTCAGCTGACAGTGGAGCTCTTTGATTATATGGAGTGTGAGCTCAGCCCTTTTGAAGCAGGTTTTGCATTTTTCGATATATCACATGCTATCTCCATGACACAGGCTGGGCAATGTCGTCTGGCACCTCTCACCCAGGTTATACCAGATCTGAGTCTCCCATCCCACAGAGGTACAACTGTGGTGCGATGGGGAGCAGGGGCCAGACATGAGGGTGTCTGCGCTGGCTGAGCATGTAAGTCCAGTCGTGGTGATTCCAGGCGAGGAAGAGCCAGAACTTGAACTGGAACCAAAACCACAGCCTTTGCTGATTCCAGAACCCAGCATTACAGAAGAAGCCGATGAAAAAGATTTCTTACGCCAGCAGATCAGGGTATTGTGTACTGAACTGCAGTCCTTCAAGAGCGAAACCCAGAAAGTGGTGGGAGAGAGTGCGTGAGCTCAAAGCTGAGTTGGACAGCGATCACAGCTGTCGGGAGCATGTGCAAGCTGTTTCCCTAGCCCTGCAAGCTGAATTGGATAGGTTGCACCTGCAGCAAGGTGAACAAGTGGCTCACTGAAGCTGAGAAGAAAGTACAGGCAAGTAAGTGAACAGCGGTATGGGAAGATGAAAGAGAAACATACAGAGCTGGTCAAGATACACGCGGAACTATTGTGAAAGAGTGCGGAAGTGTCGAAACTTCTGAGTGAGATTCAAAAGGAAAAGGAACAGAATAAAGGCCAGCAGACAGAACAGGAGCAGGCCTCTGAGCAGGCATACTGCCAAGTATGGCAGCAGGTTAAGGAGCAGGGGATTCAAGCAGAGAAGCTGTTGCAAGAGCTGCACGAGGCCAAAACACATCTCAACTCACCACAACTCTCATCACAGGCAGCCGAGCAGACGAGCGTAACAGCTCAGGATCAGGTGATGGCGTTTGCAGTGACCATAGTGGCTGTTTGCCTGGCTTTTGTCTCATGGATGGTGGAGTACTGTTGCCGGCAACCATGCATACCTGGCAATTATTGCCATCATATTGGTTGTGGTTCAGCCAATCATAGATTTGTTCTGCCCTCGTCCTGGCACACCCAAGAGGTACAGTTTTAACTGTGTCCACTGGGCTGTGGAAATGTCTGCCTGGATTTTCGCTGTGGCCACAGTTTCTCTTGGAGGACGATACAGGCATCAATCAGGAGTGCATGAGAGAACTTTGGATCTACCAGATCCTGGAGGAGGATGCAGGTTTCTGGGAGTGGATGAGAGAACTCTAGGTATACCAGATCCTGGAGGAGGATGCAGGCTTCTGGGAGTGGATGAGAGAACAATGGGTCCACCAGATCCTGGAGGAGGATGCAGGTTTCTGGGAGTGGATGAGAGAACTCTCGGTCTACCAGATCCTGGAGGAGGATACAGGCTTCTGGGAGTGGATAAGAGAACTTTGGGTCTACCAGATCCTGGAGAGGGATGCAGGCATCGAACCTACTGCCCCTCACAAGAAACTTTGTAGATGCAGCTCTTGTGACTAGCCTGGTTCTTTGACATTTCCTCATCGAGGGTGCGCTTGAAGTCGACAATTGCACTCAAACATTAGCCACATTGGTCTACATACTACAAGATTTTAGAATAATAGGAAAATTTAGAAATCAAACAAAAACAAAAAGGGGGTATAGAATCCAGGGAGATCAAAAGCAACAAATCCACAAGGGTGGATTTGAGGGTGCGAAGAAAACTAGAAGGCGTGGATGACACTCCTGGACTTGACTAACCTACGATGACTTGTACTGAGGGTAAGGTGCCTTGATGCTTACTGTCCCAAGGGTTCAGTTTTGCTGGAAATTGGGACATGTGTAATTAGGATGGGAGTGGGTGAGAGTGACCCAAATGTCAGTAAAGGGATCGGTTTGGAAACCAGAATTGTCTTGTGGTGTTGATGTCTGTTATGTGACAAGAATTGAGTTGTGTTTGGAGAATGAATGTGAATTATAACATGTATGCAGGCCATGGCAGTATAGGAACACGATCACCATTTTTGCATTGCACTGTTTGAGAATTGAATGGCAACGGGGGAGGAAATGAGTCGTTGGATTGTCTGGGTGGGTAAGATATGTGGGTCCGCAGGAATGGATAAAGCTCTGGAGGAAGACTGCGGCCCCCCTGAGGTAATTTTTCCTTGGCAGCTGGTAGTGTCTCTCAATGAAGATCTGTCGGAGGGGAGGTGACCAGCGGTAAGGAGACCCCTGGCATCCCAGATGAGGCTGAGAGCCTGGATGGTGCGAAGACCCTCCCCAGCGGGACCCTCCCCAGCGGGAACAGCAAAAGAGCTGTTTGGCTGTCAGGGACCGAATGGTTGAGGGGGGGGGGCAAAGAAGTCGTAAGTCGGGTGACTGGTTTTGTACTGCGGGCACCACAACTGGAAGTGCCCCTACCATCTTTGTTGTCCGGTACCTCCCCGCTGCCTAGTTGAGGATCACACATGTGTGTAATAACATTTAAGCCATTGTCTTGCAGGGTTGGGATGAATGATTGATATTGGGTTTATGTCTGAGTGAGTGAAGGAAGGTTCACTGAATCCATGTCACCAACCTGTACCAGAGAGACAGGGTCCATGGAAATTTGGGATAGGTAAATTGGGATGGCTCCACAGGTAACGTTGGGTATTGTGGCATCCAACAGGGAACGAAGTCTTTCGAAGGGGGTTGTACAAACATTAAAAAGTTTTGGATAAGGTTTTGTCTGTTACCGTATATTTTTGTGTGTGTTTTCTCACATTTTCTACCTGCCCCAGGAGTTAGGAATGAGGAACCAAATAGTTTTTGCAAATATTTGAATTGTTGTGTTCAAGGCGACCCTGCTTACTGAATAAAATAATAACACAACCTCTTTATATTTCTTCATAGATTATTTCTTCATTGATCATTTAATCAATGGAAAAATTATTTACAACAATATCAAAATGATATGTGGCTCAGGAGATGCTCAGACAAGAGCATTAAGAGAGGTTTGTCACTTTATCTCTGCTCAACAATGATACTTAAACCAAGAACTATGTCTCTCTGAAAGGACCGTTTGGACCCCCACCCCCCCCCCCATCTACGTTCTCAACAATCCTCTGGAAGAAGTCCTTTCATTCAAGCTTCTGGTCTCACTGTCTGCCATGATCTTTCCTGGGAAAGCCACATTTCCAACCTGGCCTTCAAGCCAGTCGCCGACTGGAATCCTCTGTCGTGCAAAGTTCTTCCTCGGCCCCCTGAGCTCCTGACTACATACAAAGCTTTCGTCTGCGGTCTGATGGAGGACTGCTCTCCTCTCTTGGCTGGTGTTCCTGCCTCTCACCTTTCTCGGCTTGACGCTGTGGAAATCAAGGCCTTTAGGATCATTGGTATCTCCCGCGGTGAGGCTGAGTCTTTGGGCTTCTCACTCTCTCACCACAGACAGGTCGGTGGTCTTTCTGTCTTCTACCATCTCCTCTTCAGTCTCGCCCCCCTGCCCTGTCTGCGATCTGCCCCCCCCATCCCCCATATTTCCGCAGGGTGCTCAAGGTCCACCAGCAACACCCTTTTGATAAAACTACCAAAATCAAGAATCACTGCTCACTTTAATTCTTTCATTCCTCTTTTTTCCTGCCTTTGGGACAAACTCTCACACAATCTTCAATCCCACTCTTCCCTCCTGGTCTTCAAAACAGCTGTTCACCATCATCTCTTATCTTCCCTCATCCAAAACCATGATCTTTTCCACCCCCGTTAATCCACCCCAAACCCACTTCCTTCAAATTCCCTGCTTTCCTTCCTGAAAGTCCCTGTAGTGTAAGGATCTGAAAGTCCCTGTCGTGTAAGGACCTGAAAGTCCCTGTAGTGTCCATGTTGTTTACCCCATGTACCCCACCCCATCCCTCTCCCTTCCACAGATATCCTCATGTCTCTGTTCCCCACCGTTTTGTGCTTCCCTCTCTCGCCCCATTTATCTCCTGCTCCCCTTGTTATGCATTCTGTGTGTTGGCTCTTATATGAGCCTCGACATTGTATATAAGAAAATCATGGTCTAAGTGGTGTACAGGGAGGTGTCCCCCCCCCAAAAAGAACAAAAATGTATTTGCTTTCTTCTCCGAAACCACACAGAATTTTGATGAAACTTGACCACAACATTCATCATCCGTGATATACCAAAGTTTGTTCACGCTATTTAAAAAATCGGGGCCTACGAGGGTTTATGGAGGGGGGGGGGTAGATTGTCCCCCAAAATAAATATTTGCTATAACATTGGTTTGTTGGTAGATTTTGCTGATTCTGTCCCACATTGACTTCCTCCTCTGTATCATTATTCTACCAGGTGAGTGCTCAGGGGTATTGCCCCTGTATTTGCTCATAGGGCGATCCCCAAAAAGTTGGACATCGAAAAATTTTGATTCCAGGAGTAAAATAGTCAAACAGCCAGGGCTCATAACTTCTGAACTGTTGGATGAAAGTTCGTGAAATTTTGAATATGGATCGAGGGACATTTGTTGAGACTTCATAGTTACCCGCAGCCTCATAATTAGGGACATAGAAAAAATTAGGGACACCGTAAAAGTGGACTTTGGAAAAAAAAATATCAGTTTTTCAGGTGCTCTAATTCTAGAAGAAACTGGCTGAAACATGGAATACCATGTGTAATACAGAGAAACCATTACATTCTTGGGGAAAAATGCCATGAGCATAAAAAAGGCCATTTATATGGTATGTGCCATGTGGCAAACTATAGAAAAGAAGGGACATTCTTGGGAAAAAACGCCAGGGGCATAGAAAAGGCCTCTTTATCAAGGGAGGCATGAAGTGCCCCTCCCTTTATATGGGACAGTTTCTCTGCATGCAACTTTATTGAACACAGGGACTGAAAATTTGTTTCTCAGCTTCCACTGGACGAAATTGGCTGCAAGTTTCAGAAGGAAATCATTTGTACATCGAGGTAATGTGTTCCAAATTTCAGCAACGTCCGTTTCGCATTCTTGAGTTTTTAACAAAAACCCTCGAAAATCACGTTGGTGTCCATCTGTTCGTCCGTCCATCCGCCCGAAATGTGTTGGTGCTCATATCTCAAAGGCCATACATTCAAACGAGCTGAAACGTGGAATATACATCGGACAACTATCTAATTAATGGCTTTCGAAACAAATTCCACCTAAGTTCCATAGTTTTTGCTCATTAGCTATTCGCGTGAGTTAATTTCTTGTGCGGTACAAGTGTGCAACGACGGTGTTGTTCGAAGCAGAGACTCCTGCAGCAATCAAGGGAAATGCGAAGCACACCTCCCTTTATACTGAACTCCCTTCGGGGGCCGGGGAGGGGGGTTGCCCCCAAAATAGGTATTTACTTTGTTCTCTGAAACCACACACACAATTTTGATGAAACGACCACAACCTTCATCACCCATGATATACCAAAGTAAAAAATTGGGGTTCAAGGCCGGGGTTTACTTGGTTCCTCCTAAGACCACAAGGGTAGTACAGAATCACACGACATTTTTTGAATGTGCCATATTTTCTATCGTCTGGCATTTTCCACAAGCCATGAATGTCCCTTCTTTTCCATAGGTTCACATTTTCACAAACCATGGAATGTCCCTTCTTTCCATAGGTTCACATTTTCACAAGCCATGGAATGTCCCTTCTTTTCCATAGGTTCACATTTTCCACAAGCTATGAATGTTCCTTCTTTTCTATTATTTGCACAATGGCAATCACCATATGACATACCATATATAGGGGCCTTTTCTATGCCCCTGGCATTTTTCCCAATAATTGATGATGTCGGCGTCATGTCTTGGGGGGGGTTAGTGTGCTTCTTTGGTTGACTTTAATGTTCCTGGCTGCAAACCTCTTGACTGGTGATCAGCAGGGCAGAGACAATGTGCTCACGTGGCAGGCGACACTTGTTGCTGGCAGGTCGTGCAGCAAGCACTGTGATTGGACTCCATTTGTGCCCTGTTGCCATGTCAAGTTGGAGGTTTCGATATCATATATCTCTACGAATACATGTCAGTGTGTGTGTGTGTGTGTGTGTCAGTGTGTGTGTCAGTGTGTGTGTCAGTGTGTGTCCATGTGTCTCCTCCATAACTCTAAAACCATAAAACCTAGCAAACTGAAACATTGCATGCACACTAAGAAAACTCCAAGGAAGTGCATGACTGAAAATTGGGTGATTGGGTTAATTAAAACACTCCTTTTGAAGATAATTAACGGCCTTATTTAATTATATCCTTTATCAGGAGATCCTCGGCCACCTCGCTCTCTGGGGTCTTAAGGCGTATCCAAGGAAACCTCGCTGGGATCTGAAGCCGCCATGTTTTTTGGCCTGCTCAACCTTGCCTTGACTTGGTACAGGCCGCAATGATTTCTTAACGATTAAGTTTTTTTTTCACTTTCCTCACTCATATTATCAAATGTCTCTTCATCAAAGCTACGAATTGCTGTACACATTGCAATGCTTATAAATGGCCCCGAGACGTCAGCATCCGTTGCTTTAGTTCATTTCTGCACACGCGATCACCATGAGTATCTCTTAAATTAAGGAGAATTACAAAATTTAAGCTCCAGAATCGAACTTACAAGCAGTTCGACTCCTAGAAAAGTGTTAATTTTTCCGATTTGTACATATTTGACATTTCGGGCATCTGCGCGGAGGTGTATGTTTAATATTGTTATGAATTCGCGCCCGCCGGCGTGCGATCGGCCGCGTACCTCCAATCGCAACCGCGTCGCCAGGACGGACAATTCAGTCGTGACCCTCCTGGAACTACCGCCAGGAACCAGTCACGGGTGGGGGTTTAACCTCACCACAGCCAGTCCGCATTCTACCCCGGCGAAATAGGGTGAATCGCCGAATGTCGATATACCTAAGTACCCGCGCGGGTAACCTACCGAGGGGCTGCACCGTGCCGCAGGTCGGCCTGGGACACGAAACCGCTTAAGCGGTCCGTTCCGTACTACAGTGATAACCGAGCGGTGTTATCGCCGACCTCGACGGATCCGATTCCCTTTCCCGGGCGTTCAAAACCCACTACTCATTCAACGATGCAAGATGGCTTTTCTAAAGGGAAATAGGACACGACGAACGGGGTACATTGCACACAAGGACATTTATTCACTACACACACATCACAAGCAAGGCAGTCATGCAATGTGCAAGCAAGAAACAAAAGCGATACCACCGACTACGAGCAATGTACAGTCACAGTCACTTATACTGGTCTACTTACAGGGACACGGCGCCACAGCAGTCATA
>CM068952.1:174593208-174609699 GCA_035128595.1 Eptatretus atami | reverse complement strand
TATATACTTACCGCCCACCCATAAAGAAAAAAAAAAAAACTTGCTGCAACCAGACTGATGAAGTCATCAATTCCACCCCCACAAAAACAATTTCAGCCCTAGGGATTACCATTTAAAATTTCATTCTGACTCAGATAATGACATCATCAAAAAATTACACCTATTCCATGAGGGAGTATTGACAATCGTTCCAAGTGTTCAATTTTCCATGGAGCGGTTTCGGAGATGAGGTCAAAAGTTTTTCGCTTCGTTCCAAACACTTTCGCACATTCACAGTGACCGTATGGCCGAAATAATTTAATATTTAAACATTCTTACATGAGTAGTCACACAGATACGGTGAAAATTGTGTCCATCGGCGAAGCAGATTCAAGGGACAAAGAAGGAAACAGACAACTAGAAAAGGGCAACTCTTGTAGAGCAACATTACCTCCGCCACTAATGCCTGATCCACGTAGAACATATCGGGGCCCAATGACAATTTTTGAAATATCATGCAGATTATCGCTTTTGACCCCATGTCCTCAAATGGTTGAAAAAATACACTTATAAAAATTAAATCCTCGTATCCAGTTGCAAGATTGGATCTTCACCAAAATTGAATCAATTGCTGCCTTGCAAAACACCCAACCTACCCACCAAGTTCCATGTCGAATCCATTCCAAGAACTTTTGTGAGATATCTGCTTATATATTAGTTGAACCGCTATCTCTCGATGGTAAAGAATCACAGTTTATAAAAAATTATCACATCCGATATTACAAAATTGAGTTGACTTCTTCCTTATCACACAACCGTGTCCACCAAAAGTGTTCGTTACCGAATCCGTCCACAACTTTTTGAGATAGATCCGTGCCAACTTATATCATTTGTTGGCTCTCTCAATGGTAAGAATCACTTTTAAAATTCTAGTAGTCAGATCCGGAATTCCGGATCTTCACAAAAATCTAATCAGTTCGTCCTTGCCACCACACCAGCTACCCACCAAATTCTCATCCAGATCGTCAACAAACTTTTTTTGAGATATCCTGCACCAAACGAAACAGAGCAGACAGAGGACTGGAGGTAATGAAACATAACCTCTTTCACCTTTGGTGGCAGAGGTAAAAACAAAACAGCGAGCCCAATGCTCCCCAGATTTGCATATATGGGGTTCAATCATTGGGCACAAAAAAAAAAACCCTCCTTCCGACAGGTGTATGTGTTCGAGATTACTGAAATATTTGAGAGGAAAATAAACAACAACAGCAACAACACAAGCACACATGCACGCCAGCAGCGGCGGCACGTTGGCTAATGGGTAGAGATGAGGGTTGGGATCCGAGAATCCCGGATCGAATACGAATACAGAACCCTGTTATCGCACGCAGACGACATCGTTCAAACCCACTCGGCTGTTGATTAATACCAGGTGGGGTTGTGACTCTGCCTGTCATCCTCCCGAGGGGGCAAGATAGTACCAGCTTGCTGGTATCCTGGTCGGAGTGCTCCCGTCCCGCAGGATGTCCCCAATAGCCAAGGAGACTGCTTAGGCAGCACCAACGCTCTGCACAGAGTATGGTCCGATGGATGGATGGATGGATATATCTATTATAATCAACTATTAATGTAAAACTAACATTTGAGATTTGGAAAAAAAAAGTTTAAATTCAGGCCAAATGTTCACAGTAATAACGGTATCGTGTGAGTTTCGGCCACGTCCCCTCCTCCAAAGTGACAGGCTTCACCTTCAGTGGAAGTGTTGCCCGTTGGAGGACCTAAAGTAGAAAAGTAATTCCTCAAAAGAGACTGAATTCCTCCTCCCCCCCCCAAAAAAAAATTTCTGGTGGGGAAGACCCCCCCCCCACATTAAAGGGAGAGGGGTGTACCCCTCCCTGATCCTCCTTCAGAGACGAATGTCTCTGCGAAAACTGCTGGAAGGAAAACCAAACCGGTATTAAATAACTATGTACAGTACTGTGGTCCAAACTTTATGTTAATTAAAAGGAAAAATAAAACGCTCTCATATCCGAGAGCCTCCAATAAAAGAACCACGGTCACCGTGTACCCATCAGAAGAGCTGCGCATCATCGCACCCGAATCTTACTCACGTCGACTCGTATCTTCTCAGGCTCGAGTCGAAAAATGCCATTTGTCATTGCTTGGATTGAACATTCTACTCCAGGCATCCGGCAGGAGCTGAAGCGACGAGAGGCCCATAGGTGACAACACACGCGACGCCTTGGGTGCGGAGATAGTTTGTGGTGCAAGGGAACGGCCGCATGTACGCGGCGGACGGGACAGGATACAGAACCTGGTTACCCGCACGCACACCCTCACTCGTCCTCCTCATGATATACCGTAAACCGCTCCGTCTCCTTCCTTCCGTCCTTCGTTCCGTCCTCCTTCCCGGAAACGGCTCCGGATTGGTCAAGGCGACAACAACGGCAAACCGCTGTAACGACGCCTTTCGAACGCGATTTTCCGCCTTTGATTGGCTGACACGACGGTGAAGTCGAGCGCTTGGAAGAGAAGATTATAACAACTTTTTTTTATTTCCTCTACTCTAAGCTGACGTCGTTTATTTCGTCATAAATGTCTCCATATTAATCGCTAAATAACGGCATGTGGGGGAAAAATAGCAAACAATTGTTGCTCTCTATCGCGACCTATGCTGCTGCGGTCAACGACACAGGACAAAAGTGAACAACGACGACACCACACAAAATCACACAAACAACAAACACACACACGCGCACACAAAATCAAACACAAACAACACACAACACACAAAACACACACAAAATCAAACACAACACACACACCACAACACACACACACACACACACACAAACAAACACAAACACACACACACAAACACCCACAAAACACGACGCACACAACAACAAATCAAACACAAACACACACACACACAACACAAAATCAAACACAAAACCACACACACACACACAAAATCAAACAACAAAACACACACACACACCACACAAAATCAAACACCACACACCAAATCCAAACACAACACAAAACACAAACACACACACAAACACACACCAACACACGCACACACACACAAACACGCGCACACACACACACACAAAACACAACAAAAACACACACAAACGCGCACACACACACACAACACACCAATCAAACACAAACACAACACACACACAAACACACAACGAACACACGCAACACACAAAAACCAAACACAAACACACACAACGCGCACACACACACACAAAATCAAACAACAAAACACACACACACACACAAACAAATCAAACAAACACACACACCACCACACACCAAATCAAACACAAACACAAACACACAACACACACAAATCAAACACAACACACACACACACACACACACCACCAAACAGAACACAAACACAACACACACACACACACGAACACACGCACACACACACACACAAACACACCACAACACACACCAACACGCGCACACACACACACACAAAATCAAAACACAAACAACACACACACAAACACAAAATCAAAACACAACACACACAGCACACACACACCAAATGCAAACACAAACACAAAACAAACGCACACAGCACACACACACACACAAAATCAAACACAAACACAACACACAAAATCAAACACAAACACACACACAACACACACACACACAAATCAACAACAAACACACAAAATCAAACACAAAGCACACAAACGCGGCACACCAAAATCAAACACAAACACAACACACAAACACACACAAACATCACACCAAACACACAAAACAACACCACAACACCACAAAACAAACACAACACACACGACACAAACACCCACAACACGCGCACACAACACACACAAAATCAAACACAACACACACACTACACACCACACACAAAATCAAACACAATACACAACACGACACACAAAATCAAACACAAACACACACACACACACACACACACACAAAATCAACACACACACCAAATCAAACAAAACGATCTTAAAAAAACACACAAACACAGCCGTATCTCACACAAGACACACATCAAGCAGCGCACGTACACTAACACGGCACAACATCATTACCACACCAAAACAACCAACCCACTCAACGCGCACACCACACACCATTCACCAGAATCTGACACAAACGCACAAACTACTCAACAACGAAACACGCACCATCACAAAAACACAACACAACGAACGCACACACACATACAATCAAAGTACGTAAAACACACTACATACACGACTAAAATCATAATTCAAATCAGACCCAACACCACCAACGCAACACAAAACACACACACAACAAAACAACACAGCAACACACACACACACACAGACACAACACATGTAATCACCCACAATCAATACACAACTACAACCACACACACACACATCTTAACAACACAACATACACATACGCACTAACCAATCTACCAACCATCAAAACATCATACACCAAAACACACACAAACACGCGCAACAACCCAACGAACTAAAAACATCACAACACAAACACACACACATCACCGACCCTAGCAAACTTACGACACAACACACCCCAATACACAAACACAGACACCACGACACACACACAACTCGCAAGCACAACCAACATAAATCACAAACAGACACAACGCGAACACCACACACACACACACAACAAATCAACACAAACAACACAAAACACCAAGAATCAAAAACAAACAAAACACACACACCACGACACACACCACTAGAATCATAACACAAAACAACACTAATCAAAACAACAAACACACACACAACCAAATCACAACCACAACACCACACACACCACACACAACACACAACACAAACAAACAACAAACACACAAATCAACCAAAAACCAACACACACACAACGCGATCACAAGTCACGAGAATCACAACACACAACAGCAGCCACACACACACAACACACACACAAAAACCAAACACCAAACACACAAACTCAAACACAAACACACAAAACACACACGTGTGTGTGTGTTTGTGTTTGATTTTGTGTGTGTTCGTCGTTGTTCACTTTTGTCCTGTGTCTGTTGACCGCAGCAGCATAGGTCGCGATAGAGAGCAACAATTGTTTGCTATTTTCCCCCAACATGCCGTTATTTAGCGATTAATATGCGAACATTTATGACGAAATAACGACGTCAGCTTAGAGTAGAGGAAATAAAAAATTGTTATAATTTTCTCAAGCGCTCGACTTCACCGTCGTGTCAGCCAATCAAAGGCGGGAAAATCGCGTTCGAAAGGCGTCGTTACAGCGGTTGCCGTTGTTGTCGCCTTGACCAATCCGGAGCCGTTTTCCGGGAAGGGGACGGACGGACGGACGGACGGAAGGAAGGAGACGGAGCGGTTTACGGTGATATCATGAGGAGGACGAGTGAGGGTGTGCGTGCGGTAACAGGGTTCTGTATCCGTCCGTCCGTCCGTACATGCGGCCGTTCCCTTGCACCACAATGACTCTCCGCACTCAAGGCCGTGTGTTGTCCACCTATGGGGCCTCTCGTCGCTTTCAGCTCCTGCCGGATGCCTGGAGTAGAATGTTCAATCCAAGCAATGACAAAATGGATTTGTTCGACTCGAGCACTGAGAAGATATCGGAGTCGACGATGATGCGCAGCTCTTCTGATGGGTACACGGTGACCGTGGTTATCTTTATTGGAGGCCTCGGATGAGAGGCGTTTTTATTTCCTTTTAATTAACATAAAGTTTGGCACAACTGTACACTTTAATACCGAGTTTGGTTTCCTTCCAGCAGTTTTCGCAAGAGCATTCGTCTCTGAAGGAGGATCAGGGAGGGTACACCCCTCCCTTTAATGTGGGGGGGGGGGTCTTGCACCAGAAATTTTTTTTTGGGGGGGGGAGGAATTTCTAGCTTTTGAGGAATTACTTTTCTACTTTAGGCTCCAACGGGCACACATTCCATGAAGGTGGAGCCTGTCACTTTGGAGGAGGGACGTGGCCGAAACTCACGGATACCGATTACTGTGACATTTTGCCTGAATTTAAACATTTTTTTTCAAAATCTCAAATGTTTAGTTTTACATTAATAGTTGATGATATAGATATATCCATCCATCCTACATCCTCGGGACCATACTCTGTGCAGAGCGTTGGTGCTGCCTAAGCAGTCTCCTTGGCTATTGGGGACAATCCTGGACGGGACGGCACTCCGACACAGGATACCAGCAAGCTGGTACTCATTTTGCCCACCTCGGGAGGATGACAGGCAGAGTCAACCCCACCTGGTATTAATTCAACAGCCGAGTGGGATTTGAACGATGTCGTCTGCGTGCGATAACAGGGTTCTGTATTCGTATTCGATCCGGGATTCTCGGATCCCAAGCCCATCATCCTAACCATTAAGCCAACGTGCGCGCGTGCGTGCGTGCGTGCATGTGCTTGTGTGTTGCTGTTAGTTTATTTTCCTCTCAAATATTTCAGTAATCTCGAACACATACACCTGTCGGGAAGGAGGGTTTTTTTTGTGCCCATGATCTGAACCCCATATATGCAAAATCTGGGAGGGATTGGGCTCGCTGTTTTTGTTTTTACCTCTGCCACCAAAGGTGAAAGAGGTTATGTTTTCATTCCTCTCTGTCTGTCTTTGTTTGTGTGCAGGATATCTCAAAAAAAGTTGTTGACGGATCTGGATGAAATTTGGTGGGTAGGTTGGGTGTGTGGCAAGGACGAACTGATTAGATTTTTGTGAAGATCCGGATCCGGATCTGACTACTAGAATTTTAAAAGTGTATCTTCACCATTGAGAGAGCCAAAAATGATATATTGCACGATATCTCAAAAAGTTGTGGACGGATTCGGACGAAACTTGGTGGACACGGTTGTGTGATAAGGAAGAATCAACTCAATTTTGGTAAATATCTGGATGTGATAATTTTTTTACGTGATTCTTCACCATTGAGAGATAGGGTTCAACTAATATATA
The DNA here is from genome assembly GCA_035128595.1 of Eptatretus atami. NCBI lineage: Eukaryota > Metazoa > Chordata > Myxini > Myxiniformes > Myxinidae > Eptatretus > Eptatretus atami. The sequence goes on along the minus strand of CM068952.1, from coordinate 174,602,718 downwards.
GCATGATATCCCAAAAAGTTCTGGATGGATTCGAATGAAACTTGGTGGGTGGTTGGGTGTTTGATAAGGCAGAATTGATTCAATTTTGGTGAAGATCCAGATCTGCAACTGGATACAAGGATTATTTAATTTTTTAAGTGATTTTTCACCATTGAGAGATGGGGTCAAAAGCGATATATTGCATGATATTTCAAAAATGTATGGGGCCCGATATGTTCTCATGGATCAGGCATTACGTGGCGGAGGTATGTTGCTCTACCAAGTGCCCTTCTAGTTGTCTGTTTTCTTTGCAATTGCTTCGCCGATGGACACAATTTTCACCATTGGTGTGACTACTCATGTAGAATGTTTAAATTATAATTATTTCGTCATAGGTCACTTGATGTGGCAGCAGTGTTTGAAGAAAGGAAAAACTTTTGACCTCTATCTCCGAAACCGCTCCATGGAAAAAATTGATACTTGGAACATGTCAATTACTCCCCATGGAAAATAGGTGTAATTTTTTTGATGATGTCATTTATCTGATCAGAATGAGAAATTTTAATGGTAATCTAGGGCTAAATTGTTTTTGGGGGGTGGAATTGATGACTTCATCAGTCACATGGTTTGGCAGCCAAGTTTTTTTTTTTTTCTTTATGTGGGCGGAAGTATATTTGGCAATGTGGAAGAGTGCCCTTCTAGTTTTCTATGATTTTCAGATGTACACACACATGTATACAGAGATTTTTCATGTGGGGGAGGGGGGGGATAAATGATGAGCCATGTGGGGGGGAGGGGGGGGGATAAATGATGAGCCATGTGAGGAGAGGTGCGGGTGAGCATTCGTCGTGCGACTAACAAAATCATGATTGCGTCTCAGTAACCCAGTCCTGAGAAGGAAAGAGGGCTTAATTGGTGAGTACTCTTGTGCGTTCCAAGTGAAGGAATTGGAAGAAATTGCCAGCGATAGTGTGTTGACCGGCACTTCCAGGAAACTCTGTGGCTTATCAACTGCACCACAGCACCAGCCTGTTCGTCCTCGATAGGTTCAGCTTTGACTGATTTTTGTGTTTTCCCAGATGCGTACCAGCACTGAGGCCTTCAATTCTCGAGCTTATAAGGTTCCTGGGGAGGCGTGGTTCTGGGGCCCGCCCCTCAATTGTGGCTTGAGCTTTGTGGGCGCTGCCTCCTAACTGGTGTGTTCCTTTCCCCATGGGATAACCATTGCCTGAACTCAGACCGTTGCTGGAGGCCTGACCATCTGCCGGTGCTTTGCTATGCTGTTTCTTCATTGTTGAAGAGATTCCCAATTCCGGTCTGCTCCGCTTCATGCCAGTGCTGTTTTTGGTTCAAGAAAAAATATTTTCACGAAAAAAATAAGTGACCACTATATTCGTTATTGTTGTGTCTGTGTGTCTGTCTGTCTGTCCCGAGCATAGCTCCGTGTGTTTTGATCTGATCCGATAAAATTTGGTGGGAGGTTTATATCATGATCTAGTTGTGTTTTCCTAGAAATGGGCTGGTCCGCCCATATATGGCGGAGCCACGCCCAAAAACATGTGTTTTGTAGGGGTAGCCGATTTCAATTTGCATCTTCTCCAGGGGTTGTCGAATCTGACAGGGGTTTCGGTATTTGGTTAGCCCAATGCACCTGCATAGCCCCACGGAGCTCGATTTTTTTTCATTTTAGTCCCAAGTCAAGGTCACAAGGTCACGAACTTAGAAAATTGCGAATTTTGACATAAAAAATTTCTTCTCCGAGGGCTTGTCGAATCTGGCAGGGTTTCGGTATTTGGTAGCCCAATGGCACCTGCATAGCCCCACAGAGCTCGATTTTTCATTTTCGTCCCAAGGTCAAGGTCAAGGTCACAAAGTCACGAACTTAGAAAATTTTGACATAAAAAAATCATACGACCGCCCAAACTTTGAGAGCTACGATGACAATATTTTTATGCATAATCTTGAGGTCATTCCCCACTAGAGTCTTGAAACCATTTTGCTCTATCTCGAACACCTTGCCCGTGGCGCCCCCTTCACGTTGTTTTTACGCTGATTTCATCAAAGTATGGATAATCCGAGGAGTGCGAAATGCCATATAGCCTATATGATCGTTATATGTTCCTGGAATGTTCCAGAGAAGTTTGCACCAAAGGTCATGATCCTTGACCTATGACCTTTATAGTTCACAAAGGTCAAATTTTCAAAGTTGTGGAATCGAACCGGGGTTTTCGACCTTCTTCGACAACTAACTCCAATAAGCTATAGCACATATCCTGTTTCCTTATTTTAATGTCCACAACATTGTTTTGTATCTTTAAAGTTATAATGCAAAGGTCAAATTTTTAAGTTGTGAACGAAACCGGTGTTTCGACATTTTGCAGCTAATAACCTGTCACCCGTACCACATCATGTTGATCATTTTTATAACTTGCCGTCAAAAATTATCACATTGTCTCATCCTTGACTTCTGAAACAATCTACATCGTCAAATACCGCTCGTGAACCATCGTCTTCAGACTTGTATTAGATTTGCAATGAGTTGTAATGTGGTCTTTGTGAAGACAAAGACAAACAACGCAATTCCCTTCCCACTGATATTAGGGCAGAGTTGATGTTAGGGCCACGCAACACGAGATGATGAGGGGCCCCCACACCACCGATCGTGGTTCACAATCTTTTGAGACGGCCCCCGGGTGTGGGGGTGGGGGGGTGTATGTGTATGTATATGTATATATTGTTACGGTTCTAGGAACCGTACGCATACAACATACAGGTGTCCTAAGTCAGTTATGCCGTTAAGTATATGTGTAGACAGAACCCCTCCTTGTGTGTAGTGGGTATTTCGAAGGGGTGCGTTGTGATGTCTTTTTTTGTGTGTGTTTGTGTGTTGATTTTGTGTTTGTTGTGTGTGTTGTGTGTTGTGATTTGATTTTCGTGTGTGTGTGTGTGCGCGTGTTGTGGTGTTGCGTGTGTTGTGTGTGTGTGTGCGGTGTGTTCGTGTGTGTGTGTGTGTGTTTGTGTTTGTGTGGTTGATTTGTTGTGTGTGTGTGTGTGTGTGTGTTGTTGTTTGATTTTGTGTGTGTGTGTCGCTGTTTTGTTTGTGTTTGATTTGGTGTGTGGTGTGTGTGTGTTGTGTTCTGATTTTTGTGTGTGTGTGTGTGTTTGTGTTTGATTTTGCGTGTGTGTGTGCGCCGTTTGTGTGTGTTTGTGTTGTTTGTGTTGTAGCGTGTTCGTGTGTTTTAGTGTGTGTTGGTTGTGTTTGTGTTTTGATTTGGTGTGTGTGTGTGTGTGCGCGTTTGTGTGTGTTTGTGTTTTGTTTTGTGTGTGTGTGTGTGTGCCGTGTTGTGTTGTGGTGCGTGTGTTTGTGTGTGTTGTGTGGTGTTTGTGTTTGTATGTTTGTGTTTGTTGATTGGGTGTGTGTGTTTGATTTTGTGTGTCGTGTGTGTGTGTTGGTGTTTTGGTGTTTTGATTTGTTGTTGTGTGTGTGTTTGTGTTTTGATTTTGTCGTGTGGTGTGTGTGTTGTTTGTTGTTTTGATTTTGTGTGTGTGTCGTGCGCAGTGTTTGTGGTGTTTGTGTGTGTGGTTTTGTGTTTGTTTTTGATGTGTGCTGTGTGTGTGTGTGTTTGTTTGAGTTGTGTGTGTTTGTGTCTTGTGTGTGTTGTGTTGATTTTGTGTGGCCTGCTGTGGTGTGTGTTGTTTGATTTTGTTGTGGTGTTGATGGTGTGTGTGTGTGTTGTGTGTGTTTGTGTGATTTTGTGTTTGTGTTGTGTTTGATTTTTGTATCTGTGTGTTGTGTGTTGCGTGTTGCGTTTGTGTTTGTGTTTGTGTTTGATTGGCTGTGTGTGTGTGGTTTGTGTGTGTTCGATTTGTGTTTCGTGTGTGTGTGTGTGTGTTTGTGTTTGATTTGTGTGTGTGTGAATCGTGCGCGTGTTTTGTGTGTTTGGTGTGTTTTGTGTGTGTCTATGTGTGCGTGTGTTCTTGTGTGGTGTGTGTTTGTGTTGTGTTTGAATTGGTGTGTGTGGTGTGTTGTGTGTTTGTGTTTGATTTTGTGTGTGTGTGTGTGTTTGTGTTGTGTTGATTTGGTGATGTGTGTGTGTGTGTGTTTGTGTTTGATTTGTGTGTGGTGTGTGTTTGTGTTGATTTTGTCGTGGTGGTGCACGGGGGTTTTTTGTTGTTGTGTTTGTGTTTGTTTTTGTGTGTGTGCGTGTGTTCGTGTGTGTTGGGTGTTGTGTTTGTGTTTTGTGTTTGATTTGGTGTGTGTGTGTGTGTCGTGGCGCGTTGTGTGTGTTTGTGTTTGTTTTTGTAGTGTGTGTGTGTGCGCGTGTTTGGTGTGTGTGCGTGTTGTTTGTGTGGTTGTGGTGTGGTTTGTCGTTTGTGTTTGTGTTTGATTTGGTGGTGTGTGTGCTTTGATTTTGTGTGTGTGTGTGTGTGTGTGTTTGTGTTGATTTTGTGTGTGTTGTGTGTTGGTTGTTTGATTTCGCTGTGGTGTGTTTGTGTGTGTGTTTGTGTTTTGATTTTGTGTGTGTGTGTGCGCGTGTTTGTGGGTGTTTGTTGTGTGTGTTGTGTGTTTGTGTGTGTTGTGTGTGTGTGTGTGTGTGTGTTTGTGTTTGGATTTTGTGTGTGTTTGTGTGTGTTGTTTGTGTTTGATTTTGTGTGCGCGGTGTGTGTGTATGTGTTTGATTTTGCTGTGTGTTCGTCGTTGTTCACTTTTGTCCTTGTGTCTGTTCGACCGCAGCAGCATAGGTCGCGATAAGAGCAACAATGTTTGACTTATTTTCCCCCCAACATGCCTGTTATTTAGCGATTAATATGCGAACATTTATGACGAAATACGACGTCAGCTTAGAGTAGTAGAGAAATAAAAAAATTGTTATATCTTCTCAAGCGCTCGACTTCACCTTCGTGTCAGCCAATCAAGGCGGGAAATCGCAGTTCGAAAGGCGTCGTTACAGCGGTTCCGTTGTTGTCGCACTTGACCAATCCGGAGCCGTTTTCCGGGAAGGACGGTGACGGACGGAAGACGGAAGGAAGGAGACGGAGCGGTTTAGGTGTATCATTGAGGAGGACGAGTGAGGGGTGCGTCGGCTACAGGTTCTGTTATCCGTCGCCACGTCCGTTACATTGCGGCGTCCCTTGACCACAAGGACTCTCCGCACTCAAGCCGTGTGTTGTCCACCTATGGGCTCTCTCGTCGCTTTCAGCTCCTGCCGGATGCCTGGAGGTAGATTGTTCAATCCAAGCAATGACAAAATGCGATTTGTTCGACTCGAGCACTGAGAAAGATATCGGGTGCGATTGATCGCAGCTCTTCTGATGGGTAACACGGTTGACTGGTTATCTTTATTTGGAGGCTCTCGGAATGAGAGCGTTTTATTTCCTTAATAACATAAAGTTTGACCACAGTACTGTACACGATTTAATACCCGAGTTTGGTTCCTTCCAGCAGTTTTCGGCCAAGAGACATTTCGTCTCTGATAGGAGGATCACGGGAGGGGTACACCCCTCCTTTAATGTGGGGGGGGGGGGTCTTTGCACCAGAAATTTTTTTTTTGGGGGGGGGGAGAATTTCTAGGCTTTTGGAGGAATTACTTTATCTACTTTAGGCCTCCAACGGGCACACATTCCATGAAGGTGGAGCCTGTCACTTTGGAGGAGGGGCCACGTGGCCGAAACTCACGATACCGATTACATTGACATTTTGCCTGATTTTAACATTTTCCAAAATCTCAAATGTTTAGTTTTTACATTTAATAGTTGATGATATAGATATATCCATTCCATCCATCCATCGGACCATACTCTGTGAGAGCGTTGGTGCTGCCTAAGCAGCTCTGGCTATTGGGGACAATCCTGGACGGGACGGCACTCCGACACAGGTACCAGCAAGGCTGGTACTCATTTTGCCCCACCTCGGGAGGCATACAGGCAGAGTCAAACCCCACCTGGGTATTAAATCAACAGCCGAGTGGGATTTGAACGATTGTCGTCTGCGTGCGATACAGGGTTCTGTATTCGTATCGATCCGGGATTCTCGGATCCCAAGCATCATCCTAACCATTAAGCCACGTGCGCGCGTGCGTGCATGTGCTTGTGTGTTTGCTGTTAGTTTATTTTCCTCTCAAATATTTCCAAGTAATCTCGAACACATACACCTTGTCGGGAGGAGGGTTTTTTTTGTGCCCATGATCTGAACCCCATATATGCAAAATTGGAGGCATTGGGCTCCTGCTGTTTTTGTTTTTACCTCTTGCCACCAAGGTGAAAGAGGTATGTTTTCATTCCCTCCTGTCTGTTCTTGTTTGTGTGCGGATATCTCAAAAAAGTTGTGACGGATCTTGGATTGAAATTTGAGTGGGTAGGTTGGTGTGTGTGGCAAGGACGAACTGATTAGATTTTTGTGAAGATCGGAATCGCGATCTTGACTACTTAGAATTTAAAAGTGATTCTTTCACCATGAGAGAGCCAAAAATGATATATTGCACGATATCTCAAAAAGTTGTGGACGGATTCGGAACGAATCCTTGGTGGACAACGGTTGTGTGATAAGGAAGAATCAACTCAATTTTGGTAAATTATTCTGGATGTGATTAATTTTTTACGTGATTCTTCACCATATGGAAGATAGGTTCAACTAAATATATAGCATGATATCCCAAAAAGTTCTGGATGGATTCGAATGGAACTTGGTGGGGTGGTTGGGTGTTTGGACAAGCAGAATTGATTCAATTTTTGGGTGAAGATCCAGGATCTGCCAACTGGATACGAGGATTATTTAATTTGTTAAGTGATTTATTCACCATGAGAGATGGGGTCAAAAGCGATATCTTGCATATATTTCAAAAATGTATTGGGCCCGATATGTTCTTCGTGGATCAGGCATTACGTGGCGGAGTATTGTGCTTTCTACCAAGTGCCCTCTAGTTTGTCTGTTTTCTTTTGCAATGCTTCGCGATTGACACAATTATTCACCCAATTGGAGTGTGACTACTCATGTAGAATGTTTTAAATTATATTATTTTCGCCATAGGTCACTTGATGTGGCAGCATTTTTGAAGAAGGAAAAAACTTTTGACCTCTATTCTCCGAAACCCCTCCATGCGAAAAAATTGAACTTGGAACATGTCAATTACTCCCCATGGAAATTAGTGTAATTTTTGATGAATTCATTTATCTGAATCAGAATGAGAAATTTTAATGGTAAATCTAGGGCTAAATTGTTTTTTGGGGGGTGGAAATTGAATGACTTCATCAGTCACATGGTTTGGCAGCCAAGTTTTTTTTTTTTTTCTTTATGTGGCGGATAGTATATTGGAATGTTGGAAGAGTGCCCTTCTGGTTTTCTATGATTTTCAGATGTAACCACACACATGTATACAGAGAATTTCATGTGGGGGGAGGGGGGGATAAATGATGCAGCCATGTGGGGAGGGGGGGGATAAAATGATGAGCCATGTGAGGAGAGGTGCGGGTGAGCATTCGTTCGTGCCGACTAACAAAATCATGATTGCGTCTCAGTAACCCAGTCCTGAGAAGGAAAGAGGCTGAATTGTGTGAGTACTCTGTGCGTTCCAAGTGAAGGAATGGAAGAAATTGCCAGCGATAGTTGCGTTGACCGGCACTTCCAGGAAACTCTGTGGCTTTATCAACTGCACCACAGCACCAGCCTGTTCGTCCTCGATATGTTTCAGCTTTGACTATTTTTGTTTTCCCAGATGCGTACCAGCACTTGAGGCCTTAATTCTCGAGCTTATGTGTTCTGGGGCCGCCCCTCCCAATGTGGGCTTGAGCTTGTGGGCGCGCGCCTCCTAACTGGTGTGGTTTCCGTTTCCCCATGGGATAACCATTGCCTGGAACTCAAGGACCGTTGCTGGAAGGCCTGACCCATCTGCCGCGTGCTTTGCTTCTGTTTCTTGATGTTGAAGAGATTCCCAATTCTGGTCTTGCTCCGCTTCATGCCCAGTTGCTGTTTTGGTTCAAGAAAAAATATTCACGAAAAAAATAAGTGACCACTATATCGTTATTGTTGTGTGTCTGTCTGTCTGTCCCAGCATAGCTCCGTGCTGTTTTTGATCTGATCCCGATAAAAATTTTTGGTGGGAGTTATATCATGATCTAGTTGTGTTTTCCTGAAAATGGGACGGTCTGGCGCCCCATAATGGCGGAGCCACGCCCAAAAAACATGTTGTTTAGGGGGTAGCCGATTTCAATTGCATCTTCTCAAGGGGTTTGGTCGAATCTGACAGGGGTTTCGCGTATTGGTAGCCCAATGCACCTGCATAGCCCACGGAGCTCGATTTTTTTCATTTTAGTCCAGCAAGGTCACAAGGTCACGACTTAAAAATTGCGAATTTTGACATAAAAAAATTTCTTCTCCGAGGGGCTTCGAATTCTGGCAGGGTTTCGGTATTTGGTTTAGGCCAACTGGCACCTGCATAGCCCCCACAAGCTCGATTTTTCTATTTCGTTCCCAGGTCAGGTCAAGGTACAGTCACGAACTTAGCAAAATTTTGACATAGAAAAATCATACGACGCCCCAAACTTTGGAGAGCTACGATGACAATTATTTTTTATGCATATTCTTGAGTCATTCCCCACCTAGAGGTCTTGAAACATTTTGTCTATCTCGAACACCTTGCCCGTGGCGCCCCCTTCAAGTTTGTTTTTACGCTTGATTCATCAAAGTAGGATAATCCGAGCGAGTGCGAAATGCCATATAGCCTATATTGATGTATAATTGTTCCTGGAATGTCCAGAAGAAGTTTTGCACAAAAGGTTCATGATCCTTGACCTATGACCCTTTTATAGTTCACAAAGGTCAAATTTTTCAAAGTTGTGGGGAAATGAACCGGAGTTTTCGACCCTTCTTCGACGAACTAACTCCAATAGCTATAGCACATACCTGTTTCCTTATTTTAATGTCCACAACATTGTTTTGGATCTTTAAAGTTATAATGCAAAGGCAAATTTTTTTTAAGTTGTTGAACGAAACCGGATGTTTTCGCATTTTGCCATTCTAATAACCTGTCACCCCGGTACCACATCATGTTGATTCATTTTTATAACTTGCCGTCAAAAAATTATTTCACATTGTCTCATCCTTGACTTTCTGAAACAATCTACACGTCAAATTACCGCTCTGTGGAACATCGTCTTCAGACTTTATTAGATTTGCAATGAGTATGTAATGTTGTCTTTGTGAAGACAAGACAAACACGCAATTCCCTTCCCACTGATATTAGGGCAGAGGTTGATGTTAGGCACGCAACACGAGATGATGAGGGGCCCCCACACCACCGATCGTGGTTCACCAATCTTTTGAGACGGACCCCCGGCGTTGTGGGGTGGGGGGTGTATGTGTATTGTTATGTATATATTGTTACGGTTCTAGGAACCCGACGCATACAACCATACAGGTGTCCTAAGTCGTTATGCCGTAGTATATGTGTAGACAGACCCCTCTTGTGTTGTAGTGGCGTATTTCGAGGGTGCGTTGTGATGTCTTTTTTAGTTAGGAATAAAACTTATATCCTA
>CM068952.1:174573444-174588930 GCA_035128595.1 Eptatretus atami | reverse complement strand
TTTGACTTATCCTGGGCCTTGGCATAGTGGTGGGACAATAGGAGGTAGGAGTTAAATCCCTTGGGTCCCCTATTGTATCTTATCTGTTCGTCTGGGCCCCATGCTGCTCCAAGGGTTACCCAGGTTGCCACGGTCAACAGCAACACCAGGATGTTCATTTTGCCTTTGCTGGAACTGCAAGTTTGCAATGGGTGGCGTGTATCCAGGCGGTCTTACTCACACTTTACACACAGTCGGGGTGGTCAGCAATACGTGAAATGGTCCTTTCCAGCGGGTTCCAAAAGTGTTTTCCTCGTGAAGGTTTTAAACAGCACATAGTCCTCCCGGTTGAAGGTTGGGTACGGCTCCCATGGTTCCGGCAATAGCCTCTTTCACCCTTGTGAGTAATTGCCCGAGCAATCTGGAGAGCTGTGTTCTGCAAATGTCAGCCATTTTCGTCCATCATTACGGTGTCCAGATTATTCAGTCAGTTGGAGCGGTCACAGCAGCCGCAATTCGGTCTCCCATTATATCTCGTGGGAGATCAACCCTGATTTTCGGTTTAGTAGACCGCATCTCGATTCAATGCAAGGGTAAGGTCTGGCCATTTTAACGCCTGTTTCCGGCTGTTATCTTTGCAAAGTTTGTTCTTTAGTATCCGTTCTGCCGTTCTACAGCACCTGCGACTGTGGGTGATAAACACAGTGGAATGTTTGTTTAATTCCCAGCGGCCTTACATGCTCCTGTGTCACTTCCCCCGTAAAGTGTCGCCCCTTGATCGTGTGATATTTTGTGGGGATAAACCAGAGATCGAGAGGAAGAAGCTTTTTAACAAGTGCTTTACCCATGGTGGGGCATCTGCATTTTCACATGGGGTATTCCTCTATCCATTTATGAACATGTCTTTCATGTCTTTAGTGGAACAGTCTCCACCACCAGGACATTTCCTGACCGAATGATGGGAGGCAAAGATAATTTATGAAGTCCTATTTGCAGGTGCCAAAAGGACCCCAGGGGGCCGGGTGAGCTCCCGGCTCCCGTGTCTTACCTTTTTCTGTTAGTTGTGCATTGACCATACTCACTCTACAGACCTCTCAGCTATTTCCCAATTCATGGCGCAAACCTGATTCCTGTACTTGCCTCATCGTCCCCTCTTGCACAATGTCCATTAATGGGCCATGCGTGCAAGCCACGGCAGAATCTCAGCTGGGCTAGCTACAACTTCCACATGGTTCTGTCCAGAAATTCATCTTCATCATATTCCCCCTTTTTCCTGCCTTATCATGGTCACAGTTGTTGCCACGGCTTGTATAGCAATGATATTCTGATAAGCTATATTGCTCGAGCTTAACTTGTCTTTGTTATCTGTACTGGCATAACACAAGGGATATGGCAGGCCTGCCGCGCTTTTGCAGCTTTGTCCCCTTATGTTAGCTTGTCAATATCTGGTTGTCTTTTGGTGGGCTCGACATTTAATTGACCGAGAGCATTTTTTGGTACCATAATGCTTTAAAGTTCACGATACTAAACGCAACCATTTTTGATGGTGTGCCTGCAAGAGGTAAAAACCCTCGCTTTCCAATGGCCCTTTATCATGTACCACACCAAACACATAGTTGGAGTCCTGTATATATGTTGACGCCAAGAATCCAGCTGACAGTTCGATGCCTTATAAGAGCGCATAGTCTGCCTGCTGGGCGGAGAATAAGGGCAGAGGGATCGCTTCATAATTGTACTATCGCTACCACTGCGTAGCCTGCATGCCCTGAGCCATTTTTGGCCTCGAAGGTCTGAACCGCGACGAACAAAGTGAGGTTGGATTTTATAAGGCTGTCTTTAGATCTGGGGTGTACAGTGGATACTTTCTGAATCGCTTCGCTGCATATCATCGAGGGTCGCAGTCTTCCTTCAGTTGGCAACAAGAAGCTGATTAAGAACGTTACACAAGCGTTCATTGCAGGATTTGGCTGGTGGAGCAGGGTTGTTTCGTACTGCATTAGACGTGTGTGCATATGCGCATCTGTTTTTTGCGTCAACAACGCTACACAGTGGGGAACTCTCAGGGTAAGCAGGAGTGACCACAGCAATTTCTGCAGTGCAATTTATTCACGAACTTGCCGCAGCCACGCCTGTAAACAGAGGCAACGAGGTTCGAGATCCGATCCAACCCCTCGACTAATATGCTATTGGGCGTTGGTGATCGTCTGCCAGCTGTTGCGTCAGCACAGCCGCGCGAGAACCTTAATTTCGGAGAATAAAGGAAGAACAGCTTTCTCAGTAATCTGAAAGGCCCAAAGCCAGGGCCATGAGAGTGCCACTTTCAACTTGTAAACGCCCTTCATTTTTCCCCACAGTCCATCGCAATTACATTGGGCTGGTTCTTTACCTCACACATGGGCAATACCAATTCCTTAGTCAGGATTGCATAGTCCAGACAGCACTGTTGACAGGTCGTGGCCATGCGAGGAATCGCATTCAGCTCCTTTTTGTACGAGGCGCAGGGCACTTCCGCAATTTAAGTTACCTAACCTTGTCGCAATTCTCTCTTCCCGTGCGAAATGTGTGTCCCAAAATACTGGACCTCTCACTGCACAATTGCAGTTTGGTCCTGTTTACATTTGTGGCAATTTCTCCGCCAATGCCTGTATAGCTCAGCGTATGCTGCTTAAACACCTGCTTGTTTGGGGACATGTCAACAAATCATCCACATATTGTACAGCACTGAATTTCCTCAACCCAATCATGCTAGATCCTATTACTGGCACGCGAGAATAATGTAGGGCTATCAGCAAACCCTGCGGGCAGGACCGTCCACCGTATATTGACGGCCCTTATCGTAAAGCAAACAGGTACTGGCATTCCTCTGCAATGGAACTGGAAAAATGCGGAAACTAAACCTAATTAACTGTAAATGAGTGGCATCAGCGGGGATGGAGTGATTAACCCTCTGCGCTGGGTACTTAACTGGGTGAACAACCTGAATCACCGTCATTAGACTTCTCGCAAGTAATTGACAAATCTCCACTTATTCTTCGTGTGGCTTCTTTAATAATATACGGCGTGGTTTAAACGGACTGGGAAGTTTCCACAAATTTATGCCTTGTCCTCAATGATTCAATTAACCGTGCTATCGACCGGCTTTCTGCCTCTCTGCGGAGAGGGTTGGCGCACATTCCGGCAACCATTCATGTTTTTGAGTTTAACCACTAGGGGTGCTGGCCAGCCAATGATACGACCAGGAATCATGTATCATGCCGGGTCCACCATTCTTGTGGAACCTTGTACAGACTTTCTACGTCCTTGTTTCAAAGCTTTCAGTTTCATCACATCTCCACGTTTAGAGAGGTAATAACTCCCCACATCCCTCGTGAGAGCACCTGTTCTTTAAAAATCACCAAATCCACCCTTCGTTACCGCAAACCTATGCACCATCACCAAGCATATTGTTGTTGTGGCGGCATGCTGCCTCCTGCAGGCATAAACCATAAGACCCAACATCCTTTGGTGATATCTCCTGCCGTCAGTTTTGACACATGCGAGTTACCCCGGCGGGAACTTTGTCACATGTCTTTGTTCCTCCGTGAGCTTAATCTCCATTGCAAACACCTTCCTTACCCGATCATATAACGGCAACCCAATAAAATATTCACTTTTCCAGGGGGAGCAATTCCTCCGCAATTCGGCATCAATTTCCGTCCGCATCATAAAGATTGTACAATGTGGGGTCAAGTAGGTGCGTGGTCGGTTACTTGTGCATTGTCTAAACCACACTCCATATCCTGGGTTTTCGGGCTATATTGCGAGTCCGAGTTATCTATTATAAAACATCGCGTAATCGGACTGCCTTGGTAATGTCACCAATAGACAACGGTGTGGTGCCATTAAAACCATCAATTGCCAAATGGTTTTTCTTCCCGGGGATGTCCCAAACACCTCCCTTTCAGTGCATTCTAATCGTGCATCCTAGTTAACTATAAATCTCTCCCAACAAGTTTACCTGGCGTAGTGGTTTTGAGAAGGAATGCATGTTTTCCTGCAAGAGGTCTCCACCTATTAACTGTAGCGTGTTGTCGATTATCTAATGTCTGAAACCCCCTACCCTACTACTTGTATGCTAGTTCCAGATTTTCAACCCTGGCAGTTCCCTAACTGCGATAGTAGAGTGAGTGGCTCCATGTCAACAAAAAGGAAAGTTTTACCTGAAACATCCAAAGTATATCGGGTCGGGCTCCTCTGATGGGTTCAATACGGCGGATTTTTTTTTGTCCAGGACGGTAAAATGGAGCGCTCCCCGACGTACGCACTTGATTGTAACCATCCGTGCTATTTGGAGTGAGGTGTAAACGGCACAAGAGGTCACTCACTCTATCTGTTATGTGTCTGACAATCGGAGGGTGTTTGTTCTGGCACGGCTGTTTGGTCTTTGTGTGTCAGATGCGGTGTTGTCTCGCGGCATGAGGCTTGGTTCCAGCGGACGCGTCCTGCGCGGTGTTTTTGGTCCGGGACGGGTGTTTGTTCAGGAACGCGTCATAGCGGCGCTTGTCTCCGGACGCGTCTGGCGGCGCGTTTGTCTGCCGGAGCAGCTAGTTCTGGTTGTGTCAGGCGGTATTTTTCTGGGCGGTGTTTGTCTCCGGGCAGGTGTTCGTCTCCGGACAGCTTGGCTCCCGATCGCGTCGGTCCGGTATTTATGTCAGATGGGCAGTTTGTCTCTGTACCTTGTCCGGACAGGATTTTGTCTCCGACCGGGAGTTTTTGCCGTACTGCGTGCTGGACCCGGGGTTTGTCTTTCAAATGTGTCCGAGCAGTGTTTGTGCCGCAGATGCATGTGTCTGCTGGGTGGTAGTTGTATATGACCGGTACTAAATGGATTTCATGACATTATTTTGTTTCCATCTTCAACTGTTTATTCTCATGCAGAATAATTTTGACTGACAGTATGACCGTAATTTAACCGCTCCACTGCGTGTCCTGCCTTCCCTTCCTCTCACCTCACACTATCTTCCTTCCACCCCACACCGCTCGCTAAGCCACCCCTCTCTCTCTCTCTTCCACCCCAATTTTTTCTCCTCCCATCTTTAGTAATACATCAGCAAAGTGATGGGCAGGGTGGTATTTGATAGATTATATGGAGTGAGAATTTATTATTTATTTTAGAAAAAGTGTGGAGCTGAGTGTCGAAAAAAATAGTATGTTTGACGTTGATATTCCCGAAATTTATGAGAGGAGATGTGTGTCGTACCCTCATTGTCTAGCTTGTGATGAATGGAAAGGGCGGGGGCGTGTTGCCATGATAGTCCTTTTTTTTGAGGTTTTCGGGGTGCACATCTGAAGTGTCCTTGTGCATGCGGTTTAAGTTCATGAATTATCCATCACTTTGTCGTTGTCAACCATCCTTGTACAAAGGAATCAGACCTCTCTTTTGTGTGCAGCAAGCATGTGGCGGGTTTGCAGATCGTGTTGTGTAGGCAGCTGCACCACTGACAGCAGTGCCCCCTGTTGTTCGAGCAGAAATTTGTAAATATGGTCAATGCTACAGCATGCTCCCTATCTCTCGCGAAGCGTCACCGCGCAGGTCTTTAACGCCCCCTGGCAGACGGAGCAGGGCGGCTTTTGATGGCCGTCTGATGTGTTGTCCCCCACCTGTGAAACACTCGGGTGACGGTTTATTTCTGGGTCGGGGTTCAATACCCGCAGAGTATTCAGAGGGAGATACTCTCTAGGTTCTCCTGCCAGCCCTTTCACAAACCTCGATCTCGCCTGCATTCTCTTATCACTCTTCCCCCACCTCTGCCACCTGTGGGATTGCCTCTCTGTATTTGTCCAAATCAGTTCCGCCCTCCACTGCTCAAGGTTCGCAGCTCACCACGCAATCTCTTCATGTCCATGTCCCAGATAATATTAATCTTGTTTCATTCCCACTAACTGCCTGCCATTCCCAGCCTTTTCCTCCAGGTCATGCCTGTAATTTTTTTGCTGAGTGTCCATCTGTAATGGTCTTTATGCCTGTGTATTGGTCAACCCCCCTCAATCCCTCCAAACTTTTTGTTCCTCCAGACAAAGGTTTTCTTAAAAATAATTGCGAGTTTGTTTTGACTTCATCTCGATGAATTCATTTGCCATCCGTTGATATGTTTGAGCTTGGAGTTTTCCTTTCACATCCTCCCAGCCTATTTGAGATCGATGGAGTGGTGTTTCAGAACGATGTTAAAATGAAGGCCAGAAATAGGCTTCGTTCGAAGGTAGCTGCAATAACAACCGGCTTCCCTACTCCTGGTTCTGTTCTGGGCATTTAGGAACGTAGGTACCTGCGAGGCGCAGGTAAAAATGGGAGGCACTCCCGATCGTCGCCATTGAATGTAACATGTGCTATTTTGTGAGGTGTAAACGGCACAAATTTTAGGTTTTCACATGGCACTCCCACCTGCTCACCCTTGTCTCCAGCCCACGGTTCCTGCGATAACGGCCCATATTTTAACGGCGCATTGTCAAGGCCAAGGAAAATTACTTCATTTTGCACCTGGGTAGAAATAGCTGTTAATCATGCCGCGCCGGCTTTCGTATTTGTTCCGCGGTGTTTGCCAAGGCCTGGTGTGTGTGTGTGTTGCAGGATAGATGGCGGATCATCTTCGCTCACTACGCGTTCGAAGTGCTGGCCGCTCTGTGTTTGTGTCATTTGAGGCTGTCAGTGTACTGACAGTCTGGCGATTTTGGCCGCCGACACACTGGAGTTGGTGCCAAGTATCAGGCGCTTCCCAATTTGTGTGTGACGCGTGTGCTTGGTGAACACATACGTGTCCATTGGGTGGAATCGTCGTAAAGGTAAGTCAGCACCCTTTTGTCATTTTTATCTCTTTGCATGGAGTGTTGCGCCTCATTTCAAGAAAAGGCTGTGTCATGTTGAAAAATTAACGTTTGTAACGGATTCAAATCTGATTTTCCAACCATGTCGTTCTCCTCGATATTGATGCGGCTTAATACGTCACGCACGGATGTTAGTCGTGCACTACGGTGGCATCACAGATATGAAGAATCACCAAAGTTTAACAATCGCTCGCGTTCCGTAGAATGCCTCTAATGGAAGCTTTTTTGGAAGGTGAGTGTCTATTTTTGCGTATCTAGCATCTTGACGTCTAACTGTCGAACTTTCTAGCTGGGGGGTAATGCGTTCTTGAGGATGGTCCAACGAAAGAGTTATTACAAGTTGTACAACAGTGATGTAATCCCAGAACTTCAATGCAGAGTGAAAATCCGTTTGAGCCTTTGAAAGAACCATACTCCGTCTTGTTCAGAAATTTTGAGAGTATCCTTCAATGGAATGAATTATTTGGTTGTGGAGGAATAGAACGGTTCCTGAAATCGGGAAATGAGATGCAGGATAATATTCTTGGTTGTTTTTAATTGGTGTACTCCCCTCCCCACCTCCCCCCCAACCCCACCACCCTTGTCATTTTAAATGCATTTAGGTTTCACTGGTTCATTATAACCCCTTGTCAAATTAATTTGTTTTTTTCTTTGTTGAATTTCCAGCGATTGGAAGGACGCTGATCCCACGATTACTTCCGCACGATCTTCGAGGGTGGGAGTGAGCAGACCTGTCCTACATGTTGCGACAGTTCGAAGGAGGCATTTACAACAGTCACAGCAATGCCCGTGAACATCGACTGCGAACACTCAACCATGGTGACTCATCATGGCAAACCTGCTTCACGACAGTACGTCACTCTCCTTGTTCCAAACGACTGTGTCTTATGCCAGGAGGTGGTGTGCAACTTTCTCAAACGACAGGCCTGCGATCTGGGATGTAGTGGGTTGTGTTGTGTCCAAATGGGGGTTGAGGCCTGGAGGGGGAAGCGCTAGAGGGGACTGGCAGTTGTGGTGTGAGGAGGCTTGGAGAGGGAGTGTGGGAGAGTTCCAAGATGAGGGATTGGAGTTGCATCGCAGTCCTCTTGCTCACACAGCCCACAGCTTGTCTCACTGCCCGTCTCAAAATCCTCGCACAGGTTATTTGAAGGTCAAAACACCAATAATCTTTTCTACCTGCAACTAACTCCCATCCCCCCCCCTGCACCGCTTCTGCCACAGCCCACCCTCCTTTCCAAGTTTCAGTTTTTTCCCTTCTGATATAGTTAATTTCTGTCGCCATTTTGGCACATGTCCTGTGTCCGTCCCTTACTCTCATTCTTCCCCAAATCCCCATCTTATCAAACCTCCCTCTATTTGTCCTCAACCTGTTGTTGGTTGTGCCCCCCTCCCTCCCATCTTTTTTATGCGTTCCTTTTATTCTGTTATGCCCATGATTCGTTATATGTAGTAAGCTCTCCATGTGCTTAATGGTTAGGGTGGCGGGCTTTGGAATCCTAAGGGTCCTGGAGTTTAAAAATACCACTCAGCTGTTTGACATTAATACAGGTGGGGTTAACTTCGGCTTTCATCCTCCGAGGTCGCAAAATGAGTACCAGCATGCTTGGTATACACTGTGTTGAGTGGCGACCCGTCCAGGATCTGTGGCGTCAAGTAAGCGTAAGGAGACTGCTTTAAGCAGCACCAACGCGTCTGCACAGAGTTATGGTCGCAATCTCCCTCTCCTCCACGAGCCTCGACTTTGTCATTCAAAAAAAACAAAATCACGTGAGCTTTGCTAATCTTTTCTGGTGGATTTAACATGGTTTTCTAAAACTTTCTGAGTGCTTGCACCAGGTTTTTAGATTGTTAAGCCCGAGTTGGGTACAAGAAAATATATAATCGCGCTGGTTTGCGGTTTTTGTGACCCGAGTGTGCTTCGGTGAGTGGTTGGTGGTGGTCGTATGGAGCTGACGCTGCCGGGGTAAGCTATCATTTCTTGAAGCGCGGACTGTGTCGGAGAGTGCCCTCTATACCCAGTACAACACTGGAAATGGTACTAATTTCGCCGACCTCGGAAGGATGACAGGCTGATCCAAACCCTGGTGTATTAATTCAGCGGCCGACGGACTTGAACTCAGGACCCTGGGATCCCAAGCCGCCACCATAACCAACTGAGCCAACACCAGGCTCATGTGAGTGGTGTGATTCGAGGGCGGCAACATGACATGTTAAAGGGCTTCCCTCATTACATAATGTGCATACTGCAAATGAGCGAGTGCCAAAATAAAATGCACTTTTTATTTGTAATTTGGAGTTTAATTTTAAATGTATGTTATTAATTAATTAATTGATTATTTTGAAAACGTTGTTTGTGACATTTCCATTGGTGTTGGGTGCTCTTTACATTTGTGTTCATTGAGGTGTAATAAACCTCCTTAAACCCGAGACATGCTCGTGCTATCCACACTGAATCCTGCTTCTGACTATTGTCATGAATATTGGAAACACCATTTTTGGCTGGCAGAGTTTTGTCGAACCTTGATATCAAGAATCAGCGTCGGTGCTGCAAGTCCCCATAAGCCGTTAGAACACAACACAGCTCAGCACTTACCACTGAAACCCTCATTGTGGTCTCGTCCTCTGCTCCCTGCTCCCTCACCCCAAATAATACGCGTTTAATATCGATTACCACCTTCAAAAATGTGGTGTAATGTAAATCTTATGCCGTGGGCATATTTTTTTGTTGTTGTTGAGTCTATTTTTTTTTTGTAACCTTTTTCAATTCCATGTCAGGGTGTGACGGATGGAGCGGCTACATCCTCGAGTTTTCTCCGTAGACGGATGCGGATAAAGTACAAAATGGCATTGTCTCAATTCGATCAGCACCGAGAGCTGCTTCCCAGGAGCCTTGTGGCCATCCACGTAGGTGCCATAGCATATTCGTCATTCTTTATCCCAGACCCGGCTGGTTTTCCTTTACCTGTGACGCATGACCGGACACTTGCCCTGAGCAGCAAGCTTACGCCTCTTCTCTTCTCACTCTATCACTCTCTCAACTCTCTGCACTCCCTCTCTCTCAAAACCCATTCTCCTGCTTCTCTGCTGATGTTATTTCATTGTATTTAAAGTTCTTTCAACGGTCCATGCCCCAAATTTTTTAAAAAACTCCACCGAGTTTTTTTTTAAAAAATAAAAAATAAATTTTTTTTTCCCAACCATTTTATTAAATATATAGTCGCCACCGTCGTGTGTTTTTTTATCCACGATTATGCTGGTCCGCACGTATATTAAGTATGTTGAATGTACGTTTGGTATGGATGGCCGTTTCCGACTGTTAGAGTTTATTTATTTGTCACAGACCAAAGAGGTGGCCGCAGTGTATGGTCGCATTAACTGGCGCGATCACTACGAGGTCGGAACGTAAAAGCAGGCATCTCAACTCCGTTTGTCTGTCGTTAGACGAGTTCCCTCCGGGCAGTCCCAATCGGCACTTGTGAAACACGCTCCATTTTGTATATATATGTTTCTTCTTGGGGCACGCGCCCAACAACTTCCCCATCTGCTAGCGAATTTGGGCAAGAGTGGGACAGCTGTCCATTAAGCCCAAGAGCCGGGCAAGCTGCAACACCGTCCCCGGTGGTTCGGGAACGGCCGCCTCACCAAGCCATCCGGGTGTGGCTCTACCTCCCTCTTGGCAAAGCTTCAAACCCGCGCCGGATCCGCGGCGTACTCTGCGCAAGCTTTCAAGCACGCCCCCCAAAAACCTTAATAAAGATGTGAAACTGGAGTTTGTTGGTGTTTTGTGGTCGCCTGCAAACATTGATTGTTTGGACAGTGATTGATGTTCGATCTGGTCTCGCACGTGCGCTGGTAATTTGGTCGTCATGCCTGCAAATGCTCTGTTCACAATCGTAACTTTTTAATGCATGGCGAGTCTTTTTGCTCCAAGAATGATATTGGCATAAACTTGGTGGCGAGGCTGTATCCCCAACGGCACGGACAATCTGGTTGGTCTAGGAGTTTGCTGTGCATTCCACGTTTAAGACATTCATCCTATGTTTACTTTGCAAAATTGTCGGGTTTGAGGGTGAATGCCCCTGCCAACGGGCCACGTGTCACAGTGCCCAATAACACCAGAGTTGGTGCTGCGTGACCGTCCAGAGATACACACTGCTTGTGGAATGTTTTTGCATGTTTCGCCCTCACCCTTTTTCCCAAGTTTATCATTGCTGTGTTCCTTCCCGATCCTGCACCACCCCCCTCCCTGTCCTCTCTGCTAGCCTGAACCCAGTTGTTTTCTACCTTCAGTGCACGTCTAGATTCACCTTCTCCAGATGAATGCTTTTTCCCCAACACAAAGGGATTTTTTGTTAGGGTTTGTGGAGTCTTAACCAATAAGTTTTCATCCTCTTGTTGGCTGAGATGGTGTTGACGTCGTCTTTCTTGTTTACAGACTCAAGACCCACAGTCCTTAGGAAAGCTTTCGGAAAAAACGTCCCCAGGTCGGGGGACAGGACCAACGTCACTTAAACCTACCTCCGTGTGAGTATCGACTCGAAGCCCGATCGCCGAGCTTGGTGCGGCAACCTGGGGTCGGTCAAAACAATTGGGTCCTCCATCATATTGCTTAATTCCTTTGCTCATATACATCATCCGTAATGACTCCTCGGTCGGTGCACTGTATATACGCATATGCATGCCACAAAGCTCGTACGTGTTCACGGTTAACGTCTTTGTTTATTAAAATCAAAATAATAATCGAGGATATTCCAATTTGAAATGTGCAGTGTGGACTGTTTGGCACTTATTTTAATGGTATTTAGTGGTAGCATACAACTCACCTCTACATGTTTATAGTAAGTTTGACTTCGCAGTCTTATAACATCTGGACTGCAATGCATCCTGGTGCTCATCGGGCACCGCCTTACAACGCGTTTCGTCCCAGTCATTTCAGGGATAGTAGCAGCTGTCCTCTCTGTGTCGTACTTCACCTGTAGCGTCTCCACATCCGCATCAGGAAATGAAAAGAAGTAGGCATTGTGTCTGGTGAGGCTGCTAAATTCTAAAACTCCTTCCGTGGATATTGCTAGGTTATGGCAAGAAGAAAGTGCTTCGATGGATGGTATGCAAAACGTCACGTAAGTCGCTTCACTCACCCAAGACGTGTGCTCCTTACTCCGAGGAGGCCACCCACCTCGTCCACTGAGACGAACGCGAAGGAGGGAGAGCACCCACTTTGCGAAGGATATTTTGGGGATTTCGCCTGAATGCATGATGGATTGGACCGCCGGCCGCCTACAAGATTTTCAGTAGGACGGTGTCTCCACGATGCATCGGCTATCTATGGCAACTGCATTAAGAATGCGGAAACAGAAGTTTATTTGTTTTGATCCCCTCTCGGGTCTCCATTGTAGGTACGCAGAGTTAAAAGGCGACACATCCTATTCTCGCTGTCTTTGCTTCCTCAAGAAAGCTACGTTTTAATGATCATTGTTAAGGCCTCGTCGATGTCAATAAGTTTATTTACCACTGGGAGCTAGCTTTGATCACCGAACGCAATGTAGATTTGATGTTGTGTCCAAATGACCTCTCTATGATGTAGTTTGTGAAAACTTCAAGTTTCAGGAAGAAAAGAAAAATGCTTGGACAATGGGAGTAAGCACAGGTTATTTAGTCCATTATGACTGTGCCATTCACACCCAGCAACCCGATGTATTGCAGGTAAATGCTAATGTACAGGTCCCAAGCAATGGAAATCAGGTCTACTCTGAAATATATCATGGAATTCTATAATGCAGAAAGGACAGCCATCATCCCGGCAATTATAAGATCGCCCCACCCAGGTCTTTTACCCTCCATAAAACAGAATAAAGCTGCTCTCACCCACCCCATTCCACTTGCCATCGTAAAGCAGCAGAAAATTCCTACCCCGGTGGGGATTAGACCCATCGCATATTAGAAGCAGCTCACATGGAGGGTGTTTCTACCTGCCATGCAATACTGCTGCGTGTGCTCCGGTGTAGAATGAGCCGTGGTCACATTATTACAGCTGCTCAGTGCAGCAGATTCCTTCACTACAGGTGATGGTGCTGTGCTGTCCTTTTGCAACGCAAATCGAACACAGACAGAGAGAAGAGGAAGAGAGATAGGGAGATAGAATTTTCGGTTTTGTCCAATTTTGTCCCCGCGTTCGTCTTGTGCACATTGCGATGGCAGAAATGCGAACTATGGCCCACATAGTCGTCCGCCGGTTTAATCCGCACTCAGCCCCGTTACCTTTACTCGGTTTGCAAAATTCCTCGCCGCAGACACAGTTTTCTGCTTATCGCACTCGTGCACACAGAGTTTAATTGGTGTCGTGGCAATCCACTTCTGGAGCTTGAGATGAAGGTCGCTTGCCTGTTTATGCACAGGCTTTTGTTAACTACTCAACCGCTGACATCGCTCCTCTCTCCCCATGATTTTATTTTATTTCGCAAGTTTCCAGGTTAACTTTTCTTTCATGTAAGCGCAGAGTATCAAAAGTGTGTAGTCCTTCTTTACCCTTGATCGTGCATTTCCAAAATTCCTTTCTTTTCTTGAAGTAGTCGCATAAGTCCATGTCCTCGTGTGCGCGTGGGATTGCTTCATAGCCACTGTGGCAAGTGAAATGCGGTGGTTAAGGCAGAGTGTATCACTTTGGTCTAGGTCTGTTTACAAACGTTAATTTAGAATGCAAATACATTTATTTAGTTGAATATTTGTATTTTTTTTGAACGACGGAATCGGCAAACCACGTGTAGTTTTACGCAGTATTTGGCTCCTAAATTTGGGCCCAGATCGGCCCTTGCCGCTAGAGAGGAGTGAATCATTTTCCTGACCTGCCTGTCTGACAAACAGGAAACTTACTGTTTTTAGCGGACGTCATAAAGGACAACAAACAACAGGCACGAGAGCTGATGTAATAGTGTTAAAGTTACACACACACTATAGACGAGCTGGCGTCAAACGGCGGTAAACTTGCCGAAAAACATTATATTTTTGACAACCTTTAAAATCTTTATTTTATTTCAACAAGTTGAATTTATAATAACTTGAACACTGAGAAACACAATCACCTTTTTAGGCACTTTCAACAACTTTTCTTTTCGCAGAAACTTGGAAAAAATATTACGGCATTTTGCATCACTCGACCAATCAATTTGCTGCTCGCAGACCCGCCCATGTTCCTTTTTCCTCAGGACTGTAATGACGTAAGGTGTTCTCTGAGCTGGACTTCTACGCTCTAAGTTTATCTCGTTAAGTCTCCGGCCTGAAGGGGTGTGAGACTATTGTAATCAAATCAAAAATATCAAATTAAACGTGCGTGTGTGTGTGGCGCGCACGTACATATATATAATAAATATATATTATATATATATACGATATATATATATATATATATATATAACATATACACTATACATATACATATATACTACATATTTGTGTGTATATGTATGTATACTATATATATGTATATGTATAATTGTATCATTAATATATATGTATGGTATTGTTACCGGTGTGGAAATTCACAAGAACATCATTCAAGGTTCCCGCAGAGATCAGTTATTTCGATTAAGTACGTGTTTTAAGGTTATGAATCCCCACCGACTGTGTTAAAGGGCAAAATTGGGTTTCGTGTCCGGGCTGTGAATCTTGAGGTAGCGTTATTCCTTATGCTGTCTTTTTTTTAAACAAACATCTCCTCACCATCTCTCCACAACCGCCATCTTCTCCTCACCAATCTTCCACAAAAATCTTTTAAGACGCCAGCATCTCCACAACAACCGCCATCTTCTCACCAACAAACAGCATCTCATCGCGACAACAATCCAGCCATATCTCGTTGGAGCGGCAGAGTGATTTAAACACGTCGCGTGAAGCCGGTGATTTTACCACGTCCGCCGTGCAAGCAGACTTGCAGAAACGGATCAGAAAGGCCTAACCCTCTGAAAGAGCTGGCCATCAAAGTGAGAGGGGCGGACCAGCCGGGGGTGAAGGGTCGAAGGTAAAAGAGCAAGCACATCCCGGACGCCGATAAGAGCCGTGCTGGGAACGACCGAGAAGTCAGAGTTGGCTGGGCCGTTGGAGAGAGTCTGGAGTCCAGAGTCGGGAGAACGAGAGAGAGGAAGGCGCATCGGAGAGTCAGTTGGCGTTGAGGGCAAAGCTCGTCGAGAGTCGGGAGACGGCCGTTGGAACGTCGATCGGGCTGCTAGGCCTGGACCAACCAACCGCCGTTACAACAGTGACGCGTTTGACGAGGCAAGTATACCCGAGGGTCGCCGCGCCAAAAGCCCATCGAGTCACACACGAGGGTGGCCAGTAAGCCAGCCCGGTCTCTGCAGGGCCTGTTTCCGGTCATACCGGCCTCTAGAGCAATAGTAAGGCTTGACGAGCCCTGTTTCTTTTCTTTCCGGGGTTTTTTTGTATGAAAAGTCTGTGTGCCTTGTCCCCGTAGTAGTGAATTCGTGTAAGTGGCATGTACATAATTATAATAGACATGCGGCTGTAGGCCTTTTGCTCGTGTTTTTTTCCCCATCCCCCATTTCAATTGCAATTGCTTGTTGTTCAAATAAATGTTCCCCATTGTTGAAGTGTACCTGGCTCCGTTGCGTCCTTTCTCACATTGACTGCCATGGA
>CM068952.1:174522046-174536815 GCA_035128595.1 Eptatretus atami | reverse complement strand
AGGTGGTGTTAACATTGTACAGGAATTTAGTGAGGCCACATTTAGGATATTGTGTGAAGTTTTGGTCACCACAATTCAGGAAGGACATAGATGCCATCGAGAGGGTTCAGCACAGGGCTACTCGATTGATTCCGGCCCGAGCTAGACTCAGCTATGAGGAGCGGCCGAAGGAGACATGGCTTTATACACGAGAAAAGAGGTGGTTACGAGGAGATATGATGGAGATGTTTAAGATTTTTTTTTTTGTGTATACTGTCGAGCTCGTATGAGAGCTAACACACACCGCACATCAAGGGGGGGGGCATGAGACAGGAGGGGAGGGAGTGGGAAGGACAAAATAGTGGGGAACAGACATTTGGAGATCTGTGGAAGGAGAGGGATGGGACGGGGAACATGGGGAATAGAAGATAGACATTACAGGGACTTTCAGGAAGGAAAGCAGGGAATTTGAAGGAGGTGGGCTTGGGTGGATTATCGGGGGTAAAAAGATCGAGGATTTGGATGTGGATGTTAAGAGGTGGTGGTGAACAGCTGTTTTGAAGGCCTGGAGGGAAGAATGGGAATGAATAGAGTGAGGGAGTTTATTAAAGGCGGGAAAAAAGAGAATGAAAGAGTGAAGTGAGCAGTGATTCGTGATTTTGGTAGTTTTACCAGAAGGGGTTGTTGGCGGACCTTGAGCGCCCTGTGGAAATTGTGGTGGACAAATCGCAGAGAGAGCAGGGGGGGGCGAGGCTGGAGAGAGACGGTAGAAGACAGAAAGACCACCGACCAACCTGCGGTGATTGAGTGAGAGGCCCAAAGACTCGGCCTCATTGCGGGAGATGCCAATGATCCGAAATGCCTTGGTTTCTACAGCGTGAAGCCGAGAAAAGGTGGGAGCCGGAGCACCAGCCCAGAGGGGAGAGCAGTACTCCATCAGGCTGCGGACGAAAGCTTTGTAAGTGGTCAGGAGCTCAGGTGGGCCGAGGAAGGACCTTGCACGACGGGGATTCCCAGTCGGTGACTGGCTTTGGAGGCGAGGTTTGAAATGGCTTTTCCCAGGAAAGGTCATGGCAGATAGTGAGACCCAGAAGCTTGAAAGAAAGGACTTCTGATTATGGATGGATGGATGCTCTCAACTTAAAAAAAAAATAAAAAAAAAGTAGGAAGGAAGAATGCAAATATGGAAAAGTATTTATTTATTTATTTATCTTTTCTCAAGATTATGAAAGGTGTAGATAAAATAAGTGCAGATGAATTATTCAACAAAGTAGACAGTGATAGAACCAGGAGCCATCACCTGAGAGTAAAGAATAGGAGAGTTAAGACGGTAGTAAGACAGTGGTCTTTTACTCAGAGAGTAGTTAATGCATGGAATGGCCTCCCTGGAAAGGTAATGGCAGCAGAAAAAGTCGATAAGTTTAAATTAGAATTAGATCGGTACCTGGAGGTCATGGAGGTGGAGGGGTTTCGGGATGTTGACAGGACTTTTCGTTAGTTTGAGCATTGATGGGTGATTGTGTGCATGTGTACGGAGTGCTGCTGGTGAGGGTCTTTTCAAGTGGTGTTGTGTGGTTGTTGATGTGTGTTTTTATCCAAGCCCATGCCCCCTCCCCTGAGGGGAAGAAGTAAAAAAACAAAAAACTGACAAATACTTCAAAAACTTAAAATAAATAGATTTTAAAAAGAATTAAAAAAATTGCATTTTCTTCTTTGTATCTTGTATTGATAAATTAGTGTGGTGTTCGTGCAGGCATGATGGGATGAATGGCCTCCATCTGTGTCTGATTTCTTGTATAACTCCTTTCTGATGAAATGACAACTTTTCTTTCCCACCTGTGTAATCAGCTCCCACATTCTATTCAATTGCATTCTTCTCTCCAGGTCTTCAAGACAGCTGTTCAACACCATCTTGGATTATCCCCAATCCAAAACTTTGATCATTCCTTCCCTTGTTAACCCCTCCCCCAACCCCAATCCCTTCTTCAAAGTTTCCACTTTTCTCACTGGAGAGTTTCCTCCTGGATCCATCTTGTCCAGCCCATGCATTCCTCTCCTGCCCCCCCCCCCACCCACTCTCCACATTCCTCCCCAAACCCATTGTTTGTCCAAGTTTTGCTCTATCTTGGCCTTCAACTCTGCTGTTAGTGTTTCTCTATCTCTCTCTCTCTCGCTCTCTCTTGCTCTCAACTGATCCTTTTGTCCTATTGTGTTCTGACCCATTTAGTATCTGAATACTAGCTCTTGACTATGTATACAAAACAAGGTCGGCTTAACCTTCTGAACATTCGAATGGATGAAGGTTGGACAAATTAATTGAGGGATACTATATGGAGAATTTGTACCGGTACCATGAAACTGTGTGAGCAACCTTGTTTTCCATCTTTCTCTTGATTGTTTCAGCGCATATGAGGCATGCCCACGGCAGAGGGGCGGGAAGAGTGGGAAGAAGTGCGTCACGACAGCATGTCGGAGAAAACGGTCTTCAAAGCTCAAAATGTCTCCTGGCTTCCTCGATAGCTCATCGTCACCCATTGCACTGGACCGGTATATTGTGATGTGTGTGGGATCTTTTGTTAAATTTCACAACTATCCATATTAAGTATCTCAGGGTGTTTGTCTCACCTTCCTTTGGGAGTTGGGTGGGACCAATGTCGCTTTGTCAAGTGTTACATTGATCTGTTCTCCTTTATTGCTTTTCTTCCCTTCCCTTCACTTCAGTTAGGCTACTATACTGGAAACATTCCTGTGAGGGAAATGTTAGTGTTTATAAGCCCATTCTTTGTTGTGTTCCCATTTGTGCACGTGTAGACTAGGTTGAGGAAAATATATATGTTGAATGCGTATTAACAGTTTCACTTTGTGGGGACACACAGGTACAACACTACAACCATTGAGTCGAAGAAAGAGACCAGTTAGTAGTGCTTGTGCAAGCGAGAAAAACTTTGCACTTCTTGAAGCGTGATCTTTTGTTTGAGATACTTGACAAAAACTAGGCGCGGATTAAACTGGCGGTTTCCGAGGATCTGATTTTAAAAAAAAAAAAATTAATTTTTGGTTTTTTTTGGAGCACCTCAGTTCCGATAGTGTAGTTGTGTGTGGCTGTGGCGAAAAGCAGAGTGCGGTGCATCGTCCTTTGCTGGACTGCGGTGCAGGATTTCATAATGAATAATCTCGCGACTTGCACTGCTAAGTGCTGGACAGAACAATTGGAAGGGACCCGTTGTCCCTGGAAGTGTTCGGTGTTCAGCCCAACTTGGTGACTGCTGAAGGTTGTGTTTGCAAAATGATATTCCGGCATAACGAGCACATCTGACCGAGATGTTTCCCTTGCTATTGCCAGCAGGGTTTGCAGTCCTTAAGAGGCTGCGTGCTGGGCTAGGAAAACCCCAGATCGACACACTCTCCACAATTGACGCTGGAGTTAGATGCACCTAATGGCGAGGGCCCAAACTGTATTCTTTGTACTTTTCTCATACATAGACCGTTCGTCACAATCTTCAAAGCCCCAGCTCAGAAACTCGTTTGACTGTTTTTAATCAAAACAGCCAAGTTTGAGAGGACTATAATGAGTTGGTGAGGCCAGTTGTTCCCCAGTGCATCTGTGTGCTTGGTCATTTTTGTATACTTCTGAGCCATAGCACAAAGTTAAAGGTGGTATGTTTTATTATTTACATTTTTTTTAATGCAGATTGATGTCACCATTATTGCAATTTATGATTTAATTTGTGATAAAAGGTTTTGATGACTGTTATAAGTGTTTTGTTGACAAAAACATGTTTAAGTGGCATCAACGATCTTCAATTGAATCTCATTTGTGTTTTGTACTGTTATTTACTAAAAAAAAAAAAAATTCTGCTTCAGCAGCCAAAGTCCAGAAACATTATTTTGGGGCAAGGGGAGGGGGGGGATGGCTGGAAACAGAGCCGTATATTAGAAAGAGTACGTTCAACCCGGTTTCAGCACATCTGCTTTATGATTGGTCAAAAGCCCTCATGTGACTACAGGGCGCCATGTTGTGGACCCACCTGCATACCTAGCAGACGATACTCTCTTTGCTACAACGCTACAAACATATATCTTGCATCGAATGCTTCCTCATAAAACGTCACTTTGATGAAATATTTAGAGTTACAACGTTTATAAACATGCCCTGCTGTGCAGCATAGGGTTGCTCAAATCGAAAGAACCACGGGAAACAGATGCATCGCTTCCCCCGCAACCCAGAAAGGAGGAAAATCTGGGAAGTAAAGGTTCCTCGGGATGGCTGGAAAGCCAACGACAACTGTCTCTTGTGTGAGGTAAGGTCAAATTAACACGTCGAAGTAAAGACGAAATAAGACCCAAGTATTATTTCACCAGCGAAATAAATATTGATGAATATTGTATTACTGATATATTTTTTTCAACAATTTCAAAAAATTGTAGCAAGTTAGTGTATATTTAGTTGAAGATCACGGATAACATGTTTCGAAACTAACATGTATTTCGGTATATGGGACTACAGAGTACAGTGTAACCTTTGGGTTGGTCATTTGAACCATTTACCTTGGAACTGTTAGATGTGGTTGGTCCATGACTCCATAACCATGCTTAATGCCTATATAAGCAACACAGTATAGACCTGAAAGTGAAACACATGCAGTTCAAGGACCATGAATGATGACAGGAAGACTTTTTTTTTTCTATCATGATGTCTGCGAAATTTAACAATGATGATTTCTCAGTTTCTAGGCCTTACTAGTTTCTAGACCTTCTACATTTGGTGGGTTTTAAGGTAAAAGTTGCAGCCTTTCATCGCCCTCTAACCTGATGTTTTAACGTAAGATGGAAACTTAATGTTCATTTGATTTAAAGTTGTTTTTTTTTGTTTTTTTTAATTGTACATTTAAACTAGTCAAGTTGATCTGAACATAGATTTGTCGGCTTCCTCGTAGCACAGATAATTATTACGAGTTAAAAGATGGACAAGTACAAAATAAAAAAGTGTGAAGAGGGGAAAATGCAGAAGTAAGAAAATGTAAAGGGATGGATGATTTCAAGAAGAGGAATGAAATGGATGAGGGAAGGATGGTGGAAGAAAGAGTGGAGAAGAAGAGATTTGGAGAGTGAAAAATAGATTTCTAAGGGAATAAACTTGAAAGTGGATTTTGGTTTTGAAGAGAGAGAGAAAGAGAGAGAGAAGAGATTTGGATTTAGGGAAGGAAGAAGAGAGTAGGGGGGGGGGGGGGGGGTGGGCGAGAATGAAGTAAGACCCAGAAAAAAAACATTTAGATTTGATGGGTTATAAACACTATTCAAAACAGCCCCAGATTGCGATGAATTAATGAAAAAGTCGGTAAAATTCCAACAAAGATTAGATCGATAGATACATTATATGTAGATGGGACAAGGCTTCAAATCTTTCACGGAGAAAACAAGAATTAAGACAATCCAGAAACAAAACTTCAGTAGGGCAAGCCCTAAAACATACAGTCCACCTTGCAATGCAGCTTGAGCGCACACGCCCTTGGTCCACACACATGGCGCCTATTGTTAAGTTGGCCAAACTCTTCTAATATACGGCTCTGGCTGGAAAGTTAATCCCCCCCCCCCCATTTAAAAGTTAATCTCACTCCATTGATAAGCTAATTGGTGGAAAACGTATTGGTAACTTACTTGTCTTCTATTCTTTTTTTCTTATTTTTTTTTTTTGGAAATGACATTGCACAATATCCATGTCACTGAGACGGCTCCTTCGTTGTAGCA
This sequence comes from Eptatretus atami, assembly GCA_035128595.1. Taxonomy (NCBI): domain Eukaryota; kingdom Metazoa; phylum Chordata; class Myxini; order Myxiniformes; family Myxinidae; genus Eptatretus; species Eptatretus atami. The sequence goes on along the minus strand of CM068952.1, from coordinate 174,531,088 downwards.
AATGAAGACCTTCATTAAGTGATGGATCGTGCGAAATGAAAGCATTCGTTGTCGTAAACCTTTGTTAAGCGGGGGATACCTGTGCTGTATAGCATGATATTTCCAAAACTTGTGGACAAGTGTTACAGACTTCGTTGTGGCACTGACACGGTTGCACCAGTTACCCGGAGGGTGTCAGGGTAGAAATGATTTCTGGACAATAATATGGTCCATTCTGTTGTTGATCAGGTAAAACCAGCACATGACAGGAGGCAGAAGGAGATTTAAGGAGTAATATTTATTAATCCCTATTGTCTGCTGTTAAAACACTCATTAATAGTACAAACTACAAATGTCACAGATATCAATGCAGCTTTCAGGGTGGTAACTTATCGCGTGTAAGCAGTTCGTAAAATAAACTTCAGCAGGTTACAAATGATTGAAGGGTCAGCTGTGAACACATTCAAACAATCTTGTCCAGCCAGTGTGTACAGGTTGAAGTCCGACCAGCCATTCACGTTGAGAAAGTCCCCAGGATGAACTTGGTATCACTGAAGCAAGCAGATGAATCTGAGTCCACAGATCAAGCTGAGTGACATTGAATATGGAAATTACATGCTGTTGAGGACAAATGGGTACCAGCAGCTGAAGAGTGAGGAGGAAGGGAAGGAACAGTGTCTTTGCTGTTTCGATGCAAGTGACTGAGGGGATACCTGCTCGGATGTCATCTCCAAGACACAGCTGGGCAGTAGATTTCTCGAGTACCAACCGACCTGCCAGCAAATACGATTGACCAGCATCCGCAGGGGTGCAGCTGGTTCTTCAGTCAAGGCTTTGAGGTGCGAAATTGGTCCCGGTTCTGCATGCAGCACTCTCAATTCCCTCTTTGCTGGTTGAGCTGGATTTTAAAATGCACTCTGCCACATGTAGCCCACAGCTGTTCCTTCTCACTCAGTTCACATGGTGCCTCCTTTACTGAAGCTGAGGCAAGCTGTCCGTATTTATGGCATTTGCAAACTGTCCTCAAACCTTCGTGTCTGCTTTGAAACAGAAATGTTTTACGACTGGCAAGGTCACTCAGAGACCTTGCGCCAAGGTGTCTTCATTCCAAGATCCATTGCAGAGGTTGGTGTTTGGTGCGCCCTGACCACAAATTAACTTTGACAGTAAACATCTTTCTTCAGAGTACATTTATCAAGATATTTGGCCATGAGCAGAAACATTGCTTTGTTTTCTCAACTCTGAATTCAATTTAATTTTCACACAGCTCCAGTTTGCTGCTTTTTAACACATTGAGATTATGTTTTACTGGTATATAATCATTCTGATGAAATATTGCACTTAACTTTCAACTACTCCGTAACAACGAGTTGTGACAAAATCATGTGGATGAGTTGGTTAGGTGACAAGAACGAGTTGATTCGATTTTGGTTCAGGTCCGGATCAAGATCCCACCCATCGGTGGGATATAAAACGTAAACTGTTAAACCTAGTGGAGGTATGTGTTCTCCCAAGTGCTGTTCCAGTTTATTATTTTTAATTTTCATCATTTTGACAATTTCATCTGTATTTTGAGGATTTTTCATCATTAAAATTTTTTTCTCTCCAAAGTTTCATGCATGTGCATCATGTGATTATTGTATTTTCAACAATGTGGGGTGACTTTCAAATCCCATTTCACTTTGACTGGCCTCTCCAGAGATAGCTAAATGTAATTGTAGTCGGTGTTTGTTGCTAGCAATCGATATTCGCAGCGACGCCCCTCCGAAGCAGCTGTGATTTACGTGAGCAATGTCTGTGTTCGAGCTACAGGTATTGGACGTTGTAGATCGTATCCCTTGTGCATCGAATTGTGGTGTATTTATTTTACACTTGTCAGAGGAGAGGGTATTGTATTTAGGACTGTCTGTCTTTCTGTCTGTCCGCCCATAATGTGCCAATGTGGACCACAATTTTTACGCGTTATCTTTTTCAACCGAGTCCCTCTATAAAGTATATACAATTAGAATGCAAGTTCGTCGATAAAATACGTACTCTAAAACCACGCAAACTCACATAAAACAAACCCTGGTGAGGGTCTGCAATCTTTGGTTGCTATTTTTACTTTACGACTTGTAATTATTAACTCACTTGGACTTCAGTCAGATGAGTTTAAGCGATCGAGCAGCTTCTCAGTCATTCAGTCAGTTCGTCAGTCCATAAACACTTCAGTCATTATTGCTTGAAGTAAACACACGATTTTGAGATAATTTTGGCCACAAGCTTCATATCTGATGCCTCCATGAAGGTTTATTGACCCCATCAAAAGCTGCGCTTATTAAGGGGGCTTCTTTGGGGGGGGGGGGGTGTTTGGATAACACCACAAAATTAGGTATTTGCTCTCTTCTCCAAAACTACACACACAATTTCGATGAAACCTGGCCACAACCTTCATCACCCATGATGTACCAAAGTGTATCGACGGCATCAAAATCTGTGCTCATTAAGGGAGTCTACGAAGGGGGGGCGGGGTTTAAACCCCCCAAAATAGGTATTTGTGCTCTCCTCCGAAGCTACACACGCAATTTTGATGAAACTTGACCAGAAACATTCATCACCAGTGATGTACCAAAGTTTGTTGACCACATCAAAATCTGTGCTTATTAAGGGAATCTACGGTGGGGGGGGGGGGATCACAATTTTTTTTTTTGGTATTTGCTCTGTCCTCCGAAACTACACACACAATTTCAATGAAACTTGAAACTTGACCACAACCTGCATCACCCATGATGTACCAAAGTTTGGTCATGAGCCTAAAAAATGAGGGACCTGGGGGGGGGGGGATGAGCCCCCCCAAAATAGGTATTTGCTCTCTTTTCCAAAACTACACACAATTTGAATGAAACTTGACACAACCTTCATCATCCATGATGTACAAAGTTTGTTCACAGCTAAAAAAAATTAGGGTCTAAGGTCTGTCTTTCTGTCTGTCTTTCTGTCTGTCCGCCCATCGTGGTCGGTTCGAGCACCTGTTGCTCCTGATCCAGGTGAGCTTCAGAACGTGCGGTCATATTTTTATGTGGGAATTGAGTCTGAGAAATTGCACACACCAACTTACGCGATACTGTCGGACCCCGCTCTTCGCGATTCGCTACTTGCGGACCCCGTGTATTTGTGGTTTACAAAATGTGACCTGCTTTGACATTCGTGGTCTTGTGCTTCGCATTTTCACTGGGTTTTTATCCCCCGCCGCGTGGCGGAAGGGGGATATTGTTGTCACCCGGGTGTCCATCCGTCCGTCCAGCTGTCCGTCCGTCTGTCCGGCTGGCTGGGCGTCAACATTTATAGCTGTGAGTGCGATAACTCATAAACTGTTCGCTATATCGATTTGAAATTTGGGTCACACATGTAGCACCTGAAAAGGAAGAACCCTATTGATTTTGGGCGTGGCCGGATCCAAGATGGCCGACTGGTTCAATGGCGGGGATTCCCCATCTCTGATGGGTATATTTTTATTGGTGTTTTTTTTTTGCATTTTTGCAGACGTATTCGCTTTTGTTTGTTTGTTTGTTTTTTTGCATTTTCGCGGGAGTATTCGTGGTTTTTCATGTGATTTTTTATTTTCCCTCATGAATCATGGACCACTGGAACCGCCCCCCCCCCCCCCATCCTCCGTGAATAGCAGGGTCCTGCAGTGCTGTGTAGTGGACGGAATATAGACTTTTTTTCCTATAATTTATTACATTCTGTTTTTTTTCCCATGTCAGATTCGGTTTACTGTTTCAAGTTACCGATTCCGTGAATTCCATCTGTTTTCCGTGATTGTGCAAAACTGGCTCTATACATTCTGAAATACTTTGCAGCTTCCATTGGTCTACTTGATAGCTTTATCATTGTGGATTTGTTTCATATGCACTAAAACTTCTCCATTGTTGCATCTTGTGAGATAGAGCAAAATTTTGGGCCTGCAGACCAGAGTTTAATCCTCAGTTGACCCTTTCTGCATTCCTCATAGATGTTTCTAGCTAAACTTAGAAGACGACATCGATCCTCTTGCTCTGTGATCACTCTTTTACAATAAATGACAATATAGCTTCCGCCAAGTCCCCAAACTTCTTGTCATTACCCTTAGTTCTTTGTTCATTCCATCGATGATGTACGTTGATGGACTTGCCATATTTTCCACCAGGTTAACACATTTTTAGATATCAAAGAAAGTTTATCCCCAAGTTTATCCTTGTTATCCCAATGCTTTTGAAAAAAAACGGGGGGGGGGGGATTGTAATCAGATCTCTCTGTCTGTCCATCACGCTATCTCATCCTAAATAGTTGGACAGAAATTCACCAAATTTGGTAGTTATGATTAGCACGCTCTGATCAACATGTGGCACAAAGGTGCGAGAGCAGTGTCAGTTTTTGCCCCAACCCTGGGGCAGGGTCAAAAGTTCAAGTGCTGAAACCCATGGAGACCCATGAAATATGTAGCGGGTTTTTTTTTTTGACCTGCAGTTCATTCCCTGGGTGTGGGGAGTTATGGTCACAGGACTAAAAAAAAAAAGGAGGGGAGGGGGAATTTAACTCAAAATTTGAATTGGGTCATTCCTGGTGGAACTTTTCGACATCTTTCAATTTTTCTTTTGGTGGGAAGCGTGGGTATTTGCGATGGCCTGCCAGTGACTCACTCTAGTTTGTTTTTGTGAAAGGATTCATCACTGTTGGAAAAAGCCAGTGGCAAATATCGAAGGGGTTGTGCTTAAATGTGACTCATGTGCAATTGTCTCCTTTGGGTAACAAGAACCATGTTCCCAAACAGGTTTCTGTCAACTTTCAGCATAATTTCCTTTGATTAACCTTTACCTTTACCTTCTTCCCCCCTAATGACACCAGCAAATGTTTTCAAGGTTTGTTTTGCCATTTATATCATGGAATTTCACAGAAGGTGAATTTTCTAAGCACTTTTACTCGAACTCCTGGTACATGTTTCCTCCCTCTCCCACCCCCATCCCCTCCACTCCCCAAACTTCATGAGCTTTGAGAAGATCCCTGGTCACCTCGGGGGGGGGGGGTAAATGCCTGGCCACAGGCTTACGAGCTCATCTTGGTCCTGACTTGGTGGATTTAGCCAAATATTCTCCAAATCAACCGTTGATTGGTCATCAGCCTAGTCTTGTAATCCTGGCTTGTTTCAGATCTCAGTGAGTCAGATGAGATGGCCTATCATCTCTCTCAACTGCTTGAGGGAGATACTTGTACACTCTGATGTCAGATATTTCATGCCAACAGCACCTGGTTTGAAGCTGAATTTTTCCGTTCCTCTTGGAGTTTTGGTGGCTTTGTTTATCGTTTTCTCAATTGTCTGATAAACTGGAATTCGCCCAAAAGGATTGCCATTACCAAGCTGGACTGAAAACCTCTTTACATGAGGTAGATGTGCCTTTCCTGATGTTCGATAATAATCTGGGACTGATTTTAGTTGCCCTCATCAAAGCCTTCCATGACTCTAAGTCTTTTGGAGACACCAACTTGGAGGTAGGATCTCCATCATTGCAATGAATGTTGCATCCACTTGTAATGTTTTCTGCTAATAGCCTACTAAAATCAAATGTAATGCATATATTCAATAGATCTTTCAAAAATATAGCGAGAATTGGCCACCTCAGAGCTACCCATATCTCGCTTGTTTCTCTAAGTACTATTTTTTTTCTTAACTACTCATGATAAATAATGAGCAGCACCCTGAGGATCCAGGAATGTACGGAAATGCATCGATGCAGCTCCAAGGAAGTGTCGAACATCATTGCATGATCCTGTGCGGTTCTTGGGTCGTGCCTCGCTTTTGTGTGTTGTGCGTATAACACTTTATTTTTTTGTTTTCATGGTTTTGTTTGCGTGTACATGTTCCTCACCACAGGAAAACCCCTATACTTTTGGAGACTGATGCATGGTTTTCATTTCTTCACTCCATTACTTCATATTGGAGACAAACAATGTGTAATTGTACATCAAACAACCACAATATCTTCCATTTCAAGCTGGTTGACTTTGGTATCCTGAAGTAGGATATTGAAATGAACCGCATGCCTTATTTCTGGTTGCGAGTGTCCTGTTGAAATCAAACTGTTTGCCTCATCTGATTTAGTATTAAGTTTATGGCAACCTTTTTCCCTTGACACGTTGATTCCTTCCCATTCGGTTCCTTTCCGGGACATTGTTACTCGTTTTTTGTTATTCCTACTTTCCTCATTGTGTGGTCCATCCATCTCCTTCCTTACCCCCCTTTGGTAGTTTGTGAACGTGCTGCCCTTTGTCATTCAGCTCCTCTATGAGCCTTGATCCTCATGTAAACCATCTGAATTTGTCATCAACTGTCTCATCTCATCAAATCGGTTGATGTTTCACAGCCTTTGGTCTGTTTCATGACGTTCTACCTTAATTTTCTTGTCGTGTTTTTTTTTGTTTGTTTGTTTGTTTTCTATTTTTGATTTTTAGTGTGCAAATTCAGAATGGACATTTAAAAAGAAGCAAGCGTAGAAGATTGCTGTTACTGTCATTTGAGTCGGACAGCGATTTGGAACCACTTAGAAAGTGTGAAGTTGGAAAGTCTGGATTGAAGGTGTTACTGCACTTTCTGCACTCATTCACACTTTCGTACATTTTTGATATCTGAATGCAGTGGTATTCTGAGCAAAATAATCTGATGGACTAATTTGCTCAAACATTTGTTATCTTCCCAATACGCGACTTTTCAAATAAGGTGCTCACGCATGCACAAGAAACCCTCAGAAAAAAAAAAGAGGAACATGATGGTCATCGTGACATAATATATTGTGCGTGCAAGGTAACGATTGATATGTAGGTCTATTCACATCAAATGTATTGTGCAAATTTGTCTATATGATCCTTTTAATGCCGTGATTTATCATTGATTTAGTTCGCTTTTATTGCTTACCTAGCTCTGAAAAAAAAAAACTTTGAAAAACACATCAGCCTACATACATGACATGACAATACATGACAAGTCATGGAAATACAATAATCCCTTCCCATCACCATTGGCGTAACACGAGAGTGATCACCATTGTCGGATTGACTCAGCTGGTAGCAAAGCATTGTGAAAGTTCACTAGTTCTTCAGCAAGTTATCCAGATATTTGCACTGTTTCATTGCTGCCTTGAAGTTTATTAGGAGTACGTTAAACTTGCGGTAGTTTATCGACGAGACTCCAATCATTCCACGGGAATAGTTCAGGATTTCCGTGCTTCCAAGACGGGAGTTTTCTTCCCACTTTATCCGTGTTTAGAGCAACAAAGTGATGGGTGCACACACTCGAGTTGTGGGTAGGCCACCAGTCATCAATCTGTTACACTCTCATCCACTGCAGCTGCTTGCTGGTGTTAACAGAAAATGGTAGAATGCAACAACTCTCATCCATGGATATGTCTTATGAATCCCATATTTTCATTAGTCCGATTTTCATCTCGGAACACAGCAGTTATGGTTAACCAGACAGAAATTGCCCTCAGTTTGACCCCTTCACTTGAATGCTGAAAAGTGTTTAAAAATATATATATATATAGACTATTGGAATTCCTCGATTTATGCTCAAGATTAAATCCTAAAAAACTGAACATAAAATGAAAAAAACGTCAATAGGAAACATTTTCCCATTGACATAATGTTATAAATGGAAGACGCGTTCCTGGTTGGAAATTTCTGGACCTAACCTAAGTTAAGTTGGTTAATGTTTGAATACAGTTCCTGTAAATAAATACGAAAGACCTAATAACTAAAATAATCTATAAAGAACGTCAATAAATGTTTAAATGAATAAATTATGGACGGTTTAAATAAATGTGTCCTGTACTCCCCAAAATCTGTGGCATGCAGCGAGTGTCCAGGTCTGGAGGTGGAAATTTAAAAATATATGAGTCACTCGACTTCAGTGCACTCTACTTCATTTTGGTGGTATTACTAGTAATTGTCCTCACAGTTGAGGGAGGTAGGCTGAGCGTGCGGGCAATGTCCACCAAATGCTCCCCATTGCTCGATCGCTTTATTAAGTCCATTTTAATGGCTAAACTAACAGCTTCCGAGCCTTCTTTATGGTAGTGCCATCTGGAGAACTTGAGGATCGTTTACCACTCGTGATGAGCATTTGGGAAAGTTTGGCATGTAATACTCTCAAGGAGGTCAGGTTAAGCTTCACGAGTGCAGTACAGACTGTGTGCGACTGAGGGTGAGAGAAGTGGTGTACTGTATGTCGTACCTCCATTCCCCCTTCCACTCTGGGACAAAATAAAAAAAAATTACATGTGAAAAAAAAATGTTAACTCAAAAATATGAAGCTTAAATAAAAATTGTTGAGTACTTTGTTTAAGGCGTTAAGTTGAAAAAACCACGAGTAGAATGAGTGTAAATTGAGGACGACCTGTATCTAATTTGCGAATTTCACTCTGGTGACAGCAGGCTAACAGTTCCTTGATTAGCGGAAGTGAGTGAATGAAAGTGCACTTGCGAAAGGCATCTTTATGCTTCTGAGACCATTGAAAAGTCGCGTATTGCATGCATGGCCTTTTTTCCTCACGATAAATTCAATTTGTACAACCCATCACCATCCGATATTCCTTCCGGGTCATGCAATCTCTTTCCTGCCCTCCAATCTTGTTGCATCATTGTTGAAAATGCATTATCTTGTCCTATCACCTTGTCTGATGCAAAGCAAATGACTGTTGAATGCAGAATTCGAAGAAGAGCATGTCACCTTTTGCCAAGAATCGAAAGACCAAAAAGCGAAGAAAGCCAGGCCCTGCTGCTAAGGACTCGAAGGAGAAACGTAAGATTACTTTGAATGCCAACATGCAAATCCAAGATATGAGCTTCTTGCGGACAAGACACCAGACGGAGATGGCGATCAAGATAATTGGGAAAACTTAGTGCGACTTCAAAATGGAAAAGCCCCACGATGAAGGAGAATATCAAGGAAAAAGGAGGAAGAAAAACAATGGACAATATACTTCTGATATCGCTCATCCAAAGGTTTACAGAGATAATTTGTTGCCGGCAAGTCTAGATGCTGATCTTTTG
>CM068952.1:174482766-174519787 GCA_035128595.1 Eptatretus atami | reverse complement strand
GGGGCTAAATGCCTGGCCACAGGCTTACGAGCTCATCTTGGTCCTGACTTGGTGGATTTAGCCAAATATTCTCCAAATCAACCGTTGATTGGTCATCAGCCTAGTCTTGTAATCCTGGCTTGTTTCAGATCTCAGTGAGTCAGATGAGATGGCCTATCATCTCTCTCAACTGCTTGAGGGAGATACTTGTACACTCTGATGTCAGATATTTCATGCCAACAGCACCTGGTTTGAAGCTGAATTTTTCCGTTCCTCTTGGAGTTTTTGGTGGCTTTGTTTATCGTTTTCTCAATTGTCTGATAAACTGGAATTCGCCCAAAAGGATTGCCATTACCAAGCTGGACTGAAAACCCTCTTTACATGAGGTAGATGTGCCTTTCCTGATGTTCGATAATAATCTGGGACTGATTTTAGTTGCCCTCATCAAAGCCTTCCATGACTCTAAGTCTTTTGGAGACACCAACTTGGAGGTAGGATCTCCATCATTGCAATGAATGTTGCATCCACTTGTAATGTTTTCTGCTAATAGCCTACTAAAATCAAATGTAATGCATATATTCAATAGATCTTTCTAAAAATATAGCGAGAATTGGCCACCTCAGAGCTACCCATATCTCGCTTGTTTCTCTAAGTACTATTTTTTTTTCTTAACTACTCATGATAAATAATGAGCAGCACCCTGAGGATCCAGGAATGTACGGAAATGCATCGATGCAGCTCCAAGGAAGTGTCGAACATCATTGCATGATCCTGTGCGGTTCTTGGGTCGTGCCTCGCTTTTGTGTGTTGTGCGTATAACACTTTATTTTTTTGTTTTCATGGTTTTGTTTGCGTGTACATGTTCCTCACCACAGGAAAACCCCTATACTTTTGGAGACTGATGCATGGTTTTCATTTCTTCACTCCATTACTTCATATTGGAGACAAACAATGTGTAATTGTACATCAAACAACCACAATATCTTCCATTTCAAGCTGGTTGACTTTGGTATCCTGAAGTAGGATATTGAAATGAACCGCATGCCTTATTTCTGGTTGCGAGTGTCCTGTTGAAATCAAACTGTTTGCCTCATCTGATTTAGTATTAAGTTTATGGCAACCTTTTTCCCTTGACACGTTGATTCCTTCCCATTCGGTTCCTTTCCGGGACATTGTTACTCGTTTTTTGTTATTCCTACTTTCCTCATTGTGTGGGTCCATCCATCTCCTTCCTTACCCCCCTTTGGTAGTTTGTGAACGTGCTGCCCTTTGTCATTCAGCTCCTCTATGAGCCTTGATCCTCATGTAAACCATCTGAATTTGTCATCAACTGTCTCATCTCATCAAATCGGTTGATGTTTCACAGCCTTTGGTCTGTTTCATGACGTTCTACCTTAATTTTCTTGTCGTGTTTTTTTTTGTTTGTTTGTTTGTTTTCTATTTTTGATTTTTAGTGTGCAAATTCAGAATGGGACATTTAAAAAGAGCAAGCGTAGAAGATTGCTGTTACTGTCATTTGAGTCGGACAGCGATTTGGAACCACTTAAGAAGTGTGAAGTTGGAAAGTCTGGATTGAAGGTGTTACTGCACTTTCTGCACTCATTCACACTTTCGTACATTTTTGATATCTGAATGCAGTGGTATTCTGAGCAAAATAATCTGATGGACTAATTTGCTCAAACATTTGTTATCCTTCCCCAATACGCGACTTTTCAAATAAGGTGCTCACGCATGCACAGAAACCCTCAGAAAAAAAAAAACGAGGAACATGATGGTCATCGTGACATAATATATTGTGCGTGCAAGGTAACGATTGATATGTAGGTCTATTCACATCAAATGTATTGTGCAAATTTGTCTTCATGATCCTTCTTCAATGCCGTGATTTATCATTGATTTAGTTCGCTTTTATTGCTTACCTAGCTCTGAAAAAAAAAAACTTTGAAAAACACATCAGCCTACATACATGACATGACAATACATGACAAGTCATGGAAATACAATAATCCCTTCCCATCACCATTGGCGTAACACGAGAGTGATCACCATTGTCGGATTGACTCAGCTGGTAGCAAAGCATTGTGAAAGTTCACTAGTTCTTCAGCAAGTTATCCAGATATTTGCACTGTTTCATTGCTGCCTTGAAGTTTATTAGGAGTACGTTAAACTTGCGGTAGTTTATCGACGAGACTCCAATCATTCCACGGGAATAGTTCAGGATTTCCGTGCTTCCAAGACGGGAGTTTTCTTCCCACTTCTATCCGTGTTTAGAGCAACAAAGTGATGGGTGCACACCCTCGAGTTGTGGGTAGGCCACCAGTCATCAATCTGTTACACTCTCATCCACTGCAGCTGCTTGCTGGTGTTAACAGAAAATGGTAGAATGCAACAACTCTCATCCATGGATATGTCTTATGAATCCCATATTTTCATTAGTCCGATTTTCATCTCGGAACACAGCAGTTATGGTTAACCAGACAGAAATTGCCCTCAGTTTGACCCCTTCACTTGAATGCTGAAAAGTGTTTAAAAATATATATATATATAGACTATTGGAATTCCTCGATTTATGCTCAAGATTAAATCCTAAAAAACTGAACATAAAATGAAAAAAACGTCAATAGGAAACGATTTTCCCATTGACATAATGTTATAAATGGAAGACGCGTTCCTGGTTGGAAATTTCTGGACCTAACCTAAGTTAAGTTGGTTAATGTTTGAATACAGTTCCTGTAAATAAATACGAAAGACCTAATAACTAAATAAATCTATAAAGAACGTCAATAAATGTTTAAATGAATAAATTATGGACGGTTTTAAATAAATGTGTCCTGTACTCCCCAAAATCTGTGGCATGCAGCGAGTGTCCAGGTCTGGGAGGTGGAAATTTAAAAATATATGAGTCACTCGACTTCAGTGCACTCTACTTCATTTTGGTGGTATTACTAGTAATTGTCCTCACAGTTGAGGGAGGTAGGCTGAGCGTGCGGGCAATGTCCACCAAATGCTCCCCATTGCTCGAATCGCTTTATTAAGTCCATTTTAATGGCTAAACTAACAGCTTTCCGAGCCTTCTTTATGGTAGTGCCATCTGGAGAACTTGAGGATCGTTTACCACTCGTGATGAAGGCATTTGGGAAAGTTTGGCATGTAAATACTCTCAAGGAAGGTCAGGCTATAGCTCTCACGAGTGCAGTACAGACTGTGTGCGACTGAGGGTGAGAGAAGTGGTGTACTGTATGTCGTACCTCCATTCCCCCTTCCACTCTGGGACAAAATAAAAAAAAATTACATGTGAAAAAAAAAATGTTAACTCAAAAATTATGAAGCTTAAATAAAAAATTGTTGAGTACTTTGTTTAAGGCGTTAAGTTGAAAAAAACCACGAGTAGAATGAGTGTAAATTGAGGACGACCTGTATCTAATTTGCGAATTTCACTCTGGTGACAGCAGGCTAACAGTTCCTTGATTAGCGGAAGTGAGTGAATGAAAGTGCACTTGCGAAAGGCATCTTTATGCTTCTGAGACCATTGAAAAGTCGCGTATTGCATGCATGGCTCTTTTTCCTCACGATAAATTCAATTTGTACAACCCATCACCATCCGATATTCCTTCCGGGTCATGCAATCTCTTTCCTGCCCTCCAATCTTGTTGCATCATTGTTGAAAATGCATTATCTTGTCCTATTCACCTTGTCTGATGCAAAGCAAATGACTGTTGAATGCAGAATTCGAAGAAGAGCATGTCACCTTTTGCCAAGAATCGAAAGACCAAAAAGCGAAGAAAGCCAGGCCCTGCTGCTAAGGACTCGAAGGAGAAACGTAAGATTACTTTGAATGCCAACATGCAAATCCAAGGATATGAGCTTCTTGCGGACAAGACACCAGACGGAGATGGCGATCAAGATAAATTGGGAAAACTTAGTGCGACTTCAAAATGGAAAAGCCCCACGATGAAGGAGAATATTCAAGGAAAAAGGAGGAAGAAAAACAATGGACAATATACTTCTGATATCGCTCATCCAAAGGTTTACAGAGATAATTTGTTGCCGGCAAGTCTAGATGCTGATCCTTTGTGTCATAAAAGTCAGGACAACATGATGGATGCTTCTTCCAAAGATTGTCCTGAGTTGTTAGGTTCTCAGGGTGAGGAGGACATGATCTTAAATGCTATGCAACATTCGAGGTATGTAACCGTAAAAAGACGGAAAGTGAGAGTTTCCAAAGAGCGTCTCTCGGTCCTTGTCCCCATGTATCCCCTGGAGTATGAGATTAAATCTTGGAAGAAACTGATTTCCAGCACTCCAAATGGAGCCGCTTGTAGTGTTCATCAGGAAAACCTTCATTTGCTGTCACCTTTGCCTTTTAATTCATCCATGCTCACCAATAATTGTGAAAAAAGACAAATTGCTGGACCGTTAAGTCACTTTGTTGGTGTTGCTCAGAATAGTTTATCTTGCAGGACGGGAGAAGAGGACACCTTTTTGCCGAAAAGTAATGATACCATGGACTATTCTGTAGTTTTCTCGGTTTCCTCACCAGGCGTGACAAGCCCCAATGTGTGTAGGACAGAACATTCACAATGTGCTTCTGAAAGCGTGGCAAAAGCATCTTTCAGTTCCAGGTATTTAGCAAATCACATTGGTTTAAAAACCAAATCTTCAGAAGCAGATGATGTGCTCGCTGTCTATGAACATCACTTCCAGCCTCTCTCTGCAAACAAAATGCTTTCAAACACACACTTAGCAAAGTACAAGAATGACCCATACCTTGTTAAATCATCCTCGTTTTGTAAAGTGGATCGGAATATGAAAGAGTCGCCACAATTCCAGAGTGATCCTGGATTCGAAAATGTACCGGATGCAAAACAACTCTGTACGTCATGCTCAATCATCTTGGAAGATGTGTTTCATTCGAAGGATCTCTCGTCTTCTTTGAAATGCTTTGGTGTTCCTTTCAAAGGTAACCGTTCTTGCATTAGTCAAAACACCAACCTGCAAAGGACACGAGAAGATCAAACAGAAGAAAACCCACATCTCTCTCAAATAGAACTGAGCACAGAGTGCGGAGTTGATCCTGCTGTCGGAGTGTACAAACTCTGTAGATGTGGCAACAATATCAGTGAAGACTGTTTGTTGCATTGGTGCCCTTACATGGGAAAAAGTGCTAAAATGAAAGAAGCATACTTTTGGCTAAATAGGCCACAAGTTTCTCTACAAAGACTTCCTTGTGCAGTGCTAAAGGAGCTGCAGATGTATGGGGTGGTAACATGCAAATCTCCCTTCTGGCTGGGAAGGCAGTCGGAACTACACAGTTCGGAGTTTCCGGAAGAACCTTTGAGAAAAAAGGCCAATGTTTCTGGATGTAGGGATCAAAAAGTTCAAGAAATGTTGACATACAGGTCAGGCCAAGTTGGTAATGGACTTGACCTCTCCTGTCGAGTTTCCTTGACGCGGTCAGAGATTACCCCACAGGCATTGGGCACTTGTCACCTCAGTGGGATGGCTCAGGAAGTTGGAGATCTTGTGGATGAAGAACTGCGCTGCAACCTGTCGGATTCCAATCATGAGACACCTAATCGACGATCCAAGTGTTCCTTCATGCAAGTATGTGCTTTGAACTTTTGAGTGCTCTCTTCCCATCCCTATTCCCCTCCTTTCCCCCACCCATCAAATTTGCTCTGTTCACAATTGCATGACACGTAACATCTTCAAATACAATTTTATTGATTTTCTTTGCAACCAATTTAATGTCTTCACCCTCTATAAAGCTTTGTGTTATTGCAGTGTTAGGAACAGTTGGGGATTAAGAAGCGTAAGGAACAGTCTTGGGAGTGGAACCTGTGAAATTGCACCTGTGAAAATTGCACCTGTGAAAAGGAACCCTCCAACATGTATTTGGAGTCAGTGTCAGAATTATCAGAACTTGCCAAACTTTGACAGTCACCAGATGTTTATCTTGTGTTTGATTGTATTACATTGTGCGCTTGTTGAGAGACTGGTCATGAAACTTTCTTTCGTCTTGTAATACAATCTTATATTTTCCTGAGATCTTTACACAGGATTATGTTGCTTCTCCCACAATACCATTTCAATGACCTAGTTGGACTAGAATCTGTGGTTTGATAAATGACCTAAAATCCACTGATTGGACATTTGATCTTTCTTTTTAATTTTTTTCCCTGAACCCCTTGGTTTAAGAAAAAAAGAAAGAAAAAGGTTATTGGGTTTGGTGGAGGACTGGTGGTGTGGATACTGCACTGGCATCCCAGAGGTTGAGGTTAAAACCAGCTGAAGGCAAAAGTTTTAAGGACTTGGATTTTCAGCTACTGGAAACGAGGCTAGTCCCATGTCAATCTTTGATTGTTCTAAAGACCCCAGTTGGCTCATTTATGATCTCTGATTGGATAGTGTGCCTGTCCCCTCCTGCTCTGGTCTAAACGTGATGCCAGTCTACACTGGTTGACTCCCGATGCTCTGAGAACATCTGGGGTGGGCGCTGAGATGACACCTATTGCAGCGTCGCCCAAGAAGAAAAGGTTTAATATGTTTTTACTGGGGATCTCCCAAGAGAAAATGTGGTTGGTTGTTTTGTTTTGTTTTTGGTTTTTTTGTTTGTTTTGTTTTCTTCTCACACGTGCCAATGCACATTTTAAACTGTTCTTTTGAATCTGAAATCTGTTTATTTACTTTCAGGATGGTACGCCTCAAAGAGTGGAATCTTGTCACCAACAGTCTCAACTAGCCATGCCCAAATTCACTCCACGGTCTTGGATGATTCAGAAGCTGTTAAGTTTTTATCATGAAACCTCATATCGCGAGAGTCCACCATTGACGCCTGTCCAGTCTAAATCTGCGTCCAGGGTCTTTGCTCGCCCATTACCGTCGTCAGTCGGCCGCGTTGAGTTTGGCTCTTCCAAATGCCAGCAATGGTCTCGTTTCACCTCCAGCTTGACTGCATGTCGACAAAAGACCGGTAGGTAACAGTTCTTGTATGCACCGTTTCGATTGCAAACATGGCAGACTTCTGCTTGTTGGTTGATTTGTAGGTTAAACACTAAAATGGATGAATGACCGGTTTAAAAAAAAAACTACATTCTTCCCACTGATACTATTTAGTTGCCTCCGCCACCGAAGGTGGATGGAAGTTATGTTTTCGCCTCTGTGTGTTTGTTACTTGCAAAATCGAAGATTCGTAAGTATATTAGTTCGTTTGGTCTGGTATTCTGTTTGGCTGTTTGTGTGTCTGTTTGTTTTTATGCAAGTCAATCGCCTTCAAGTCATATTATTTTTTACTCCGATTTTCACAAAACCTAACCACCTGGTAGAGGTAGTGATAAGCTGGAGGCCTATTGTTTTTGAGGTCAGTAGGTCAAAAGGTCTGTCATGTAAGTATAAATAATAGTGTCTAAGTTATTGATATCGGGTTAGCTCTGCACTGTGTCCTCTTTTTGTATAAAACTGTTTTTCTTTTACCGCACTTCACAAATCCTTGCTTTCCCCTCCAATACATATTTCTTTGTGTTAAAACCTTTTATTGTTCCACATGCCTTTCATCATCCTTGCTTTATAAATAAATTGGTTATATTATGAATACACAGTTCGTCCTGTCTTTTCCTCCATTGGTCCAACATGGTCCGCAGGAAGTATGGTGGGGAAGTTTTACCCCACCGATTGGCTCTTGTTAGCTGGTGCATACTTGGCTGCTTCGCTCAGCTGCACCTGATGCGGAAAGTGAACGCAAGTATGCATCGAGGGCACGAAACTCTCTTGGTGCGGTCAATCCAACGGAAATGGTAACACGCAAAGTAGTGTAACCCTGCCAGGATTGGCAGTACCAATCGGTGTTCATGGTTGCTTAACAACCGTGGAGCGTGGAGCTATCTGTGCTCGGTGGCCTCAGGAACGGGCGTTCGGGATGGACCAGAGTGCCCATAATTATAAAGAGCAGTTAGGGTAAACATTTTATTTAAATAATTGTGTGTACTATGGCGGACCAAGACTGGCTGATCCAGGTGGGCTTCAAAATGGTAGCTCCAGGAGGGCAATATTGAGGAAGAGGAACCAGTAGAGGGTGCAAAGGAGGTGCTACGTATGGATCATGACACCCAACCCTATGCTGATAGCCTGGAATTTATGATGCTGACGATCATGTGCGGAGAAATGCTGTTCGGCAAGGACACATGGTCAGGCAAGCAGGATGTAGGGGCTACGTTTGAGCAGCGGTTGGCAAAAATGCAGGCTGAATGAAAGGCCAGAGTGGAGCGTTATCAGGCCAGGCAGGAGAAGGGGGCAGCATGGCAACCCGTGTTAAGACACGACATGCAAGAGTGGAGAGCAAAAATGCAGGCTGATACGGCGAGGATGAGGGCAGAATTGGAGGCTGGATGAGCCTCGGCAGAGGCTGGATGAGCCTCGGCAAAGGCTGGGAAAGCAGGGAGTGGTTTGCCAGACCCTAGCAGTGCATCAAAGTACGCGGGGATGGGGGGGGGTGGGAGAAAGAACAACGTGGCATGCGTGTGGGATGCCATGTTGAATCTTGATCGGGGGGGGGGGGGGGGCAAAGGTCATGAAACGCCAAAAAAACAAAAAACTACACCCAAAAATAGTGGTCTGACTGCCGGACTAATTTGATGAAGTTTTTGAAGATCGGTTTAAAATTGTGACCTGTAGGTGATTGTCATACAGAGAGACAAACAAACAGACATAATCACAGACCAGATCAACTAACAGCTCATGTATCCCTGAATTCTTGCTTCTCCACCCCAGTCCTTCCCTTTGTGGCCCATATACCGACATAACACAAACCATTTGCCTCTGTACCACCAACCATGCCATAACCGTCTGCCTCTGCCATCTTTCCACTCTGACCACCTGCTTGCTGATATCTTCTGATACTATTATTCCCACACCATTACTCCTTCCATCCCACCTGCAAGCAACAGCTTATATCCTCTACCCATCTCCTCTTCCTTTCTCCTTTCCATTTGATCTCCTGCACACCAACACTTTCAAACACCTTATCTGCATCGACTCCCCCCCCCCCCATTGATTCCACATTCAAACTGCCTAGCCGAACCTCGATTTGAACCGCTTCCTATCTGGCAGAGCTAGTACCATCTTGATCTGTTCGGGACACTGTTCATCAATCAGCAGCGCTGCCCGGGCTGACCTGCTGGACTCGCTACCTTAGACTGTTGTCATAATCTTAACAACACACACACACACACCACTCTTTCTCCACTCGTCCCACCTCCCCCCCCCCCCGCTCACCCTTCACACTTGACTCCTCACCCCTACCCTTGAGGCATTCATCTCTACCCCACCCAAGTCACTCTCTCTTCTCTTCCTCTCCCACCCCTACCCCTCCCTCCCCTCTTCCTCCCCCCACCCCTACCCCTTCCTCTCCTCTTCCTCCCCGACTCACTCGTGGCGATACACCCCTCCACTTCCTTGTGCCCCACTGTCCCCGCTCTCCTTAATACATTAAATTTGTGCTTATTCAGCTTACACCAAATAAATGCTTTTCACAATAGTCAATCAGTTCTCTCACAAAACTCACAAATCACAGTTCAGAAGTCATTCAGTTCGACCCGCTCCGCATGCCGAATCAAGCCCAAGAGCCCAAATAGCAACTGCAGCACGACTCGCCTATTACTTATGGCAAAGTCAAATGAATAATTTTGTCAAAAGGTCAAAGTTCAACATCACATAAAATCATTTTTTATCCAAGAGACCTGAAATTTTCATTATAAATTTGAGCTTTTGTCATCCAATTTTCAACAAAGCTTTATTATGAGAATACGGAAAAGAAAAATTAATAACGTGGTCAAAATGTCGAGGTCACCTAAAATCGTCAATTTTTTTTAAAAAACCGTTTTCATCATGTTTAGCATACGTAAGAAGAAGTAGTTTGAATATATAGCGGATGTGGACAGGCTTTGCATTTTAAGATGCTTTCTAGTTTCAACTGTTATTGTTGTACTCACCTTCTCCCAACATAATCATTTTTGAGTGTTTGCATGTATCTATTTGAATCATTTAGTTATCTCATGGCAGGTTTTCATTCACCAATATCTGGCTGTTCTTCCTGTTCCTCTCATTATACTTGCTATCCAGAACTTTATTTATTGTTTTTAATCTTTTTTTGTGGTTCTCTCTGCTGCAGGAAGTGATTTAAAAACGAAATAATCCTTTCTGCCCCACAGTAATCTACACACCTCCGAAAGGCCTCAAACCCATTGGAGAAGCTCTGAATCCTTGTGTAGGCTCTAGTCCCAAAGTTTACCACGCTCTCCAAACTTCCGATCATGTACCATCTTCCAGATGGTCGATGGCCTTTAACACTTCACTGCCCGTGGAGAGATTGGACTTTGAGAATTTGACAGTGGCGAAGACCCGACTTGATGTGTCGCTCTCGGTACGTTCTATCCTCTTCAAAAAGATATGATAACATGAGATCTTTAAAGCCCAACATTGCATCTGATTTCTGAGGTTGCCATTTTATTAATCGCAGCAATCTCACAATGTCTAGACCCCTTTTCCTTTCATCTTCTCTCTGTGTTAATCAGTCGTCTGAATTGTATGCTGTGCTCCCTTATTGAGGTAGTAATACTGCACAGGCGCAATAGGACCGATTTGCTCCACCTCTCCCCTTCCCCCACCTCGACTTTGCACCTTCTTTCTAATCTTTCATTTTGCAAACCAAACTTTTAAAAATTTGATTTGTGTCATCATTGTCATCACAAGTTCTGACTTTGTAGCAGGTCTGAATAGTTTTCCTCCGAGGAAGGAAGGTCTGACCAAAGCAGCTTGCTGGGCAAGTAATACACGGCAGGTGCTACGTCATTACTTTCCATGGTTGTCAGGGCACAAATTTGAAATTTTACTAGGGCATCGGCGCACAATTGCTTGCTCTTTTGAAAAGGTACTTTTACAAGTGAAGACATTAATTTAATTATTCTGAAAGCAAGCCGTCCTTTGATACAACACCCTGCCTGTGGATCGCTAGGACAACAATTTGTAGTGTATTGGTACGGGTTTTGGAGCGAGGGCGCCAGGGTGCACGGGAGGGGGGGGGTCTCTTGGACCCGCCGCTTGACCTCCAAACCTGAAGCGGCAAGCTAGGATAATTCCGCGACTCGACTGGTTGCTAAGCAACCACGGATCCTGGTTGGGGCCAGTAGGTCTAACAGGGTCCTCATGCCATTTGTCGCATTACCTATTGGTGACCTCATGACCTCAACTCGGGAACCGCACTCTCAATATCCCACCCATATTTACTTAAGTATGGCCCAGCGAAACCGTGGGTGGGATGTTGGCCATCTTGGAATGAATTGGTGGGGTACATCATCCCTACTATTCAATACACACACGATGTCAAACCGACGAAGGAAAGGACAACCAGGCAGGTTTGAAATGTTTACCAAACTAGGCACGTATTTACAGCAAGGCATTATCACAGGCATTTGTTGACAAAACAATCAGACGCAAGATGAAAGTAATTGGCCCTTAGCACGTAAACCCCCTTACACAATCTTACTTGTCAACAAAACATCAGACAGGTGCGCCATCACTCATGTGGGAAAGTAGATAGAATGAACGAGAAGATAGAGGAAGAACAGAGTGTGTTTTTGATTCCTGACTCACCATATACAGATAGATGGACCTGTGTCAGTCCCAATTGAAGGGCCGGGAAGGATAGGAGATATCGGGTGTGTCAGTGTGGCATTGGAGATGCGGTGCATAAGTGGTTGTATCCACCCAGGTTCAAGGATCGCTTTCTGCCGCCTCTCCTTTGAGAAGAGGCGGCAGAAATTTTGGCTCTCCCATTCAGGTGATAACTTGTGCAGGTAACAGTGCAGGCAGATGATAGCTCGGTCAGGTCACAGCTCGTATCAGCAACAGGGCAGACTCACGAAGGCCACGGTGCAGGCAGGTGCTCCCAAACAGCTTATTGTTCACAGCTGCTCAGCTTGATCACTCGCTTGCCCAGCCTATATAGGGCCTGGCGCGGGGCTTGGCGAAGATGCCCCTGAGGCCCCTCTCATCCACTGTAGATCTTTTCCTATTGGTTCCTTGCCTGCTGATTCCTTCAGTGCCTTCCAGAAGGGTCCCTCGCAACTGAGTAGTGAGTGCTCTTCTGGAAGAACCTTTGGCGGATATGCCGCCACGATGCTGTCCACCTTAGCGCTGCGATTGACTTTGTGAGAAATGTTTGTGTTGTGTTTTAAAGGAAAAGTGCAGGGAAAGAAGGAAGGGAATTCATCTAAACTTGAGGATCGACTGGTTTCAAGTTATGAATGATTATTTCGTCTATATGATGTCTGAGGAGGTGAAGGGTGTTGTGGAAGCACAGGGAATAGCGGCTTGGAAGCGAAAGGGTGTGAGGGATTGAAGGACAGATGGAAAGTCGGAAAAGTTGGAGACTTAGATGAAAGTTGGGGAATCACTTGAAGGGGAAAAGCCTTGCTAAACTCACACAACGCATTTTCCCCCATCCCCTGTACAAAGTGCAGGGATCTGTTTTAGCACACTACTAATGAAATAACCAACTCATGGTTCCCTATATGTTGATACAACTTCCCCAGGGGTCCGATTTCCACAACCGCAAAAATGTATTAATTCTTATACCAGGAATCAAACCCACAATAAACAGTTCAAAGGGCCGGGAAGGATAGGAGATATCGGGTGTGTCAATGTGGCGTTGGAGATGCGGTGCATAAGTGATTGTATCCACCGGGTTCAAGGATGGCTTTCTGCCGCCTCTCCTCGGACCCCTCGTATGTTCCTGCCAAGCTACTATGTGTGCCCAAAAATCATTTTGGATATTAATTTGGATATTTTGATGCATA
The DNA here is from genome assembly GCA_035128595.1 of Eptatretus atami. NCBI lineage: Eukaryota > Metazoa > Chordata > Myxini > Myxiniformes > Myxinidae > Eptatretus > Eptatretus atami. Next base: position 174,506,957 of record CM068952.1, on the reverse strand, counting down.
TTGCAGCAAACGAGTCAGAATTTGTCGACCTTCAATCACGAGTAATATGTGATTGGGCCTAGAAAATGGTTCAATCTCACTTTGAGACAATGTATTTACTACATATGGATATAGAGTGGAATTGTGACCCACTTCCCCCCCCCCTCCCCCTTCCCTACGTTCCATCACTGATTTGTGTACCATAAGACCCCAAATCTCCTCCCAATCTTTCCCTTCTCTTCCCACTCATCTTCCCTCCTTTCTCTCTCCTGTCATCATCCTTTCTTCGATATAGCAACTGTGATGACTTTTCGCGTTTTTTTTTTTAATCATATCACGACTTGAAACCCTCGCTCCCTATTGGAGTGGCCAGGAGGTTATGCTATTATCCTTATTCAAACATGTAATTCAAAATACCCCTCGTTGCATAATTCAAAACTCCTCATGCACTGGAGAACATGGGACAGGAAGACTGCACTGTAAAGGGTGGGTATTTGTGGTACCCTTTCCCACTTGGAGCGGCGCTGCACGATACCAATTACATGGAGAATTTGCGTGTCTCTCTCTCCACCCCCCCCCCCCCCACGACTACTGGCTTCCCCCCCCTCACCCCCACCCCACGACTACCAGCAAAGATAAAACACCCACACTCCCATGCATTAATTGGGGTGTCATGCTAATCCTATGTAGCAAGTCTGAATGGAATAAGACCAGAACTGTAGGAGTAGCGTGACAAATACAAAAACAAACACACACCGCTCTGTGAATTATCGAAGGGATTCTCGTGCCAATTTTTCATCCAAAGATCGTACTCTACTATAATACGTTTTCAATTTTCTATTTTAAAGCATCTAATACGGGAAGCAAGACCAAGAGAGAATGGGTGAGATGAGTTTTCACTCGACACATCAATTTCTGAGGCCGGATGTTTCAGTCAAAATTATGGTATTTCTTTCCATGTTGAGTCCGCCAACTGTAGCTTTGATTTAAAAACCCAAACACTTTCCTCAGTCATCAGAAGCCATCACTCCAGAGCTGTTCGACGAGAAGAAGAAGCGCAAACAACCAGTCGCACTGCTTCTTCTTCCTGTTCTCCCTGTTCCTCTGCATCATCTAACAAATCTTCCAATCAGAATTGCGCACCTCTTGGTGAAAATAAAATATGGGAGCGTGTTGAAATTGAAAACCGTTTGGAACTAAAAATGAATAATTTCGTTCACTTTATTTTGATTTTTAGTTCACCTCGACTTTAGTCCGGTGAGCTTATGCGATCGAGCAGTGTCCGTATGTGAGTCAGTCAGTCAGTCAGTCAGTCAGTCAGTTTGTCAGTCTGCAAACACTTTAGTCATTATCGCTTGAACCAAACACACAGTTTGGATGAAACTTGGCCACAAGCTTCATATCTGATGCCAAACGAAGGTGTATTGACCACATCAAAATCTGTGCTCATTAAGGGCGTCTACGGGGAGAAGGGGGCTTCCCCCACCCCTCAAAATAGGTATTTTCTCTCTTCTCCGAAACTACACACACTATTTTGATGAAACTTGACCACAACCTTCATCACCCGTGATGTACCAAAAGTATATTGACCGCATCAATATCTGCACGCTCATTAAGGGGATCTACGGCGGGGGGGGGGGGGGGGGGGGTTGACCCCCCTAAATGGTTAATAATATACTCTTTGAAAGAACAACATGCTTGTTGTTGGATATCCTTTGTATTTTTGTTTTTTGTTTTTTGTAATACTAAATCTTGTATTTTTCTGCTGTTCATTATTTATTTCACGAGGTTCAGCACATCTTGACCTCATATCTGTACATTTAAATTTGACCATTGATGCCCCTATTAGAAACTAGTCTCAAAATTATTGAATGGTACTCCATGTATTTATTTCATTTATTTATTTCCATGCATCACCTATTTATATTGTATTTGCATCAAATTTTTTCAACCAGTTTCATAATTTTGATTTTAATGGCATTTAGTAACTGCAACGTACGTGTTTTTCTTCTTAACCCCTCCTTTCTTCTCTCTGCCTCCCCTTTTTCCTCCCCTTTTCTTATCTAGCACACTATGAATCCCAAACCACCACTTGCTCTCCAAGAGCTGTCCACTGCAGAAAGGTTATTCTCTGAGTGTGGCCAAAAGAGTCCGATACCATTTGAACTCGTCATAACGGATGAAGTGCTCAAAACCTGCGTCAAGATTGGGGAAGGTGTTTATGGAGAAGTTTACTCATCCACCAACCACAACGGAGAAACCTCAGCACTTAAGGCAAGAAATTAATTTTCAAATTGAGGACGATGGATATTTACCTTCCTCCTTGGTTTCCATAATTTGCCAGCTGTTGAAGTCTCTTTGTCCATATTGGCCAATTGCAATGTTTTTGGTTTTTTTTCTCTCTTCAGACCCAAATTAGATGAGGAAGTGCAAGGCTTGTTGCTCTCACATCACAGACAATTCAGTGTCATATCTATTATTGTTCCCGTCTTTTGGTGTCGCCAATATGGGGCCGTTAAAAAACTTACGCAACACTTTTTTTTAGGGAGGTGCATACTGTGCATGCTGACTGGTTTGATTAAACCTCACTCATAATTTTTATTCTACATGATTTGATTATTTGCGGTCCCTCATCTTGAGTAACATTTGACCCAAACAAAGCCAATGGAAATCTGACTCAACAAACCCAGGTAGTGTATAATCAGCAGAGGCTTACAGATCTGATGTCTTCGGCCCACCAGAAAACCAAGATGGTGGCCATATTTGGTCTGGGTGCCATGGTGGGTGGAGTCGAGCGACAAATGTGGGTAGGGTCCGTCAGCTGTCCAACCAATTGGTGCACATTTCAAAAATTGACCTCGAACAAGAACTGCAGCAACAACCACGCAGAGCTCTCATCAACCTTCAACACGTTGCAGGTAAAAACGTGGAGGAGTCCATCGACAGCTCGATATAAACAGATACAATTCCTAACAATACATCACTAATCTTCCTTGTGGAAGATACAGCGCCTTCAGAATGTATTCACACCCCTCGACTTTTTCACATTTTTTGTGTTACAGCCTGAATTTAAAATGGATTAAATTTTAAAAAATTTTTATCACGGATCCACACGAAATACTCCATATTGACAAAGCGAAAACATGCTTTAAGAAATTTTTACAAATTTATTGAGAACGAAAGCTGAAATGTGTTGAGTCAGTAAGTATTCAACCCCCTGAGTCAATATTTTGTAGAAGCACCTTTGGCAGAGATTACAGCTTCGAGTCTTCTTCGGTATCTGTATGAGCTTTGCACGTCTGGATTTGGGGATTTTCTCCCATTCTTCCTTGCAGATTTACTCAAGCTTCAGTCAAGTTGAGTGGGAAGTGTCAGTGAACAGCAATCTGGTCTTTCCATAGTTTCTCAATGAGATTCAGTCTGGGCTTGGCTGAGCCACTTAAGGACTTTCACATTCTTGTTCTGAAGCCATTCAAGTCTGGGCTTTGGCTGGGCCACTCAAGGATTTTTACATTCTTGTTCTGAAGCCATTCAAGTCTGGGCTTTGGCTAGGCCACTCAAGGACTTTCACATTCTTGTCTGAAGCCATTCATGTCTGGGCTTTGGCTGGGCCCACTCAGGATTTCACATTCTTGTTCTGAGCCATTCAAGTCTGGGCTTTGGCTGGGCCACTCAAGGATTTTTACATTCTGTTCTGAAGCCATTCAAGTCTGGGTTTGGCTGGGCCACTCAAGGATTTTTACATTCTTGTTCTGAAGCCATTCAAGTCTGGGCTTTGGCTAGGCCACTCAAGGACTTTCACATTCTTGTTCTGAAGCCATTAAGTCTGGGCTTTGGCTGGGCCACTCAAGGACTTTCACATTCTTGTTCTGAAGCCATTCAAGTCTGGGCTTTGGCTGGGCCACTCAAGGATTTTTACATTCTTGTTCTGAAGCCATTCAAGTCTGGGCTTTGGCTAGGGCCACTCAAGGACTTTACATTTCTTGTTCTGAAGCCATTCAAGTCTGGGCTTTGGCTAGGCCACTCAAGGACTTTCACATTCTTGTTCTGAAGCCATTCCAGTCTGGGCTTTGTGCTGGGCACAAGGACTTTCACATTCTTGTTCTGAAGCCATTCCAGTGTTTCTTTGGCTGTTTGATTTGGGTCATTGTCCTGTTGGAATGTAAATCTTTGCCACAGTCTCAGGTCTCTTGCACCCTGAAGCAGGTTCTCTTCAAGGATTTACCTGCATTTGACTCCATTGTTCCCTCTCTCCTTACAAGTCTCCCAGTCCCTGCTGCTGAAAAGCATTCCCATAGCATGATGCTGCCACAACCGTTCTTCATGGTAGGGATGGTGTTGGATGGTGATGAGCTGTGCTTGGTCTCTGCCAGACGTCGTGCTTTGCATTCAGGCCAAAAACTTCAGTTTTCGTCTCATCAGACCACAGGATCTTTTGCCTCTTGCTCTCAGAGTCTTTCCCGTGCCTTTTCCCAAACTCCAGACGTGATGTCATGTACCTTTTTGTCAGAAGTGGCTTCCGTCTGGCCACTCTCCCACGAAGCCTATAGATTTATGAAGTGCTTCAGAGATTGTTGGCCTTCTGGCAGGTTCTCCCATCTCAGGCAAGGAACTCTTTGGTTCTGTCAGAGTGGTCATTGGGTTCTTCGTCACCTCACTGACCATGGTCCTTCTTGTCCAATTGTTTAGTTTGGACAGATGGCTAGCTCTAGGAAGAGTCTGGGTAGTTCCATATTCTTTCCATTTCCTCATGATGGAGCTCACTGTGCTCTTGGGAACTTTCAACACTCTAGAAATTTTTATACCCTTCCCCAGATATATGCCTTCTCACAATTCTATCTCAGAGTTCTACAGACAGTTCATTGGACTTCATGGTAGAGTTTCTGTTCTGACATGCACTCTCAACTCTGGGACCTTATATAGAAAGGTGTGTTTCTTTCTAAATCATGTCCAATCAATTGAATTGGCCACGGGTGGACTCCAATCAAGTTGACGAGACATCTCAAGGATGATCAAAGGAAATTGGATGCACCTGAGCTCAATTTGGAGTGTTATAGTAAAGGGCTTAAATACTTATTGACTCAAGACATTTCAGCTTTTCATTTTCAATAGATTTGTAAAAATTTCGAAAAACATGTTTGCACTTTGTCAATATGGAGCATTTTGTGTCGATCAGTGACAAAAAAAAAATCTCATTTTAATCCATTTTAAATTCAGGCTGTAACACAACAAAATGTGAAAAAGTCGAGGGGTGTGAATACTTTCTGAAGGCGCTGTACGTGCACCAATGGAAATTGCCTTGCCATTGCATCTCCATGACAAACTTAACAGCCATGTCTGTCTGTACATCGTGAAGCAAACGCTCAAATAACTAGAGTTCATAGAAAACATTTTTATTTTCAAGAAAACGTAGAAGAAAAAAACGTATTCATAGAAAATGCATTGTTCAAGTATATAATTAATTTGAAATGAAGTAATGATTTCAAAGGTCGGATTAAAAAATAAATTCCGGAAGTTGGCCGTCGTTGACGGTGTCTTTTACACCCCTTATTTAAGACGTTCCACTAGTTTTTCATGCCTGTTGTTTGTGTCCTTTATGACATCCTTAGAAACGGTAAGTTTCCTATTTGGAATGATTTTCAGTTTGTTTGACTGCCAGACAAGCAGACAGTAAAAGTATAATCTCACTCCGCTCTGCACATGCGCGATTGGGACAAATTCAGAGCCAACGTCCGGTAAAACGACAGGTTTGTTTTCTGATCCATGTTCCGATTCGTATTCAAAATAAAACATTTAATTGAAATCAAGTTGTTCCTCCATCATAAATTGACGTTTGTAGATGGACTGACAGACGGACGGACAGACATAGAAGTGAACCAATTGCTTAACCCCGCTTTTCGCTTCACATGCGTGGGGTAAAAATGAAACCCAATTAGCACTACCTCCATTAAAGAAAACATTTCATTGAAGCGTCGACTTCAATGCAGAGAGGTTGACCAGAATGAGTTTTTCAATTGTTTTTCTTACAGATTGTACCAATAGAAGGACTCTGCACTGTGAATGGTGAACCACAAAAGACTTTTGAGGAAATCCTTCCAGAGATCATCATTGCCAAGTAAAGAAGACAAGATTAACTGACGAGTTTGTTTATTGAAGTCTTAAGCTACCTAGTCTTTATGATTTGTTAAACCCAGTCCATGAAGGAGGCAGAAAACAAATTTTTGTGATTGCTCTCGTTTTTTAATGTTGACATTGAGGTGACTTGCGCTCTCGTGTTTTCATAGGGAACTCTTTTTGCTGAGTAATGGGAAGTTGAACAGCACGGAAGGTTTCATCAAAGTGAAGAGGTGAGAGGACTGATGCTTGGGTTTATCATAGTAATTAAGAAATTGTTAACATGAGAACCTAACCTTACCTTTAAGGCATATAGGATGTCTTATTTGGGAGCATGGTCCTCAGATTTCTGGTCCGGTTTTGATTCCTCTTGGAATGTTGTCTGATTTGATGCCTTGTCTCCATGAGACAGCTCATCATTTATCTGTGCCAAGATGAGGATGAGCTATTCAGAGGCTCAGTGTCCACTCGCCCATTAAATAACTGCCAGGCAGATGTCATTACCTTGTCCCCGTACGCCATGTCAAAATTTATCGATTTTCTTCACAGGTATACCTGTGACTCGTCAAGTCAATATAGCCATGTTAGAGTTGTCATTCAACGGTGGGGTAAGTTTGACCATGAGGGGATGGCATCCTGATTTATCACATTCCTGGCGTAGCATCGAGTGCGATATATCTCCACACAGTGCCCATGTGTTGGTAGAGATTAACCATAAAATTGTCAGCTGCAGCATTGTGAACAGATGGTGTAACATTGTGGAACGTACTAAACTTCAAAGCAACTAACTCTTCTTTGCAAAGATTCTAAAAAAAAACAACAAAAAAAAAACATTGCATCTATTTTACTAATATTTAATATTTAGTTAAATATTTATACTAAAACTATTTTACATGAGCTGTTGTGGTGCCACAAATTTGTCCCTTTATTGACTCATTGCTGCATAAATTCCAATCAGCATGTGCAGTCTGCCATGCAACCATCACGCCTGTGATAACTATTAATCTGAACACTTTCAAATGTGATCTAAAGAGGTGTGTGCGTGTACACATACACGCGCACTTCTTTTTACAGGATTGTGTGTGTCCAAGGTTGCTACCCAAATTCTCTCCTATTTCTGTGGGACCTGTTTACTGCAGAGAACAGCTCATACAACAATCGTCCTGGTAAAATGCACTTTTATTTTACTTACTTCGCCGCTGTTCATAAACTCCAAGACTGCTCGTGTATGATGTGAATTTGTGTGAAGCATATAAAAGCATGGATTCAATATTGGTGGGAATTGTCTCCACTTTTAGGCCATCTCAAAGTAAATCTGGTGTGTACAAGAAAAAAAAAAAAAAACGTGGTAGAACCCAGGTCATCTGTCAAAAATCTGAATAGTTGTTGTCTGCAGCCTTTGTCGTGTAAGAGAAAATGGGATTGTGCAATTTGCTGCTGTTGCAGAGCCAATTTAGTGATACGTGGGAGAGTGCATACCTCTGCCAGGCTGAACAGTTTACATTTTGTATCCCACTGATAGGCCGGATCTGCATCCGGACATGAACCAAAATCTAATTGGCTTGTTCTTGTCACCTAACGAACTTGTCCACAACTTTTTGAAATATCATACTATATATCGTTTTTGGCCCTATCTCTCAATGGTGCAAGAATCACTTAGAAAATGAAAAAAACTATCGTATCCAGATCCAGATTCAGATCTTCACCAAAATTGAATAAATCCATCCTTGTCATACATAAATCCATCACAAACAGCCTCCTGTGTTGTCATACACCCAACCTATCCACCAGGTTTTTTTCCAAATCCGTCCACAACGTTTTGAGCTATCCTGTTCACAGACATACAAACAAATGAAAAATCACTCTTAGAGTGACACTTGGCAAAACAGAACAAAGTAGAATGGCATTTGGAAGAGTGCTTACCTCTGCCAGGCTGAACAGTTTACATTTTGTAACCCATTGATAGGCTGGACCTGAACCAAAATCGAATCGGCTTGTTCTCGTCACCTAACCAACTCGAATCCACCTCCTTTTGTAATAACTCGTCTACAACTTCTTGAAATATCATGACATTTATAGTCTTTGGCCCGATCTCTTAATTTTATAAATTAGGCCTATGTTGAACTTTTGACCACAAAAATAATTGATGGTTGAATTCAGTGAAATTAAATGAAAATCCTGTTTAAATTTGAAGTCGATCAAATGAAAATTTACAATTTTAGAAATCCGGCCAATATTGACCTCAAAAATACTAGATTGAATTCAGTGACCTGATATGCAAATCATATTCACATTTGAAGTCAATCAGATGAAAATTGAGGATTTTCGAAATTTGAAAAAGTTGTTGACCTTTGGCCTTTGATGACCTTTTGACCTTAAAAAAAAAAAAAGGATTCTGTCGGGCTAGCAACTCCATCATTTGGTGAAGTTTCGTGAAGATCGGTGTAAAATTTGCGACCTGCAGGCAATTAAAGGCGAGCGGACAGACAAACAGACAAGAAAAAGACGTCGCGCAGAGCACGATACTTGCACAATCCACCCCCCTCTCCAAAAGGTTGCCATAAATACATCATTGTCCATTTCATGAAGATTAAAATTGACAATCTTGATCAAAGTTCAGGTCAATCGGATGAAAATTGTTTATTTTTCAGATTGAAATTGATTTTAGAAGTTTGACCTTGAGTTGACCTTTGACCTTTTGACCTAAAACCAGTTTTTCAAATTCAGTGATGCATGATGCAATTGCTGCTTAATGTTCAGGTTAATCAGATGAAAATTGATGATTTTCAGATGAGATTTAATTTTTGAAGTTTGACCCTTTGATCTCCAAAATAGTTGGTTTTCAAATTCATTGATGTACTATGCAATTGCTGTTTAATTTTCAAGTCAATCAGATGAAAATTGATGGTTATTCAGATAAAAATTGATTTTAGAAGTTTGACCTTGAGTTGACCTTTGACCTTTTGACTTAAAAATAGTTGGTTTCCCAATTCAGTGATGCAATATGCAAATCTTGTTCAAATTTCAAGTCAATCGTTTGAAAATTGAGGATTTTATAAATTCGACCTCAAGATGACCTTTGACGTCAAAATCAATCGGCTTCTCAGTTGAGACTACCTCTACAACTTGGTAACGTTTCATAAAGATCGGTTCAGAATTGTGACCTGTTGGCGATAAACAGACGAATAACAAAATGGACTGATCAATAATACACTTGAAAACCTTCGATTTTTGAAGTAACAAACGGACTGATCAACATACTTGTCAAAAAAATTTTTTTTGCCCAAGTCAACAGACAGACAGACAGGGGTGAAACATCATCTCTGTTCACCTTAGGTGGTGGAGGTAATGATCCCAGCATAAGCTCAGATGTATAGAAGTTAAAAAAAAAAAAAAAAATTGTAAATTCTTTTTTTTAAAAAGAACTTTAGTCAATAATAATAAATAAATAAAAAATTTACCATATTTGTGGATATTTTTTAATACATTTTTTGGTAACCCATTTATGACTCACAGATTTCTTCACTGACAGCCAACTGTACATCATTTTTGAGTTTGAAAATGGTGGCTGCGATTTGGAAAGATTCAAGGTATAGAGTTATTTTTATGCCTCTGCTGACGTCGGTCCGTGATAACTTAAGAATGGTTGAAGGGATCTATGTTAAACTCGGTACAAGTATGTATAACTGTGTAATAATGTGGACGGAGGCACATCGTTCGGCGCAATGTCAAATTACGTCTCATTCTTTTACAGTGAAGAATAGTTAATATCTTGATTAAGATGGAATGTTCACAAGTACAGTACAAGGCACATGCTTGTTTTGGCCACTTTCCATGCCCTTGAATCTCTACCTGCTTGTCTGTACCTCTTGTTTGCTTGTTCCTCTCTTCCCTTGTCAGTACATTCGACTTTCTTTCATCGAATGATTCTCATCTCTTCTGAGAGCTTTTGCTTTGGTTTAAAAAAAAAAAAATTCTGCTTCACGTCATTTACTGGTGAAGCTGCCAGGAAAATATGCATTTCTTGAAATTTCCTGTCAATAATATCCGCAATATCAATTGTGAAAATTGTCTTGGGCTCAACTGCAGGAAATTCAAGAATTAACGGAGCTGTATGTACAAGTTTTTGGAAATTCTCCATAAGCGATTGCTTTCGGTTTATTGGCCAATGTGAGAGGAGCTTTTGATTGAATGGCAAATGTTTGCATGCGTTATTATTATTTATGAAATTTTGCAAATCGCAACCGCTTTTTTTTTTTGATATACAATTTTGAGGCTCGTTTGAGAGCTAACACGAACGTACAACAAAGGGGAGCAGGAGACAAGAAGGGTAGGAGGGAAGGACAAGACTGGGATAGACACATGAGATCTGTGTAAGGAGAGGGATGGGGTGGGTACACGGTATACAGATGGACACGACAGGACTTTCAGGTCCTACACACAGGGATTGAAGGAGGTGGGTTTGGGTGGATTAACGGGGGAAGAAATATCGTGCTTTGGATGGGGAAGATTGAGATGTGGTGAACAGCTGTTTTAAAGACCTGGAGGGAAGAGTGGGATTGAAGAGAGTGTGGGAGTTTGTTCCAGAGGTGGGAAAAAGAGGAATGAAAGAGTGAATGTGAGCAGTGATTGTTGATTTTGATAGTTTTACCAGAAGAGGGTTGCTGGCGGACCTTGAGCGCCCTGTGGAAATATGAGGGATTGTAGATTGTTGTAAATGACAAAACATTTACGAATAACAACCAGATGAGATTGTGCACTCAAAAGTTAGCTCAAAGTATGGGACAACTGGTGCTGTTCCTGTGTTTGCTGCACTGTTCTCATCTTCCCTCTCTCTCTCTCTCTGACAGGCTTTGCATTTTAAGATGCTTTCTAGTTTCAAACTTTATTGTGTTACTCACCTTCTCCCAACATAATCATTTTTGAGTTTTCACTGTATCATTGAATCATATTAGTTATCTCATGCACTTTTCATTCCAAATCTGGCTTTCTTCCGTTCCTCTCATTTACTTGCTATCCAGAAACTTTATTTTTGTTTTTATCTTTTTTTTGTGGTTCTCTCTGCTGCAGGAAAGTGATTTAAAAACGATCAATCCTTTCTGCCCCACAGTAATCTACACACCTCACGAAAGGCCTCAAACCCATTGGAAAAGCTTGAATCCTTGTGTAGGCTCTAGTCCAAAAGATTTACCACGCTCTCCAAACTTCCGATCATGTACCATTTCCAGAATTGTCGATGGCCTTTAACACTTCACTGCCCGTGGAGAATTGACTTTGAGAAATTTTGCGAGTGAGCGAAAGACCGACTTGCTGTTGTCGCTTCGGTACGTTCTATCCTTTCAAAAAGACTTCGTAACATCGATCTTTAAAGCCCAACATTGCATACTATTTCTGAGGTTGCCATTTTATTAATCGCAGCAATCTCCAATGTCAGACCCTATTTCCATTTCATCTTCTCTCTTGATTAATCAGTCGTCTGAATTGTATTTCTGTGCTTCCCTTATGAGGTTAATACTGCACAGGCGCCAAATAGGACGATTTGCTCCACCTCTCCCCTTCCCCACCTCACTTTGCACCTCTTCTAATCTTCATTTGCAAACAATCTTTTAAATTTATTTGTGTCATCTATGTCATCACAAGTTCTGACTTTGATAGCAGGATCTGATAGTTTTCTCCGAGGAGAAGTCTGACAAAAGCAGCCTTGCTGGGCAAGTAATTACACGCATGTGCATACGTCAATTATCCATGTTGTCAGGCACAAATTTGAAATTTTACTAGGCATGGCGCACAATTGCTTGCTCTTTTTGAAAGGTACTTTTACAAGTGAAGCATTATTTAATATTCTGAAAAGCAACGCCGTCCTTTGATACAACACCTGCCTGTTGGATCGCTAGGACAACATTTGTTGTATTGTACGGGTTTTGGAGCGAGCCGGTGCACGGGAGGGGGGGGCTCTTGGTACCCGCCGCTTACCTCCAAACCTGAAGCGCAAGCTAGGATAATTCCCGCGACTCGAACTGTTGCTAAGCAACTCACGGATCCTGCGTGGGCCAGTAGGCAACAGGGTCCTCATGCCCTTTGTCGCATTACCTATTGGTACTCATGACCTCAACTTCGGACCGCACTCTCAATATCCCACCCATATTTACTTAAGTATGCCAGCGAAACCGTGGTGGGATGTTGGCCATCTTGGAAATGAATTTGTGGGTACTCATCCACTACTATTCAATACACACCGATGTCAAACCGACGAAGGAAAGGACAACCAGGCAGTTTGAAATGTTTACCAATCTAGCACGTATTTACGCAACTTATCACAGCATTTGTTTTGACAAAACCAATCAGACGCAAATGAAAGTAATTGCCCTTAGCCACGTAAACCCCCTTACACATTCTTACTGTCAACAAAACATCAGACAGTGCGCCCATCACTCATGTGAAAGTTAATAGAATGAACGAGAAGATAGAGGAGAACAGAGTGTTTTTTGATTCCCTGATCACCCATATACAGATAGAGACCTGTGTCCAAGTCCCATTTAAGGCCGTAAGGATAGGAGAATATCGGATGTGTCAGTGTGGGCATTGGAGATGCGTGCATTAAGTGGTTGTATCCACCAGGTTCAGTAGCGATCGCTTTCTGCCGCCTTCCTTTGAGAAGAGCGAGCAGATTTTGAGCTCTCCCATTTCAGTGATAACTTGTCAGCGGTAACAGTGGCAGGCAGATGAAGCGTACAGGCTCAGGTCACCTCGTATCAGCAACAGGGCACAGACTCACGAGGCCACGCGTGCAGTCAGTTGCTTTCCCAAACAGCCTCTAATTGTTCACAGCTGCTCGCTTGATCCACTCGCTTGCCCAGACCTTTTATAGGCTGGCGCGCGGGGCTTGCGACGTGCCCCTGAGGCCCCTCTCATCCACCTGTAGATCTTTTCTATTGTACTCTTGCTGCTGATTCCTTCATGCCTTTCCAGAAGGGTCCCTCGCAACTGAGTAGTGAGTGCTCTTCTGGAGAAACCTTTGGCGGGATATGCCGCCACGATGCTGTCACATCTTAGGCTCGATTGACTTTGTGAAGAAAGTTTGTTTGTGTTTTAAAGGAAATATGGACGGAAGAAGAAGGGAATTATCTAAACTTGAGATCGACTGCTTTCAGTTGATGATTATTTCGTCTATATGATGTCTGAGGAGTGAAGGGTGTTGTGAAGCACAGGAATAGCGGCTGTGGCAGCGAAAGGTGTGGATGAGGGATTGAAGGACAGGATGGAACAGTCGGAAAAGTTGGAGCATTAGATGAAAAGGTTGGAATCACTTGAAGGTGAAAGCCTTGCTAAACTCACACACGCATTTTCCCCATCCCCTGTACAAAGTGCAGGATCTTGTTTTAGCACACTACTAATGAAATAACCAACTCATGGTTCCCTATATGTTGATTACAAACTCCCCATGGTCCGATTTTCCACAACGCCAAAAATGTATTAATTCTTTATACCAGGAATTCAAACCCACAAAAAACAGTTCAAAGGGCCGGAGGATTAGGAGATATCGGGTGTGTCCAATGTGGCGTTGGAGATGCGGTGGTGCATAACGTGATTGTATCCCACAGGTTCAAGGATGGCTTTCTTGCCGCCTCTCCCGGACCCCTCGTTATGTTCCTGCCAAGCTACTATGTGTGCCCAAAAATCATTGTTTGGATATTAATATTGGAATTTTTGATTGATATTGCAGCAACGAGTCAGAATTTGTGCGACCTTCAACTCACGAGTAATATGTATTGGGCCTAGAAAATGTTCAATCTCACTTTAGACAATGTATTTACTTACATATGGATATAGAGTGGAATTGTGACTCCACTTTCCCCCCCCTCCCCCCTTCCCTAGTTCCATCACTTGATTTGATGTTACCATAAGACCCCAAATCTACCTCCCAACTTTCCCTTCTCTTCCCACTCATTTTCCTCCTTTCCTCTCCTGGTCATCACCTTTCTTCGACTATTAGCAACTTGATGACTTTTCGCGTTTTTTTTAATTCATATCACGACTTGAACCTCGTCCCTATTGGAGTGGCCAGGGGGGTTATGCTACTCTATCCTTATTCAAACATGATAATCAGAAGATACCCTCGTGCATAATTCAAAACCTCCTACACTGCACTGGAGAAATGGGGACAGGAAACGACCTGCACTGTTAAAGGGTGGTATTTGTAGGTACCCTTTCCCACTTGAGCGGCGCTACACGATACCAATTACATGGAGAATTTGCGTGTCTTCTGCTCTCACCCCCCCCCCCCCCCACGCCCACGACTACTGCCTGTCCCCCCCCCTCACCCCACCCCACGACTACCAGAAAAATAAAACACCCAACACTCCTATGCATTAATTGTGGGTGTCATGCTAATCCTATGTAGCAAGTCTGAATGGAATAAGACCAGAACTAGGAGTAGCGTGACAAATACAAAAAACAAACACACACCGCTCGTGAATTATCGAAAGGGGATTCTCGTGCAATTTTCATCCAAGATCATACTTACATAATATCGTTTCATTTTCTATTTTAAAGCATCTTTAATACGGGAGGCAAACCAAGAGAGAATGGGTGAGATGAGTTTTCACTCGACACACAATTGTCTGAGGCCGGATGTTTCAGTCAAAATTATGCGTATTTCTTTCCATGTTGAGTCCGCCACATGTTAGCTTTGATTTTAAAAACCAAACTTTCCTCAGTCATCAGGAAGCCTCAGCTCCAGAGCTGTCCGACGAGAAAGAACGCCAACAACAACAGTCGCACTGCTTTTTCTTCCTGTTCCCCGTGTTCCTCTGCATCATCTAACAAATCTTCCAATCAGAATTTGCGCACCTCTTGGTGAAAAAAATATGGGATGCGTGTTGAAATTGAAAAACCTTTATTTGGAACAAAAAGAATAATTTCTTCATTTATTTTGATTTTTAGTTCACCTCGACTTTAGTCGCAGGTGAGCTTATGAGTCTAGCAGTGTCCGTACTGTGAGTCAGTTCAGTCAGGTCAGTCGTCGTCAGTTTGTCAGTCTCGCAAACACTTTATGTCATTATCGCTTGAACACAAAACACAAGTGTGAATAAACTTGGCCAAAGCTTCATTATCTGATGCCAAACGAAGGTGTATGCCACATCCAAAAATCTTGTGCTCATAAGGGCGTTACGGGAAGAAGGGGGCTTCCCCCACCCCTCAAATAGGTATTTTCTTCTCTCCAACGTACACACACTATTTTGAGAACTATGACCACAACCTCATCACCCGTGCATGCTACCAAAAGTATATATACCGCATTCAATATCTGCACGCTCTTAAGGAATCTACGCGGGGGGGGGCGTTGACCCCCCTAATGTGTTAATTAATATACTCTTTGAAAGACAACATGACTTTTGTTAGATATCCTTTGTATTTTTGTTTTGTTTTTTGTAATACTACATCTTGTATTTATTCTGCTGTTCATTAATTATTTCACGAGGTTCAGCCACATCTTGACCTCATATCCTGTAACATTTAAATTTGAACCATTGAAGCCCCTCATTAGAAACTAGTCTCAAAATTATTGAATGGGACTCTGGTTTTATATTTATTCATTATTACTTTCCATTGCATCACTATTATATATTGTGTATTTGCATCAATTTTTTCAACCGTTCTTAATTTATTTTAATGCATTTGAGTATACTGCGCAACGTACGTGTTTTCTTCTTAACCCCTCCTTTCTTCTTCTCTGCCTCCCCTTTTCCTCCCCTTTCCTTATCTAGCACACTATGAATTCCCACACCACACTTGCCTCAAGAGCGTCACTGCAAAGGTTATTCTCTGGTGTGGCCAAAGAGGTCCGATACATTTTGAAACTCGTCATAACGGGATGAAGTGCTTCAAACCTGCGTCAGAATTGGGAAGGGTGTTTTGGAGAGTTTACTCATCCACCAACACAACGGAGAAAACCTCAGCACTTTAAGGCAAGAAAATTAATTTCAAATTTGAGGACGATGAAGATATTTTAGCGTGTGTCCTCCTTGGTTTCCATAATTTGCCAGTGTTGAAAGTCTCTTGTCCATATTGGCCAATTTGGCAATGTTTTGGTTTTTTTCTCTCTTCGACCCAATTAGATAGGAAAGTGCAAGGCTTGTTGCTCTCACATCACAGGACCAATTCCAAGTGTCATATCTATTATTGTTCCCGTCTTTTGTGTCGTCCAATATGGTGGCCCGTTAAATAAAACTTACGCAACACTTTTTTTTAGGGAGGAGCATACTGTGCATGCTGGAATGTTTGATTAAATCACTTGTCATATTATTTTTATTCTACGATTGAGTTATTATTGCGGGTCGAACCTCATACTTGAGTAACATTGACCAACAATCAAAGCCATTGAAAATCTCGACTCAACCAAACCCAGGTAGTGTATAATCAGCGAGGGCTTACAGATCTATGTCTCGGCCACCAGAAACCAAGATGGTGGCCAATTTGTCTGTGTGCCTGGATGTGGCGTGGAGTTCGAGTCGACAAATGTGTGTAGGTCCGTCAGGCTGTCCAACAAATTGGTGACATTTCAAAAATTTGATCTTCGAACAAGAACTGCAGCAACAAACCACGCAGAGCTCTCATCAACCTTCAACACGTTGCAGGGTAAAAATTGGCAGGAGTCCATCGATCAGCTCGATATAAACAGATACACATTGCCTAAGCAATTACATCACTATCTTCGCTTGGAAGATACGCGCCTTCAGAATGTATTACACCCTCGACTTTTTTCACATTTGTGTGTTACAGCCTGAATTTAAAATGGATTAAATTTTAAAAAATTTTATCACGATCCACACGAAATTACTCCATATTGACAAGCGAAACATGTCTTAAGAAATTTTTACAAATTTGATGAACGAAATGGAATTGGTTGAGTCAGTAGGATTCAACCCCTGAGTCAATATTTTGTAGAAGCACCTTTTAGCAGACGTACCAGCAACTTCAGAGGTCTTCTCCTCGGTATCTGTACTGAGCTTTGCAGTCTGATTGGTGGGGATTTTCTCCCATTCTTCCTTGCAGATTTACTCAAGCTTCAGGCAAGTTGATGGGAAGTTCAGTGAACAGCAATCAAGTCTTTCCTAGTTTCTCATATGAGATTCAAGTCTGGGCTGTTGCTGAGGCCACTTAGGATTCACATTCTTGTTCTGAAGCCATTCAAGTCTTGCTTTGCTGAGGCCCACTAAGGATTTACATTCTTGTTCTGAAGCCATTTCAAGTCTGGGCTTTGGGCTAGGCCACTCAAGGACTTTCACACTGTTCTAAGCCATTCAAGTCTGGGCTTTGGCTGCATTAAGGACTTTCACATTCTTGTTCTGAAGCATTCTCAGTGTTTCTTTGGCTGTTTGATTGGGTCATTGTCCTGTTGATGTAAATCTTTGCCACAGTCTCAGGTCTCTTGCACCCTGAATCTCTTCAAGGATTTACCTCCATTGACTCCATTGTTCCGCTCTCTCCTTACAAGTCTCCCAGTCCCTGCTGCTGAAAGCATTCCATAGCATGATGCTGCACAACGTTCTCATGGTAGGGATCGGTGTTGGATGTGATGAGCTGTGCTTGTCTCTGCCAGACGTCGTGCTTTGCATTCGGGCAAAACTTCAGTTTTTCTCATCAACCACAGGATCTTTTGCTCTCTTGCGTCTCAGAGTCTTCCCGGGCTTTTCCCAAACTCCAGAGTGCATTCATGCTACCTTTTTCAAATGGGCTTCCGTCTGGCCACTCTCCACGAGCCTATGATTTTGAAGTGCCTTCAGAGATGTTGGCCTTTTGGCAGGTTCTCACCATCTCAGGCAAGGAACTCTTTAGGTTCTGTCAGAGTGGTTCCATTAGGGTTCTTCGTCACCTCACTGAATGACCATGGTCCTTCTTGTCCAATTGTTTAGTTTGGACAGATGGCTAGCTCTGAAGAGTCTCGGCTATTTCCATATTCTTTCCATTCCCTCATGATGGAGCTCACTGTGCTATCTTGGAACTTTCAAATACTCTACGACATTTTCTATAACCACTATCCCCAGATATATGCCTTCTCACAATTCTATCTCAGAGTTCTACAGACAGTTCATGTGACTTCATGGTAGAGTTTCTGTTCTGACATGCACTCTCAACTCTGTGACCTGCTATATAGAAAGGTGTGTTTCTTTCTAAATCATGTCCAATCAATTGAATTGGCACGGTGGACTCCATCAGTTGACGAGAACATCTCAAGGCATGATCAAAGGAAATATGTTGATGCACCTGAGCTCAATTTGAGTGTTATAGTTAAAGGGCTTAAATACTTATTGACTCAAGACATTCAGCTTTTCATTTTCAATAGATTTGTAAAAATTTCGAAAAACATGTTTGCACTTTGTCAATATGGAGCATTTTGTGTCGATCAGTGACAAAAAAAAAATCTCATTTTAATCAATTTTAAATTCAGCTGTAACACAACAAAATGTGAAAAAGTCAGGGTGTGAATACTTTCTGAAGCGCTGTACGTGCACCAATGGAAATTCCTTGCCTTTGGCATCTCATGACAACTTAACAGCCATGTCTGTCTGTACATCGTGAAGCAAACGCTCAAATAACTAGAGTTCATAGAAAACAGTTTTATTTTCAAGAAAACGTAGAAAAAAAAAACGTATTCATAGAAAATGATTGTTCAAGTATATAATTAATTTGAAATGAGTAATGATTTCAAAGGTCGGATTAAAAATAAATTCCGGAAGTTGGCCGTCGTTGACAGTGTCTTTTACACCCCTTATTTAGACGTTCCACTAGTTTTTCATGCTGTTGTTTGTGTCCTTTATGACATCCTTAGAAACGGTAAGTTCTCTTGGAATGATTTCAGTTTGTTGACTTCCAGACAGCAGACAGTAAAAGTATATCTCACTCCGCTCTGCACATGCGCCATTGGGACAAATCAGAGCCAACGGTCCGGTAAAACGACAGGTTTGTTTTTGATCCATGTTCCGATTCGTATTCAAAATAAAACATTTATTTTAAATCAAGTTGTTCCTCCCTCTAAATTTGACGTTTGTGATGGACTGACAGACGGACGGACAGACATAGAAGGACAATTGCTTAACCCGCTTTTCGCTTCACATGCTGGGGTAAAAATGAAACCCAATAGCACTACTCCATTAAAGAAAACATTTCATTGAAGCGTCCGACTTCAATGCAGAGAGGTTGACCAGAATGAGTTTTCAATTGTTTTTCTTACAGATTGTACCAATAGAAGGACTCTGCACTGTGAATGGTGAACACACAAAAGACTTTTGAGAATCCTTCCAGAGATCA
Source organism: Eptatretus atami (assembly GCA_035128595.1). Taxonomy (NCBI): domain Eukaryota; kingdom Metazoa; phylum Chordata; class Myxini; order Myxiniformes; family Myxinidae; genus Eptatretus; species Eptatretus atami. Next base: position 174,487,553 of record CM068952.1, on the reverse strand, counting down.
TCATTCCAAGTGAAAGAAGACAAGATTAACTGACGAGTTTGTTTATTGAAGTCTTAAGCTACCTAGTCTTTATGATTGTTAAACCCAGTCCTAAGGAGGCAGAAAACAATTTTTGTGATTGCCTCCGTTTTTTAATGTTGACATTGAGGTGACTTGCGCTCTCGTGTTTTCATAGGGAACTCTTTTTGCTGAGTAATGGGAAGTTGAACAGCACGGAGGTTTCATCAAGTGAAGAGTGTGAGAGGACTGATGCTTGGTTATCATGTAATTTAGAAATTGTTAACATGAGAACCTAACCTTACCTTTAAGCATATAGGATGTCTTATTTGGGCATTGTCCTCAGATTTCTGGTTCGGTTTTTGATCCTCTTGGAATGTTGTCTGATTTGATCCTTGTCTCCATGAGACAGCTCATCATTTAATCTGTGCCAAGATGAGGATGAACTATTCAAGGCTCCGTGTCCACTCGCCATTAAATAACTGCCAGGCAGATGTCATTACCTTGTCCCGTACGCCATGTCAAAATTATCGATTTTCTTCACAGGTATACCTTTGACTCGTCATAATATAGCCTGTTAGAATGTCATTCAACGGTGGGTAAGTTTGACCATGAGGGGATGCATCCTGATTTATCACATTCCTGGGCTAGCATCGAGTGCCATATATCTTCCAACAGTGCCCATTGGTGGGTAGAGATTAACCATAAAATTGTTCAGCTGCAGCATTGTGAACAGATGGTGTAACATGTGGACTACTAAACTTCAAAGCAACTAACTCTTTCTTGCAAGACTTAAAAAAAAAACAACAAAAAAAACATTGATCTATTTTACTAATATTTAATATTTAGTTAAAATTTATACTAAAAAATATTTTACATGGCTGTTGTGGTGCCCAATTTGTCCCTTTATGACTCTTGCTGCATAATTCCAATCAGCATGTGCAGTCTGCCATGCAACCATCACGCTGGATAACTATTATCTGAACACTTTCAAATGTGACTAAAGAGGTGTGTGCGTGTACACATACACGCGCATTCTTTTTACAGGATTTTGTGTGTCCAAGGTTGCTCCCAAATTCTTCTATTTCTGTGGGACCTGTTTACTGCAGAGAACAGCTCATACAACAATCTCCTGCTGGTAAATGCACTTTTATTTTACTTACTTCGCCGCTGGTTCATAAACTCCAAGACTGCTCGTGTATGATGTTGAATTGTGTGAAGCTATTAAAGCATGGTTCAATATTGGTGGAATTGTCTCCCTTTTAGCCATCTCAAAGTAAATTGTGTGTACAAGAAAAAAAAAAAAAAACGTGGTAAGAACCCAGGTATCTTTCAAAATCTGAATAGTTGTTGTCTGCAGCCTTTGTCGTTGTAAGAGAATGGGATTGTGCAATTGCTGCTGTTGCCGAGCCAAATGAATGATACGTGGGAAGTGCATACCTCTGCCAGGCTGAACAGTTTACATTTTGTATCCCACTGATAGGCCGATCTGCATCCGGACATGAACCAAATCTAATTGCTTGTTTTTTCACCTAACGACTTGTTCCACAACTTTTTGAAATATATACTATATATCGTTTTTGGCCTATCTCTCAATGGTGCAGAGAATCACTTAAAATGAAAAAAACTATCGTATCCAGATCCAGATTCAGATCTTCACCAAAATTGAATAAATCCCTCCTTGTCATACATATCCATCACAAACAGCTCCTGTGTTGTCATACACCCAACCTATCCACCAGGTTTTTTCTCACATCCGTCCACAACGTTTTGAGCTATCCTGTTCACAGACATACAAACAAATGAAAAATCCTCTTAGGTGACACTTGGCAAAACAGAACAAAGTAGAATGGCATTTGGAAGATGCTTTACCTTGCCCGCTGAACAGTTTACATTTTGTACCCATTGATAGGCTGGACCTGAACCAAAATCGAATGGCTTTTCTCGTCACCTAACCAACTCGAATCACCTCCTTTGTAATAATCGTCTACAACTTTGAAATATCATGACATTTATAGTCTTTTGGCCGATCTCTCTATTTTAAATTAGGCCTATGTTGAACTTTTTGCCACAAAAATAATTGATGTTGAATTCAGTGAAATTAAATGGAAATCCTGTTTAATTTGAAGTCGATCAAATGAAATTTACAATTTAGAAATCCGGCCTAATATTGACCTCAAAATACTAGATTGAATTCAGTGACCTGATATGCAAATCATATTACATTGAAGTCAATCAGATAAAATGAGGATTTCGAAATGAAAAGTTGTTGACCTTTGGCTTGATGACCTTTTGACCTTTAAAAAAAAAAAAAGGATTCTTGGGCTAGCAACCCATCATTTGGTGAAGTTTCGTGAAGATCGGTGTAAAATTTTCGACCTGCAGGCAATTAAAGCGAGGCGACAGACAAACAACAAGAAAAAGACGTTCGCGCAGGCACGTACTTGCACATCCACCCCCCTCTCCAAAAGTTGCCATAATACATCATTGTCCATTTCATGAAGATTAAATTGACAATCTTGATCAAAGTTCGCGGTCATCGGATGAAAATTGTTTATTTTTCAGATTGAAATTCATTTAGAAGTTTGACCTTGAGTTACCTTTTACTTTTGACCTAAACCAGTTTTTCAAATTCAGTGATGCATGTGTGATGCAATTGCTGCTTAATGTTCAGGTTAATCAGATGAAAATGATGATTTTCAGATGAGAATTTAATTTTGAAGTTTGACCTTTGATCTCCAAAATAGTTGTTTCAAATTCATTGAATGTACTATGCAATTGCTGTTTAATTTCAAGTCAATCAGATGAAAAATGATGGTTATTCAGATAAAATTGATTTTAGAAGTTTGACCTTGAGTTGACCTTGACCTTTTGACTTAAAAATAGTTGGTTTCCCAATTCAGTGATGCAATATGCAAATTTGTTCAATTTCAAGTCAATCGTTTGAAAATTGAGGATTTTATAATTCGACCTCAAGATGACCTTTGAGTCAAATCAATCGCTTCTCAGTTGAGAGCTACCTCTACACTTGTAACGTTTCATAAAGATCGGTTCAGAATTGTGACCGTTGGCGATAAACAGACACAACAGAAAACTGACTGATCAATAATACACTTGAAAAACCTTCATTTTTAAGTAACAACGGACTGATCAACATACTTGTCAAAAAATTTTTTTGCCAAGTAACAAGCAGACAGACAGGGTGAAACATTCATCTCTGTTCACCTTAGGTGGTGGAGGTAATGATCCCAGCATAAGCTCAGATGTATAGAGTTAAAAAAAAAAAATTGTAAATTCTTTTTTTTAAAAAGAACTTTGTCTAATAATAATAATAAATAAAAAACATATTTGTGAATTTTTAATACATTTTTTGTAACCCATTTATGACTCACAGATTTCTTCACTGACAGTCCAACTTACATCTTTTGAGTTGGAAAATGGTGCTGCGAGTTGGAAAGATCAACGGTATTGAGTTATTTTTATGCCTCTGCTGACGTCGTCCGTGATACTTAAGAATGGTTGAAGGATCTATGTTAAACTCGGTAACAAGTATGTGTAAACTGTGTATAATGTGGACGGAGGCACATCGTTTGGGCAATGTCAATTACGTCTCATTCCTTTACATGAAGAATAGGTTTAATACTTGATTAGATGGAATGTTCACAAGTACAGTACAAGGCACATGCTTGTTTGGCCACTTTCCATGCCCTTGAATCTCTACCTGCTTGTCTGTACCTCTTGTTTGCTTGTTCCTCTCTTCCCTTGTCAGTACATTCGACTTCTTTCTTCACGAATGATTCTCATCTTTCTGAGAGCTTTGCTTTGGTTTAAAAAAAAAAAATTCTGCTTCACGTCATTTAACTGGTGAAGCTGCCAGGAAATATTGCATTTCTTGAAATTTTCCTGTATAATATCGCCATATCATTGTGAAAATTGTCTTGGTCTGCAACTGCAGGAAATTCAAGAATTAACGGAGCTGTATGGAAGTTTTGGGAAATCTCCATAAGCGATTCTTTTGTTTATTGGCCAATGTGAGAGGAGCTTTTGATTGAATGGCAAATGTTTGCATGCGTTATTATTATTTATGAAATTTTGCAAATCGCAACCGCTTTTTTTTTTGTATACAATTTTGAGGCTCGTGAGAGGCTACACACAGAACTACACAAAGGGGAGCAGGAGACAAGAAGGGTGGGAGAGGGAAGGACAAGACTGGGAATAGACACATGAGATCTGTGTAAGGGAGAGGATGGGGTGGGTACACGGTATACAAGATGACACGACAGGACTTTCAGGTCCTACACGACAGAGGAATTGAAGGAGGTGGGTTTGGGGGTGTTAACGGGGGAAGAAATATTTGGCTTTGGATGGGGAAGATATGAGATGGTCGTGACAGCTTTTTAAAGACCTGGAGAAGTGGGATTGAAGAAGTGTGGAGTTTGTTCAGAGGTGGGAAAGAAGAGAATGAAAGAGTGAATGTGAGCAGTGATTGTTGATTTTGATAGTTTTACCAGAAGGGTTTGCTGCGCGACTTGAGCCGAGCCTGTGGAAATATGAGGATTTAGATTGTTGTAAATGACAAAACATTTACGAATAACACCAGATGAGATTGTGCACTCAAAGTTAGCTCAAAGTATGGGGACAACTGGTGCTGTTCCTGTGTTTGTTCTGCCGCTGTTCTCATCTTCCCTCTCTCTCTCTCTCTCTCTCTCTCTCATTCTCATCTTTCTCTCTCTCTCTCTCTCTCTCTCTCTCTCTCTCTCTTCTCTCTCTCTACTCTCTCTCTCTCTCTT
>CM068952.1:174467278-174482741 GCA_035128595.1 Eptatretus atami | reverse complement strand
CTCCCTCTTCGCTCCATTCGCATTTTCTCCTCTGTCCTCCTCCTCTCCTCTCTGTTTCTGTCTTGTCTCTGTCCTCTGCTTGTTTCTCTCTCTCTCTTCTCCTCTCTTTCTTTCTCTCTCTCTTCTCTTTATCTTCTTTTTTCCTTTTTCTTTCGTCGTCTCGTTTCATCGACTCTTCTGACACACCGTTCGCCTAACATGTTTCGCTGTTGACTGTAAATGCCCGGCCAGAATGTCAAAAAGGCTGTGTTTACGCTCCGTTGTAAGTTCAAGATTCAATTTCTAAATGTGGAGCTATCCCAAGTACACAGCAGTGGTCTTCACGTGTTCGTTCTTATCTTCACCACGCCGCAGCCCCTTTTGAATGTGCTTCCCGTTTGTGTGTCAGTTCGGCTTTACTGTATTGATAGACTCACATGGCTCTGGTCTGTGTTCATTAACCACGTCGCTGTCTGCCTACCAGCCTTGCGTCAGGTTGTCTTCAGGCCTGATCTTGGTCGCTATATGCTACATCCAATGACTCTCAACTAATCTGCCATCTCAATCCTCTGGTGGCTCGCCATTCATGGCAATGTATGTTTCGCGTCATCCAACTGGCTGTAGTGTCATTTAACACGTGTTAAGTCTCTCATGGGCCTGCCCCGAGTTGCGTTCTTAACTGGCCTCGGCTTCTAGATCAACTTCCCTCCACTGTCATCGAGGCACCGTTACCATTCTCTCAAGCCTCTTAATGTCCTGTATTATTGCTTTCAACCGCTGGCGCAAACGCTTTTAGCCACGTTACATACACCGTGCGCGTTGCTATGCATCTAGTGATAGGCAGTGCTACTTTTGTCCCTCTTTTTTGCGCCCACCGAATCGAGAGCAATTCTCCTGCACATGCATCGTCATGCATCGATTAACTGATTCACAGTCTGCTACTATGTCTATGTCATAAGGCGTGTGGGCCAGGTAGTGCGGTCTCCAGGAGGTTTACAATCTTATACGTTTAGCGAGCGCGTCATTATAGCAAATCGTCCGTTGTCCCAGAACGGATATTCCTTTCTGCGATATACCTCTTCCTCGAATATGCCCTCCTGGAGCTACTCACTCGCAAGCCCACCTGGATCAGCCAGTCTTAGAGTCCGCCATAGTACACTAAATAAATTATATATCTCTCTCTTTTCTCTTCCTCACAGTGATGAATGTGGTGTTGATGTAATGCAGGCATGATGATCCAAAACGGCCACCTGTGTTCAAGTTCCTTGTAGTTTTACTTCATCAGTTGCCACAGTGAGGTTTAAATTCACAACTTGCCAGCGCAGTCTTTGATTGCTTCGCCAGATATTGTGCTCGCTCGAGTTTTGCTTTGATTGAAACTGCGCTGGTTTTCTGAAGGGTTGTTGTTCGCTGTGGGTCATTTGTGTGAACTGTGTTTGGTGACTCATTTCTCCATGAAATCGACAAATTAATGGTTGATGCCTTGCACTTGAACCCATTCAGCCGCAGAGTTGGTCTCGCAGACATTCTAAAAAGCTTAGACAATCGGCAGTTGTATTTTAACAGCCTCTAGCAATTTGCCATTTGAACACGATGAACTTCAAGGCCTTTAGACAGGCTTTGCATTTTAAGATGCTTTCTAGTTTCAAACTTTATTGTGTTACTCACCTTCTCCCAACATAATCATTTTTGAGTTTTCACTGTATCATTGAATCATATTAGTTATCTCATGCACTTTTCATTCCAAATCTGGCTTTCTTCCGTTCCTCTCATTTACTTGCTATCCAGAAACTTTATTTTTGTTTTTATCTTTTTTTTGTGGTTCTCTCTGCTGCAGGAAAGTGATTTAAAAACGATCAATCCTTTCTGCCCCACAGTAATCTACACACCTCACGAAAGGCCTCAAACCCATTGGAAAAGCTTGAATCCTTGTGTAGGCTCTAGTCCAAAAGATTTACCACGCTCTCCAAACTTCCGATCATGTACCATTTCCAGAATTGTCGATGGCCTTTAACACTTCACTGCCCGTGGAGAATTGACTTTGAGAAATTTTGCGAGTGAGCGAAAGACCGACTTGCTGTTGTCGCTTCGGTACGTTCTATCCTTTCAAAAAGACTTCGTAACATCGATCTTTAAAGCCCAACATTGCATACTATTTCTGAGGTTGCCATTTTATTAATCGCAGCAATCTCCAATGTCAGACCCTATTTCCATTTCATCTTCTCTCTTGATTAATCAGTCGTCTGAATTGTATTTCTGTGCTTCCCTTATGAGGTTAATACTGCACAGGCGCCAAATAGGACGATTTGCTCCACCTCTCCCCTTCCCCACCTCACTTTGCACCTCTTCTAATCTTCATTTGCAAACAATCTTTTAAATTTATTTGTGTCATCTATGTCATCACAAGTTCTGACTTTGATAGCAGGATCTGATAGTTTTCTCCGAGGAGAAGTCTGACAAAAGCAGCCTTGCTGGGCAAGTAATTACACGCATGTGCATACGTCAATTATCCATGTTGTCAGGCACAAATTTGAAATTTTACTAGGCATGGCGCACAATTGCTTGCTCTTTTTGAAAGGTACTTTTACAAGTGAAGCATTATTTAATATTCTGAAAAGCAACGCCGTCCTTTGATACAACACCTGCCTGTTGGATCGCTAGGACAACATTTGTTGTATTGTACGGGTTTTGGAGCGAGCCGGTGCACGGGAGGGGGGGGCTCTTGGTACCCGCCGCTTACCTCCAAACCTGAAGCGCAAGCTAGGATAATTCCCGCGACTCGAACTGTTGCTAAGCAACTCACGGATCCTGCGTGGGCCAGTAGGCAACAGGGTCCTCATGCCCTTTGTCGCATTACCTATTGGTACTCATGACCTCAACTTCGGACCGCACTCTCAATATCCCACCCATATTTACTTAAGTATGCCAGCGAAACCGTGGTGGGATGTTGGCCATCTTGGAAATGAATTTGTGGGTACTCATCCACTACTATTCAATACACACCGATGTCAAACCGACGAAGGAAAGGACAACCAGGCAGTTTGAAATGTTTACCAATCTAGCACGTATTTACGCAACTTATCACAGCATTTGTTTTGACAAAACCAATCAGACGCAAATGAAAGTAATTGCCCTTAGCCACGTAAACCCCCTTACACATTCTTACTGTCAACAAAACATCAGACAGTGCGCCCATCACTCATGTGAAAGTTAATAGAATGAACGAGAAGATAGAGGAGAACAGAGTGTTTTTTGATTCCCTGATCACCCATATACAGATAGAGACCTGTGTCCAAGTCCCATTTAAGGCCGTAAGGATAGGAGAATATCGGATGTGTCAGTGTGGGCATTGGAGATGCGTGCATTAAGTGGTTGTATCCACCAGGTTCAGTAGCGATCGCTTTCTGCCGCCTTCCTTTGAGAAGAGCGAGCAGATTTTGAGCTCTCCCATTTCAGTGATAACTTGTCAGCGGTAACAGTGGCAGGCAGATGAAGCGTACAGGCTCAGGTCACCTCGTATCAGCAACAGGGCACAGACTCACGAGGCCACGCGTGCAGTCAGTTGCTTTCCCAAACAGCCTCTAATTGTTCACAGCTGCTCGCTTGATCCACTCGCTTGCCCAGACCTTTTATAGGCTGGCGCGCGGGGCTTGCGACGTGCCCCTGAGGCCCCTCTCATCCACCTGTAGATCTTTTCTATTGTACTCTTGCTGCTGATTCCTTCATGCCTTTCCAGAAGGGTCCCTCGCAACTGAGTAGTGAGTGCTCTTCTGGAGAAACCTTTGGCGGGATATGCCGCCACGATGCTGTCACATCTTAGGCTCGATTGACTTTGTGAAGAAAGTTTGTTTGTGTTTTAAAGGAAATATGGACGGAAGAAGAAGGGAATTATCTAAACTTGAGATCGACTGCTTTCAGTTGATGATTATTTCGTCTATATGATGTCTGAGGAGGTGAAGGGTTGTGAAGCCCAGGAATAGCGGCTGTGGCAGCGAAAGGTGTGTGCAGGGATTAGAGGGATTGAAGGACAGATGGAACAGTCGGAAAAAGTTGGGCACTTAGAGAAAAGTGTTGGAATCACTTGAAGGTGAAAGCCTTGCTAAACTCACACACGCATTTTCCCATCCCCTGTACAAAGTGCAGGATCTTCTTAGCACCACTACTAATGAAATAACCAACTCATGGTTCCCTATTATGTTGATTACAACTATCCCCAGGGTCCGATTTTCCACAACCGCCAAAAATGTATTAATTCTTTATACAGGAATCAAACCCACAAAATAAACAGTTCAAAGGCGGAAGGAATAGGAGATATCGGGTGTGTCAATGTGGCGTTGGAATGCAGGTGGTGCATAACGTGATTGTATCCACGGTTCAAGGATGGCTTATCTTGCCGCCTCTCCCGGACCCCGCGTTATGTACCTGCCAAGCTACTATGTGTGCCAAAAATCATGTTTGGATATTAATTTGAATTTTGATTTGATATTGCAGCAAACGAGTCAGAATTTGGCGACCTTCAATCACGCAGTAATATTGATTGGGCTAGAAAATGTTCAATCTCACTTTGACAATGTATTTACTTACATATATATAGATGGAATTGGACCCACTTTCCCCCCACCTCCCCCCTTCCCTACGTTCCATCACTTGATTTGGTGTTACATTAAGCCCCAAATCTACCTCCCAATCTTTCCCTTCTCTTCCCAACTCATCTTCCTCCTTTCCTCTCCGTCATCACCTTTCTTCGATATAGCAACTGTGATGACTTTTCGCGTTTTTTAATCATTAACACGACTTGACCCTCGTCCCTATTGGAGTGGCCAGGAGGTTATGCTCTCTATCCTTATTCAAACATGTAATTCAGAAATACCTCGTGCATAATTCAAACTCCTCACTGCACTGGAACATGGACTAGGAAGACTGCACTGTTAAAGGTGGTATTTGTGTACCCTTTCCCACTTGAGCGGCGCTGCACGATACACAATTACATGGAGAATTTGCGTGTTCTGCTTTCTCACCCCCCCCCCCCCCCCCCCCCACGATACTCTGTCCCCCCCCCTCACCCCCACCCCACGACTACCAGAAAAATAAAACACCCAACACTCCATGCCCATTAATTGGTGTCATGCTAATCCTATGTAGCAAGTCTGAATGTGAATAAGACCAGAACTTTAGAGTAGCGTGAACAAATTACAAAAACAAAACACACCGCTCGTGAATTAGTCGAAGGGATTCTCGTGCAATTTTTCATCCCAAGATTCATACTCTACATAATATCGTTTCATTTCTCTATTTAACATCTTTAATACGGGACAACCAAGAGAGGAATGGGTGAGATGAGTTTTACTCGACACACAATTTCTGAGCCGGATGTTTCAGTCAAAATTTATGCGTATTTCTTTCCATGTTGAGTCCGCCAACATGTAGCTTTGATTTTAAAAACCAAACTTTCCTCAGTCATTCAGGAAGCCATCGCTTCCAGAGCTGTTCCGACGAGAAAAGAAGCGCCAAACAACAGTCGCACTGCTTTTTCTTCCTGTTCCCCGTGTTCCTCTGCATCATCTAACAAATCTTCCAATCAGAATTGCGCACCTCTTGTGAAAATAAATAAGTGGGATGCGTGTTAGAAATTGAAAAACCTTTGGAACAAAAAGGAATAAATTCTTCACTTATTTTGATTTTTAGTTCACCTCGACTTTAGTGCAGGTGAGTTATCATCTGAGCAGTGTCCGTACTGGAGTCAGTCAGTCAGGTCAGTCGTCTCAGTTTGTCAGTCTCGCAAACACTTTTAGTCATTATCGCTTGAATACAAAACACAAAGTTTGAATAAACTTGGCCAAGCTTCATATCTGATGCCAACGAAGGTTATGACCACATCAAAATCTGGTGCTCATAAGGCGTTACGGGAAGAAGGGGCTCCCCACCCTCAAATAGGTATTTTCTTCTTCTCCAACTACACACACTATTTTGAGGAAAACTTGCCACAACCTCATCACCCGTGCATGTACCAAAAGTATTTATGACCGCATTCAATATCTGCACGTCTTAAGGATCTACGCGGGGGGGGCGTGACCCCACCTATGTGTTAATTAATATACTCTTTGAAAGAACCAACATGCTTTTGTTGGATATCCTTTGTATTTTTGTTTTTTTTTTGTAATACTAAATCTTGTATTATTCTTGCTGTTCATTAATTTATTTCACGAGTTTCACCACATCTGACCTCATATCTGTACATTAATTGAACCATTGACATGCCTCCTCATTAGTGAACTAGTCTCAAAATTATTGAATGGTACTCTGTTTTTTATATTTATTTTCATTATTTATTTCCATTGCATCACTATTATATATTGTTGTATTTGCAATCAATTTTTTCAACGTTTTCATTAAATTTTGATTTTAATGCAGTTTGAGTTACTCGCACGTACGTGTTTTTGCTTCTTAACCCCTCCTTTCTTCTCTCTTGCCTCCCCTTTTCCTCCCCTTTCTTATCTAGACACTAATGAATCCCACACCACTTGCTCTCCAAGAGCGTCCACTGCGAAGGTTATTCTCTGAGTGTGGCCAAAGAGGTCCGATACATTTTGAAAACTCGTCAACGGGATGAAGTGCTTCAACCTGCGTCTAAGATTGCGGAAGGGTTTTGGAGAGTTTACTCATCCACCAACACAACGGAGAAACCTACAGGCCTTAAGGCAAGAAAATTAATTTCAAATTTGAGGACGATGGATATTGTTGCGTGTGTTCCTTGGTTTCCATAAATTTGCCCAGTGTTGAAAGTCTCTTTGTCCATATTGGCCAATTGCATTTTGGTTTTTTTCTACTCTTCTTGACCCAAATTAGATTAGGAAAAGTGCAAGGCTTGTTGTCTACATCACAGACCAATTCAAGTGGTCATATCTTTATTGTTCCCGTCTTTGTGTCTTCCAATATTGGCCCCGTTAATGAAAACTACGCCAGACACTTTTTTTTAGGGAGGAGCATACTGTGCATGCTGAATGTTTGATAAGATCTATTGTCATTTATTTTTATTCTGATATGTAGTTTATTATTGCGGCAGAACCTCATAACATATGAGTAACTGACCCAACAAAGCCATTGAAAATTCGACTCAACAAACCCAGGTAGTGTATAACAGCGAGGGCTTACAGATCTATGTCTCGGCCACCAGAAAACCAGATGGTGGCCAATTTGTCTGTTGGTGCCTGTATTGTGGGTGGGAGTTCGAGTCGACAAAATGTGTGTATGTGTCCCTCAGGCTGTCCAACCAAATTTGGTGACATTTCAAAAATTGATCTTCGAACAAGACTCCAGCAACAACCACGCAGAGTCTCATCAACCTTCAACACGTGAGGGGTAAAAATTGAGGGTCCATCGTATCAGCTCGTATATAAAGCAGTACACATTGCCTAAGCAATTAATCACTAATCTTCGCTTGTGAAGGATACGCGCCTTCAGAATGTATTCACACCCCTCGACTTTTTTCACATTTGTGTGTTACGCCTGAATTAAATATGGTATTAAATTTTAAAAAATTTTATCGACGATCACACGAAATTACTCGCATATTGACAAGCTGAGAACATGATCTTAAGAGAATTTTTACAATTTGATGAAGAAATCGGAATTGGTTGAGTCAGTAGGATTCAACCCCTGAGTCAATATTTTGTAGAAGACCTTTTGCAGACGTACCAGCAACTTCGAGGTCTTCTCCTCGGTATCTGTACGAGCTTTGCAGTCTGATTGGGGGGATTTTCTCCCATTCTTCCTTGCAGATTTACTCAAGCTTCAGGCAGTTGATGGGAAGTTCAGTGAACAGCAATCAAGTCTTTCCTAGTTTCTCAATGAGATTCAAGTCTGGGCTGTGCTAGGCCACTTAAGGACTTCACATTCTTGTATCTGAATGCCATTCAAGTCTTGCTTTGCTAGGACCCACTTAAGGACTTCTCACATTCTCTTGTTCTGAAGCCATTTCAGTCTGGGTTTGGGCTAGGCCACTCAAGGACTTTACAGCTGTTCTAAGCATTCAAGTCTGGGCTTTGGCTAGCATTAAGGACTTTCACATTCTTGTTCTGAAGCATTCTCAGTGTTTCTTTGGCTGTTTGATTGGGTCATTGTCCTGTTGGATGTAAATCTTTGCCCACAGTCTCAGGTCTCTTGCACCCTGAATCAGTCTTGCAAGGATTTACCTCCATTGACTCCATTGTTCCGCTCTCTCCTTAACAAGTCTCCCAGTCCCTGCTGCTGAAAACGCATTCCGCATAGCATTGATGCTGCACAACGTTCTCATGGTAGGGATCGGTGTTGGATGTGATGAGCTGTGCCTTGTCTCTGCCAGACGTCGTGCTTTGCAATTCGGCCAAAAACTTCAGTTTTGTCCTCATCAACCACAGGATCTTTTGCTGCTCTTGCTCTCAGAGTCTTCCCGGGCTTTTCCCAAACTCAGCCAGAGTGCATTCATGCTACCTTTTTCAAAGGCTTCCGTCTGGCCACCTCTCCCACGAAGCCTATGATTTTGAAGTGCCTTCAGAGATGTTGGCCTTTGGCAGGTTCTCACCATCTCAGGGCAAGGAAACTCTTTGGTTCTGTCAGAGTGGTTCCATTAGGGTTCTTCGTCACCTCACTGAATGACCATGGTCCTTCTGTCCAATTGTTTAGTTTGGACAGATGGCTAGCTCTGAGAGTCTGGTATTTCCATATTCTTTCCATTCCTCATGATGGAGCTCACTGTGCTATCTTGGAACTTCAATACTCTACGACATTTTCTATAACCACTATCCCCAGATATATGCCTTCTCACAATTCTATCTCAGAGTTCATACAGACAGTCATGTGACTTCATGGTAGAGTTTCTGTCTTCTGACATGCACTCTCACTCTGTGACCTGCTATATAGAAGGTGCTGTTTCTTTCTAAATCATGTCCAATCAATTGACATTGGCACGGATGGACTCATCAGTTGACGAAACATCTTCAAGGTCATGATCAAAGGAAATTGGATGTTGATGCACCTGAGCTCAATGAGTAGTTATAGTTAAAGGGCTTAAATACTATTGACTCAGACATTCAGCTTTTTCATTTTCAAAGATTTGTAAAAATTTCGAAAAAACATTTTGCACTTGTCAATATGCGAGCATTTTGTGTCGATCAGTGACAAAAAAAAAATCCATTTTAATCCCAAATTTTAAATTCAGCTGTAACACAACAAAATGTGAAAAATCAGGGTGTGAATACTTTCTGAAGCGCTGTACTGTGCACAATGGAAATTCCCTTGCCTTGCATCTTCCATGACACACTTAACAGCCATTCTGCTTACATCGTATGAAGCAAAGCTCAAATAACTAGAGTTCATAGAAAACATTTTATTTTTCAAGAAAAGTAGAAAGAAAAAAACGATATTATAGAAAATGCATTGTTCAGTATATAATTAATTGGAAATGAAGTAATGATTCAAAGGTCGATTTAAAAATAAATTCCGAAGTTTGGCCGTCCGGTTGACGTTCTTTTACACCCCTTATTAGACGTATCCCTAGTTTTTCATGCTGTTGTTTGTTCCTTTATGATCATCCTTAGAAACGGTAAAGTTCTCTTGGAATGATTTTCAGTTTGTTGACTTTCCAGACAGGCAGACATAAAAGTATATCCACTCGCTCTGCACATCGCCATTTGGGACAAATCAGAGCAACGTCCGGTAAAACGACAGGTTTGTTTTTGATCCATGTTCGTTCGTATTCAAAATAAAACATTTCATTTTTAAATCAAGTTGTTCCTCCCTCTAAATGACGTTTGTATGACTGACAGACGGACGCGACAGACATAGAAGGACATTGCTAACCCGCTTTTTCGCTCACATGCATGGGGTAAAAATGAAACCCAAGTCAGCACACTCCATTAAAGAAAACATTTCATTGACAGCGCCGACTATCAATGCCAGAGAGGTTGACCAGAATGAGCTTTTCAATTGTCTTTTCTTACGATTTGTACCAATAGAAGACTCTGCACTGTGAATGGCTGAACCACAAAAGACTTTTGAGAAATCTTCCGAGATCATCATTCCAAGTTTGAAAGAGACAAGATTAAACTGACGAGTTTGTTTATTGAAGTCTTAAGCTACCTAGTCTTTATGATGTTAAACCCGTCCTAGAGGCCAGAAAACAATTTTTGTGATTGCCTCCGTTTTTTAATGTTGACATTGGGTGACTTGCGCTCTCGTGTTTCATAGGGAACTCTTTTTGCCTGAGAATGGGAAAAGTTGACAGCACGGAGTTCACAAGTGAAGAGTTGAGAGGACTGATTGCTTGGCTTATCATGTAATTTAGAAATTGTTAACATGAGAACCAACCTTACCTTTAAGCATATAGAGTCTTATTTGGCGCATTGTTCCTCAGATTTTTGGTTCGGTTTTTGATCCTACTTGAATGTTGTCTGATTTGATCCTGTGTTCCATGAGACAGCTCATCATTTATCTGGCCAAGATGAGGATGAACTATTCAAGGCTCCGTGTCCACTCGCCCATTAAATAACTCCAGGCAGATTGTCATTACCTTGTCCCCGTACGCCATGTCAAAATTTATCGATTTTCTTCACAGGTATACCTTTGACTCGTCATAATATAGCCTGTTAGAATGCATCAACGGTCGGGTAAGTTTGACCATGAGGATCGCATCCTGATTTATCACATTCCTGGGCTAGCATCGAGTGCCATATATCTTACCACACATGTGCCCATTGGTGGGTAGAGATTAACCATAAAATTGTTCAGCATGCAGCATTGTGAACAGATGGTTATTGTAACATGTGGACTTACTAAACTTCAAAGCCAATCTAACTTCTTATCTCTGCAAGACTTAAAAAAAAAACAACAAAAAAAAGCATTGAATCTTTTTACTAATATTTAATATTTAGTAAAATTTATACTAAAAAATATTTTACATGGCTTTGTGTGCCCAATTTGTCCCTTTATGACTTGCTGCATAATTCCAATCAGCATGTGCAGTCTGCCATGCAACCATCACGCCTGGATAACTATTAATCTGAACATTTCATGTGCATCTAAAGAGGTGTCGTGCGTTACCACATACACGCGCATTTCTTTTTACAGGATTTTGTGTGTCAAGGTGCTCCAAATCTTCTATTTCTGTGGGACCTGTTTACTGCAGAGAACAGCTCATACAACAATCTCCTGCCTGGTAAAATCACTTTTATTTTACTTACTTCGCCGCTGGTTCATAAACTCCAAGACTGCTCCGTGTATGATGTAAATGAATTGTGTGAAGCTTTAAAGCATGGTTCAATATTGGTGGAATTGTCTCCCTTTTAGCCATCTCAAAGTAAATTGTGTGTACCAAGAAAAAAAAAAAAAAAGTGGTAAGAACCCAGTCATCTTTCAAAAATCTGATAGTTGTTGTCTGCAGCTTTGTCGTCTGTAAAGAACTGGGATTGTGCAATTGTGCTGTTGCCGAGCCAAACTGAATGATTACTGGGAAGTGCATACCTTGCAGGCTGAAACAGTTTACATTTTAGTATCCCACTGATAGGCCGATCTGCATCCGGACATGAACCAAATCTAATTGCCTTGTTTTTTCACCTAACGACTTGTTCCACAACTTTTTGAAATATCATACTATATATCGTTTTTGGCTATCTCTATATGTGCAATGAGAAAATCACTTAAAATGAAAAAAACTATCGTATCCAGATCCAGATTCAGATCTGTCACCAAAATTGATAAATCCCTCCTTGTCATACATAAATCCATCACAAACAGCCTCCTGTGTTGTCATACACCCAAACCTATCCACCAGGTTTTTTCTCACACCGTCGCACAACGTTTGAGCTATCCTGTTCACAGACATACAAACAAATGAAAAATCCTCTTAGGTGAACTTGGCAAAACAAACAAAGTTAGAATGGCATTTGGAAGATTTGCTTTACCTTGCCCGTCTGAACAGTTTAACATTTTTACCCATGATTAGGCTGGACCTGAACCAAAATCGATCGGCTTCTTCTGTCACCTAACCAACTCGAATCACCTCCTTTGTAATAACTCGTCTACAACTTTGAAATATCATGACATTTATAGTCTTTTGGCCGATCTCTCCTATTTTAACATTAGCCTATGTTGAACTTTTTTTGCCACAAAAATAATTGATGATTTGAATTCAGCTGAAATTAAATGGAAACTCCGTTTAAATTTGAAGTCGATCAAATGAAATTTACAATTTAGAAATCCGGCCTAATATTGACCTCAAAATACTAGATGACATTCAGTGACCTGATATGGCAAATCATATTAACATTGAAGTCAATCAGATAAAATGCAGGATTTCGAAATGAAAAGTTGTTGACCTTTGGCTTTGATGACCTTTTGACCTTTATAAAAAAAAAAAAGGATTCTTCGGGCTAGCAACGCCATCATTTGGTGAAGTTTCGTGAGATCGGTCTGTAAAATTTTCCGACCTGCAGCAATTAAAGCGAGGCGATTCAGACAAACAGACAAGAAAAAGACGTTCTGCGAGGCACGCTACTTCACATTCCACCCCCCTCTCCAAAGTCTTGCCAATAATACATCATTGTCATTTCATGAAGATTAAATGACCAATCTTGATCAAAGTTCCGGTCAATCGGATGAAAATCTGTTTATTTAGTATTAGAAATTATTTAGAAGTTTGACCTTGGTTACCTTTTACCTTTTGACCTAACCAGTTTTTCAAATTCAGTGATGCATGTGTGACTGCAATTGCTGCTTAATGTTTCAGGTATTAATCAGATGAAAATGATGATTTTCAGATTGAAATTTAATTTTGAAGTTTGACCTTATGATCTCAAATAGTTGTTTCAAATTCATTGAATGTTACTATGCAATTGCTGTTTAATTTCAAGTCAATCAGATGAAAAATGCATGTTATTCAGGATAAAATTATTTTAGAAGTTTGACCTTGAGTTGACCTTGACCTTTTGACTTAAAAAT
This sequence comes from Eptatretus atami, assembly GCA_035128595.1. Classification (NCBI taxonomy): domain Eukaryota; kingdom Metazoa; phylum Chordata; class Myxini; order Myxiniformes; family Myxinidae; genus Eptatretus; species Eptatretus atami. The sequence continues at coordinate 174,469,790 of CM068952.1, read as the reverse complement.
AGTTGGTTTCCCAATTCAGTGTGCAATATGCCAAATGTTGTTCAATTCAAGTCAATCGTTTGAAAATGAGGATTTATAATTTCGACCTCAAGATGCACCTTGAGTCAAATCAATCGCTTTCTCAGTTGAGAGCTACCTCTACACTTGTAACGTTTCATAAAGATCGTTCAGAATTTGTGACCGTTGGCCGATAAACAGACCAAACAGACAGAATAACAAAATGGACTGATCAATCAATACACTTGAAAAACCTTCATTTTTAAGTAGTAACAACGGACTGCATCAACATACTTGTCCAAAAAAATATTTTTTGCCAAGTAAACAAGCAGACAGACAACAGGGTTGAAACATTCATCTCTGTTCACCTTAGGGTGAGGTAATGATCCCAGCATAAGCTCAGATGTATAGAGTTTAAAAAAAAAAAATTGTAAATTCTTTTTTTTAAAAAGAACTTTGTCGTAATAATAATAATAAATAAAAATACATATTTGTGACATTTTAATACATTTTTTTCGTAACCCATTTATGACTCCAGACTTTCTTCACTGACAGTCCAACTTACATCTTTTGAGTTGGAAAATGCGTGCTGCGATTGGCAAAAGATCAACGGTATTGAGTATTTTTATGCTCTGCTGACGTCGGTCCGTCGATACTTAAGAATGGTGAAAGGATCTTGTAAACTCGTACACAAGTATGCTGTCAAACTGTGTAATAATGTGGACGGAGCACATCGTTTGGAGGATCAATGTCAAACGTCTCATTCCTTTACATTGAAGAATAGGTTAATACTTGATTAGATGGAATGTTTCACAAGTACAGTACAAGGCCATGCTTGTTTGCCACTTTCCATGCCTTGAATCTCTACCTGCTTGTCTGCCTACCTACTGTTTGGCTTGTTCCTCTCTTCCCTTGTCAGTACATTCGACTTCTTTCTTCACGAATGATTCTCATCTCTTCTGAGAGCTGTTGCTTTGTTTAAAAAAAACAAACATTCTGCTTCACGTCATTTACTGGTGAAGCTGCAGAAAATATTGCATTTCTTAAATTTTCCTGTAATAATATCTGCTCTATTTATCAATTGTGAAAATTGTCTGGATCTCAACTGCCAGAATTCAAAATTAACGAGCTGTATGGAAGTTTTGGGAAACTCTCCATAAAGCGATTCTTTTGTTTATGCGCCAATGTGTGAGAGGAGCTTTTATTGAATGGCAAATGTTTTGCATGCGTTATTATTATTTATGAAATTTTGCAAATCGCAACGACTTTTTTTGTATACAATTTTGAGGCTCGCTGAGAGCTACACACAGAACTACACAAAGGGGAGCAGGGACAAAGGAGATAAGAAGGGTGGGAGAGGAAGACAAGACTGGAATAACACATGAGATCTGTGTAAGGAGAGGTGGGTGGGTACACGTATACAAGATGACACGATCAGGACTTTCAGAGGTCTTACACGACAAGGATTAGAAGAGGTGGGTTTGGGGGATAGTTAACGGGGGAAGAAAATATCTTGGACTTGTGGATGGCGGAAGATATGACGATGCTACGTGACAAGCTTTTTAAAGACTGGAGAAAAGTGGATTGAAGAAGTTGGAGTTTGTTCAGAGTGCGGAAAAAGAGAAATTGAAGAGTGAATGTGAGCAGTGATTGTTGATTTGATAGTTTTACCAGAAGGGTTCTCCGACTTGAGCCGAATGCTTTCTGTTGGAAATATGAGGATTTAGATTGCTTGTAATGACAAAACATTTACGGAAAACAACAACAGATGAGATTGTGCACTCAAAGTTAGCTCAAAGTATGGCGACAATGTGCTGTCCTGTGTTGTTCTGCCGCTAGCTTCTCATCTTCCTCTCTCTCTCTCTCTCTCAATCTCTCTCTCATATCTCATTTTCTCTCTCTCTCTCTCTCTCTCTCTCTCTCTCTCTCTCCTCTCTCTACTCTCTCTCTCTCTCTTCTCTTCCTCAAAGTGATGAATGTTTAATGGGTTGATGTAATGCAGGCATGATATCCAAAACGGCCACCTGTGTTCAAGTTCTTTGAGTTTTAATTCTATCAGTTAGCCACTGAAGGCTTTAAATCCAACTTGCCAGCGCAGTCTTTGATTGCTTCCCAGATATGTGCTCGCTCGGTTTTGCTTTGATTGAAACTGCGCTTTTCTCCCGAAGCGGTTGTTGTTCGCTGTGGTATTTGTAGTGGAACTGTTTTGTGACTTTCTCCATGAAATCGACAATTAATGCGTTGATGCCTTGCCATTTGAACCCATTCAGCCGCAGAGTGGTCTCGCAACATTCTAAAAAGCTTGTTAGACAATCGCATTTATCTCTTAAAGCCTTACAATTGCCAATTGAACACGAGACTTCAAGGCCTTTAACGCTTTAACTTTAAGCTGTTCAAGTTACGGGATCACAATGATAGCTACTTTCCTCCCCCATTTTGCGCCACACCTGAAAGTGTCAGGCAACTGAATCTGACTTGTCATTTCTAAGCATGCACGCGCGGCAGTTTAATTCAA
>CM068952.1:174454093-174465607 GCA_035128595.1 Eptatretus atami | reverse complement strand
CGGCGAACTCGTGGCGTAGCCTGTTAAGAACTCGCCGGACGCCGATTGAAATCAAAACTGTCCGAGATTTTGAATTGTCAACATTGCAGTCACACCTTGACGATTTTGCCAGCGTATGCCATTCTATGAAAATTCAGGCTGTAACACAACAAAATGTGAAAAAGTCGAGGGTGTGAATACTTTCTGAAGCGCGTGTACGTGCACCAATGGAAATTGCCTGCCATTGCATCTCCATGACAAAACTTAACAGCCATGTCTGTCTGTACATGTGAAGCAAACGCTCAAATAACTAGAGTTCATAGAAAACATTTTTTATTTTCAAGAAAACGTAGAGAAAAAAACGATTCATAGAAAATGCATTGTTCAAGTATATAATTATTTGAAATGAAGTAATGTTTTCAAAGGTCGGATAAAAAATAATTCCGGAAGTTGGCCGCGTTGACGGTGTCTTTTACACCCCTTATTTAAGACGTTCCACAGTTTTTTCATGCCTGTTGTTTGTGTCCTTTATGACATCCTTAGGAACGGTAAGTTTCCTATTTGGAATGATTTCAGTTTGTTTGACTGCCAGAAGGCAAGACAGTAAAAGTATAATCTCACTCCGCTTCTGCACATGCGCGATTGACAAATCAGAGCAACGTCGGGTAAAACGACAGTTTGTTTTCTGATCCATGTTCCGATTCGTATTCAAAATAAAACATTTCATTGAAATCAAGTTGTTCCTCCATCATAAATTGACGTTTGTAGATGGACTGACAGACGGGACGGACAGAATAGAAGTGAACCAATTGCTTAACCCCGCTTTTCGCTTCACATGCGATGGGAAAAATGAAACCCAAGTAGCACTACCTCCATTAAGAAACATTTCATTGAAGCTCGACTCAATGCAATAGAGGTTGACCAGAATGAGTTTTTCAATTGTTTTTCTTACAGATTGTACCAATAGAAGACTCTGCACTGTGAATGGTGAACCACAAAAGACTTTTGAGGAAATCCTTCCAGAGATTCATCATTGCCAAGTTAAGAAGACAAGATTTAACTGACGAGTTTGTTTATTGAAGTCTTAAGCTACTAGTCTTTATGATTTGTTAAACCAGTCCATGAAGGAGGCAGAAAACAAATTTTTGTGATTGCTCTCGTTTTTTAATGTTGACATTGAGGTGACTTGCGCTCTCGTGTTTTTCATAGGGATCTTTTTTGCTGAGTAATGGAAGTTGAACAGCACGAAGGTCTCAAAGTGAAGAGGTGAGAGACTGATGCTTGGTTATCATAGTATTAGAAATGTTAACATGAGAACCTAACTTACCTTTAAGTATAGGAGTGTCTTATTTGGCATGGTCTCAGATTTCTGTCGCGGTTTTGATTCCTCTTTGAATGTTGTCTGATTTGATGCCTTGTCTCCATGAGAAGTCATCATTTATCTGTGCCAAGTGAGGATAGCTATTCAGAGGACTCCGTGTTACACTGCGCCATTAAATAAACTGCCAGGCCAGATGTCCATTACCTTGTCCGTACGCCAATGTCAAATTTATCGATTTTCTTCACAGGTATACTGTGACTCGTCAAGTCAATATAGCATGTTTACATTATGAAGTGGGGTAAGTTGAACCATGAGGGGATGGCATCCTGATTTATCACATTCCTGGCGTAGCATCGAGTGCGATATATCTCCACACAGTGCCCATTGTGTTGGATAGAGATAACCATAAAATTGTCAGCTGCAGCATTGGTGAACAGATGGTGTAACTTGGAACGTACTAAACTTCAAAGCAACTAACCTTCTCTGCAAGATTAAAAAAAAAAACAACAAAAAAAAAACATTGCATCTATTTTTACTAATATTAATATTTAGTTAAAATATTAATACTAAAAACTTTTACATGAGCTGTTTGTGGTGCCACAAAATTTGTCCCTTTATGACATGCTGCATAAATTCAATCAGCATGATGCCAGTCTGCCATGCAAACCATCACGCCTGTGATAACTATTATCTGAACACTTCAAATGTGATCTAAAGAGGTGTGTGCGTTGTACACATCACGCGCACTTCTTTTTACAGGATTGTGTGTGCTCCAAGGTGCTACCAATTTCTTCTCCTATTTCTGTGGGACCTGTTTACTGCAAGAGAACAGCTCATACAACAATCTGCTCTGGTAAAATGCACTTTATTTTTACTTACTTCGCCGCTGTTTCATAAACTCCAAGATCTGCTCGTGTTATGATGTGAATTTGTGTGAAGCATATAAAAGCATGGATTCAATATTGGTGGGAATTGTCTCACTTTTAGGCCATCTCAAAGTAAATCTGGTGTGTACAAGAAAAAAAAAAAAAAAACGTGGTAGAACCAGGTCATCTGTCAAAAATCTGAATAGTTTGTTGTCTCAGCCTTTGTCGTGTAGAGAAAATGGATTGTGCCAATTTGCTGCTGTTGCAGAGCCAATAGAATGATACGTGGGAGAGTGCATACCTCTGCCAGCTGAACAGTTTACATTTTGTATCCCACTGATAGGCCGGATCTGCATCCGGAATATGAACCAAAATCTAATTGGCTTGTTCTTGTCACCTAACGAACTTGTCCACAACTTTTGAAATTCATACTATATATCGTTTTGGCCCTATCTCTCAATGGTGCAAGAATCACTTAGAAAATGAAAAAAACTATCGTATCAATCCAGATTCAGATCTTCACCAAAATTGAATAAATCCATCCTTGTCATACATAAATCCATCACAAACAGCCTCCTGTGTTTGTCATACACCCAAACCTATCCACCAGGTTTTTTTCCAAATCCGTCACAACGTTTTGAGCTTTCCTGTTCACAACATACAAACAAATGAAAAAATCACTCTTAAGAGGACACTTGGCAAAAACAGAACAAGTAGAATGGCATTTGGAAGAGTGCTTACCTTGCCAGGCTGAACAGTTTACATTTTGTAACCCATTGATAGGCTGGACCTGAACCAAATCGGAATCGGCTTGTTCTCGTCACTAACCAAACTCGAATCCACCTCCTTTGTAATAACTCGTCTACAACTTTCTTGAAATATCATGACATTTATAGTCTTTGCCCGATCTCTTAATTTTATAAATTAGGCCTATGTTGAACTTTTGACACAAAAATAATTGATGGTTGAATTCATGTAAATTAAATGAAAATCGCTGTTTAAATTTGAAGTCGATCAAATGAAAATTTACAATTTTAGAAATCCGGCCAATATTGACCTCAAAATACTAGATTGAATTCGTGACCTGATATGCAATCTATTCACATTTGAAGTCAATCAGATGAAAATTGAGGATTTTCGAAATTTGAAAAAGTTGTTGACCTTTGGCCTTTGATGACCTTTTGACCTTAAAAAAAAAAAAAAGGATTCTGTCGGGCTAGCAACTCCATCATTTGGTGAAGTTCGTGAAGATCGGTGTAAAAATTTGCGACCTGCAGGCAATTAAGGCGACGCGGACAGACAAACAGACAAGAAAAGACGTCGCGCAGAGCACGATACTTGCACAATCCACCCCCCTCTCCAAAGGGCCATTAAATACATCATTGTCCATTTCATGAAGATTAAAATTGACAATCTTGATCAAATTCAGGTCAATCGGATGAAAATTGTTTATTTTTCAGATTGAAATTGATTTTAGAAGTTTGACCTTGAGTTGACCTTTGACCTTTTGACCTAAAACCAGTTTTTCAAATTCATGATGCATGATGCAATTGCTGCTTAATGTTCAGGTTAATCAGATGAAAATTGATGATTTTCAGATGAGATTTAATTTTGAAGTGACCCTTTGATCTCCAAAATAGTTGGTTTCAATTCATTGATGTACTATGCAATTGCTGTTTAATTTTCAAGTCAATCAGATGAAATTGATGGTTATTCAGATAAAAATTGATTTTAGAAGTTTGACCTTGAGTTGACCTTTGACCTTTGACTTAAAAATAGTTGTGTTTCCCAATTCAGTGATGCAATATGCAAATGTTTTTCAAATTTCAAGTCAATCGTTTGAAAAATTGAGGATTTTATAATTCGAACCTCAATGACCTTGACGTCAAAATCAATCGGCTTCTCAGTTGAGACTACCTCTACAACTTGGTAACGTTTCATAAAGATCGGTCAGAATTGTGAACCTGTGGCGATAAACAGACAAACAGACAGAATAACAAAATGGACTGATCAATCAATCACTTGAAAAACTTCGATTTTGAAGTAACAAACGACTGATCAACATACTTGTCAAAAAATATTTTTGCCAAGTAACAAGCAACAGACAGACAGGGGTGAAAATCATCATTCTGTTCAACCTTAGGTGGTGGAGGTAATGATCCCAGCATAAAGCTCAGATGTATAGAAGTTAAAAAAAAAAAAAATTGTAAATTCTTTTTTTTAAAAAAACTTTAGTCAATAATAATAAATAAATAAAAAATACCTATTTGTGGATATTTTTAATACATTTTTGGTAACCCATTTATGACTCACAGATTTCTTCACTGACAGCCAACTGTACATCATTTTTGAGTTTGAAAATGGTGGCTGCGATTTGGAAAGATTCAAGGTATAGAGTTATTTTTATGCCTCTGCTGACGTCGGTCCGTGATAACTTAAGAATGGTTGAAGGGATCTATGTTAACTCGGTACAAGTATGTATAACTGTGTAATAATGTGACGGAGGCACATCGTTGGGGCAATGTCAAATTACGTCTCATTCCTTTACAGTGAATAGTTAATATCTTGATTAAGATGAATGTTCACAAGTACAGTACAAGGCACATGCTTGTTTTGGCCACTTTCCATGCCCTTGAATCTCTACCTGCTGTCGTTACCTCTTGTTGCTTGTTCCTCTCTTCCTTGTCAGTACATTCGACTTTCTTTCATCGAATGATTCTCATCTCTTCTGAGAGCTTTTGCTTTGTTTAAAAAAAAAAAAATTCTGCTTCACGTCATTTACTGTGAAGCTGCCAGGAAAATATGCATTTCTTGAAATTTCCTGTAAATAATATCTGCTATATCAATTGTGAAAATTGTCTTGGACTCAACTGCAGGAAATTCAAGAATTAACGGAGCTGTATGTACAAGTTTGGAAACTCTCCATAAGCGATTGCTTTCGGTTTATTGGCCAATGTGAGAGGAGCTTTGATTGAATGGCAAATGTTTGCATGCGTTATTATTATTTATGAAATTTTGCAAATCGCAACCGCTTTTTTTTGTATACAATTTTGAGGCTCGTATGAGAGCTAACACACAGAACGTACAACAAGGGAGCAGGAGACAAGAAGGGGGAGAGGGAAGGACAAGACTGGGGAATAGACACATGAGATCTGTGTAAGGGAGAGGGATGGGGTGGGGTACACGTATACAAGATGGACACGACAGGGACTTTCAGGTCCTTACACGACAAGGAATTTGAAGGAGTGGTTTGGGTGGATTAACGGGGAAGAAAATATCGTGGCTTTGGATGGGGAAGATATTGAGATGGTGGTGAACAGCTGTTTAAAGACCTGGAGGGAAGAGTGGGATTGAAGAGAGTGTGGAGTTTGTTCCAGAGGTGGGAAAAAGAGGAATGAAAGAGTGAATGTGAGCAGTGATTGTTGATTTGATAGTTTTACCAGAAGGGTTGCTGGCGGACCTTGAGCGCCCTGTGGAAATATGAGGATTGTAGATTGTTGTAAATGACAAAACATTTACGAATAACAACCAATGAGATTGTGCACTCAAAAGTTAGCTCAAAGTATGGGACAACTGGTGCTGTTCCTGTGTTGCTGCACTTTCTCATCTTCCCTCTCTCTCTCTCCTCTCAATCTCTCTCTCATCTCTCATTTTCTCTCTCTCTCTCTCTCTCTCTCTCTCTCTCTCTCTCTCTCTCTCTCTCTCTCTCTCTCTTCTCTTCCTCACAGTGATGAATGTGGTGTTGATGTAATGCAGCATGATGATCCAAAACGGCCACCTGTGTTCAAGTTCCTTGTAGTTTACTTCATCAGTTGCCACAGTGAGGTTTAAATTCACAACTTGCCAGCGCAGTCTTTGATTGCTTCGCCAGATATTGTGCTCGCTCGAGTTTTGCTTTGATTGACTCGCTGGTTTTCTGAAGGGTTGTTGTTCGCTGTGGGTCATTTGTGTGAACTGTGTTTGGGACTCATTTCTCCATGAAATCGACAAATTAATGGTTGATGCCTTGCATTTGAACCCATTCAGCCGCAGAGTTGGTCTCGCAGACATTCTAAAAAGCTTAGACAATCGGCAGTTGTATTTTAACAGCCTCTAGCAATTTGCCATTTGAACACGATGAACTTCAAGGCCTTTAACGCTGTTAACTTTAAGGACTTTCAAGTTAAACGGGATACAATGATGAGCCTACTTTCCTCCCCCTTTGCGCCACACCGTGAAAGGTCAGGCAACTGAATCTGACTGTTTCTAGCTGCAACGCGGGCAGTTTAAAATTTATTTGGCAAAAAAATGTCAGTTGCAGACCGGATATTCAATAAGAAATGCATCACTTTCCCAGCACTATCTTCTACCACCACCTTTCTGCTCTTGCACTCTCTGCTTTCTGTTTTTTCCTTTTCCTCCCTCCCCTCGGTTTCTACAGAGTGTACACGGTCCACCATCAACCCCTTCTGGTGAAACTCCCAAAATCCAGGATCACTGCTCACCTCCACCCATTTGCTCCTCTTTTCTTCCCCACCCGGGGAATCCACATTCTCATTCTTCCCTCCAGGTCTTCACCACCATCTCAGATGGTGGTGAACCATGATCAATCCAAAACCATGATCTTTTCTACCCCCGTTAACACCTGCCCCCCCCCCCCAAGCCCATCTCTTTCCAAATTTCCAGTTTTTCCTTCCCGAGACCTTCCTTCTGTATCTATCTTGTCCACTGCACACACCTTCTCTACCCCTTATTCTTTCCCACATCTCTTATTTGTCCAAGTCTCCCTCCATTTTGCCCTCAACCCTGCTGTTGGTACCGCCCCGCCCCCCCCCCCCGCTCTCTTTCTGTTCTTTTGCTCCGCTGCTCCTGATCCATTCCGTTCTAGCTCTTTCCATTAACCTTTGGATTTTTTTTTTTTAATTGATTAGTATTGGCGATGTGTTCCGGGTAAGTTGATTATCGAGTACAAGAAGATTCATAAACCATGGATAATCATTCTTTATTTCAATAATGTTATCAAAATGTATCCAAGCTTTCCTTTATGATACATTGTTTTTAGATGTTGAATTACAAGGTATATATTTTAATGTGCTTTCTTGGGCTCAAGGTGGTTATGTGTGCTTTTACATGATGTAACTATGCTCTAAAAGTTGCTTGCAAACTCCGTTTTGTTTTCCCCTCTTTCCTTTATCGACCACCTGTATTTCTATCCCGTCTTAGCTGCGCTCCCTAGAGCAGGGCGTCAGTGTGCTCAAACAGTCACCGCTGCATTGGCTGTTGCAGAGGAGACTTTGAAGTTTGAGCACAGGTGTGTTATGGGTTTGTATCTATTTTACTAATCAATTTATCTTGCACATTGCAGCTGTGTGAGCACCATCATCAGGGAGGTGGGGGATTATCTCTTCCAGTGTGACCTTAGTCATTTTATTTGCTCCAGAATCTAGAGCCACGCTACGTTTGGCCATTTCAAGTTTGAGGACCTTCAAACTTGATATGGATGCTCATTTAACAAACCACACTACAAAAGCCTGTGTAAGGAACAAAATTTGCTTCACGCTCAACATTTAAAGGATAGAGCACGGAAACGCCCACGCCCTACCCCCCCCACCCCCAAAAAAGTGGTTGGCATCAATTCCTCCTTCATTCCCCTGCTGAGTGCAGAGATAAAAGTGATGTCATAAGATGATCACTGGTAAAGGCCCAGTCACACCTTGACGTTTTAGCCAGCTTATGCCGATTTTTGAAAAAATTGTCTAAAACGCTGGCGCACGTCCAACACGTTATGGGTAAGTTTTGGAAACATTGAGAGCACGCTGAAAAAACTACCATACGTCGTAGTACGCTGGCTTTCATCGTTGTACTTTGTGGTTGTCCCCAAATTTTAGCATGCTTGAAATTTACGACTTATGCCAGCGTATGACTCACAAGTTCCGCTACGCTGGCCATAAGTTTAGGTACGTTAGGCCCTGTCACACCTTGACGTTTAAGCCAGCAATGGCAACGTATAAAATTGATCTAAAACGTTGACGTACGCTGAAATTTTGATGGTTTTTTTTTGAGTTTTTGGCGTATTCAAAACGTGTTGGTCGTTTGCATAACATATTAGTAACGGGCACAGAACGTTTCGTTGTGTTATACATAACTTTACCAACGAATGCTTACCTTGTGATCGGCGTTCAAAACCTAAGACAAGCGATAGTTCAACTTACCCTTTGCGCGCTATACGTATCGCCGGCGAACTCGTGCGTAGCCTGTAAGAACTCGCCGGACGCCGATTGAAATCAAAACTGTCCGAGATTTTGAATTTCAACATTGCAGTCACACCTTGACGATTTTGCAGCGTATGCCATTCTATGAAAAATGGGTTTACAACGCTAGCACACGTCAAATACGCTATAGGAAAGTTGAGTATACGTTAAGATATGCTCGAAATCATTGAAGACGCTGGCATATTACCTAGTCCGTTCGATACGTCGTAGTCATGCTGAAAATTTTAGAACTTACTCGACGTAAGGCTCACACGTTTCGCATGCGTTGGCATCTGTTCTTGCACATTCCGCGATCGTTTAAACACGGCGAACACACGTTACTTGTAGGTTACTCATAAGTCGAAGCACGTCAAGTTAATGGAACCATACTTGAAACCCAATTTATAACCGTTGAGTAACGTGCTTTGAACAAATGAGTAACTCAGCTTAGCCTATGTTTAACGTGCTTGGAAAGTATGAGTAATGTGCATTGAAATATGTATAACTGGCCTTGAACCAATGGCTACCGTGCTATGAACGTAAGAGTAACGTGCGTTTACCTATGTGTAGCATGTTTTGAACCTAAGTAAAACGTGCATCTAACCATTGAATAACATGCTATGAACCTATTTGTAACTTATGTATAACGCACATTGTCGTATGTAGACGAATTAAATTGACGTCTTCCGGACAACCACAGAACTTACTGAAAGTGTTTCTAACTTACATCTACGTGTACTGACGTATTGGCAGCGTTTAGGGAATTGGTATATACAAATGGGCTTCACAAGAGGAACCCATCATTGTTCCAGACTCCATGTTGAGTAGATGTCAATGCCGTAGTATCAGTAGTAGTAATACTATTAGCAGTAGTTGGTGTGCGTGACAGTAGTAATAGTAGTAGTAGTTGTAGTAGTAGCATTGGTAGTAGTAGAATGTCTACATCAGTAGTAGTAGTGGTATGTCTATGTCAGTAGTATAGTAGTAGTATGTCTATGTCAGTAGTAAGTAGTAGTAGTAGTATGTCTACATCAGTAGTTAGTAGTGGTATGTCTATGTCAGTAGTAGTAGTAGTATGTCTATGTCAGTAGTAGTAGTAGTAGTAGTAGTATTGTCTATGTCAGTAGTAGTAGTAGCAGTTGTATAGTGTAGTATTGGTAGTAGTAGTAGGTCCATGTCAGTAGTAGTAGGTGAGCGTGATTGGGAGGTGTGGGTGATGATGGATCCTCTTATCGTCCACGAACAGAAGACTACTTTGCACCATTGTTCGATGTTCTTTTCGGCTAATTTTTTTCCTCATTCCCACGATGAAATATTTCTATGTTTTACTTTTTAAAGTATTAAAAACGACTTTGATAAATGCATAATGTACTAGTAATGAACACAGAACGCTTCGAGAACTTATACATAAGTTATACCAACGATTGTTTATCGTGTTTAGGCGTCCACAACCTATGCCCACGATAGTCCAGCGTATGCATAGCGTAATAATTCCAAGCACGTTATTCATAGGTTATAAATAAGTCACGGGTACCTAAACATTACTTTGATGTGTTTCGACGTATGAGGAACTTTCAAGTAGCGTGTTGCGAAGTGTGAACAACGTTCGTGTAGCGTGCTTACAAAACGTTACTCATAGGTTAGAAATAAGTTTCGGGTACGCGAATGTTACCTCTACGTGTTCACTTATGAGTAACATACAATTAACGTGTGTCAACGATCGCATAACGTGCCTAAACCTTATGGCCGGCGTAGCGGAACGTGTGAGCAAACGCCGAGTACGTCGTAAAATTTTAAGCATTCGAAAAAGAGAGAACAAGCACAAAGTCAACGATTAAAGCCAGCGTACAACGACTTATGGCAGTGTTTTCAGGGATTCCTAACGTATACAAACTTACCAATAACGTATTCGACGTGTGCCAGCGTATTCGGCAAATTTGTAAAAAAAACGGCATACGTCGCTAAATCGTCAAGGTGTGACAGCCCCTTTATGCGATCGTTGACACACGTCGACACACGTTACTTGTAAGTTACTCGTAAGTCGAAACACGTCGAGGTAATGTTTAGCGTCAGTGTTCCAGACTCCCTGGTTTTTTTTGGTTTTTTTTGGTTTTTTCTTCGGATGACGTGATGTTGACACTTCGATTTCTAGTGCGGTTATAATATAATATAATTAATAGGCTGCCGCTCAACGATTTAAATCATAACCGCACTAGAAATCGAAGTGTCAACATCACCGTCATGCCGAAGAAAAAACAAAAACCATGGAGTCTGGAACACTGACGGGTTCCTCCTGTGTGAACCCCATTTTATATACCAATTCCCCTAAACGCTGCCAATACGCAATTATATGGTAGTTGTAAGTTAGAAACACGTTCATTTAGTTCTTTGGTCGTACGGAAGACGTCAATCAAATACGTCTACATACGTCAATTGCGTTGGAAATACGTAAGGAATTGGTTCAAACCACGTTACTCATAAGTTAGAAATAACTTTCGGGTAGCTAGACATTAGCTCGACGTGTTTCGACTTATGAGTACTTACAAGTAACTTTTGTCGACGTGTGCCAACGTTCGCATATCGTGCGTACAACTTATTCCCATCGCATGCGGAATGTGTGAGGCATACGGCAAGTACGTCGTAAAATTTTTAACACGTTTAAAATTACAAGACGTACTCCACTTACTACGACGTATGATAGCGTACTTTAGCGTTCTATTCACGTATACCAAACTTACCCATACCGTAGTCGACGTGCGCCAGCGTTTTAGACGCATTTTTCAGAGGTCGGCATACACTGGCAAGATCGCCAAGGTGTGACTGCGATTGTGACACTTCCATTTCTCCGGCGGTTATGATTTGAATCGTTGTGCGGCAGCCTTTTAACAGGCTACGCCACGTGATCGTCGGCGATACGTGCAGCGCGCTATGCATACGTTAGACTATCGTTGGGCATACGTTGTGAACCGACAACAGGCTAAGCATTCGTTGGTATAAGTTATCTATAAGACAACGAAACGTTCTGTGTCCTTTACTAATATGTTATGCATATGACCAACTCGTTATGAATATGTCCGAATCTTTAAAAAAAACATCAAAAGTTCAACGTAAGCCAGCG
>CM068952.1:174420344-174446098 GCA_035128595.1 Eptatretus atami | reverse complement strand
TAAAGCATTCGATTCAGTGAATCGGGTTGCCCTCTGCAGGATTCTTGGTCTTCGTGGGGTGCCACCAAAACCAATCAATCTGATGTCTGAACTCTTCTCTGGTATTGAGAGTGCTGTGAGATGTGGTGGTACCATCTCTGACCTATTTCAGTTCTTACTGAGTTCGTCAGGGGTGTGTCCTGGGTCCCACACTTTTCAGCACTTGTATGAACTGGATTCTGGGGAGGATGTTGGAGAGATCAAGCTGTGGTGCATCTTTGGATGTCAAGATCTCTGACCTTGATTTCGCAGATGATGCAGTCATCTTTGCAGAGACTTTAGATATCCTTTTGGGGGCCCTCGAGGTGCTGAATGAGAAGTCGGAGCCGCTGGGATGACGGGTTTCCTGGGTCAAAACTAAGATCCAGGCTTTCAATGACATCTTGGATGCTGCTGTCCTGTCTGTGCCTGTTTGTGGTGAGGATGTTGAGGTCATGGAGAGATTCACTTACCATGGCAGTGATATTCATGTCTCTGCTGGCTGCGAGTCAGAGGTCAATGGACGTCTGGGTCGGGCCTGGGGAGTCATGGATTCACTGGATAATGGGGTGTGGCGCTGCCGGTACCTGTGCAGGACGAAAGTCCGAGTCTTCAGGTCCTTGGTGCTTCCAGTCTTGCCCTATGGATGTGAGACTTGCACTCTGACCAAGGATCTGAGACGGAGACTTAATTCCTTTGGTACCAGGTCTCTTCGGAGAATCCTTGGCTTTTGCTGGTCGGACTTTGTGTCTAACGAGCGGTTGCTGAGAGAGACTCAAATGAGATTTGTTACCTGCATGGTCCGTGAGCGTCAGCTGCGGCTGTATGGACATGTGGCTCGTTTTCCTGACACTGATCCTACTCACCAGATTCTCTCAGCGAGGGAGCCTCGTGAGTGGAGGAGGCCAATGGGCCAACCACGTTCCTCGTGGTTGCAGCAGGTTGATCGGCATCTCAAGGAGATGGGGACGGGCCAGGCATTTGCCTATGGGATGGCCAGGCGAAGGCCCCTGGAGTACCGATGGAAAGTGGATGCAGCGACACGCTGCTCTTGCGCATGCTTCCATACCTGACCCTTGGGTGTGTCGCAAGGACGAATTGATTCAATTTTGGTGAAGATCCGAATCCAGATCTGGATTCGAGAATTATTTAATTTTCAAAGTGATTCTTCACCATTGAGAGATCGGGCCAAAAACGATATAGTACTGTATAGCATGATTGATATATTTTTTAAATGGATTGGACCCGATATGTTCTTGTGGATCAGGCACATGGCGGAGGGATGCGCTCTTCCGAGTGCCCTTCTAGTTTATTTACGGAAACGATGGACAGGTGGAGCCAGATGAGGCTAGGACGCTTGATTACTACCCGAGTGAGACTGTGGTCTGGTCAAGGCCTAAAAACCAGGCCAATCTCTCAGCAGTTGAGCCCACAGTTAGACATATTTGTATAAATGTGGTAAATATAAAAACGATGGAAGCTTTTTTTGGACAAATTGCAGTTGTAATCACATGGTTATTGTACGAGGAGCACCTGAAGGTATTCTGTAGAAAGCAGCACCAATGATTCATCATTTTCTAAGTAGATCAGCATTTTATACTGAAAAGAGATTTGTTGACTAGGTCGTGTGTATTCTGTTAAAAACATTTTACATGATTAATTTGTGAATAGCCAGCGGCCAAATAATTTCTGTGAACATTGCTATGCAGCTCAGGGCAGGAATTTTGGATTTGGTCAGGCTGTCTGGGACAATCACCTTCTCTGAAGAAGACCATGCAGTCTTTAATGTAAACAAGTGAATGTCATCACATGACCCCAGCTTAATGTCAACAAGCCAATGCTGTCATGTGACCCCAGCTTACCAGCCCCCTGAGGAATTGAGAAGCAGAATGAGTTTTAAAAATCAGGTTTAGATTCAAGCCCAGACACGAGAACTCGAAGACGAGTGTTCTGCCATTCAGCGAATCCCGTAAGCCATATTTTACACAATGCTTAAAAGCGATTTTTCTTTTCAGTTTATGCCAATCAATTACCAACTTGTTTGCAAAACATGTTCTTTTGGATGCAGCATATGGCTGCAGTGAGCACCGTTTGCTCTCAGGGTGCAGCCGTGCCCCCTGTCACTTCGAGCAGAAATTTCGAATTTGGATCGGGTGCTGGCGATAGCTCACCGACTCTTCGTAAAGGACACTGCGATCAATAATTGTTTATTTATGCAACTAGTAAATAACCATTCCCTCTGGAAATGTAAGTCGGCGAAGAAAACCTGAGCTGTGCAACAAAGTAATTTTTTGTGAGATCAATAGCCGTGCCTAGCCGTCGCTTCATTGACAGGTTTCGTCAAAAGGCAGCATGTTGCACTTCATTAAGATATTGCGTATCTGTCTGAGTCTCGATAAGGATGTAAAATGATTTTTTTTTTATATAGCACATGGGTTGGTGCTGCTGTCATAGGGGTTGGAGTTGCTGCTATTGTTTGTGTTCCTTCCATATACCGTACTTTTATTCTATTTCTCGAGGAAATATTATGCGACAGTGCTGGGGATGTTATATTCTCCTCCTCTGTCCTCAAGGGTTCCTGTTGTCGTAGAATCATAAACGTTTCCATTGGAAATGCTGCATTCAGCACCAATTTCTGCTAATAAATCCAAAAATATACTTAGAATAGACAACTATCTGATTAAAAGATTTTGTTTGAAGTAAATACATTATTAGTTTTCCAACGGGAACCATTTTTATTATTCTACGACAGCAGAAACTGCAACATTAAAGCTTGAGGTCCCGTTTCTTCGCATGACTGACGAATAGATGCGTCTCCTTTTAGTAATAGTAACACCTGTTTCCTCCAGGGGTGAAAATAAAATTTCAATTCCCACTCCCTTCAGCAAGGGTCAGTGGCTTGGCCAGTTGCCCTATTCTCTGTGTACATTCAAAAATCGTGTCGTCTCCCCATTATTGCTGGGGAGTGGGGGGATTATTTTTGAGCCCATGACCTGACCCTTGGTACGCCGAGGATGTGTGTAAAATTTGGTGGAGATTGGCCTAGCCACTTTTGATTCTATAATGATCTGACATACATACGTACATAAAATTCCCTTATTCAAGTATGACATCCATGACAGTAAGACTTCCATTGGGTTAGGCATGTAGGATAGCCAGCTTATAAGCCTTTGTTGAAGTACACAGAGGAAACGGTGTCACCGTATCTCTCCTGCACGACCTGACGCAACCTGGGCTCCAAGCTGGACACGGGCATGGAGCTGGTTGGGTGCCAGGGAAAAGGTATGAGAGGTAAAAACAAAAAAATTCAAATCAACAGAAACAAACATCCGTTTTCCAAATGTCTTGTTTAGCAACAAATTCAAAGCTATTAATCGAATGTTCCAACAAAATACTATCAATGCTCATATGCAGGACCATTCCAAATGGAATCATCCATTCAGCAAAAATGGTCCCCCACCCTGAAGGTAATTTGTGAGCCATCTGGGTATTTTGACCATGCTGGGGCTGCACGTGTTAATCCTGGTTGACAGCTCCAAATAACGATTTCAGAATAAGTTGCGATTGGTTTAGTTCATACTGTTCAGGCCATGCAATGGGAGGAAAAGAAAACCCACAACCCTCAAATCTTCCGCAACTCAAGTCATTGTTTTTTTTCTTTTTATAGAATAGGCCCGAAAAAAACAAATTATGGCATTGATGATGTGCAATTATACTTTGTAATCTATATTTAAAAAGGAGCAGTGAGTGCATCCGTCCTGGTTGTGCCCATTGGTTGGACAGTTCGCCTGACTCCACCCACAATTTCGATTCTACGGCCACCATGGTGGTGCATGCTGCTTTGCAAAGTCAAAGACCTCTTCGGAGCTGTCATATTTACAGTTGCCATGCACTCCGTACAAGTTTTCCATTCTGTGGAAAATGGCCAAAGAAATAGTTGAAAAGATTTTTGAGCCGAAAGCCTTTGTTAAGATTGGCCTCAGCGATGTAGGCAATGTTCTGTTGTTTATACACCACCCAAATAACTATGTGGCATTCTCTCAAGCAGTGCTTTTCCGACAGAGGTTACGCAGGTCCTTCCTCTATTTCCAACTATTTTCTCTTAAAATTGTGAGTTGAACAGGTGATTGTGATAAGCTTCTGTGAGGTTATTGATCATATGCCTGATGTTGGCGAAATGGTTTGGGTGGTGGGCTTGGGATCCGAGGGTCCCGAGTTCAAATCCCGCTTGGCTGTTAAATTAATACCAGGTGTGGTTGACTCAGCCTGTCATCCTGCCGAGGTTCGCAAAATGAGTGCCAGCATGCTAGCGACCTGTCCAGGTCGTGGCTGCTGTGTCAGAGTGGCGACCTGTCCAGGATTGTGCCCAGCAGCCAAGGAGACCTCTTTGGCAGCACTAACGCTCTGTACAGAGTATGGTCCTAATGGATGGATGGATCGTAATATCGGGGAGTGGAAGGTGTTAAATATTCCGCTGTTTGGATGTGGGAATACCAATTTGCTTTTATGATCGAGAGGGTGGTGAGGTTGGGAGGAGGGTGCGAGCGTGGGTAAAGACAGGACATGTTTGGAAGGGGGAGATTGAGGCTTTGAGGGGGAGAGGGGTGAGGCTTGAGGGGAGAGGGGGTGGAGGACGGCAGTGGAGGGGGAGAGGGGTGGAGGACGGCAGTGGGAGGGGAGAGGGGGTGGAGGACCGCAGTGGGAGGGGGGGAGGGGGTGGAGCACCGCAGTGGGAGGGAGGAGGAGGGGTGGAGGACCGCAGTGGGAGAGGGGGTGGAGGACCGCAGTGAGAGGTGGGAGGAGGAGGAGGAGGAGGGTCGTGAACCGCAGTGGGAGGAGGAGGAGGGGTCGTGAACCGCAGTGGGAGGGAGGAGGAGGGGTCGTGGACCGCAGGTGGGACGGGAGGAGGAGGGGTCGTGAACCGCAGTGGGAGGGGAGGAGGAGGGGTCGTGGACCGCAGTGGGACGGAGGAGGAGGGGTCGTGGACCGCCGTGGAGGAGAGTTGGAGGGTTGTGGACCGGAGAGGAGGAGAAGTCGAGGCCCGCAGTGGGAGGAGGAGGGTCGAGGACCGCATTGGGAGGGAGGAGGAGGGTCGAGGACCCATTGGGAGGGGAGGAGGGTCGTGGACCGCAGTGGGAGGGGAGAGGACCGGATAGGAGGAGAAGTCGAGGCCCGCAGTGGGAGGAGGAGGAGGGTCGAGGACCGCAGTGTGAGGAGGAGAGGGAGGGGTCGAGGACTGCAGTGGAGAGGAGGGAGGAGTCGAGGACTACAGTAGGAGGAGGAGGGGTCGAGGACTGCAGTGGGAGGAAGGAGGAGGAGAGGGGTCGAAGGACCCCAGTGGGAGGAGAGAGGGTCGAGGACCGCAGTAGTGAGGAGGAGGAGGGCGAGGAGCGCAGGAGAGAGGAGGGTGAGGGTCGAGGATCGCATTGGAAGGAGGAGTTTGAGGAGGGGTCGAGGACAGCAGTGGGGGGAGGGGAGGTTGAGGAGGGTCAAGAACGGCAGTGGGAGGGAGGCGGAGGAGTCGAGGACCGCAGTGGGGGAGGAGGAGGGGTCGTGGACCGCAGTGGGAGGGAGGAGGAGGGGTCGTGGACCGGAGAGGAGGAGAAGTCGAAGCCCGCTTGGAGGAGGAGGAGGGGGTCGAGGACCACAGTGGAGGAGGAGGAGGAGATCGAGCACGCAGTGAGGAGGAGAGAGAGGGGTCGAGGACCGCATGGAAGAAGGAGATGAGGAAGGGTCGAGGACCGCAGTGGGAGGAGGAGGAGGAGGTCGAGGACCGCAGGGAGAAGGAGGGAGGAGGGGTTGAGGTCCCCAGTGGGAGAAGGAGGCGGAGGGTCGAGGACGCAGTGGAAGGAGGAGGAGGAGGGGGTGGACCGCAGTGGGAGGGGAGGAGGAGGGTCGTGGACGCAGTGGAGGAGAGGGAGGAGGGGTTGTGGACCGGAGAGGAGGAGAAGTCGAGGCCCACATTGGGAGGGGAGGAAGAGGGGTCGAGGACACATGGAGGAGGAGGAGAATCGAGGACGCAGTGAGAGGAGGAGAGAGAGGGTCGAGGACCGCATTGGAAGAAGGAGGAGGATGAGGAAGGTCGAGGACCGCAGTGGGAGGAGGAGGAGGGAGGAGTCGAGGACCGCCAGTGGGGAGGAGAGGAGGGGTCAGGACCGCAGTGGGAGAAGGAGGAGAGGGGGTTGAGTCCCAGTGGGAGAAGGAGGCGGAGGGGTCGAGGACCGCAAGTGGAGGAGGATGAGAAGGAGGGGTCGTGGACCGCAATAGGAGGGAGGGAGGAGGAGTCGAGGACGGCATTGGGAGGGGAGGCGGAGGAGTCGAGGACCGCAGTGGGAGGGGAGGAGGAGGGCCGTGACCGCAGTCGGAGGG
Source organism: Eptatretus atami (assembly GCA_035128595.1). Lineage (NCBI taxonomy): Eukaryota > Metazoa > Chordata > Myxini > Myxiniformes > Myxinidae > Eptatretus > Eptatretus atami. Next base: position 174,439,711 of record CM068952.1, on the reverse strand, counting down.
GGGAGAGGGGTCGAGGACCGCATTGGGGGGAGGAGAGGCGTCGAGGACCGCAGTGGAGGGGAGGAGGAGGCGTCGTGGACCGCAGTGGAGGGGAGGAGGAGGGGTCGTGGACCGCAGGGGAGGGGAGGAGGAGGGGTCGTGGACCGCAGTGGGAGGGGAGGAGGAGGGGTCATGGACCGCAGTGGGAGGGAGGAGGAGGGGTCGTGGACCGCAGTGGGAGGAGAGGAGGAGGGGTTGTGGACCGGAGAGGAGGAGAAGTCGAGGCCCGCATTGGAGGAGGAGGAGGAGGGGTCGAGGACCACAGTGGGAGGAGGAGGAGAATCGAGGACCGCAGTGAGAGGAGAGAGAGAGAGGGGTCGAGGACCGCATTGGAAGAAGGAGGGAGATGAGGAAGGTCGAGGACCGCAGTGGGAGGAGGAGGAGAAGGGGTCGAGGACCGCAGTGGGAGAAGGAGAAGGAGGAGGAAGGGGTTGAGGTCCCCAGTGGGAGAAGGAGGCGGAGGGGTCGAGGACCGCAGTGGGAGGGGAGGGAGGAGGGTCGTGGACCGCAGTGGAGGGGAGGAGGAGGGCGTGGACCGCAGTGGGAAGGGTGGAGAGAGGTCGTGGACCGCAGTGGGAGGGGAGAAGGAGGGGTCCGTGGACGGCAGTGGGAGAAGGAGGAGGATGGAAGGGTCGAGGACCGCAGTGGGAGGAGGAGGAGGAGGAGGCGGAGGGGCGAGGCCCGCAGTGGGAGAAGGAGGAGGAGGAGGGGTCGAGGACCACAGTGGGAGAGGAGTGGGTCGAGGACCGCAGTTGGAGGAGGAGGGCGAGGACCGCAGTGGAGGAGAGGGGAGGGTGTGGGACCGTGAGAGGAGAAGTCGAGGCCCGCAGTGGGAGGAGGAGGAGGAGAGGGGTCGAGGACCGCATTGGGAGGGAGGAGGGTTGTGGACCGCAGTGGGAAGGGGAGGAGGAGGGGTCGTGGACCGGAGAGGAGAAGTCGAGGCCCGCAGTGGGAGGAGAGAGAGGAGGGGTCGTGGACCGCATTGGGGAGGAGAGGAGGCGTCAAGGACTGCAGTGGGGGAGGAGGAGGGAGGAGTCGAGGACCGCAGTGGGAGGAGGAGGAGCAGGAGTCGAGGCTTGCGGGAGGAGGAGAGGGTCGAGGACCACAGTGGGAGGAGGGGGAGGGTCGAGGTCCGCAGTGGGAAGAGGAGAGGAGGGGTCGAGGACCGCAGTGGGAAAAGGAGAGGAGGGGTCGAGGACCGCAGTGGGAGGAGCAAGGGAGGAGAAGTCGAGGCCCGCAGTGGGAGGAGGCGGAGGGGTCGAGGACCGCAGTGAGGAGGAGAATCGAGGACCGCAGTGGGAGGAGGAGAGGGACGGGTCGATGACCGCAGTGGGAGGAGGAGGAGGGTCGAGGACCGCAGTGGGAGGTGAAGGAGGAGGGGGTCGAGGAACGCAGTGGAACGGAGAGGTCGAGGAACCCAGTGGGAGGAGGAGGAGGAGGGGTCGTGACCACAGTGGGAGTGGAGGAGGTCGAGGACCGCAGTGGGAGGAGGATGAGGAAGGGTCGAGGACCGCAGTGGAGGAGGAGGAGGAGGGAGGGAGTGCGAGAGGACCGCAGTGGGAGAAGGAGGAGGAGGAGAGGGTCGAGGATCCAGTGGGAGGAGGCGGAGGAGTCGAAGGACCACAGTGGAGGAGGAGGAGGGGTCGAAGACCGCAATAGGAGAGGAGGGGTCGAGGACCGCAGCTGGGAGGAAGGAGGAAGAGGTCGAGGACCGCAGTGGGAGGAAGGAGGAGGGGTCGTGGACCGCAGTGGGAGGGGAGGAGGAGGGTCGTGGACCGCAGTGGAGGGAGGAGGAGGGTCGTGGACCACAGTGGGAGGAGAGGAGGAGGGGTTGTGGACCGGAGAGAAGTCGAGGCCCGCAGTGGGAGGAGGAGGGTCGAGGACCGCAGTGGGAGGAGGAGAGGAGGGTCGAGGACCGCAGTGGGAGGAGGAGGATGAGGAAGGGTCGAGGACCGCAGTAGGAGAGGAGGGGTCAAGGATTGCAGTGGGAAGAAGAGGAGGATGAGGGGAGGTCCCATGGAGAAGGAGGCAGAGGAGTCGATGACCGCAGTGGGAGAGAAGGAGGAGGTCGGGACCGCAAGTGGGAGGTGAAGGAGGAGGATGGGTCGAGGAACGCAGTGGGACGAGAGTCGAGAACCCATGGGAGGAGGAGGGGTCGAGGACGGCAGTGGGAGGGAAGAGGAAAGGTTGAGCACCGCAGTGGGAGGGGGAGGAGGAGGTGTCGACGGGGAGGGAGGAGAGGGTGAGGACAGCAGTGAGGAGGAGGAGGTCGAGGACTGCAGTGTGAGGTGGGGAGGGGTGAGGACTCAGAGCGTGGAGAAGAGGAGGGTCAAGATCCGCAGTGGGAGGAGGAGCAGAGGAAGAGGAGGAGTCGAGAACCGCAGTGGGAGGAGGAGGGGGAAGGGTCGAGGGACCGCAGGGGGAGGATGGAGGAGGAGGGTCGAGGTCCGCAGTTGGGAGGAGGGGGTCGAGGACCGCAGTGGGAGGAGGAGGAGGGGTCGAGGACCGCAGTGGGAGGAGGAGGAGGAGTCGAAGACCGCAGGAGGAGGAGGAGGGGTCGAGGACCACAGTGGAGGAGGGGAGGGGTCGAGGACCGCAGTGGGAAGAGGAGAGGGAGGGGTTTGCGGACCACAGTGGGAGGAGGAGGGGTCGAGCCGCAGGAGGTGGAGGAGGGGTCGAAGACCACAGTCAGTGGAGGAGGGAGGGGTAGAGGACCGCAGTGGGAGAGGAGACTGAGGAGTCGAGGACCGCAGTGGGAGGAAGAGGAAGAGGGGGTGAGAGGTCGAGGCCCACAGTGGGAGGAGGAGGAGGAGGGTCGAGGACGGCAGTGGGAGGAGGAGGAGGAGGGGTCGTAGACCGCATTAGGAGGGGGAGCTCGAGGCACCACAGGTTCGGGGGGGTAGGAGGAGGGTAGAGGACCACAGTGGGAGGTGGAGACGGAGAGTCGAGGCCGCAGTGGGTGGAGACGGAGGAGCGAGGACCGCAGTGGGTGGAGACGGAGGAGAGGAGGGTCGACGGCCGGAGGAAGGAGGGTCGAGGGCCGCAGGAGAGGGGAGGCTCGACCACAGTCGCGGGGAGGAGGAGGAGGGGTAGAGGACCACAGTGGGAGGTGGAGACGGAGCGGAGCTGAGGACCGCAGTGGGTGGAGACGAGGAGTCGAGGAGACCGCAGTGGGTGGAGACGGAGGAGCTCGAGGACCGCAGTGACTGGGTGGAGACGGAGGAGTCGAGGACCGCAGTGGGAGAGACGGAGGAGTCGGAGGACCGCAGTGGAGAGCAGACGGAGGAGTCGAGGACCGCAGTGGGAGGGACTGAGGAGGAGAGTCGAGCCCACAGTGGAGGAGGAGGAGGAGGGGGTCGAGGACGCAGTGGGAGGGGAGAAGGGGGTTTGGACGCCGTGGGAGGAGAGGAGAGGGGTTGTGGACCGGAGAGAGAAGTCGAGGCCCGCAGTGGGAGGAGGAGGAGGAGGGTTCGATAGGACCACAGAGGAGGAGAGGAGGAGGGTCGAGGACCGCAGTGGGAGAAGGAGGCGGAGTGGTCGAGGACCGCAGTGGGAGGAGGGAGTTGAGGAGGGGTCGAGGACAGCAGTGGAGGGGGAGAGGTTGAGGAGGGTCAAGCGGCAGTAGGAGGAGTAAGAGAGGAGGGTCGAGGACCGCATTGGGAGGAGAGGAGGAGGGTCTGTGGACCGCAGTAGGAGGGAGGAGGAGGGGTCGAGGACCGGCATTGGGAGGAGGAGAGGAGGGTCGTGGACCGCAGTGGGAGGGAGAGGAGGGTCGAGGACCCCAGTGGGAGAAGGAGGCGGAGTGGTCGGAGCGACCGCAGTGGAGAGGAGAGAGAAGGTTGAGGAGGGGTCGAGACAGCAGTGGGAGGGGAGGGGTTGAGGAGGGGTCAAGGACGGCAGTAGGAGGAGTAAGAGGAGGAGGCGTCGAGGACCGCATTGGGAGGAGAGGAGGAGGGTCGTGGACCGCAGTAGGAGGGGAGGAGAGGGGTCGAGGACCGCATTGGGAGGAGGAGAGGAGGAGGGGTCGTGGACCACAGTGGGAGGGAGGAGGAGGGTCGTGGGCGCAAGTGGGAGGAGGAGGGGTCGTGGACCGCAGTGGGAGGAGAGAAGGTTGAGGAGGCGTCGAGACGGCAGTAGGGAGGAGGGGTCGAGGACGCATTGGGAGGGAGGAGGAGTGGTTGGACCGCTAGTGGGAGGAGAGGAGGAGGGGTCGTGGACCGGAGAAGGAGGAGGGTCGAGGACCACAGTGGGAGGAGGAGGAGGGTCGAGCGGCCGCAGTGGGAGGTAGGAGGAGTCGAGGACCGCAGTGGGAGGAGGAGGAGGAAGAGGAGAGGTCTAGGACTGCAGTGGGAGAGGAGGAGGAGGAGGGTCGAGACCCCAGTGGAGAAGGAGGCGGAGGGTCGAGGACCGCCAGTGGGAAGGGAGGAGGAGGGGTCGAGGACCGCAGTAAGGGAAGAGAAGAGGGGTCGGAGGACTGCAGTGGAGGGAGGGAGGGGTCGAGGGCTCAGTGTGAGTGGGAGGAAGAGGACGGTGAAGATCCGCAGTGGGAGGGAAAGGAGGAAGAGGAAGAGTCGAGAACCGCAGTGGAGGAGGGAGGGAGGGGTCGAGGACCGCAGTGGGAGGAGGAGGAGGGGTCGAGGCCCAGTGGGAGGAGGATGGGGTCGGGACCGCAGTGGGAGGAGGAGGAGGGGTCGTAGGACCGCAGTGGGAGGGAGGAGGAGGAGTCGAAGAGCGCAGGAGGAGAGGAGGGGTCGAGGACCACAGTGGGAGGAGGGAGGGTCGAGACCGCAGTGGAAGAGGAGAGGAGGGGTCGAGGGACCGCAGTGGGAGTAGGAGGAGGAGGAGTCGAGGACCGCATGGGAGGAGAGGAGGGCTGGCGGACACAGTGGAGGAGGAGGGCGAGGCCGCAGGAGGAGGAGGAGGGTCGAGGACCACAGTCAGTGGAGCGAGGAGGGGTAGAGGACCGCAGTGGGAGGAGGAGGACTGAGGAGTCGAGGACCGCAGTGGGAGGAAACGGAGGGGTCGAGGACCGCAGTGGGAGGAGGAGGGGGTCGAGGACCGCAGTGAGAGAGGAGGAGGGGTTCAGGACCGCATTGGAGGGAAGAGGAGGGTCGTGGACCGCAGTGGGAGGAGGAGGAGGGGTCGTGGACCGGAGAGGAGGAGGAGAGGGAGGAGGAGAAGTCGAGGCCCGCAGTGGGAGTAGGAGAGGAGGTCGAGGAGCGCAGTGGGAGGAAGAGGAGGAGGAGGGGTCGAGGAGCGCAGTGGGAGGAAGAGGAGGAGGAGAGGTCGAGGGCCACAGTGGGAGGAGGAGGAGGGGTCAAGGACGGCATTGGGAGGGAGGAGGAGGGGTCGAGGACCGCATCGGAGGGGAGGAGGAGGTCGTGGACCGCAGTGGGAGGAGGAGGAGGGTCGTGGACCGCATTAGGAGGGGGGTCGAGGACCGCAGTGGAGGAGGAGGAGGGCTCGAGGAACCGCAGTTGGAACGAGAGGTCGAGGAACCCAGTGGGAGGAGGAGGAGGAGGGTCGTGGACCACAGTGGGAGGTGGAGGAGGTCGAGGACCGCGCAGTGGGAGGAGGATGAGGAAGGGTCGAGGACCGCAGTGGGAGGAGGAGGAGGGAGGGAGGAGTCGAGGACCGCAGTGGGAAAGAAGGAGGAGGAGGGGTCGAGACTCCAGTGGAGAAGGAGGCGGGAGGAGTCGAGGACCACAGTGGGAGAGAGGAGGAGGGGTCGAGACCGCAATAGGGAGGAGGAGGGGTCGAGGACCGCAGTGGGAGGAAGGAGGAAGAGTCGAGGACCGCAGTGGGAGGAGAGGAGGAGGGGTCGTGGACCGCAGTGGGAGGGGAGGAGGAGGGTCGAGAACCGCATCGGGAGGGGAGGAGCGAGGGGTCGAGAACCGCATCGGGAGGGAGAGAGGAGGGGTCGTGGGAGGAGGAGGAGGTCAGGACCGCAGTGGTAGGAGGAGGAGGGAGAGTCGAGGACCCAGTGGAGGAGGAGGAGGAGGAGGAGGGTCGAGGTCCGCAGTGGGAGGAGGAGGTGGGTCGAGGACCGCAGTGGGAGAGGAGGGGGTCGGGACCGCAGTGGGAGGAGGAGAGGGGTCGAGGTCCGCAGTGGGGAGGAGGAGGAGGGTCGAGACCGCAGTGGGAGGAGGAGGAGGAGCGAAGACGCAGGAGGAGGAGGAGGGTCGAGGACCGCAGTAGGAGGAGGGGAGGGGTCGAGACGCATGGAGAGGAGAGGGGCGAGGACGCAGTGGAGGAGAGAGGGGAGGGTCGAGGCCGCAGTGGAGGGAGAGGGAGAGAGGAAGGGGGGAGAAGTCGAGGCCGCAGTGGGAGTAGAGGAGGAGTAGGAGCGCAGTGGGAGAAGAGGAAGAGGAGGAGGAGAGGTCGAGGCCACAGTGGGAGGAGGAGGAGGAGGAGGTCGAGGACGGCAGTGGGAGGGAGGAGGGGTCGTGGACCGCAGTGGAGGGAGGAGGAGGGCGTAGACCGCATTAGGAGGGGGGACCACAGTGGGAGGAGTAAGAGGAGAGGAGGAGGGGTCGAGGCGCAGGAGGAGGGGAGGCTCGAGGAACCACAGTCGGGGGAGGAGGAGGAGGGTAGAGGACACAGTGGGAGGTGGAGACGGAGGAGTCTAGGACCGCAGATGGGTGGAGACGAGGAGTCGAGGACCGCAGTGGGAGGGACTGAGGAGTCGAGGACGCAGTGGGACGAGACTGAGGAGGAGAGTCGAGGCCCACAGTGGGAGGGGAGGAGGGGTCGAGGACCGCAGTAGGAGGGAGGAGGAAGAGTCGAGGACCGCAGTGGGAGGGGAGGAGGAGGATCCAGGACTGCAGTGGGAGGGGAGGAGAGGAGGGTCGAGGACAGCAGTGGGAGGAGAGGAGGGTCGAGGACTGCAGTGTGAGGAGGAGGAGGAGGGGTCGAGGACTGCAGTGTGAGGAGGAGGAGGGGTCGAGGACCTCAGTGTGAGGTGGAGGGAGAGGACGGTGTCAGATCCGCAGTGGAGAGGAGCAGGAGGAAGCAGGAGGTCGACCCAGTGGGAGGAGGGAGGGAGCGTCGAGGACCGCAGAAGGTGAGGAGGAGGAGGAGGGTCAAGGTCCGCAGTGGGAGGAGGGGGTCGAGGACCCAGTGGAGGAGGAGAGGGTCGGACCGCAGGAGGAGGGGGAGGGGTCGAGGACCGCAGTGGGAAGAGGAAGAGGGAGGGGTCGAGGACCGCAGTGGGAGTAGGAGAGGAGGAGGAGTCGAGACCGCAGTGGGAGAGGAGGAGGGTTTGCGGACCACAGTGGGAGGACAGGTCGAGGCCGCAGGAGAGGAGGAGGGTCGAGGACCACAGTCAGTGGAGGAGGGGGTAGAGGACCGCAGAGGAGGAGGAGACTGAGGAGTCGAGGACCGCAGTTGGAGGAAACGGAGGTCGAGAGGACCGCAGTGGGAGGAGGAGGGAGGAGGAGGGTCGAGGACCGCAGTGAGAGGGGAGGAGAGGGGTTCAGGACCGCATTGGGAGGGAAAGAGGAGGGGTCGTGGACCGCAGTGGGAGGGAGGAGGGAGGGGTCGTGGACCGGAGAGGAGGAGGAGAGGGAGGAGGAGAAGTCGAGCCGCAGTGGAGTAGGAGGAGGGTCGAGGAGCGCAGTGGGAGGAAAGGAGGAGGAGGGGTCGAGGAGCGCAGTGGGAGGAAGAGGAGGAGGAGAGTCGAGGCCCACAGTGGGAGGAGGAGGAGGGGTCGAGGACGGCATTGGGAGGGGAGGAGGAGGGGTCGAGGACCGCATCGGGAGGGGAGGAGGAGGGTCGTGGACCGCAGTGGGAGGGGAGGAGGAGGTCGTGGACCGCATTAGGAGGGGGGTCGAGGACCGCAGTGGGAGGCGGAGGAGGGGTCGAGGAACGCAGTGGAGGAGGAGAGTCGAGGACCGCAGTGGGAGGGAGGAGGAGGGGTCGAGAACCGCGATCGGGAGGGGAGGAGAGGGTCGTGGACGCATAGGAGGTCAGGACCGCATGGGAGGAGGAGGGGGTCGAGGACCGCAGTGGAGGAGGAGGAGGGGTCGAGGACCGCAGTGGGAGGAGGAGGGGGGGTCGAGGACCGCAGTGGGAGTGAAGGAGGAGGATGGGTCGAGAACGCAGTGGAACGAGAGGTCGAGGAACCCAGTGGGAGGAGGAGAGGAGGGGGGTGTGGACCACAGTGGAGGTGGAGGAGGGTCGAGGACCCAGGGAGGAGGATGAGGAAGGGTCGAGGACCGCAGTGGAGGAGGAGGGGGAGGGTCGAGGACTCCAGTGGGAGAGGAGGCGGAGGAGTCGAGGACCACAGTGGGAGGAGGAGGAGGGGTCGGAAGACCGCAATAGGAGGAAGGAGGTCGAGGACCGCAGTGGGAGGGAAGGAGGAAGAGGTCGAGGACCGCAGTGGGAGAGAGGAGGAGTGTGCGTGGACCGCATGGGAGGGGAGGAGGAGGAGGAGGCGGTCGAAACCGCATCGGGAGGGGAGGAGGAGGGGTCGTGGGAGGGAGGGAGGAGGGGTCGAGAAACGCATCGAGGGGAGGGGAGGAGGGGTCGTGGGAGGGAGGAGGAGGGGTCGTGGACCGCATTAGGAGGGGGGTCGAGGACCGCAGTGGAGGAGGAGAGGGTCGAGGACCGCAGTGGGAGGAGGGAGGGAGAGTCGAGGACCGCAGTGGGAGGAGAGGAGGAGGAGGGGTCGAGGTCCGCAGTGGGAGGAGGAGGTGGGGTCGAGGACCGCAGTGGGAGGAGGAGGAGGGGTCGTGGTCCGCAGTGGAGGAGAGGAGGGGTCGAGGACCGCATTGAGAGGAGGAGGAGTCGGACGAGGAGGAGGAGGGAGGGGTCGAGGACCGCAGTAGGAGGAGGGGAGGGCGAGGACCGCAGTGGCGAAGGGAGAGGGAGGGTGGACCGCAGTGGAGGAGAGGGAGGAGGGGGAGAAGTCGAGGCCCGCAGTGGGAGTAGGAGGAGGTCGAGGAGCGCATGGGAGGAAGAGGAGGAGGAAGAGGTCGAGGCCCACAGTGGGGAGGAGGGGAGGAGGAGAGGGGTCGCACGGACGGAGGGGAGGGGGAGGAGGGTGTGGACGCAGTGGAGGGGAGGAGAGGGGGTCTAGACCGCATTAGGAGGGGGACCCCAGTGGGAGGAGTGAAGAGGAGGAGGCAGGGTCGACAGGACGGAGGGAGGAGGAGGGTCGAGGCCGCAGGAGGAGGGAGGCTCGAGGACCCAGTCGGGGCAGGAGGAGGAGGGTTAGAGGACCACAGTGGGAGTGGGACGGAGGAGTCGAGGACCGCAGTGGGTGAGAGACGGAGGAGTCGAGACCGCAGTGGGAGGAGACTGAGGAGTCGAGGGACCGCAGTGGGAGGAGACTGAGGAGAGAGGTCGAGGCCCACAGTGGGAGGAGAGGAGGAGACGGTCAGGACCCACAGTCGGGGGAGGAGGAGGAGGAGTAGAGGACCACAGTGGGAGGTGGAGACGGAGGAGTCGAGGACCGCAGTGGGTGGAGACGGAGGAGTCGAGGACCGCAGTGGGAGGAGACGGAGGAGTCGAGACCGCAGTGGGAGGAGGACTGAGGACGAGAGGTCGAGCCCACAGTGGGAGGGAGGAGGAGAGGAGGGTCGAGGACCGCAGTGGAGGGGAGGAGGGGTTGTGGACCGCCGTGGGAGGGAGGAGGACGGTTGTGACGGAGAGAGGAGAAGTCGAGGCCCGAGTGGGAGGAGGAGGGGTCGAGGACCACAGAGGGAGGAGGAGGAGGGTCGAGGACCGCTGGAAGGAGGAGAGTGAAGGGGTCGAGGACTGCAGTGGGAAAGAAGGAGGAGGATGAGGAAGGGTCGAGGACCGCAGTGGAGAGGAGATGCGGTCGAGGACCGCAGTGAGGAGAGAGCGGTCGAGGACTGCAGTGGGAGGAGGAGGAGGGGTGAGGACCCAGTGGGAGAAGGAGGCGGAGTGGTCGAGGACCGCAGTGGAGGAGGAGAAGGTTGAGGAGGGTCGAGGACAGCTGGAGGGGGAGGAGGTTGAGGAGGGTCAAGGACTGCAGTAGGAGGAGTAAGAGGAGGAGGGTCGAGGACGCATTGGAGGAGAGAGAGGCGGTCGTGGACCGCAGTAGGAGGGAGAAGGAGGTCGAGGACCGCATTGGGAGGAGAGGAGGAGGGTCGTGGACCGCAGTGGGAGGGGAGGAGAGGGTCGTGGGCCGCAGTGGAGGGGAGGAGCCTGGTGGGACCGCTGTGGGAGGAGGGAAGGTTGAGGAGGGTCGAGGACGGCAGTAGGAGGAGGAGGGTCGAGGACCGCATTGGGAGGGAGAGGAGGTCGTGGACCGCAGTGGGAGGGGAGAGGAGGGCCGTGGACCGCAGTGGGAGGAGAGGAGGAGGGTCGTGGACCGCAGTGGGAGGAGAGGAGGAGGGGTCGTGGACCGCAGTGGGAGGAGAGGAGGAGGGGTTGTGGACCGGAGAGGAGGAGGAGGGTCGAGGACAACAGTGGGAGGAGGAGGGTCGAGGGCCGCAGTGAGGAGGGAGGAGTCCGAGGACCGCAGTGGGAGGAGGAGGAGGAGGAGGAGAGGTCTAGGACTGCAGTGGGAGAAGGAGAGAGGAGGGGTCGAGGACCCCAGTGGAAAGGAGCGAGGGTCGAGGACCGCAGGGAAGGAGGGAGAGGGTCGAGGACCGCAGTAGGAGGGAGAGGAGAAGAGGTCGAGGACCGCAGTGGGAGGGGAGGAGGAGATCCAGGACTGCAGTGGGAGGGGAGGAGGCGTCGAGGACCTCAGTGTGAGGTGGCAGAAGAGACGGGTCAAGATCCGCAGTGGGGAGAGGAGCAGGAGGAAGAGGAGGAGTCGAGACCGCAGTGGAGAGGGAGGGGAGGGTCGAGGACCGCAGTAGGAGGAGGAGGAGGAGGGGTCGAGGTCCGCAGGGGAGGAGGTGGGCGAGCACCGCAGGGGAGGAGGAGGAGGAGTCGAAGACCGCAGGAGGAGGAGGAGGTCGAGGACCACAGTGGAGGAGGGAGAGGGTCGAGGACACGCAGTGGAAAGAGGAGAGGAGGGTCGAGAACCGCAGTGGGAGGAGGAGTCGAGGACCGCAGTGGAAGGAGAGAGGGGTTGCGGACCACAGTGGAGGAGGAGGGGTCGAGCCGCAGGAGGAGAGAGGGGTCGAGGACCACAGTCAGTGGAGGAGGAGGTAGAGGACCGCAGTGGGAGGAGGGACTGAGGAGTCGAGGACCGCAGTGGGAGGAAACGGAGGGTCGAGGACCGCAGTGGGAGGAGGAGGGGAGGAGGAGGGGTCGAGGACGCAGTGAGAGGGAGGAGGGGGTCAGGACCGCATTGGGAGGGGAAGGAGGGGTCGTGGACCGCAGTGGGAGGGGAGGAGGAGGGTCGTGGACCGGAGAGGAGGAGGAGAGGGAGGAGTCGAGGACTGCAGTGGGAGGAGGAGGATGAGGAAGGGTCGAGGACCGCAGTGGGAAGAGGAGAGGAGGGGTCGAGGACCGCAGTGGGAGAGGAGAGGGAGGAGAAGTCGAGGCCCGCAGTGGGAGTAGGAGGAGGGGTCGAGGAGCGCAGTAAGAGAGGAGGAGGGGTCGAGGAGCGCAGTGGGAGGAAGAGGGAGGAGGAGAGGTCGAGGCCCACAGTGGGAGGAGGGGAGGAGGAGGAGGAGGGTCGAGGACGGCAGTGGGAGGGGAGGAGGAGGAGTCGAGACCGCATCGGGAGGGAGGAGGAGGGGTCATGACCGCAGTGGGAGGGGAGGAGGAGGGTCGTTGGACCGCATTAGGAGGGGGGGGGTCGAGGACCGCAGTGGGAGGAGGAGGAGGGGTCGAGGAACGCAGTGGGAGGAGAGAGGTCGAGGACCGCAGTGGGAGGGGAGGAGGAGGGGTCGAGAACCGCATCGGAGGGAGGAGGAGGGTCGTGGACCGCATTAGGAGGGGGGTCGAGGACCGCAGTGGTAGGAGAGGAGGGGTCGAGGACCGCAGTGGGAGGAGGGAGGATGAGGGAAGGTCGAGGTCCGCAGTGGGAGGAGAGAGGGTCGAGGACCGCAGGGGAGGAGGAGGAGAGTCGAAGACCGCAGTAGGAGGAGGGGAGGGGTCGAGGACCGCAGTGGGAAGAGACCGCAGTGGAGGAGGAGAGGGAGGGAGGAGGAAAGGAGGGGGAGAAGTCGAGGCCCGCAGTGGGAGTAGGAGAGGAGTCGGGAGCGCAGTGGGAGGAAGAGGAGGAGGAGAGGTCGAGGCCCACAGTGGGAGGAGGAGGAGAGGAGGGGTCGAGGACGGCAGTGGGAGGGGAGGAGGGGTCGTGGACCGCAGTGGGAGGGAGGAGGAGGGGTCCGTAGACCGCATTAGGAGGGGGACCACGGGAGGGAGTAAGGAGAGGAGGAGGAGGGTCGAGGCCGAGGAGGGGTCGATGCCGCAGGAGGAGGGGGAGGCTCGAGGACAACAGTCGGGAGAGGAGGAGGGTAGAGGACCACAGTGGGAGGTGGAGACGGAGAGTCGAGACCGCAGTGGGTGTAGACGGAGAGTCGAGGACCGCAGTGGGAGGAGACGGAGGAGTCGAGGACCGCAGTGGGAGAGACTGAGGAGGAGAGGTCGAGCCCACAGTGGGAGAGGAGGAGGAGGAGGGTCGAGGCCGCAGGAGGAGATGGAGGCTCGAGGACCACAGTCGGGGAGGAGGAGGAGGGGTAAGGACCACAGTGGGAGGTGGAGACGGAGGAGTCGAGGACCGCAGTGGTGGAGACGGAGGAGTCGGGACCGCAGTGGGAGGAGACTGAGGAGTCGAGGACCGCAGTGGGAGGAGACTGAGGAGTCGAGACCGCAGTGGGAGGACGGAGAGTCGAGGACCGCAGTGGGAGGAGACTGAGGAGGAGAGGTCGAGGACCACAGTGGGAGAGGAGGAGGAGGAAGGATCGAGGACCGCAGTGGGAGGGGAGGAGGGTTGTGGACCGCCGTGGGGGAGAGGAGGAGGGGTTGTGGACCGCGAGAGGAGAAGTCGAGGCCCGCAGTGGGAGGAGGAGAGGGGTCGAGGACCACAGAGGAGGAGGAGGAGGAGGGTCGAGGACCGCAGTGGGAGGAGGAGAGTGAGGGGTCGAGGACTGCAGTGGGAGAAGGGAGGAGATGAGGAAGGGTCGAGGGACCGCAGTGGGAGGAGGAGGAGCGTCGAGGACCGCAGTGTGGCGAGAGGAGCGATCGAGGACTGCAGTGGAGAGGAGGAGGAGGGTCGAGGACCCCAGTGGAGAAGGAGGCGGAGTGGTCGAGGACCGCAGTGGGAGGAGAGAAGGTTGAGGAGGGTCGAGGACAGCAGTGGGAGGGGGAGAGTGTGAGGAGGGGTCAAGGACGGCAGTAGGAGGAGTAAGAGGAGGAGGGGTCGAGGACCGCATTGGAGGAGAGGAGGAGGGGTCGTGGACCGCAGTAGGAGGGGAGGAGGAGGGGTCAGGAGACCGCATTGGGAGGAGAGGAGGAGGGGTCGTGGAGCCGCAGTGGGAGGAGGAGGAGGGTCGTGGGCCGCAGTGGGAGGGGAGGAGAAGGGTCGTGGACCGCAGTGGGAGAGGAGAAGGTTGAGGAGAGTCGAGGACGGCAGTAGAGGAGGAGGGGTCGAGGACCGCATTGGGAGGGGAGGAGGGGGTCGTGGACCGCAGTGGGAGGGGAGGAGGAGGCCGTGGACCGCAGTGGGAGGAGAGGAGGAGGGGTCGTGACCGCAGTGGGAGGAGAGGAGGAGGGGTCGTGGACCGCAGTGGGAGGAGAGAGGAGGGTTGTGGACCGGAGAGGAGGAGGAGGGGTCGAGGACCACAGTGGGAGGAGGGGAGGGTCGAGGGCGCAGTGGGAGGAGGAGGAGTCGAGGACCGCAGTGGAGGAGGAGGAGGAGGAGGAGAGGTCTAGGACTGCAGTGGGAGAAGGAGGAGGAGGAGGGGTCGAGGACCCAGTGGAGAAGGAGGCGGAGGGGGTCGAGGACCGCAGTGGAAGGAGAGGAGGGGTCGAGGACCGCAGTAGGAGGAAGGGGGAAGAGGTCGAGACCGCAGTGGTAGGGGAGGAGGAGGATCCAGGACTGCAGTGGGGGAAGGAGGAAGAAGGTCGAGGACCGCAGTGGGAGGAGAGAGAGGGCGTGGACCGCAGTAGGAGGGTCGAGGACCGCATTGGGAGGGAGGAGGGGTCGTGACCGCAGTGGGAGAGGAGGAGGGGGTCGTGGGCCGCAGTGGGAGGGGAGGAGAGGGTCGTGGACCGCAGTCGAGGAGAGGAGGAGGGTCGTGGACCGCAGTGGAGGAGAGGAGGAGGGTCGTGGACCGCAGTGGGAGGAGAGGAGGTCGAGGACCGCAGTAGGAGGAGGAAGAAGGTCGAGGACCGCAGTGGAGGGGAGAGGAGGATCCAGGACTGCAGTGGGAGGGAAGGAGAAAGGTCGAGGACCGCAGTGGGAGAAGAGGGAGGGGTCGGTGGACCGCAGTAGGAGGGGTCGAGGACCGCATTGGGAGGGAGGAGGGGTCGGGACCGCAGTGCGAGGGGAGGAGGAGGTCGTGGGCCGCAGTGGGGGGAGGAGGAGGGGTCTGGGACCGCAGTCGGGAGGAGAGGAGAGGGTCGTGTGGTGGACCGCAGTGGGAGGAGGAGGAGGAGGGGTCGTGGGACCGCAGTGGGAGGAGAGGAGGAGGGGTCAGGACCACAGTGCGGGAGGAGGAGGAGGGTCGAGGACCGCAGTGGGAGGAGGGAGAGCGAGGACCGCAGTGGGAGGAGGAGGAGGAGAGGTCGAGGACTGCAGTGGAGAAGGAGGAGGAGGAGGGGGTCGAGGACCCCAGTGGAGAAGGAGGCGAGGGTCGAGGACCGCAGTGGGAGGGAGGAGGGGGGGTCGAGGACCGCAGTAGGAGGGAAGGAGGAAGAGGTCGAGGACCGCAGTGGAGGGGAGAGGAGGATCCAGGACTGCAGTGGGAGGAAGGAGGAAGAGGTCGAGGACCGCAGTGGAGGGAGAGGAGAGGGGTCGAGGACCGCAGTGGGAGGGGGAGGAGGAGGGTCGAGGATCTCAGTGGGAGGGAGAGGGAGTCGAGCTGTTTTAGTGGGGAGGGAGGTTGAAGGTTTGAGGGTGGGAGGGATATGATGCCTGGGTTAAGAGGAGGTGAGGACGCGGTTTTGGAGAAAGGGGAGAGCAATGATGGACAGAGTTTGGAGGTGGATTTTGAGGCTTGGATGTGTGTAAATTTATTCACAGTCAAAATGTAATTGGCCACAGGCGTGCGTGCGCGTGCGCGCGTGTGCCACTGTTGGGGGTGACACAATATCCCTTCGGGTAATGTGCTATTAATCTATAAATATTCCAAGCAGCAGATGTGAGGAACCTCTTCAGGAAGAAAAAAAAAATACTTTTCATCGAGACTGATCATGTCCTTTCAGGGATGTCACATTCTCCCCACCCTCCCAGTCCCCACGGACAAATCTGGATCTATGTTTATTTGATGCGCAAATGTGTTTGTGCTTGAAGGTTCACAGTGCTGGAAAATTGCTGATGACATGCCAGAGGTTTTGTGTTCATATCCAGCAGAAGTGCCAATTGTTTGGATTCTCCTTTTCTCAAATGGGAATTGATCTTGTGCAAGTATGACGCCTAGATCGACAGTCAAAACCCAGCTGGCTCACTAATGACCAGGCTGGGGGTAATCTGCCAAAACCATTCTTGTATGCTCGTCCACACTTTGTCAACAAAAGGTTAGGCTTCGTATGTGAGAATCACAAACGATTTTAACGACCAAAACAAACAAAAAACTACAGCGTTGAGCATCAAAACGAAAATACACCTTCTATTCCCGATTTGTGTTTTCTCCTCTCCTTTCCATTAATTTTTCACCCCTGGTTTTATCTCATCCTGTTCTTCAGGTTGGAAGTAGCTCGTTCACCCCCTGGGTCTTCCTGCCTTCTCTTCTCCTTGCCCATTCTTTCTTCAAATGTCCCTCCAACCCTACTGCTGGTGCGTTTCCCCACTTTCTGGTGTTCCCTTCTGTGGTCTAGCTATTCCATGAGCCTCGACTTTTCTTTCAAAAAATGATTACAAAAAAAAATAAAACTCACCAGGTTTGAGGGAAAAGTGCGCAAGCTGCTGGAACCATGAAAGTCAAACTGCAGGGGTGGTGAAATACAAACACATCATCATCTTATCAAAACAAAGCCCAATTCAAACTTGCATTTTAACATCGAGATTTAATTTTTTTTTGAAATGTACAGTTTAAAAGCTTCTTGGTTTATTCAGCAACATGGGGATATATATATATAGGAATGCACTCACAAGCAGCCGACGAGAGTAATCTGTATCGGGGCGTGAAGCACCTTGATCCTCTGAGATAAAAACAAATAACTAGAGTGAAGTCGATGACACGCCATCACAAATCCCCACGCTTCCCACCTCAAAGTTAAAAGATGGCAAAAAGTTCCACCAGGAATGGACCAATATTAAACTTTGAGTTAAAAACAAACAAACATACATTACTCTTTATACCATGTGTTCAGCACCTTACCTGCATGAATCTGTACTTCTCCAAATGCTCCATTATGATGGGCAGGATTACTGAAATGAAATGGAACACCTGGATGTCAGGCTTGAATGGATAACAGAACAAAGCATGATGTTGGACACCACGCAACATGGCGAGCACAGAAACCGCAAACTGGGCGTTTTGTACTTGTACTTACTCATTCCCGGTGCTGCCATAGTCACGCGGGACATGATGACTTGGGAGATTCCTTTAATGGCTGCTTTCTGCAAAAAGGCAAAATGGCGCTCCTTTATCATCACAGTGCTGATAAGTTTGGCTCATAGCACAGGAAAGTCAGGCTCAGGAGACATCCACAGCCTGACATGGAAAATGTCGGTCCGAAAGAAGCAAAGGTAACACGAGTTGTGGACCACGTCTGCCCTCTGTGAGACGAGTCCGCATGAGCCCATGCCATTCTCAAAGATGGCGGAAGGATCAGTGTGAATAGGATTGAGAATTTCTGTCATTTCCTCGAGGATGATCCGGGGAAAACGCATCGAGCAACGGCTCATCATATCATGGGAATGCAGGTTAAAATTTTCCTTCCAGCCATTTGTGCAAAGAAAACAGCAAGTAACCCGAGAGTCAACGATGTAAAACAACAAAAACACTAGTTCAACTCCACGCTGGCACGTTTCATTAAACATGGAGGCTTTTTGAATAGCATTGGTACCTGAGAATACCCGAGCTCCTTCCCCTCCTTTGTTGTCACCTTGATTCCATTTGCAATTTCCCTGCACACAGCAACACAAACCTCATCTCTTTGCACTGCAGGATTGCAAATAGTGTGCCAATCTCAGACAGGTCAGTACAGATGGAGAAATATACATGTACACTTAATACAATGTAAAACCTCCGATTGAAATGGAAGAGAAGCAAGTGAAGGCCAAAGTGAACCCGTGTGTGAAGAGCAATGAATCAATGAGGGGGAAATCGCTTTGCATCGATCATTTTGCAAGGAAATTCACTAATCGGCAGAAATTTGATTTATGGAATCATTCGTCCCAAGTTTGTCCTTTCAAGGCTCTTTTGTTCTGGTCCTTCAATATTGTGGTCCATTGTTATCTCAATTGATCTCCTTTATCCACCCATAGACTCATTTACCTTTGCTAAGCCCATCTCACTGCTTAGTCTACAGGTGCTCATATGCTGTACTCTAATACGCTTGAATACTCATCCTTGTGAAGGCCACTGTTGGTCTGCATTGATGGACAAGTTAAACAATGGATTGTATCAACGGAGCGCTGATAGGAGTAGGTTTACCGTTGTGGGAGACAAAGTTTTGGAAGAGTGGCATCATGTACGGAAATATGGAAGTGTGGCATCATATACTCAAATAATTTATTTTCATTGATGTTGAATGGGTTTCCCCTGTTTTGCAGCTCATAATAGACTTCTTTCATCAGCTCTTCCATGAGCCTTGACCTTTGCCTTTTCAAAAGTCCAACATGCCATCCTTGCTCCAGAATCACAAATTGCATCATCCTTCCAAAAGGACGACAAGACATAGGACTTCACCCAATCACAGCACAACATGTTTATGGTCTTACGGAATCTAAGACCACAAACCACGTGCTTATCCTTTCCAAAAAACTACTACCGCCTGACTGACTCGACTGCGAGCACCATGTGTCCGTATGCACAGCATGAGCACAAACAGGTTCGAACTACCTATCGCAGCTCAACCACATCCAATGTGTCTCCTCAAATCATGCAACGTCCTTTACAAATCCCAACCCCAATGCAATGCATTGGTGATGCAGGTGATGAATATCATGGAAGTGTTAACAAAAAAAAAAAAATCAAAGCAGTTGCAGCACCAGGACATTGCTGGGCTTTGTCAGGGAGCACGTACTGCTGCCGCATCATTGGAATGTTCACGCAGTTTGCCGCCGCCACGGCTCCGAATGGCACCCAGCGTGCGACGAGTGTTGGGGCTTTCTGCAAAAGGGCCACATGGGGTGGGGTTTGGTGAGAACTTGCATTTTACATGTGACACAATGCAGTGAAGGAAATAGGAACACAAACAAGAAAAGGGATGAACCGAAAGATAGACGAGGAGGAGACGGCTCGGTCTGTCAAGCCTGTGCCATCTCCACATCCCTGACAAGAGATCATGGAAAATAAAGAGAGAGAGGGGATATTAAAAAAAAAAGAACCTCTCCTTTCTCGCTTTTCTTCTTCTCAGGAAACATTTCTCACCTCAAATGCAGCAAGCAAGTCATTCGGCATTTAAATTTTGATGTAAAAGAGCATTTTCAGCAAAACAGAATGAGGAGCTCTTGCCAATACCGTCACTAACCTTTGTGTACAGATTGAGGCCGAGGGCAGTAACCAGCGCCGCAGTTGTCGCAGTGATGTAAGCAATTCCAATTTGTCTAAAAACAACAGAGTATAAAAATGCACAAAAACAAAAAGGCACAATGCAACGGGGTGTAGTGTACACCATGCCATGATATTTTCATCGGAGCATAAGTTGCCAAATGGACTTTCAACTTCGCACACTAAAATTTTTTTTTAAAGCATCTCTGAAGCCGGGCATTAATAACAAGGAACTTTAATGCAGAAGACCATTCAGCTGACCAGACCTGTGCTACACAAACCCCAGAAACCATCACCCATCTACATGCAAGTAACCTACAAGTCCTGCCAATATCTCCGTACACCTCTACCATCCACACGCAAGTTACCTACAAGTCCTGCCAATATCTCCAATGTCTCTAGGTACCTATCCAATTCCAATTTTCCCAAAAAGAGGGGCAACGAACTCCGTCCTCTGAATGAATAAGGTCAATTTAACCAATCAAATTGACATTCCACACCGAGGTGCCATTAGGAAAACAAAAACCAACATGGCACATACTGTCATGGCCAAAAATATTGGCACCCTTGCACTTT
>CM068952.1:174397187-174420334 GCA_035128595.1 Eptatretus atami | reverse complement strand
TGCACAATTTCTTCCAGAAAATTGTTGAAATTTAAAAATCTTTTGGTATCCACTTACAGTATGTATTTCTTTGGTTTTCAGTGGAACAAAACAAAAAAATTACTAAATCTCAGCTTATTCCACACAAATCCTAAAATGGCCTGGACAATATTATTGGCACCTTTTAAAAGTTGTTAGAAATCATTAGATTTCAAGCAGGTGATTCTCCTTTACTTTGGAATTCAACTCACCTGTGGTGAGTTACAAGTGCCTGCCATATAAAAACCACTAATTCAATCGGTTTGAATAGAGAAAAGGAGTCATTCTGCTGTTTCGTGTCACTGTGTGTACCACAATGAGCATGGAGAAAAGAAGAAAAACCAGACTCAATTGTCTGAGGAGGTCAGACACAAGATTTGTAGCCAAGCATGGACAATCTCAAGGCTACAAGTCCATCTCCAGAGACCTTGATGTTCCTGTGACCACCATACGCAACGTTATCAGGAAATATAAGGCCCATGGCACTGCAACCAACCTCCCTGGACGTGGCCGCAAGATAAAACTCGATTGAAGATTACAGCGAAGGACTGTTCGAATGGTGGAGAAAGAACCTCGATAAACTGTCAAACAGATTCAAGCTGACCTTCAGACACAAGGTACAACAGTTTCAACTCGCACCATCCGTCGCCAAACTCAATGAAAGGGGTTCTATGGTTGGAGCACCAGGAGGACCCCACTGCTGAGAGAGAGACATAAGAAAGCCCAACTGGAGTTTTCCAAAACACACCTGAACAGCCAAAATCCTCTGAGAGAATGTCTTGTGGAAGATGAGACCAAATTAGAGCTTTTTGGTAAAGCACATCATCTCTACATTTACAGAAAAAAAAATGAAGCCTTCAAAGAAAAGAACGCCTTTCCTACAGTCAAACATGGAGGAGGTTCAATGATGTTGTGGGGTTGCTGTGCTGCCTCTGGCACTGGGTGCCTTGAATGTGTGCATGGCATCATGAAATCAGGAGATTACCAAGACATTTTGGAGCACAATGTTCAACCCAGTGTCAGAAAGCTGGGTCTCCATCGAAGGTCATGGGTCTTGCAGCAGGACAATGACCCCAAACACACTTCAAAAAGCACCGAGGAATGGTTCAAGACAAAATGCTGGACTGTTCTGAAATGCTGGACTGTTCTGAAGTGACCAGCAATAAGTCCAGATCTAAATCCCATTGAACACCTGTGGGGAGATGTGAAAACAGCAGTTGGGAGAAGACACTCTTCAAATCTGGGAGAACTGGAGCAGTTTGCACAAGAAGAGTGGGACAAACTGCCAGTAAAGATGTGTAGGAAGCTCATTCATGGCTTTAGGGAGCGCTTGACTGCAGTTATTTTATCCAAAGGTTGTGCTTACAAATATCAAGTCAAGGGCGTCAATAATTTTGTCAATGCCATTTCTTTTTATTTTCTGATTTAAAATGATATATGAAGTTCTGAATCAAAAACAAAGGTTCTGTAATATTAACAATGAAATAAAGAATTGTGGAGACAAAATACTTTTGTCAATTTCAAGTTATTTTTCGAGAAAAATGTGAGTTATTTGAAAAATGTACAAGGGTGCCAATATTTTTGGCCACAACTGTACGTTTGCCTTTATTCGAATCTCGTGGCTTGCCTTGACGTTTGTGTTTTCAAAAGTCCGGCACGTGTGCCGGGCGTCCTTATTGTGCAACCAAAAATTTCATCATCCTTCCAAAAGACTATGTCATCAGTTCATCCAATCACAGGTCTGAGTGTACTACATTGATACTGTTCTCAGGAGAACACTGAAAAACACAATATGGCCGAAGGAGATGTCGCTGTAAATTATGACGAGTCCACGCAGATGATGTAGCCGCTTTAACTGACAGTGTGCCCCGAGATTTTGCACACACAGAGGCTTTGCTTATTGCACGAATCACCTGTCACTCATCTCCTCTTTGTTATACTGTACTGGTCTACTAGAAGCACCTGCTCCCTGCATAAGCAGCCAGTGGGGATCATGTTATTACCCTCAACAGAGGAGAGGGAATTGCATTTGGGTCTGTTTGTCCGCACAGAACTTCAGTGTTTTTCTTCGCAACCGGTTGTTCGTTTTGATATCGTAATTGCACACATGGAACACTACATCCGATCAGTATGAAAAATGTTGAGGGTAATCTTGGGATAAATTGGTCCATAGAAACAAAAATTGACAATGTCATCAGTCATGTGATTTGGCAGCCATATTGGTTTTTTGGGGTATTTTTTTATACCTTCAAAAATCTTCTTCTCTGAAAAGGCTGAACAGATCGAGATGAAACTTTGCAGGCATGATCACCTATCCACGAGGAACAAAACGTTCATTCGTATGATGCCATTGGTCACATGGCTTGGTGGCCATATTGGATTTACCCAAAACCCTATTTTAAAATCTCTTTCAGAAGGGTTGGACAGATCGAGGGGAAACTTCACACAAATGTGATTCACGAATAATTGATAGGTCATATGGTCTGGCAGCTGTATTGGATTGAGCGAAAATCATTAAAAAAAATAAAAAAAATATTTTGAACCGCTTAATCAATCGATGTGAAACTTCACAATTATGATCTCGTACTGATGGGGAATATAAGTTTTAAATTTAAACCTGATTGGGCACATCATCTAGCAGCCAGATTTATTTATTTATTTATTTTCAATAAGGTTCACTTGGCTGTACCTGGATGGGTTTGAGGGAAGAGGAGGAGCAGCTGAAATGTGAATCCCATCCAGGTTCCTCCTGATCACTTCATCTTGGATTTGTTCTTGTTTTTGGTTCCTTCTGATTCCTCCAATGTAACAATGAACCGATTTGATCTACCACTTGATTTGATTTTAATTTATTTCAATCCCATTCTCAATTAAATTAAATAATGAATAATAATAATTAAAAAACGTCATGGGTCAGGGTCTTGGGACATCAAAGCGGGACGTCTTGGTTCCCGGTAATCACTGCCAGCAGTGACAAAGTAACAGTTCTAATGACGTCACTTATTAATTACGTAACACACCAGAACACAAACACCACACAAAACACGTTGTGGCGAGGGTGTACAATCTGATTGCTCTTTTTGTTGTTGTTATCAATGGTTTTATTTTGTAATAATGATAAATATTATTATGCCATCATTTTTGATGTGGTGGTTATTACTTTCGTTATTCGAAACAGACTTGGAAAAATGCCACGATAACATGCAACGACGCTGCGACCTATACACCTTGACATTGTGTTTTTCCAAGGTGGAAAAAGGCAATAAAACATGGGAATTCCTCCGGATTCTTTGCAGTCAAGTCCAAAGCAACATTGGGGAAGCGACTGTGAAAATAGGGTGAAGGTCTCTTACTCATTATACAATTAAAGCCTCTGAAGCATCACTCATAATAACCTATCCCACTACCATCAGGAATGAATGCTACACGGCACACATTTACGTGGAGAATTTGCATCTCCCAACCTTCGGAACCTCTGGGGGTGGCGGAGAGCAAACCAAGTAGCTGCCATCTTTGTCTTGTGGCCCTTAGTCCCCCCCCCCCCGGCAAGTTTGGTTGAGATTTCATAAGTAACGACCAAATGCATCGGCCACAGACATGCAGACGGACAGACAGACAGAGGCACCAAATTGCATATGAAGTACGCTTGAGTTCGTTGCAAGGTTCCATGTAAGTGGTTTGTTTAGATTAACCCCGAACTCGGATGCTCCTCAACTTACTTTCCAGTGATGGGTGAGGCTGCATTACGATTGGTGTAATTCACCAATGCGTTGAACGACTGGTTCACCCATTGCCAGAATACGACGGCCGGGACGGTTCTGCAAAGAAAAAGGGAAAATATAATCTCATGATTGCAATGATCATACCCCGCTAGTTCAAGTGCACACAGGACAATAAGAAATAAGCAACCATGAGATTCTCGATGAGGTGGAGGCAGAGGTTAAACCGAACACGACTTAAACCATATCGAAAAGAGACCTCAACCCACCGGTAGAACTGAAGCATGGCACCCGTGATGGCCATACCTCCAGGCACTTGGAACGACATGCGGCCCAGGATATTCATGCGCTCGCCCGAGTCAGGATGGAATGCCGAGTCATACAGTTTCTTGGCGTAGTGTTGTTGCTCCCGGGTGGTTCCAGGTGGGACAATTCCAAGCCTGAGCACCACAAATGTGAGTGGGCAAGAGAGATGGTAATAGCAAGGAAAGTGAATGATCATTTTGGTGTAAAGTGGATTCACGGAACAAATACCGTCATCATTTCCCGATCTTTCCTTTTATAATTGCAACAGCTCTTCATTGGATTGACAAGGAAGTCATGGCTGCGCCTTTAAAGCCAAGGGTCCTCAAAAGGTGGACTGCAGTGTTTGGTCCACGGTCCAGACTGCAGGCATCATCAGTCTGAGCGCTGAGCGAATCCTAATCCCCTGTCAATGGACTGATTGCATGGTGCTAATTTAGCTGCTAAATTATCCCTGAGTTAATCCCCATTATTAATGTTCTTCGATTCTATCTGCCCCTAATTATGTGTTAACAGCCTCTGGCGTTTATCCATTCAGACCAACTTGATAAATGATAGGGCTGGCAGGATGGCCAAGATGTACGCACACTCGCCTCTAACTGTCTAGCCTGGGTTTGAATCCCGACCCAGCTATAAACTGTCATCCCGGTGTTTCACAAGCAGGATGATTCGTCAATGTGTGTGCAGTCCCTCGGATGGACGTTAAACGGGCGTCCCGTCTGCCAGCGTTAGTTGGTGAACGTTAAAGACCCCACGATGTCCTTCATGAAGAGAAGGCGAGCTATTGCTGCCACCCTGAACAAATTCCAAATTCCTGCCCCAACTGCTGCTGGGAAGGCAATGACAAACCACCTAGTGTAACCCTTGCTCAGGAACCTGCTTTAGCACTACCACTGCTATGTGAAGAGTATGGTACATCAGAGAGACAGAGATTAATGATAAACGGTGGGAGGGAGAATGCCAAAATCAAATACCGCTAATAACTTGATAAACTATTTGTTTAATTCGTTCCCTCAAATTAAGGTTGGCCCATCATCGATTCGTCGTGGTATGCAGGCCTGATGGCGAGGTGATGACTGACGTGGCGACTGTACGGTACTGTACTGTCCATCAATTTTATTCATTTGTCAACTCATGCTCAACGACTCTCATTTCCTGAGAGAATAATGTTGGTGGGGATGGGGAGTAAATAGATAAGCTTTTATACAATAACATTTTTATATTAAGGGGTGGTGTCCACAGAATGTAGCTTTTACTTGCTTAAAACGTCTCTGGTTGTGTGACCCCGCGAGGTGCTACGGAATTTGGTTCTCGCCCACGATCAACAATATTTGAGGACCCATGACCCATATCTCAAGCTTACAACACAGTCTGGCACCATGCTCTGCTTGCCAAGCTGTGGTGTCTCAGGCTATCTTTTTCAATGCTGGCTAACCTCCTATACCCATTCATTTAGCAAGAAGCTCTCAACCCTTTCATCTCCTCTCCCAGTATAAGAGGGACAGACTCAAAGGCAGTGTCCTGGATCTAATCGTATTCCTCATACACATTAATTATCTCTCTGCTGCCCTGGAAAGGATCACATGCTGGTAGAACATGTCATTTGATCCATGCAGGCCTCACATTCTCACAATGTCTCTCTGGAATAATGGTCGAACAAATCAACCTGTTTCAAAGATCAACCACCAAGAGGTTCAGCCTCTCAAACTTCTGAGTCTTACCATCAGCCTTAACCTCTCTTTGGTAGATGACCTTACAAAGCCATCCTCCATTGTGACATGTCCTTACTTTCATAATTCTGAACTTCTGATGAGCTGCATGGCTGTCATTCAGCGTTTCGTTGAGTATTGCTCCCCCCACTTCATGTTTGCCTCCCTGGACGTCGTGGAATTCAAATCTCTCAACATCATTGGCTTCTTCCACAACGAAACAGAAGCACACAACACCTGCTGCTCTCTCATCGCACACAGGCTTGTGGCCTCTCTATTCTGCACCCTCTGACCTTTCTCTCTCTGCTCATTCAGTCCCCTGTCCCTCCCCAATCTCTCCAAGACACACATGTTCCTCCAGCAACCTCCTCGTTTTGAAATTCTCAAGATGCAGGCTCACTGCCAACCTTTACTCCTTTGTTGTTCACGTCTCATTCCTCAGTCTGTTCAATAGTAATCTTCCCTCCAGAGCTTAAAGTTGGCAATACACCACCACCTCAACTCAACCACCATGCATACCTGTGATATTTGCGAGTTCAAATCAGCAAAAGCGCTAAACCTCGTGTCTTATCACTGCATCCAAAAAGTACGTCCTCGCTTTTTGCAGACGGAACTCACCGGCTCTGCGTGACCAGCTGTTTGGCCTCGTCCAAATCAGAGTTGG
The DNA here is from genome assembly GCA_035128595.1 of Eptatretus atami. Taxonomy (NCBI): domain Eukaryota; kingdom Metazoa; phylum Chordata; class Myxini; order Myxiniformes; family Myxinidae; genus Eptatretus; species Eptatretus atami. The sequence continues at coordinate 174,413,921 of CM068952.1, read as the reverse complement.
GCAGCAGGACTGTGCGCATGTCCGTGATGTTGAAGAAATGCCAAAGACGACCCGTAAATGTTTCCTGGTCCCAGCGTGGCGCGTCAATGTCGAAACGGATTGGATCGCTCGTCATGGCTGCAAACAAGGACAGAAGTTGTATTTAATTTATACGAAGATATAAACGCCGTAGACGAGCTTGCTCATACAAATCACTTGCCAACAAGTCGCTTGTGACTTGCCGAAGGCAAAAGCACATACCAGTGTACTTTTACGTGAATAACAAGGACATCAGTATAAGATGGACAAACATATTGCGTATGCCATTTCAACATGGATTGTCCAATCACAATACAGGGGTTCAGATGAGAACAGTAATTGTAGGTCAACACAAGGTGAACACTCCCTGGGCCTTAGTTTATGTTCAGATAGAATAAAGCCAGACCTGGACTATGACAACGCTGGAAGAGCGGGGTCACATTGCACGTGTGTTAAACTTTAACAGGACCTTCTACTCTTTAGTACATAAGCGGAATGTGATTAATGGACTTTATAACTTGGAGTCAGAACATTCGACCGCTTCCCTGGGTAGTGATGCATCTCACAGTGCAGACAGCTATAGATAGAAGGTGTAAAGTTGCATCAATGAGAATACCTGCACCACCAACTTGTGTGCAATTTGATGCTGCAGCCGTACCTTCACAGCCCCGTGTGATAGAAACTGTACTAAAGTACCCACGTATTACAAACTTACCAGCACAAGAACAATTGAATTATTAAATAAACTTCCTGGACACCGATCTAGTGTTCAGTTGAAGGCTATTCATGGAAACTAATGGGATCGCAGTGACAATTGTACATTTATAAAGGGTCATAAGGCAAGGTAGACCAACATACAAGGAAGGTGAAATTTCTAAGGAAACCAGTTGAAAAGGACTGCTGTTATGACATACAGTACACAAGATGGTCTATGAAACTACAATGGTCGTTTTAGAAATGTGTCACCATTCAGGAAACCATGCGGTACCATGCAATATTTGACAACGCTACAGGGTCTACAGCATGCCCCATCATTGTGTTGCAAAGCTGTACCGATCTTGGTCTCCTGTAAGACAGGATGAAAACACAAGCCCTAAAACAATACCACAAGGGTAAGAGATGCAAGATGAGGTGTTTCTTACACACACCACACACACACACAACACACACACACACACACACACAGCACACAACCACACTCTCACCTGTGAATGGAGGGAATAGCCAATCAATACACCCAGATGGCTAGGATTATATAAATGATTGACCCCTCCCACAAACCTGTACTGCAGAAAGCAACCCAAGAAGACTTGTACTGTTGTGGCGCCGGGGTTCGGTGGCGAGGACGACCGCTAGATGGAGCAGTTGGGCCGTCTCCCACCGAACACGGAATTGAAGGTCGTAACCTTCGGATAACTCCGAAGGTCACGGGTCCCTTAGTGGAACGTTGGACCCAAAATATTTTGACGGCGTGGGGTAGGGTTAATTGTCTAATTCCAATTTACCTAAGCACCCACTCAGTCTAACTACCGGGGAAGCCACAACCTCGGCCGACTTTGTCCGAACCGAGTCGCTGTTACCGACTCGGATCCGGCGTAACCGAGCGGGGAATTACCAAAGCCTGCCAACCAAATGAACAATTTACGGCACAAAGGCCTCACTATAACTCAAACCCGAACCATGCTAGGCCAATGAGAAAACACGAACAACGAACTGGAACATTTAACAGGGGTTTTTTTTTTTAATAAATAATTGGGGAGACAGAGCAGACTTGACCCACGAATAAAATGTAGGCAAATGTACAATGGAATCACTTAAACAGTTTCTACTTACAGACTGGCACAAGACAGACACACACACTCCAAAAAGAAATGGACCTGTGGTCTTTATTCGGCCCTTCAGCTCGGATGGATTGAAGGCGAGCTGAAGTCAGAATCTGGCCAGGTACCTGGCCGCCTCGTGCGGTTCACCGACTCCAACCCACCACGGTGGGACTCGAACCCACGAACCGGAATCCAACGAGCCCCCATCCTGGCTGCCAACGAAACGACGATACGAGCACCACCCCCACGAGGAACCAGGAAAAGACTGCAGACCGACCAAAGACCTCAGACCAGACCAAGACCGCAGACCAAAGAGCCCGACCCCCGACACGACCACCTTTCTTATCCTTCCCAGGCGAGTGGAGGGATCCGCTCTGAGGTAACTCGCCTCCGGATTGGTCGGGGGGCGTCGGGCGATCGTGTCACTCGCCTCATTGGATGAGGCGAACATTCCATCTGGCTGGGGTGGGGGTCGGCCCTGAGGTGATCTCACCCCCGACTATGTCCGTGGCCTCGGACACGTGCGTAATGGCGCCGTGGTGTGAAGTGAATTGATGTAGAAAACTAACTAAAACATAACTCGCAGCACACATACACTTAATCACCCATTAAATATAGGGACGGCGCCCTAACTATAAACACATACTTATCGAAATAACTGAACTGCGTGGACTCTGGCTGTTGTGTGCAAATGGCTGCCACATTCGTAACAATACAAGGTAAGTGCTAACTAACACAACGTAAGACTGACACACGATAAGTGCTTTTGACATTTGCACATGGTACATGCTTGAAAGCCTCATTGGTTTGCATTACTGTCGACGCTATCGCTGTTGATTCGCCAATAAGTGATGAAACCGGTTCGGTAGCTGAGGGGGTGTATAGCATTGGGGTTCTCATGTGTGTAATATCTGTGAACGCCTCTATAGTTGTTGAGGAACTCTGGGAAGGGGAAGGGTTTCCACCTCGAAACAGCGTTAGAACTTACCTTGTGTAAGTCTTCTTGGGTTGCTTTCTGCAGCTACTTGGGTGAGAGGAGTGTGGGGTGGGGGGTCCATATACATCATACATACAGGTGGTGCGGAGCCAACTGACACATTTCAGACCACTCTCCTGTCTGAGGGGTGGGGTTTAGGGGGTGTGGCTACACGCCAAGCATGAGAGGATTTGATGCCATTTTAATTTTAATTTTTTTTCTTACTGTACCTAGCTCAGTTTATTATATTGCCTATATCAACGATATCTCAAAAACAAAATTCGGGCATATCTCAAAAACGATGATGTAGCACGACATCTCAAAAACGATATGTCGCACGAACGGTGCTCAAATGATATGTAGCAGACGTCTCAAAATGATACGTTACGTGAACGTCTCAAAAACGATATGTAGCACGACATCTCAAAAACGATATGTAGCAACGACATCTCAAAAAACGATATGTAGGCACCGCACATCTCAAAAAACGATATGTCGGCACGGACATCTTCAAAAACGATAATGTCGACGACGTCTGCAAAACGATATGGTAGCACGACGTCTCAAAAATGATATGTAGGATGACATCTCAAAAACAATATGTAAGCACGAAATCTCAAAAACGATATTAAGCACGACATCTCAAACGAATATGTAGCACGAGCACTCGAAATCGATATATATAGCTACGACATCTCAAAATGCTCTGTAGCGTGACATCTCAAAAACGATAGTGTAAGCACGGACATCTCAAAGAAAGAATATGTAGCATGTACATCGCGAAATCGATTATATATATAGCAACGACATTCTCAAATCCCGATAAAAAAGCAACAAATATCTTCAAAAAACGATATAATAGCACGAGCATCTCAAAATCGATAATATGGGCGATATCTCAAAACGATATAATTAGCAACGATAATCTCCAAAATCGATATAGTAGTATATAGCACGACATCTCAACGAAATTTCCGGTGCGATATCTCAAAAAACGATATGCAGCGCGACATCACAAAACGATTCGTAGCGGCGCATCTCAAAAACAATATGTACGTGACATTTCCAAAAACGATAGTTGCGCGACATCTCAAAAAACATATGTAAGGCACGACATCTCAAAAACGATATGTAAGCACGACATCTCAAAAACGATATGTAGTCGCTACACGGCTGTCTCAAAACGATATGCAAGGCGCGACATCTCAAAACACGATATCGCAGAGAGTCGATTCTTCTGCGCGAAACTGACTATGGTGCGCACGACACTCAAAATCGATAGTTCTGACGCATAGGGGAGAGAGCAGACGATCATCGGTGTCAAAAACTTCGTTGACTGCGTAATTATAGGCGAGCGAATGAGTATCAAAACGATCACGAATGTACTGCAAGGATCATCTCACATAATCGGAGTATCAGTCTGTAATAGCCGGCACGACATCTCAAAGGAAATTTCGGTGCGATACATCGGTACAATAAGGTGAATAATGTTTCGGGTTCGTTATCTTCATAGAGAAGACCGAGTTTTCGGGCGCGATAACGTACCTCAAAAAAGGTATGTCAGCGCGACATCCAGGAGGGACATATACGCGTATTACGGGATTGCGGGTACATCTGTGAAAAAGTAATGTTAGGCGTGAAGCATCAACGATATGCTCTCACGCGGGTGACATTACTTGCACAACAACGATCATTGGTCAGCGTGTGATCAGTCCCAGAAACGGATCATGTAGGCACGCATGGCCGTACACAAGACAGATATGTAGTCTACTGGACCACGCGGTGCGCCGGAGACACGGGAATACTCGAAATCGCGATATATATATATATATATATAGTATATATATTAATATATATGTAGCGTGAACATCTCAAAAAACAATATGTAGCACGACATCTCAAAAACGATTATGGTATGCATGACATCGGCAAAATCACTATATATATATATATTGTCAGCACGTAGCGCTGTACATTGCGGCTTGCCCGCCCATCGCAGCGCCAAACGAGGTACGCGGGTAGACATTCGGTCTCCTGGACTGGCCGCTCATTCCAGGTTCCACGCGCATTTTTGGTCCACGGACCTGTCTGCCTCCTTGGCTAACATGAGGGTTGGCTTTTGTTTTTCTTGCTTTTTTGTGTAAATGTGATGTGTGGGTGCCAGTCTTGTAAGTAAACCTGTATAAGTGTGCTGAAAATAATTGCCGACTTTTATTGGTTGTCAACTCTGCGTTGTGTTCTTGCTTTCACTGTATACCTGCCTGAATTATTGTATGGGCTGTGAATACGTGCTTGCCTTGTTGTTGTGGTGTTGTGAAATAAATGTTACTTGGTCGAACTGTTTTCCGCGTTTTTGTTGGCGTCTTTTCACTTTGTTTGAAAAGTTCCATTCTGGCCCATCTACGGAAGGAAATTGGTGAGGGTGTAAGCACCCGGTAAATAATCACGTCCGTCAGGGCTGGCGATAACACAAATCGGTTACACTGAAGCACGGAATGGAACCCGGCTTAAGCGGTTCGTTCCTAGTCGGCCAGCGGCGAGGTAACGATCGCCCGGCTTTTAACTTACCCCGCAAGGTACTTAGGTAGGTCGAGTTGGCGAACAACCCTATCCTACGCGGGTGGCCGATTGGCACGATTGTGGTGGGGTCGAAAAGACCCACCCTGTGACTAACTCCTGGCGATAATTTCCAAGGAGGGGTCCACGACTGCAATTGGCCCGTCCCGGTGGGGCGACGCGGTCACGATTCGAGTTACGTGGCCGTCGCACGCCGGCGGGCCGAAATTCGTAACATCTGGTGTACAGAGTGTGGGATTCAAATCGCAGCCGTCGGTCTCCAGACTGAAATTTAACGGGGACCGGACCAGGGGTGTGCGAAAGCACCCCCCCCCGTTTCCCCCAATTACGAGCAAATCTAAATTAATTCTCTTCCCGAAATAAGATGGAGTTTCAAGGTCGAACGGGAAGCCCAGGGGGTTATTAAGTCATGGAGTTAGAATTGTTAGAATCCATGGCCCAGGAGAAAGAACCCCGAGCAGGAAATGCTTGTTGTGGGCAGGAGCATTATTTCCCCCACAAACGCGAACGCAGAGCCCGAAAGGGCGTGGCACGGCCAAGCGGTGTATGACACTCCCTCCCTCTCCGCGCAAAAACCCCCGATCCTTTGCCGAATCGGCTCAGCCGAGCGCACCCGCGACATGGCCGACAGCTATTCGCCATGCTGGCCATGTGAATCAGTGGGGATTATGCAAGGAATGAAAAAACTAAATAAAAAACATGAACCGAAAAAGATGGATTGAAATACGGCAAAAAATGGATGGAAATAGCAACAAATGAAACGAAAAAATGATGGAAATCGCACAAATGAAACGAAATAAATAAGAGTTTCAAAGATTGAATCGACAAAATAGATGAGAATGTGCAAATACTGCGGGGTTGAAATGCAGCGCCGTGGGGCGATGCCAGCAGGCGGGCCATAATGGCGGCGCCACGTGCTGGAGCGAACAGAGCTGGGGGGGGGGGAGTGCAACGGCTGTCAGGCCCGCAATGGAGGCGGGTGAGGAGAAATTATTCAGGCGGCGTGTAGGAGCGAGACACGTGGAGGTAACAATCGACGGAAAAACATTAACGGTGACACAGAGGGAAAAATTAAATGGGGGTGACGGCGACCGTGTTGAGACGAGACACGAGGTAACGACGGAAAGAATAAAATAAATACAGAGACGAAGGGAGATGGAAACGGTGGGGAGAGTGCACGATACAAGACGGGGTAAAACGAGCAGCACAACCAACGGAGATAGTGGAGGATAATGGGGGTGAGGGCTGCGGCGGAACGTGTTGGACCCGGTGCGAGCAGCTGATGGCCTCCTCCAGGAACGAGGGGAGGGAGTATGCCCCTTGAAGCGGTTTACGACCAGTGGGTCCGGTCGGAAGCTTTGCGAGGTTGAGGGCGACTGCTGCGAAAGGGTGCACGAGCATGCTTGGGGGTATGGAGACCCCGGAACCCCTTGTGGTGGCGCAGAATCCCCAGCCTGATTGTTCCTTGTTTGTGTGTTCAGGAGGTGAGGCGAAAATGTGTGCTGCAAGCGCACGCATAGCGGGGGTGGAAGGCGTTGTTGTGAGAGCGGACCCCGTGTATGGATGAGACCCCGCGGTAATGAGTTGAACACCACCGTGTGGAGTGAAACCGCGTGTGTGATGGTGTGGTGGCAGTGTGCCGAAGTGCGTGCCTCCCAGCACGCCGTGTTTGTGGATGAAGACCCCATGTATGAGTGACACCCGTGGTGGGAGTGAAACCCGCGTGTGAGTGGTGTGGTTGGCAGTGTGCCGAAGTGCGTGCCTCCAGCACGCCCGTGTGTGGGATGAGGCACGTGTGTGGAAAGGAAGCAACGTGTGCAAGTGGGAAAGGCCGTGGTGTGAGTGAACCACGTGTGCAAGGGAAATGGCATGCGTGAAGTGAACGGCCGAGTGCAAGGGAGACGTGTGTGTGAGAGAGGGCGGTATGTAAGGGAGATTGACGGTGAGCACGCAACCGCGTCTCCCGGTGTGAGTGTAATGCGCGGTTGTGAAGTTCTCGTGACACGCAGGTGTGCGTGGGTTGAATGAGCTTGAGCGCAGAGAGTGCGAGGGACAAACGGCGACAGGTGGAACAAGGGCCGAGTAGCCGGCCGTAGCTGGATTGGAACCGCGCCGGTTGCACGGCAGCTGCGCACAGGGTCCGTGCTGTGCAACACACGAGGCCACCGGTGCGCGCCTGCGGAGGTGAAACCCGGTCCTGGAAAACGCCGTGGGATGTTGCCGATCCGCGGACGGACAAAGGGTAGGCTGGATAACACCGGATGGGTTCTCCACGCGGGCGTGTGTGTGAAAGCTCTGACGAGTAAGAAACACGATGTGTCGTGTGGGGAACCCCTGCGAAACGCGAGGCTTGTTTTTGATGCGCAGGGTGACTCATGTTGATGTATGGTTTGGAAATCCGGCAGAAGGAGAACCCTGCCAGATGGTACTGTCCAGAGGGACGAGGTACACGACACTGCCAGTGACGTCAACCGGGCAAAAGGTGGCCCAGGTTGCGAGTTGGGCCGGCGCTGGTGTCGCGCGAATAAAAATAAAAAAAACGCAAGCCTCGCTCGGGTGAACAGGATTTCCCTGGGCAAGGGGTGGAAGATCCCCTCTGGCCGGGCACCTAGTTAGGGGAAGGGTTAAGCTTGTTAGACCAGCTTCATGGGGCAGGGTAAGTCTCATGGAGCCCATTGGAATGGATTAGTTAGAGGGATTTTAGTTGCGATTTAGGATGGGAGATGGGATTTTTGATATTTTGAAACATGACAGACTTGGATGTTGTAGACGGGACGTAGCTTAAGCTAGCGTAGTGTTAAAAGGAACGTGCTGTAGTTTAAGGGCGACGGGGAGCAAGAGTTAGGGGATTAGCAGAAGGATGGCAGAGTTTCACGCGATGTGTGAGAAGAGGATGGAAAATGTACTTTTGGTGAGTGAGTGGAGGCCAGCGGGTCCCTGAGTGAATGGAGTGATTGTGGAAGGCATGGTGGATGAGTGATTGGGGGGAGGAGTGATTCGCCGCCCAAGGGACCCCGGGGTCGAGTAATGTGGAGTTTAGGGGGTTAGTTAAATTGAAACAAAATGGAAGTCGTTTGCTGTTGGGTGGGAGTGTAGGCCCGAAACCCATTTGGAGGGGTGCAGGAGCCCTGTTGACGGGCTGGAGCGTGCTGTACGAAACGGTGAGTATCGCTGAGTGGGTACCACCGGGCACCGGCAGTCGGCCCGCGGTACGCCGAAGGGCCCTGGGGGACCGGGATACGTGTCGGTGGGCACGGGTGATCCCGCTGATGCGGGGCCGGGGCGCGCATAGGCCCGCGTGGTGCAGTGCGTGGGCACGGGCGACCCTCGAACAGGGGCCGGGGCGCCAGCCTGCCAAGTGAGCGTGAGGGGAGTTGCCAGGGGGGCACTCCCCAGTTTAGGGAGCTGGTAGCCCTGGAAGGCATGTGTAGGCCCGGGGGGTGCCAATTGTTGGTGAATCGGCAGAGGGTAGTTCCTGCAAGCGGAGGCCACACGTCCCAGGCCATGAGACCGTGTGAGGGCACGGGAAGAAAATTGGGGGCGAGGCCGCGAAATTTGCGAGACACCAACACAGGCGACGGGAATCTGGGTTGATAGAACCAGTAGATAAGCGAGAGGCGCTATTGAAAGCCCGGGGTAGTTTTTAAAGGTTAATCGGATAGGGTAGATAGGAAGTGTACCCTCCGCACCATCCATTCCCTTGCTCTCGTTGTGGCCTGCTGACCCACTTTGGGTAAGATCGCTGCAGTCTGAGGAGGCCATCCTGAGGCTTGAGTTGGTCCTCGACACAAGGAGCTAGCTTTCCCTTATCCGCCTCCAGGAAGGGAACGTGGGGTTGGGAGTAGGCTAGGAGGACAGATAGGTTAGTCGAACAAGGACGATAAAGGGGGTTCGGAGGACGATTTATAGGGGGAGTAAAAAATAAAATAAAAAACCAAAAAAAATAGGGTCGGGGCTTAAATTGGTTTTTTGCAATAAGGGAGTGGTATAGACAGACACAGGCAAAGGCGATCAGTTGGGAGGGAGATCAGTAAGGTAGGTCCGAGCCCAGCCTTCTGAGTGGCCAGCACCACCCGCACTCCCTCCACCAACCTCCACTGCAGGCAAAGGGCCAACTTCATCGGCTGGCTGTTTGCTGCAAAGGCCTGTGCCGGTCGGTATCTTCGTACTGCCGGCTGGTTTTTGCTACAGCGGCATGACAAATGCCATGCCTTGCTTGTTCACCTTTGGCCATGCCATGCCTACTGCCCTGTCCCACCAGCCGCCGTTCTGTTTTTGAATCCGCCCCCCCCTTGTTCATTACCATGTGCGCCAGGATCACCGCGCAAATTTGCAGGACTGGCCCATGATGGCAGCTGCAACACGGGGCTGCACCGCGGGCGCGCGTGCATGTTCATTGCGTGTGCTGCTTGAGCCAGCACGGAAGCTGCGTTGCCGGCAGCTTTAAGCGACGTTGTGGTTCACTGCGTTCATTTCAAAGGGGGAGGCCTTGGACTGCAATGTGTGCAGCGCTTGGCCAGTTCCTTCACCTGCATTGCCTGAGGCCAGAGACTGACGTGCGAGCAGCCTGGCTGCCCTGCTAACTTTTTTCTTCTTTGCAGAGTCCATCGATGCCTGGGCCATGGTTACGTGGTAAATTTTGTAAGGTTAAGGTGTTAAGTGTGTATTGTATATGAGTGGCCCCCGGCATGTAAGTCTTAGCGCCGCAATTTATTTAAGTCGCTGTTATGAGTGGGTTTGTTTGTTTAGTTACTCAGCCCGTAAAGGTTATTTATTTTGGGGACACGAATACACTGAATGGTCGCACTCAGGGAATCCGAAGGTGAAATCGTACTCGGGAACTTTACACATGATGGCAATACGAAATTCGACGATCAGGACGATCTGTAAAAAGGGGAGGGGTAGTGTACGGGCTTGTGGAAATTCGCAATACAACCATAAAGGGTCATTAGAATGCAGTTTATGACGATAAGTACAAGTGGGGAGAACAGTATTTGATACACTGCCGATTTTGCAGGTTTTCCCACTTACAAGCACGTAGAGGTCTGTAATTTTTTTTATCAAGTACACTTAACTGTGAAAGACGGAATCTAAAACAAAAATCCTGAAAATCACATTGTATGATTTTGAAATGATTAATTCATTTATTGCATGAAATAAAGTATATTGATACAATCAGAAAAAACAGAACTTAATATTTGGTACAGAAAAAACCTTTGTTTGCAATTACAGAGATCAGACGTTTCCCTGTAGTTCTACCAGGTTTGCACAGACTGGAGCAGGGATTTGGCCCACTCCTGCAACAGATCTTCTTCCGAATCCTTGCAAGGTTTTCGGGGATGTCGCTGGGCAACACAGACTTTCAGTCCCTCCAAAGATTTTCTAATGGGTTCAGGTCTGGAGACTGGCTAGGCCACTCCAGGACCTTGGGGAGATGCTTCTTACGGAGCCACTCCTTAGTTGCCCCTGGCTGTGTGTTTCGGGTCGTGTCCAGGCTGGAAGACCCAGCCACGCCCCATCTTCAATGCTCTTTGTTGAGGAAGAGGTTGTTGGCCAAGATCTGCATCGATACATGCCGGCCATCCATGCCTCGCCCTCAATACGGTGCAGTCTCCTGTCCCCCTTTGCAGAAAAGCAATCCCCAAAAATGATGTTTCCACGTCCAGCTTCACGGTTGGATGGTGTTCTTAGGGGTTGGTACTCAATCCTTCTTCTTCCTCCAAGCACGGCGAAGTGGAGTTTAAACGCAATAAAAGCACTATTTTGGTCCTCATCAGACCACGAATGACCTTCTCCATTCCTCCTCTGGATCATCCAGATGGTCTATTGGCAAACTTCAGACGGGGCCTGGACATGCGGCTGGCTTGAGCAGAGGGCTTGCCGTTGCGCTGCAGGATTTTTAATCCAGACGGCGTAGTGTGTTACTTATGGTTTTCTGTATACTGTGGTCCCACGAGCTCTCTCAGGTCATTGACCAGGTCCCGCCGTGTAGTTCTGGGCTGAATCCCCACCGTTTCTGCATGATCATTGAGGCTCCACGGGGTGAATCTTGCCTGGAGCCCCAAACCGAGGAGATTGACTGTTATCTTGAACTTTCTTCCATTTTTTCCTATAATTGCGCCAACAGTTGTTGCCTTCTCACCAAGCCTGCTTGCCTATTGGTCCCTATAGCCCATCCGCAGCCTTGTGCAAGTCTAACAATTTTGTCCCTGATGTCCTTAGACAGCCTCCTGGTCCGTGCCCATTGGTGGAGAGGTTGGAGTCCTGATTGATTGATGTGGACAGCCTGTTCTTTTAATGCAGAATAACAAGTTCAAACAGGGTGGAGTTATACAGGTAATGAGTGGAGAATGGGAGGGCTTCTTAAAGACAAACTAACAGGTCTGTGAGAGAGCCGGAATTCTTACTGTTTGGTAAGGTGATCAAATACTTATTTCATGCAATAAAATGGCAAATTAAGTTTTTTTAAAATCAATACAATGTTGATTTCAGGAATTTTGTTTTTGATTCCATTTTCAACAGTTGAAGTGTACCTATATAAAAATTACAGACCTCTAGCGTGCTTTGTAAGTGGGAAAACCTGCAAAATCGGCAGTGGGTATCAATACTTGGTTTCCCCACTGTATTGTGTGTAGTTAGATTTTCCCCACCGTTGTTTTAAGAGAATTTCCGTGTTCACCGGGCTGTGGATCCTTTGAGATAGCCGTTTTTCTTTTCTCCTTCGTTATTTGGACGCAGTCATCCACCAACAGCCAGATGCGCACCACCGACAACGCCCCCGAACACTGCACGCGGCCGCCACTACCTTCACCCTCCACAACCCCACCAATGCGCAAACAATCGCCTCACCCCTTCCTCAAACGACGCCCCGCCAAAAGCCAAACCACCACAAGCAAACCCCCACCACCATTCGCTTCTCGCTCCACATAAACCATCAAACACACCACCCTGTCAAACGAACGTCCGTGCTGTTCCAAAGCCCGTTCGGTGATTGTTACCAACGCGTCGTGCGCGAGTGGCACATGGATCTTTTCGGAAGGAAAAACGGATCAAGGAGAGGTTCACAGCCCCTTTCCCGTCCGTCCATGGCTGAGCGTGGGCGGTGTGGCCCGCCTCCAAACGCGAAGCATATTGGACCTTTTTTTGGAGAGAGAAACGGATCAGGAGAGGTTCACGCCCCCTTTCCGTCCATTCCTGGTTGAACATCGGCGCGTAGCCCGCCTCCAAAACGCGATTTGATCCGCGTATTTGCATGTGGGCGCTCTCCTCCGGGCTATATAAGAGGACGCGGCGCGGGCCTCGGTGTGGAGTCTGAGAAGTCGCAGTGAGGGAATATAGCGGACGGACGGTGGAAAGGAGAAGCTCGAACAGGCAGTGGCAGACGGGGCCCGGTCGACGAATCGGGGGACGGAGCTCAGAGTGGAGGTTGCGAGGGGCGAGTTGCGGAGTGGAGCAGGGACGCGGAGGAGGGCTCGGGGGCGAAGAAGTTCGCCGATGTCAGTGCGGTCCCGAGGCCCCGTTAGGGGGACCCAGCGTCAGCCATTTCCCTCTCCCCATCCGAGCACAAGAACCTTCCCCATCCCGGACATCAACAATTCCCCCCCATCCGCGCTGAGATAGGGCCGGTAACCCCGTCCGTTCCCCATCCCCAACCGTGGTGCCGACCGGAAACACGTGCTTGCGCGGAGTTTCATGCCGGAGGAGCTCCCCGCCACCCAGGGGCACGGAGTCAGGCGGCTTACGCTGACAATTCGCCGGCTTGCCCGCCATCGCGCCACGAGGGCGCGGGTAAGACCACTTCGTCTCTGGACCTGGCCGTCATCCAGGTTTCCACTGCGCTTTGGTCGCACGGACTGCTGCTCCTTGCCTATGAGGGTGGCTTTTGTTTTCTTTGCTTTTTGTGTAAATGTATTGTGGTGCCCAGTCCTTGTAAGTAAACCTGTATAAGTGTGCTGATAAATAATTGCCCTTTTTATTCGGTTGTAACTGCGTTGTGTTCTTGCTTTCACTGTATACGTGCCTGAATTATTGTATGGCTGTGAAAGCGTGCTTGCCTGTGTGTGTGGTGAAATAAAATGTACTTGTCCGAACTGTTTCCGCGTTCGTTGCGTCCTTTCCTTGTTTGAAATGTTCATATTACATCACGGAAAGGAATTGGTAGAAGGGTGTAAGCACCGGTAATAATCACGTCGTCCGGGGCCGGGATAATACCGCTCGTTTATCACTGAAGCACGGAAGGACCAGCTTAAGCGGTTCGTGTCCTAGCCCGGCCAGCGGCGAGGTACGATCGCCCGGTTACTACCCGCGCAAGGTACTTAGGTGGTCGATGTTTGGCGAACAACCCCTATCCTGCGCGGTGGCCGATTGGCACGAATTGTGGTGGGGTCGAAAGACCCTCCCGTGACTAGCTCCTTGGTTAGATAGTTCCAAGGGGGTCAACGAACTGAAATGTTCCGTCCGGTGGGCGACGCGTCGCGATTTTGAGATGCGTGGCTGATCGGCACGCCGGGCGGGCCCGAAATTCGGTAACAATATATAGCACGACCATCTCAAAATCGATAAATATAGGCGATATCTCAAAACGATATATGTAGGCACGACATCTTCAAATCCGATATATATAGCACGACATCTCAAAAACGAAATTTCGGAACGATATATCAAAACAAAAATTTCGGGCATTCTTCAAACGAAATTTTGGGGGGATATCTCAAAAACGATATGCCAGCGGCGACATCACAAAAGCGATACGTTAGCGTGACATTTCAAAAACGATATGTAGCGCAACATCTCAAAAGATAATGTAGCACGAACATCTCAAAAACGATCATGTAGCACGACATCTCAAAATCGATATATATATATAGCACGACATCTCAAAATCGATAAATATAAGGGCGAATATCTCAAAAAACGATATATGTAGCACGACATCTCAAAATCGATATCTATAGACGACATCTCAAAAACGAAATTTTGGCGATATCTCAAAAAACGATATGCAGCGCGAACAACACAAAAACGATACGTAGCGCGACATCTCAAAAAACAATATGTAGCGTGACATTTCAAAAAACGATATGTTGCGGCGACATCTCAAAAAACGATATGTAGGCACGACATCTCAAAAAACGATATGTAGCACGACATCTCAAAAACGATAGTAGCACGACATCTCAAAAACGATATGTAGCACACAATCTCAAAAACGATATGTAACACATCTCAAAAACGGTATGTATCGCTACATCTTAAAAACGATATGCAGCGCGACATCATCAAAAACGATATGCAGCGCGACATTCCAAAAAACGATATGTAGTGCCGACATCACAAAAAAGATATTACGCGACATCTCAAACAACACTATGTAGCGCTGACATCTAAAAACGATATGTAGGCGACCATCTCAAAACGATATGTTAGCATGACATCTCAAAAAACGATATACTTGTAATCTGTAGGGGTGAAACTTGATATCCTGCAACATTCGTCCACACTCCTGGATATCCTAGGATGCGTGCCGAGCAGAACGAAGTGGATTTTGGCTCCAAAGATTCTCTTACTCTCCGAACATTTTAATCAGTATGCACAGTTCTCGAGCACGCATGAGCTTGTCTGTCACACTGCATATCTTCAAACTTAAACGTACCCAGGCCAAAATCGCATTGCGTGATGAAATTGGGCCCATGCCTAGAATATTGAAACTGCTGGCCACAAACGACGCTGTTTGAATGATGGATTTGTTCAATAATATTGATTACGGCCCGGGTCCGGTGGGAGAACGACCACAAGGTGGGGGAAGTTACGTGTCTCCCACCAGACTTCCGAAATTGTCGGCCGTCGCTCACTAGGATAATTCCGTGACTCGGCGAGTCGCTGAACCACCGTGGGACGCCAATACTGCAACCGCATAGCGTAAGGGTCTTCCTGCCAGGTGTAATCAGTTTACTAATTAACCTGCGGTTTCGATACCGGGGAACCACGCCCTCGTACGCCTTGCCCAAAATTCGGATCATGTACCAACTAACGGTAGAGTACCAACTACACTCGGATCGGATGCAGCCAAGCGAACTGCCAAAGGAATGTACTGGCTGGAATGAACATGATTATCGGGATAAAGACCCAGCTAAACTTGGATCCGAACCATGCTGACCAATGAAGGAAAAGATCAAACACGAACTGGAACTTTCTGCAATAATTTATTTCACTAAGCGAAGGAAATTCATGTGGTACAGGAACAGGTTTATTGTGTGTTATGCAGGGGACAGAGAGAGATGTTAGTGGCGACAATTTTACAGCAACCTACAAAGAAGAACAACAGAGCAGACTTGTCGAGGAATACATACAGGCAAGAATTACAATGAATGCAAAAACTTATACAATTCTCTTAAAGGACAGGCGCCACATAAAACACTCAGACGCACACTCAAACAAATAAACCGCAGTTGAATGGCAAAGGATTTTGCAGGGAGGGAGGGAACTGAGGTCGCAGTCTAATTGTACCTGAACGTTCCGAGGGAAGGGACGCTCGTGTGGCGGACCTGACAAAGTCGTGGCAGTTTCGCCCACACCCGCAGCGTGTGGAGACCGTGTCTGGCGAACGAGCCCGGGTGGAGAGTGGGCGGGTCCAATTTAGAGACGGGGCAGCAGACAGGAACCACGAGAGACCCGGTCAGGTTGGGTGTACTCGGACCAGCACAACAGACGGGCCGCCCGAGGCGAGAACGTGGGCAGGCCTCCGTGATCACGACCTTCCTTCTTTTCTTTGCAACCAGCCAACGAACCCAACCGAACTCTCAACAAACCAACAACGCCTCCGACTCTCTCACTCGACCCTGGAAGGATGGTGTCCGTAATTTATAGATCCCAAAAGTCCGGGGAGGGGCTTGCGAAGCTGAACGGTCACCGTCTGCCCTGATTGGACAGGGCCTTCATGGGGTCCCGCCCTTCCTGGCAGACTTTCGGCCAGGCCGGGAAAGCCGCCCACTCCATGCGTGTTTGACGAAGGTGCGACGGTGGTACAACCAAGATTGAATTGGAACGTTCTGGGGAAGCCGAAAAGGAACTGCGGACGTGAAGATTCCTGCTCGGGAACAACGAGGCTCCGGAGAACGCAGGTGGACAGTGGATCGTGATGGAGGGATATATAGAATTATTAATCCTACTACATCACAATGCACCCTTTTGCTTCACCACTCCGCAGGAGGGGCTATCTCGCATATACTTAATGGCATAACGAACTTCGGGACAACCGTATGTTTTAAGCATAACGGTTTCTTGGCGTTTCGCACCTACAATCCTGTGCAACTACATATCCACCTCTCCATTTGTACTTGA
>CM068952.1:174329822-174351758 GCA_035128595.1 Eptatretus atami | reverse complement strand
TCTGTTTTCACAATCAACGGCTCCTGTCAAAATCCTCCTTTTGTTCCACACAATGCAAGGAAGGAAATGTCAAACGAGAAAACGTGTCCAATGTCAAATTCAACACAATATATCTGATGGTGGTTTCTCTGCTCCGTCCTTCAGCGAAATCAAAAATATATATTTGAAAACATTTTATTACAAGATAATTACATTGCCACACCTAGATATCCCCACACTCCTCCACACCCTAGAAGCACACTGATGGCAAAACTCTCCAGCTCTCGCTCATCCCACTCCCCGACAAAACCATACCATTGCAAATTAAGAACACCACAGTGAAGATGAACCTGTTTAAATACTGCACAGTATAAGTGAATCATGATTGCTTTTTGTGCGTTTAAGTTTTGAAGAGTGAAAACAGCAAAAGGTATCAGTTGTCACAGCATTTGCAAGTTTGAGAGCAGGACACACACAGACACACAAGTGAGTCTTTAGTGCATCATGATACAAAACAAACCAGATGAAAACATTCACAGCCTTAAAGGTGAGTGAAAGTAAATAATTGTATTGTACACAACACACACACACACACACACAAAAAAAAGGAAACCTCAAACGCATTCATTAGTTTTACAAAAAGCAATCAAGCAATCAAGAGATGACAAAGATGGGGTGGGAGGAACAAAATAATAAAAAGCCAAAGAAAAATATCCAACTTCTCAACAACTTAAAAATACAATGAAGGGGCAGCACAACGGTGTCAGCAGAACCAATGTGCCACCGAAAGCTCATCACTTCCAAAAGAAAAATTAAATAAATAAAAACAACAAAACGCACAAGTACTTCAAGTGCATATCAACACTGACAGATGCACAAAGGAGCGAGCACAGAACAGGCCAAAATAAGCAAACAAATCAACTTCACACTCAAGTCGCTCATTCAAAACTAACAGGTCCATCGGATGCATGCAGCCGATATAAAATAGTTCGGTGATAACAAAAAAAATTTTTTGGAGCGATCGCTTCGGATACACGTTGAAGCACATGGCACATACGATCCGAGCACAACACGAGTTGATATTTTACACTGTCTGCCGTAGACACGAGAAAAAAAATACCAGCTGGTGAATGAAACAAAGGAGCATCAGACAGCAAAAAGGTTGTTGTTGTTTTTTTGAAAAACAAAATTTAAAATTTCTACCACCATTCAACAACAGCAATACTTAAAATCAAATATCAAGTGCTACACTTGCTTTCCCATTAAATGTACAAAACGTCAAAACACCAGCAAATTGGATGTTTCTCTCAATCTCACTCAAGTGTACAAAAAGTTTTACACCAATGGGACTCAAGCTAGGGACCCTCTGCGTTGCAAACCTTGGTGCATATGAGGCGACCGGACACGTATTTGTGTAACAGCAGACGTGTCGTGGTCACACCCCGGAGGACTTTACATCCTTCAGTGGCAAAAATCACGTGTCCTCCAAAACTCTTGGACCTACTTACAACAGGAAGAACTCAACCTCTGAACTTTGACCTGTGAATAAGGTTGTACTATCACTCCTCAAAAGTTCCTCCCCCCCTGCAAATGCATGTCCAAGGCTTTACAGCATTAGCTCTGTCCAGATGATTTGGCCTCCACCTTCGGTGAGACCCAATCATTACAAAAGGCATAGCGATTAAAAAAATAAAAATAATAATAATAATAATAAAATCCCTCCAATCCTCCTCCGGGCAATGCTAACATACTTGAGATACATTGGAGTCCTACCTTTGAGGTTCCTCCAGAAAATACTCAATGCTCACAGTAGTGAAGAAACCACAAGAAGAATCTCATTCCTTGATATTTCCTGCTATTCTGAAATATGTTTCAAAAAGTACTAAAAAAACAAAACAAAAAAAAACAAAGGGTTCCATTTTCATTTGAAATTAATGGCACCAAACACTGTGGAACGTTCATCGGCCGCTATGCTCGAGACGTTCACAATGACGGCGACACTTGTGTGACATGAAAAGTATAAAAGTGAGAATAAGTGAAAGACATTCACGTCGTTGAGGAGAGCGGCTCTAGAGGGTCACATTTCAAAGGACCCCGCGCAGGCCTCTCCTATCATAACGACGAGGATGACATGTCTCCACTATTCTGCGACTTTTAGGTACTTTCATGTCCACAGCAGGGTTTAACCGCAAAATGACTATTTGCCAGCACACCCAGTCAATGTGCAATACGCAATGTCTATCCCATCATACCCACAAATCTAAACGCATCGATCATCTGCTGATATAGAGCGTACTACCTACACTGCTCGGTGGTTTAATAGTTCACATCTCCGGTGAAGTCAATACGTGAAAGGAGCAACTCAGAACCCTGGTTTTATTCTCGTTTTGTTTTTTAGTACCTTTTTGAAACAATAATTAAATCGGAAAGGCAGGAGAATATCAAGGATGAGATCTTCGTTTGCGGTTCCAACCGTGAGCATTGAGGTATTAGCGTTAGTGGTTCTTTCGAAAGCGCCGTCACAGTCAATGTTCCCGCCAGTGAGCGAGCTTGTCCGAAGCTTCTGCTCCGAATTGGCGCATTCTCCAGCCGCCGGTCGCGCTAGACTTATGCATACGCACGAATGCGTAGCGCCTGCGTCCTGGCGCACTGGTTGGAGCGGAACCCTTCTGAGCGCTAGGTCTAGTGTACGATCTGTTAGCAGCTCTGTAATTGAGACTCACATCAGTATCCACAGAGTTCCGAGACAGGTCCAATAAAGACCAATGGTCACAAATCTTTGGTGTTGTGGTGGTGTTGATGTGTGTTGTGTTCGTGGGCCCGTCTAGTAAGTAGTGAATTGTTTAAGTGCCTTCGCTGTATATACTTGCATTCCTTATATTCGGTTTAAATCTGCTCTTGTGTGCTTTCTCATCCCCCCCATTATTGTGAATAAATCTATGTTGAATGTATTCAGCTTGTCTTGTATTTCTTCCATTGACTGAGCATGTCGTGCGTGTAAGGGATTAGCTGGCCATTGCCGGGTCACAAGATAATCGGCCGACGGAGCTCGGCGATACAACCGTTCGGCAATGCACGGGGAACGAGCGCGCTTAAGCGGCTCGCTTCCGTACGAGTTCCGTCGAGGGTGAAATTCCCCGGGGTGGACCACGTGGTTACTTAGGTAAATTGAGTTGGCAATTAACCCTACCCACGGATCTACCCATTGGCGTATTCGGTCCAAAATAGCCAGGACCCGTCGACCTCGGACTTCCTGGGCCGGCGATCTGAATTCCGGGCGATCGAGCCGAGACGCTCCACTGCTCCATCGAGGGTCGTGCTCGTGCGACACGCCGGCGAAACCTCAACTATATATTAAAAAAGTGTCAACTTTTATTATCTCATTATATTTTTATATTTTTCCGGTATAAATTAATAGCGAACGCAGTGAGCTTCATACTTAACGGTGCACTGAGAGAATAGGAAACAACAACAACAACAACACAAACCCTGCTATTTGGAATCCGTGTCGTTGTAATGACTTTTGCTTCCGTTGTTGTTAAACGCTGTGCGGTGTATAAACACGATGGGTTTATTCTATCTTGTGAATATTACTTAACGCGTGCATGAGAGGATAGGAAACAACAAAAACAACACAATACCCTGGCAATTGTGAATCCGTGTCATTGCTATGACCCTTTTGCTTCCGTTTTTTGTCATGGGGAATGATGCATGCCGGGAGATCATGACCGAAGTGTTTATTTATTTATTCAATTATTTTTTTTTCCCAAAGTTAATTTATTACTTCGAAAGTGATTTTTTTTCATGACAGAAGTGTTATTTTGTATTTAACATTACCGTGGAGTTTTTGAAACTCTTTCCGGAACTTTTAATTTCTTTTATTCTTGACCAGAAGTGATGTTTTTTATATTATTTATTCAATTATATTTTTTTCCCAAAGTTAATTCTAATAAAGATATCTCCCGCATCATCAAAAATAATTTTTAATCGTGATTTACATTATTTGATCGCTATATCCCGAATCCAGGCCGAAGTAACCGGAAATTGCGTCAAAATCATCAGCTGTGCGCGCTTACACGTACCACGTATAGTTGGCAGTATACAGTTGTGAACACGTTATAGGTAAAGTCAGAAGCGAATGTAAGAAGAATTCTACGTTCGCTTCTAGGCTTTGCCTATCCATATTATTACTACGGATGTTCAAACAATATTTGTCGGATCATAAACAAATAATAATATGGACAAATATGGTACCAATATGGTACCGGTCCACCACATCAGATAGTCTGAGAAGCACTGCTGTAATACAACGGTCCGTGACCTTTCGACTTATCCGAGGGTCACGACCTAAATTCCGGTGAGTTCGGTGGAGCCGACTCTACTGCTCCATCTCGCGGTCGTGCTCGCGCCGACACCCGGCCCACACAATATCACACCGTATACTGCTGGATGGTCGACAACTCACCACGGCCACTCGGGGTGCACCAAAGGTCGACCAAAGTGCAGGGCTCGCAGAACACCGCGGAAAACGATTCGACCGGACAACATCTCGGCGTCACTCGACGCGAACAACAGAGATTGCCAGAGAAACACAGACAGACTGAAGTAAAAGACGTCAGTTGTGTTTCTTCTTCTTTTCTTCTTTCCTTCTTCTCTTCGTCTTCTTCTTCTTCTTCAGCTCTATTCTACTTCGGAAATCTATATATGCCACTCAATGCACCATATTCGTAAACACACCGAGCTTCATGATCCTCTTGCCAGGAAGAAGACGGTGTATCGCTGGGTTAAGAATATTTGTATCTCATTTATAAAACACATGCTTTGATGGGATCGTCCGGAAATGTTCAGATGCGGAAAAGAATTAAAAATAAATAATAATAAACCTACATCGGGATCTAGATATGCCACTCTGAAGATTCAAATTCCCAACGTTTTATCATTTTATTTCCAACATTTGAACATGACGTACTTTAACAAGCATGATCATTTAATTAGCATAAAACTCGTGGCGGGAAACCTTGATTACACGGGAGGCCAGAAATGTGTTACAGCAAGCACTGTAGTCCACGATCCATCAATCTGGAACAC
This sequence comes from Eptatretus atami, assembly GCA_035128595.1. Taxonomy (NCBI): domain Eukaryota; kingdom Metazoa; phylum Chordata; class Myxini; order Myxiniformes; family Myxinidae; genus Eptatretus; species Eptatretus atami. Next base: position 174,346,691 of record CM068952.1, on the reverse strand, counting down.
GGACGGGACCGTTACAAGTCTATGACGTGAAAACACAACGAGACGAAGGGATCATTGTTTTAATTTAATAACAGAAAGTCACCGTTTCTCGTCTCCCTCCATTTTTGTGGAAGCCCGACAGAGGGCAGAGCTTGGAGCTGTGAACCTCGTGCAAACGGGGGAATCCCCGCGCTAATTACATCATTTTTGCACAATTTCTGCCGTTGCAGTAGTTTTTTTTTGTATTCTCTGCTCGACCCCGAATGCAAAAGTAAACTCGGAGAAAGTCTAAATTGGTGTTTGATCGGTTTCGGTTTGAGCATTTTCTCGTAAGCAGCAATGAACGCCTCGAAAACTGAGGGAAACCCAAAATGACGTCACGTTTCATGGAAACGCCCCCTCCCACCCTTTGCATGTTCCTCGTTTTCTGCAGAGGTGCAGCATCATGTTTTCCATCATATTTCACTTAGTGCCTTTCATTAGTTTTCTTTCCCTCCTTCCAATCCAAAGTCCTCAATCCCTAACCCCCCCCCCCACCACAAATCCTCAACCCCCCTCTCCCTTCTCTGCCCTCCACCCCTCCAACGCTACAGCTGAGTCTATGGGTCTGTCACTTCGCCATCACAGACAGTATCGATGACCGGTCTCTGTATCTCCCTCCACTTTTCTGGTCTTGCTCCTTCTGCTCTTTCCATGTTTTGTCCTCCCCAGGTTCCTGCAGGCACACACAGTCCACATCAACCTCTTCTGGTGAAACGACCCAAATCCAGGATCACTGGCTGCCCCCCCCCCCTACATTCTCTTCAATCTCAATCTTCCCTCCACATCTCAAACCTGCTGTTCACCACCATCTCAGATCATCCCAATCCAAAACCATGATCTTTTTTACCTTCGTTACCCCACCCAAATCCCTCCTTCCAGATTTTCAGTTTCCCTTCTATATCCATCTTGTCCACTCTCTGCGTCCTCTCCTGCCCACCATTTGTCCAAGATCCCTGCATCGAGGCTCCAACTCCGCTGTTTGTGCTTCCTCCACACCGCCCCTGTCCTCTCTACCTTCAGTGTACTCGCTCTTCCATGAGCCTCGACTATGTATAATATATAAACATAAACAATTGACCCCTCCACACTCCTCCACCGAAGAAACTGCATAAAGCAACCCAAGAAGACCTACGAAGGCAAGCGGTATGCTGTTTCGAACCCTTCCCAGAAATCCTCAACAACCTGACGAGTTGTTGAGAAATTCTGGGAGGGGTTTGAAACAGCATAGATATTCCCAAAGTAGATTACACAGCTTGGTGTACAGGCAAGCAGCAGCTCTCACATCATAACAAATAACACAATGTTCAACATCACGTGACGAGGGCCATTATTGTACTCCAGAGAAATTAAAATGCCGTTTGACAAAGTTGGAGGCTGGGGGTAGGAACAGCAGGATGTGGGACTCAGGACCAAATACAAGTTTGGAGGTCATCTAAATTTGTGTAATAACAGAACACCTGAGACTAAAGCGTACTAAATAACACCTTACCCGACACAGTCTTGACAAAAAGGACATTGGGGAGTTGGGTGGGGGAATCTGAAAATTTGATGGTCGTGATGACGTAAATACAGTGTTCCAGGCAGAGCATAGAACTGCATGCAACGGCATGAGTACAGCATTTCCACCAGCCTTGAGAAGTACAGCGTGGATCCCATAAAATCCCTGGACCTTCACCGCATTTCAACAGTTCACCCAACTGCGTTTCCACAAACGGAGGTGGATCACAGTTGATTGGAGGTCAGCAGGAGGATGCAACACCCCTGACATCCAACTCGACAGCTGATGGATCAGCCTGGTACACCCCTCAAACTAACCACTCAGCCAGGCATCATTCTTCGGACTCCTCTGTCAAGAGCCCACAACCCTCCGCTCTAACTGAGGGATGGGCTTGGAGGAATGCAATGCACAAATTCCCCTGAAAGCAGGATGAGAATCACTTGACCACAGGTGATGTTCGACCCCCTCACAGATTCCTTGCACCTCAGCCTGCCCCCTTGTCCACCCTCAGAGCACGTACAGTTTTACACCTCAACTCCCTGAAGCAGCTGCACTCTGCCATGTAAGGTTGGCGCCTATCGACATCTGCCTCGATGATTCCAAGTCCACCGGACAAAATAATCGTCACCCAGGAGTCAAGAACCACCCAACATCAGCAGTCTTGAGGCACTCAACAACTCTTCAGGATTCCCCAAATACCCACTCAGCATGTTCGCAAACTCCTCAGCTAGCCTCTCATGCTTGAGCTTGCCAACATCCAGCCTAGGCTGGGATGTACCATTCTCCCGATTTAAACTGCAACTACAGTGTTGCACCACAAGCCTGTGCTCGGTATTGAGGAACTGAGCACTCCGGTAGACGCTGCAGTTCTGGATAATCTCCAGCGTCCATCAAGCACATGGACAATCTCCTTTGCCGCACCGCCAGTGTTGGAATATCAAGTCCAGCGATGAGATTGTGGGTGCTGAAACATGAACCAGCCACTCTAAATCCATAACTTCTTGCAAAGTCAAGGAACTTGGTGGTATTCTGGTTCACAGCGCCAGACCCGTGAGACCAACACACGTCTCATAACCATCCCTATCAGTTCCAGTCGATGCATTGAAATCCCCAAGAGTAGAAGAGTATCTCGCCTGGGCACTGATCAGCCACGGACTCCCTTGGCAGAGAATGCGTCCTTCACGGTGAGATCACTCAACTCAGTCGAGAGCATATATTGAGACCAGGGAAACAACATTTAAGGAGTGATGAATCGTGCGTCTCATAATACGCTTGATGACCGGTGTTACCTCAATTATCATTGAAGCCAGCTTAGTGGACACGGCTCCAGGAACTCCTTAGGCATGGTAACCATCAGAGTGACCAGACTAATAGTAGGTGTAACCACCCGCCATGATCCGGTCTCAGAACTCAGAATGCTACGATACTGATATTCAAATGCTTGGGCTCAGATAAGACGAAGAAGTGAGCGTCCTCTCTTCGGGATGGGGCACATTCTAGGCACCTACCCAAAAGGGACCGCCTCAGCTTAACCCAAGGAGACCACTTTCTGGTGGACGACACCTCAGACACACACTACCGCAATCTGACCTGGGAAGGTTACCCTGTGTTTTTCCTCCTAGCATCAGAGTGGGGGGGGTCCCGAAGGCTTTGCCCCAATCCCATAATCCAGTGAGCTGCCCTGTGGAAGACAGCTGCACAGAAGGTACTCCACGGTGTGGTTTTTCAGATCTCTTTGCATTTTTGTGTTTTGCAGAGTGAAGTGTTTTACGGTGGTTGGAGTGAAATCCTGCCTCCAACTTTCTAAAAAAAAAAAAAACAGTAACGTAAATGCAGGACGACGTCTGCAGACAGTTGGCCACGAGATATGAATGGCCATTGGCTCACAAGGAGCTCCTCCACCTTTGACAGGTTTGTTTTTAATCCTGCTGTGTTCCTGCATCACACACCCTCCTCACCAGGAAACCTTGTGGAGGAGATTTAGGAATAGTGCACTTACTGTAAATGGTGGACACTTGTAATCCCCCATACATTAATTGGGGTCATGCTGATCCGATGTAACCAGCCGAAACTGAAGGAGTAGCACAACAAACACCGATTGTTTGTGTCCATTATGACGTCCTAAAACAGTAAGTTTCATGTTTGGAATGATTTTCAATTTTGTTTAAACTCCAGGCAAAAATCTATATATATTTAAATTGCACTCCTCTCTGTGTTGTGTGGTCGAGACAAATTCAGAGCCAAAGTACAGCTAAACTACCAGTTGATTTTGTATTCTTGTTCAAAATATAACATTCAATTTGCTCCTCGATCAGAAACTGATGTTTGTAGATAGAAGAATGAACAACTTTTTTACATTTTTTGTCTGACATCATATTACAAGTCAGCTTATTGATCCTTTCATTTTGAATTGGCAGAGAGCGGAATGAGTCTACCTATACCATGCTGTCAAGATAATTATTGACTCGTTACCAGAAATGACTGAGTAATGTAATGCGGAATGAAACGCCATTAGGACTCAAGCCTGAAAGGTTTCGGAAGTACTAGCGCAAGGTAGCTATGTTACTCCTCACTAAGCACTCGGTCGAATCTGTCACCTTGGAGCCGCTATAGGCCTTAATTAATGTGTCTTTCACTAGAACGATAGGCTTCGATGGCCTGTAGTAGGATTCCTATAGCAAAGTCTATCTTACGATCAGATAACAGGGAATTGAGCACCTATCGTCAGTGCATACTGCTCGAATGTACCGTCCTAATTTAGGACCCGACGCACTTTGTCCTAAGTACCTATTCAAAAATTTCGGGTGATCAATATGGACCTAAAGGGTTTGCTTATTCTCATGCTCTTACTCATAATCATATCTAGAGACCTCGCTACTCAGACCAGCAGTAACGCTAATCCTCACTCACGCTCATCGATTCACCTCCCTTAGGCTCAATTCACCTTTTTCTTTCTCTCTCTCCCTCTCATGTTCCCTTACACCCATCCTTCATCCCCCTTTTTATCGATTCTGTGCAAACAGACATCTAAGTCCACTCATGCGCTTCCATGACAAGCTCTCACTGCTACCTCACCCTACACTTTTATGAACTTCCTGACCCCTTCCCCTTGAATACACACAAATGGGGATATTCACATTATCATCCACCTATTTCTGACCACCCCATTATTAGCTTTAACCCATCATCCTCTCATGAGCCTCGACTTTGCATGTAAAAACAAAAACAAAAAAAGTTTGTACAAATCCAGCTGCAGTCAAAATTCCCATTCATTTAACCTTTCAGTCACCAATCAACGGCTCCTGTCAAAATCCTTTTGTTCCACACAATGCAAGGAAGGAAATATCGAACGAGAAACATGTCCATGTCAAATGTCAACCACCAATTATATCTGATGGTGGTTTCTCTGCTCGTCCTTCAGCGAAATCAAAAATATATATTTGAAAACATTTTATTACAAGATAATTACATTGCACACCTAGATATCCACACTCCTCCTCCACACCCTAGAGCACACTGATGGCAAAACTCTCCAGCCTCGCTCATCCACTCCCCGACAAAACCATACCATTGCAAATTAAGAACACACAGTGAAGGATGAACCTGTTTAAATACTGCACAGTATAAGTGAATCATGATTGCTTTTTGTGCGTTTAAGTTTTGAAGAGTGAAAACAGCAAAAGGTATCAGTTGTACAGCAGTTTGCAAGTTTGAGAGCAGGACACACACAGACACACAAGTGAGTCTTTAGTGCATCATGATTACAAAACAAACCAGATGAAACATTCACAGCCTTAAAGGTGAGTGAAAGTAAATAATTGTATTGTACACAACACACACACACACACACACAAAAAAAAGGAAACCTCAAACGCATTCATTAGTTTTACAAAAAGCAATCAAGCAATCAAGAGATGACAAAGAGGGGTGGGAGGGAACAAAATAATAAAAAGCCAAAGAAAAATATCCAACTTCTCAACAACTTAAAAATACAATGAAGGGGCAGCACAACGGTGTCAGCAGAACCAATGTGCCACCGAAAGCTCATCACTTCCAAAAGAAAAATTAAATAAATAAAACAACAAAACGCTACAAGTACTTCAAGTGCATATCAACACTGACAGATGCACAAAGGAGCGAGCACAGAACAGGCCAAAATAAGCAAACAAATCAACTTCACACTCAAGTCGCTCATTCAAAACTAACAGGTCCATCGGATGCATGCAGCCGTATAAAATAGTTCGTGATAACAAAAAAATTTTTGGAGCGATCGCTTCGGATACACGTTGATAGCACATGGCACATACGATCCGAGCACAACACGACGTTGATATTTTACACTGTCGTGCCGTAGACACGAGAAAGAAAATACCAGCTGGTGAATGAAACAAAGAGCATCAGACAGCAAAAAGGTTGTTGTTGTTTTTTGAAAACAAAAATTTAAAATTTCTACCACCATTCAACAACAGCAATACTTAAAATCAATATCAAGTGCTACACTTGCTTCCCATTAAACGTACAAAATGTCAAAACACCAGCAAATTGGATGTTTCTCTCAATCTCACTCAAGTGTACAAAAAGTTTTACACCAATGGACTCAAGCTAGGGACCCTCTGCGTTGCAAACCTTGGTGCATATGAGGCGACCGACACGTATTTGTGTAACAGCAGACGTGTCGTGTCCAAACCGGAGACTTTACATCCTTCAGTGGCAAAAATCACGTGTCCTCCAAAACTCTTGGACCTACTACAACAGGAAGAACTCAACCTCTGAACTTTGACCTGTGAATAAGGTTGTACTATCACTCCTCAAAATTCCTCCCCCCCTGCAAATGCATGTCCAAGGCTTTACAGCATTAGCTCTGTCCAGATGATTTGGCCTCCACCTTCGGTGAGACCCAATCATTACAAAAGGCATAGCGATTAAAAAAATAAATAATAATAATAATAAAATCCCTCCAATCCTCCTCCGGGCAATGCTAACATACTTGAGATACATTGGAGTCCTACCTTTGAGGTTCCTCCAGAAAATACTCAATGTCCACAGTAGTGAAGAAACCACAAGAGAATCTCATTCCTTGATATTTCCTGCTATTCTGAAATATGTTTCAAAAAGTACTAAAAAACAAACAAAAAAAACAAAGGGTTCCATTTTCATTTGAAATTAATGGCACCAAACACTGTGGACGTTTCATCGGCGCTATGCTTGAGACGTTCACAATGACGGGCCGACACTTGTGTGACATGATAAAGTAATAAAAGTGAGAATAAGTGAAAGACATTCACCGTCGTATGAGGAGAGGGGCTTAGAGGGTCAACATTCAAAAGTGACGAAGGCCTCAAAACTGAGGGAGATGGGGGAGGGGGTTCTACCGCAAAATACTATTGGCACAACAGTGACATACAATGTCATCATGCTCCCAAATCAGAAGCATCAGCCATTTCATCAAAGTAAACCCCAGTGCAAGTACCGTGCTTTCTAAACCTCTTCAATTTCTGGATACAGTACAAGCACATCTGTGCACACCACATGGTGGCAAGTGTCGTCGACGATTCGATATTTTGCATTTTAATTTCAAGTGGAATAAATGCTACCCAATTCGAAATAGGTTCACCCTCATCACATGAGCAAGCCAAACGTACAGAATCATGTTACTAGTAACACAGAAAGGGTTAACCTCGGAACTGGCAGGATACAATAAGCATGCACATAAAACACACACCACGTCGATGGGTTCCGGCCCGTGAAAAATCGAATCCCACAGCATTTTTTGTACAAGTCCGCTCAGCGGTCACTTTTGTCTTCACAATTTCCTATGATGGTCTTGCTGTATTGCTTCTGCTGTTCTTCTTTCAACGTCGTCTTTACGTGGGCACGCTTGAGTCCTCCATCCCTGGTGGGGAGGGGATAAGGTCAAAAGTGAAATAAATGAGAACAATAAAAAGCCTCTATGTTCCTTGTTATCCAAGAAGCAGACATTTTCTCTCATGGGTAAATGCTTTCCATTTTGATACGGTGTTACCAAGAACATCGGAATGTCACGAAACATGGACGGTCGAGTGTCAACTTGGTCTGGGGACGGAATATAAAAATTGTGGCATCTAGCAGGACAAATGAGATCGACTCACCACACCAGGTCCACTAGGCCACCTTTCTTCGCAATCTCCGCTTTCACCCGGTTAGCAAAGTGAACAGCATTCTCACCAAACTGCAAAACGTTTTTGAGGGGCAAGGGAGGGAGGAGAGGGGGTTGAAATGTCATTAGTGCAAGGCCCCAATCAAAATAGGGCATACAAGTAGAGCTAAGCAAAAATATGTGAATCGATTTTTAAAAAATAAACAGTGAGGAAGTTGGAAGGGGAAGGGGAATTAAAATGATAATAATAATAGTAATAATAATAATCATTCACCCCCTGCAGCGCAAACACATGTACATATACGTAGATGCAAGACAGGATGGTCAAGACGTAGTGCACTCACCATCTACTCTGGGTTCAATTATTGATTAAAATAAAAAAAATTATAATAATTGGATTGGCGTTTCGCAGACTGGACGTTGAACGTTAAGTCGGGAGGCCTGTCGACTCGCAGGATTTGGTGGATGTTAAATATCTAACAGCGTCCTACACCAAGTAGGCAAGTTATCTCCGACCACAAAACAAATTCCTGCGACAAAGTGAACGGCAAACCTCCAAATGTAATACCTTACCAGTGTACTGCTGTCAGCAATGAACCCGTTTTCAAACCACCCCAAGAGAGAGACAAACATATACAGGCAGTGCCCCGTTTACAAACACGTGTTCTTCAAAATGTTCACGAGCTGGAACAATAAATCCACATTAAATACGTGTAATAAGTAACCAATTGGTTCCTGAACACAAATTAAACAACATTATTTATTTATTTTTAAACATAAAAATGGTCCTTCAGAAAAAAAAAATTTTAATGAATAAATTGGAGTAAATCAAATGCGTGTTTTGCCTGGTGTTGGCTTAATGGCTAAAGTAGTAGGCTTTGGATCCTAGGGTCCCGAGTTAAAATTCTGCTTAGCTGTTGAATTAACACCAGGTGGGGTTGACTCTGCTCGTCATCCTTCCAAGGTCAGCAAAATGAGTGCCAGCTTGCTGCTATACTGCGTCGGAGTGACGACCCGTCCAGGATTGTGCCCAATAGCCAAGGAACCTGCTTAAGCTGCACCAACGCTCTGCACAGAGTATGGTCACAATGGATGGATGGAAACGTGTGTGTAGTACAAGGGATGATGAGGAGTAGCGAGCTAGAGGGGTTTACGGTAAAGCATGGAGAGAACAGAATGCAGTCTCCTGCCAGTCAGGAACTCCATGGAGAGAATGCTGCATCTTGTGGCGTTAAGGAATCCCATAGAGAGAACACAGTGTGAAATGGTGAAAGTGTTGGAGCGAAGCCCGTGTGAACAAGGTGTGAATTATTGTATGAATGTCTAATAACTCTCTAAGTCCGATTGCGTACGTTTAATGCTCAAAAATTCCACTAGGAATGACCCATTATCAAATTTTGAGTTTAAATCCCCCCCCACGTTTTGACCCCTGTGACTCCAAGTCCTCACCCCCTCGAGCATTTGTTTGAAAAACGAGTCTCCATTGGGTTATCAGCCGAATGTTTTTTTCAAAACAAAGCCAGTTTTGTCAGTACAAACCTACCTGGCTTTAAAAAAAAAAAAGTTTCAAACAGTGATTCAAAGAAAAATAAAATTCTTAAGCACATCCACTACTAACTACCGAACGTAGGAGCTAAAATGGTGGCAACTGCCAAAAGATGGAATTGGCATTCATCACATTTTCAAATCAAACTTCATATAAACAAAACAAACAAACAAGCAAACAAAAAGTTATGAAACTGAAAGCCTCAACACGACCCGACAAAACGGTCTACAAACAATCCTCTCCAGGTTTCAATCATCAACAGTGAGCAAGCAAACTACATGTGCGCAAACATAATACACCTTCTAGAGGAGGAGTGAATGTCATCATGTGGTATGCAGTGTAAATGGGTGGGGGGGGGGAGGGGGCAGTGCGAGGGACCGAGCTTGAGGAAGGAGGCGGTTTGAGGGGTTCGAAGTGCTAGTGGTAGAGACAGATGTAGAGTGGAGTCGGGAGGGCAGGGCAGGCTACTGTTGACCACAAGAGAAGAATGGCATTCCATACAGTTGTTGGACCAAAACCTGAACGTCACGCATCCTCATAACTGCACTTGTTCCTCATTTGAACACCAAAGCATGTAAATATCTTCTAAGATAACATCAAACTCACAGCATAATTTTCTGGGCACCCTCCACACTTGTTGGTTCACGAGCACTCAGCCAAGTGAACCACTAATATTTCGTTATGTGTGTGTGTCTGTATGTTGTCTGTCTGTTGTCTGTCTGTGTGTCTGTCTGTGTGTCTGTCCAGAGCACAACTTCGTGGGATGTGATCGATTTGGATGAAACTTGAATGTTATCAATGCCTAGTTTTGTCTTCCTGGCGATGGGCGTCCCACGCCCATTGTGGGCGGAGCCACGCCCACTTGTAATTTTTGGTTTTTTTTAATCGAAATTCCTGCTCGAGAAATTGTGCGCATTGGCCATATGTACAACATATAAATTTGTTTGATTCGGTCAATTTTGAGGGAGAAGATAGGTTTTGAAGAAATGGGCGGTGACAGATAGTAGGGTAGCAGCTAAGATTGCCCATTGTGGGCGGAGCCACGCCACTTGTAATTTTTGTTTTTTGGTTCACGAGCGCCAGCCAGAGTGACCACATATTCGTTATGTCTGTGTGTCTGTCTGTCCAGAGCATAACTCCGTGCACTTTGATCCGATCTTGATGAAACTTGGTTATGTGTTCGATATCAATGTCTAGTTGTGTTTTTTTCTGGATGAGGGCGTGCTACGCCCATTGTGGGCGGAGCCACGCCCCAAAATAGCCATTTTTAGGGGGTAGTCGGATTAAAAATCTATCTTCTAGGGAATTTACTGAATGGAATGGGTTCTTCAGTATTTGAATAGCAAAATGAATTATCTAAAACTTGTCGTTGTCCGATTTTTCATTTTCGTCCCAAGGTCAAGGTCACAAGGTCAAAAACTTAGAAAATTGCGAATTTTGACATAAAAATCATACGACCGCCCAAACTTGAGAGCTAGGATGACAATATTTTTTATGCATAATCTTGAGGTCATTCCCACCTTAAGTCTTGAAACCATTTTGCTCTATCTGAACACCTTGCCCGTGCGCCCCTTCAAGTTTGTTTTTACGCTGATTTAATCAAAGTATAGATAATCCGAGGAGTGCGAAATGCCATATAGCCTATATGACGTTATATTGTTCCTGGAAGTTCCAGAGGAAGTTTTGCACCAAAGGTCATAATCTTTGACCTTTAAAGGCCACAAAGTTCAAATTTTCAAAGTTGTGGGAGTCGAACCAGGTTTTTCAACCTTCTTCGACGAACTAACTCCAATAAAGCTATAGCACGTATCCTGTTTCCTTATTTATATGTCCACAACATTGTTTTGTGACCTTTAAAGGTTATGCAAAGGTCAAATTTTGAAAGTTGAACGAAACCGGGTTTTCGACATTTTGCAGCTAATAACCTGTCACTCGTACCACATCATGTTGATCATTTTTATAACTTGGTCAAAAATTATCACATCGTCTCATTCCTTGACTTCTGAAACAATGTACATCGTCAAATACCGCTCGTGAACCATCGTCGCCTTCCGGCTTGTTTACATTTTAGGATGTGGCAAGATATATTTGCTCTGATTCGAAAGACAAATTGAGGAGCCAGAAATATTTTACCAATATTGCAACTAGGAATATAATTGGGTTTCACCATTCCAGAACCAAAACCAAACTATAAAGCAAGACCTGAAAGCACCGAGATTACCAAACTCGTGATGGCCTCCCTCTTTTGGGAATCCGAAAAGACTTGCAATAAGGAAGCACAACACCCGGGGGCATGTGGTTAGAAAGAAAGAGGATCAATTTTAAAAAGCAGTTACGTAAAATAAATAAATAAATAAATAAAATGAGGGTGGTGATTTTTGTTTCCACAACACTAAGCTCCAAGACCACAACTCACGACAATTTCCTATCTCCAAGAATTCATGTGAACGTATTTGAAGGCGATGACAAAGTTATGATGTTGAGGAAAAGCTCCGAGGACCAGATGTAGGTTGAAGTGTTCAACAGAAGCGAAGAGAAGCTGACATTTCAGGCATTAACCCTTTACGGGAGCAAAACCAAAGGGTTAATGCACGAGATGGCAGCTCTTCCTTGCTCCACTCGGCGGTTATCATCCCTCGTTTTACCTGTACACCGACGCGGATTGACACCTTCACCAGCAAGACTACCCTATTTTCACGCAAATAACTCACCCCCTGGTATACCCCGCACCTGGAACAGTGCTGTCGGAAAATTTCAGGCACGTGTAACCCGAACACGGGTATACCCCACAAGCCAGGGGTGTGTTCAGTTACAAAGTTTCTTGTAGAGCACTCACCAAGTGGCTTAAGCACTCTATTTGAAGCCACTGATAAGGGCCCTGTCACACCTTGATCGTTTTAACCAGCAATGGCAACGTATAAAATGTATGTAAAACGTTGGCGTACGCTGAAATTTTGATGGTTTTTTTTTAAGTTTTGGGCGTATTCATAACGTGTTGGTCGTATGCATACATATTAGTAACGGGCACAGAACGTTTCGTTGTGTTATTGATAACTTTTACCAACGAATGCTTAGCCTGTTGTCGGCGTTCACAACCTATGCCAACGATAGTTTAACTTACGCATAGCGCGCTAAACGTATCGCCGGCGAACTCGTGGCGTAGCCTGTTAAGAACCTGCCGGACGCCGATTTAAATCATAACCGCCTGAGAATTTGAAGTGTCAACATCGCAGTCACACCTTGACGATTTTGCCAGCGTATGCCGGCCTATGAAAAATGTGTCTAAAACGCTAGGCGCACGTCATATACGGTATAGGTAAGTTGTGTATACGTTAAGAGTAGGCTGGAAAACAATGAAGTACGCTGTCATTTACGTGGTACGTGTAATACGTCGTGAAATTTCAAGCATGCTGAAAATTTTACGACGTACTCGGCGTATGGCTAACCGTTCCGCATGCGTTGTCATATGTTCCTGGCACGCTCCGCATCGTTTACAACAGACGGACACACGTTACTGTAGTACTCATAAGTCGAAACACGTCAAGGTAATTTAACATACCCGCAACCTAATTTTCAACCAATGGGTAACGTCCTTTTAACCTATGAGTAGCGTGCTCTGAACCTATGTTTAACGTGCTTGAAACCTATGAGTAACGTGCATTGAACCTATTTGTAACTCGCTTGAACCAATGACTAACGTGCTATGAACCTATGAGTAACGTGCGTTTAACCTATGTGTAGCATGCTTTGAACTAAGTATAACGTGCTTCTAACCTTTGAGTAACATGCTATGAACCTATTTGTAACGAATCAAAACGCACATTGTCGTATGTAGACGAATTAGATTGACATCTTCCGGACGACCACAGCACTTACTGAATGTGTTTTTAACTTACATCTACCGTGTAATGGCGTATTGGCAGCATTAAGGGGAATTGGTTATACAAATGGGCTTCACAAGAGGAACCCATCATTGTTCCAGACTCCATGTTGAGTAGATGTCAATGCCAGTAGTATCAGTAGTAGTAATACTATTAGTAGTTGTAGTAGTAGCATTGGTAGTAGTAGTATGGAGCGTGATGGGGAGGGTGTGGGTGATGATGGATCCTTTTATCGTCCACGAATAGGAGACTACTTTGCACCATTGTTCGATGTTCTTTTCGGCTAATTTTTTTTTCCTCATTCCCACGATGAAATATTTCTTTGTTTTACTTTTTAAAGTATTAAAAACGACTTTGACAAATGCATAATGTACTAGTAATGAACACAGAACGCTTCGATAACTTGTAGATAAGTTATACCAACGATTGTTTATCGTGTTTTAGTCGTCCACAACCTATGCCCAACGATAGTCTAGCGTAGCATAGCGTAATAATTCCCAAGCACGTTACTCATAGGTTATAAATAAGTCACGGGTACCCTAAACATTACTTTGATGTGTTTACATATGAGGAACTTTCAAGTAGCGTGTTGCGAAGTGTGAACAACGTTCGTGTAGCGTGCTTACAAAACGTTAATCATAGGTTAGAAATAAGTTTCGGGTACGCGAAGTTACTCTACGTGTTTGACTTACGAGTAACAACAATTACATGTGTCAACGATCGCATAACGTGCCTACAACTTATGGCCAGCGTAGCGGAACGTGTGAGCCAAACGCGAGTACGTCGTAAAATTTCAAGCATGCAAATTTTTTGGACAACCAAAAAGTACAACGTTTTAACTCGCGTAATACGACCTATGGTAGTGTTTTTCAGCGTGCACCTAACGTACACATAATGTATTCGACGTGTGCCAGCGTTTTAGACGAATTTTTCATAAATCAGCATACGCTGGCTAAATCGTCAAGGTGTGACAGCCCCTTAAGGAATGGCTGACTGGAAAAGCACTAGCTGACTGAACACACCCGGTTTCCTCTCCACATGACCGGGAGTTGTGCAATCTTCATATTTCCAGCAGCCGACATGGCTTTGTTGTCAAGGGTCAACGAATGGCTCTTTTCAAATAAAACTACAGTAAATAACCAACTGACATCAAAACGAACACCTTGAGAAAGGGTAGTCGTAAAAATTAAAGTGCATCATTGTACCGACGTGTTAAAACCGATGTGGTTTTTGGTACCGATGTGAACGGAAACCACACAGCTCATCCACTGGAAATGTATAAATACCCTGCAGGCTGTTGAATTTTATATCACTCCACAAAATCATCCACACCATTACAAGTCCCTGCCGCAAAACGGCTGCAGTCAGTACAAGTACGAGTAAGCGTAAAAGTTTCACGGCCGAATTCAAACTGAAAGTTGATGAAAAAGTGGAATAATTTCTGAAGGAGGACAGCGACGATGACATGGATTGCGATAGACCTGGGGAGTGTTCAGTTACCAAAACAGTGAGCTAGCGCTTACATAGCTGGCTGTTCCTTATCCACGGTTTCAAATTGAGTGCTTAAGCAACTTGGCGACCGCTCCACAAGAAACTTGGGAACCGAACACACTGGCACACTTGCCGACTCCGAGCTGCTTCAGCTGTTTTACAGCGGCACAGAAGACGAGGAACTTGTGGGCTTTACGGAAGACGACTTGCTGGAACCTAAAATAGTTTTGAAATTAGATACACTAGTGCGGCCCGTAGGTGCGTGCCAGTATGTGCAGCTTCGTTCTCGTAAACGACGACTGGATTGGGGCATTGTTTCAATTAGATCGGACCAACCGTATCATAAATGGCCATACTTGGGAAACATACTCAGGTCCCAGCATCAATTGTGACGTCATATCAAACGAAGAAGAAGAATTGTGACGCCCCCTCTCTCTCCCCCCCCTCTCTCTCACCCCCCTTGATTTGACGCCCCCTCTCTCTCACCCCCCTCGCCCCCTCTCTCTCTGTAAATGTATTCACAAATGTCTACCAAGCACAACAATTAATTCAAACTTTGGGAAAAACACATTTCAAACCCTTGGAAACAGCTGTTTCCCTTGGGAAAATTCAAACCTTGGGATTAATTAATAATTTGAACAATTAATTCAAACCTTGGGAAAAAACAGCTTTCAAACCTTGGAAACACTGGGAAACAGCTGAAACGGATGAAGAACGATATCAAACCTTGAAAAGGCACATACTCAGGTCCCCAGCGTCGATTGTGACGTCATACCAAACGAAGAGAAGAAGAATTGACGTCAATCGTACAAAAAAAAAAATAATAAATAAATTAATAAACATTAATTGTACGTCATAGCACCGTGCTTGTCATTGGTTGACAGATAAATGGCCGTAACTTGGGAACTGCTCGTCCGATTAATATCAAACCTTGAAAAGGCACATCCGCGGGTCCCCGGCAATATTCCTGGCAAGTTTCAATCAGATCGAACCGGCGGTCGTCGAGAAACGGCGGTCGCATACAGACAGACAGACAGACAGACAGACAGACGAGAGATTGCTGGAATTATAGATAGATGTGAAGGTAAAATATGCAAAAATAACTGTACATAATTAAAGCTATTACAATTAAACTTGCAAAATAAATAAATAAAACTGCCTCCGTTTGCATCTCCTTGATTATAATTTAACTTGGCCCCCTGTGGTTATGTCAAAATACTGTATAACCCACACACAAGTATGCCTGGTGTTGGCTTAATGGTTAGGGTGGTGGGCTTTGGATCCTAGGGTCCCGAGTTTAAATCCTGCTCAGCTGTTGAATTAATACCAGGTGGGGTTAACTCGGCCTGTCATCCTTCCGAGGTCGGCAAAATGAGTGCCAGCTTGCTGGTGTACTGTGTCGGAGTAGCGACCCGTCCAGGATTGCGCCCAATAGCCAAGGAGACTGCTTAGGCAGCACCAACGCTCTGCAAAGAGTATGGTCCCAAACTCCTCCACACACGAGTACACCCCGCAATTTGAATGTATCGCCCATGGGTTATTTGTGTTTAAATACGGTAGTTAGTAGTTATTCTGATGGAGTGGCTTGAATATGTTTGGTAAATGAAGGAAGAGTAAACTTGACATTATTTTGAAAAACAACTTAAAAAGTTGCCACGAGAGACATTATTCCAGCAAGCTTTAAATGTTACCTGGCAGGTCATCGGTGGCAGGTACCACACATTGCAGACGATGGCCCAGCTGCTCATCATGCGGAGAAGGTAGTTCACCATGCCGTACTTGCTGCTATTCCAAAAGGCATCACCGAAATGCGGGTCGTACTACACAAACAGGAGCAAAACCAGAGTGGTGTCAAAGCCACCCAATGCTCGCCTGTTTATACATTTATCGTTTTTAGTTTTTAAAAGACGAGTCTAATAATATTTTTTATAAAGCATTGCAGTGAAGTCTGATCCAAATAATTTTAAAGCAATATATGTATTTGTATATTGTAATCAGTAAAAAATAGTGTGGTAGATAAAAACATTAGAAAGGAAATAACTTGCACCAAAAACTTTAACATTTTCACGCTCACGCTCACGCTGACACTCACGCCGGGGGTATCGCTATAGCTCTCTGTTCTTCGAACAGGCGAGCTAAAAAGGACCCACTTTACAGTAACCATTAAACACTCCAAATCACGTTTCACATTTCAAAGTAAAACTGACACTTTCGAGATCACCTTAATTGCTACAGGGTAGATAACTCCTCCGATTTCAAAGCTTCCTTTTTTAAACATCATCACGGAAGTGTTGTT
>CM068952.1:174272247-174283605 GCA_035128595.1 Eptatretus atami | reverse complement strand
GACTTGGTTCCTCCTGTCCGAGTGTTTGGGTTTACCTGTTTACCATCTCTACCCACCCATACACTCTGTTTACCATCTCAACACACACAAACACTCTGTTTTAACCTTCACACCAAAACTTGTTACGCATCTCTACCACCCTACACTCTGTTTACCTCTCTACACCACCTCTGTTTACATCTTACCCCCATACACTCTGTTTACCATCTCTACCACCATACACTCTGTTTACATCTTACCCCCATATCGATTTGATACAAATTTCAGAACGAAACACTTACAGGTAGTTTTATCCCTGTGCTGTCTCTCTTTGTAATTCACTACCTGGAACGTGCTTCCCGTTATCCTTCCATCACACAGCTTCAAGAGGATGTCAATCCTTCTTCTTTACACTTTGAACAGCACATTTATTTCACCTGACTGCTGCTCCTTCCTGTATTTTGGATGTTTTTTTGTTATTTTTCTCCTTGTTTCGTTTTGTTTTGTTTTATCCTATCTTTCTCGAACTTCCCCAGCCCTCAGGGAGAGTGTCTTTTTGTCCTGTTTGGGGCGGTTTCCAAAAATAAATAAATAATGACGTAATTATATGAGGTGTCATGAAGTTTATAATGACGTGTCATGAAGTTATATGACGTGTCAATTGTCATATAGATAAAACAAGAGTGACAATTGGTCTCTACCGATGTGATACAAATCTAAAAAAGGCAAAACTCTGTGAAAAATTGATGAAACACTCTGAAACTCGAACTTGTTCTGTAACTTATCATAATAAAGTCATGTACCAATTTTCAGGTGAATATGTTTAAGGGTATGGGGAAAAAGTGTGAAAAACCACAGGTGGGACGGACGGACAGACGGAGAGCAAACTGAGAGTCCCCTCGGGTGAAACTGGAAGGGAGTAATAAAAGACTGCAGTCAGACTGAAATCAGTAACAGGAGCAAGCAGAGGCTAATTGTGGGGAAGGTGTTGGAGATATTAATTAAGGACCAGATGAGGAACCATTTAAATAAATACAAATAATTAAAGGTAGTTCCTGTCTGACAAATCTGTTAGAGTTCTATGAAAGCAGTGTCTGATTGGGTGGTTTTGGGAAAGGGAGTGGATATGGTGTCTCCAGACATGAAGAAGGCATTTGAAAGGTACCACATCGGAGGTTGTTCGCCAAAGTGAGGTCTTGTGGAGTGACTGGTCAGGAGTTGCTAATTGGATTGTAAACTGGTTTAGTAATAGGAAGCAAAGAGTGGCTGTGAGTGGGAGGATGTCTTGCTGGAAAGTGTAAGTGGGGGTACCTCAGGGATCAGTACTCGGACCATTACTATTCATTATTTACATCAACGATTTGGATAGTGGGGTGAAGAGTAAGCTTTCCAAATTTTTGCGGGTGACACAAAGCTTGGAGGTAAGGAGGATAGCAAGGGGGTGGTGATGAGATTCAGGAAAGTATTGATACTTGTATCGATTGGGCAAAAGATTGGAGCATGGAATTTATCCTGAGCAAGTGTAAGGTGTTGGGGATGGGAAAGAACAATAAAAATAGGAATTACAGGATGCAATGGGAAATTTTGGAGCATGTCACACAGAATAAGGGTCTGGGGGTGGTAATCGATATGTGAGGGAAGCAGACAGCACATACCAGGCAGCTTTCGGTAAAGCAAATAGGGTTTTAGGTTGTATTCGGAGGGGGATCATTTATAAATCAAAAGAGGTGTTTGTTAACATTGTACAGGGATTTCATGAGGCCACATCTGGAATATTGTGGGCAGTTTTGGTCACCACAATTCAGGAATGACATAGATGCCATAGAGAGGGTTCAGCAAGGGCTACAACAGCATGAGTCATAAGTTCCCAGGACATGGTTTTAGCTGCTTATAAAAGATTTATTTATTATGTGGTTGATTTGTTAATGTGGTGTATGGTGGATGTTGTATACTTCTCACCCAAGAACCGCCTTCGTCCACCCCCCCTGAAAAAGGTAATAATAAATAACACCCCCCCCCAAAAAAGATCAACAAACAAATAAATAATTAACATCCCCAAAAACATTTATTTTTCATTTAAATAATTAAAATAAATATACTCCTTGTTATTTTGACCACCTTGGGATATCCCTGGGTGTGCCCATTTGGCTCATCCAATCCCTCATTCCCCCCTCCTCCTCATCTCCCCACTCCTCATCCCCCACTCCCTCATTCCCCCCCTCCCTCATTCCCCACTCTCATCCCCCCCACTCTCATCCCCTCTCCTCTCCCCATCTTCATTCCCCACTCCCATATCCCGCCATTTCATCCCCTGAAAAAGATTAATAAATAAATAACACCCCCCCCCAAAAAAATCAACAAACAAATAAATAATTAACATCCCAAAAACATTTATTTTTCATTTAAATAATTAAAATAAATATACTTCCCCTTGTTATTTGACACCCTTGGGATATCCCTGGGTGTGCCCAATTAGTCATCCCCCCCCACTCCCCTCATCCTCCCCCCTCCCTCTATTCCCCCCCCCTACCTCATCCCCCCCATCCTCATTCCCCTCCCCCTCCCTCATCCCCACTCTCATTCGCCCACTCCCTCATTCCCCCCCATCATCCCCCATCATCATCCCCACATCATTCCCCACTCATTCATCCATCCCATCATTCCCACCACTCCATTCCCCCATCTCTCCACTCCTCTTCCTCCCACTCCCATCATCCTCCCACTCCTCATCCCCCACTCCTTCCCCCACTCCCATCATCCTCCCTCCTCCCCCACCCCCCACTCCTCTTCCCCCTCCCATCATTCATCTCATTCCCCCCCACTCCCTCATTCCCCCCTCCCTCATTCCCCCCCTTCTCCTCATTCCCCCCCATCCCTCATTCCCCAATGAACGTTTTTCACAGATAGTAGTTGGTCTGATTTTGGTGTGGCGCAGGCATGATGGGCCGAATGGCTCCCTTCCTCTCTCCTCCGTCGTTTCCTTGTTATTCTCGTTAGTTACTGTCCCAACTCAGCTCTTCTTACCCTCAGCAATGGCGCAGTTTGTTTGCACTTTTCTTGGATTGCATTCACACAATATTTTATATCAAATACATAATCTAAAAATCGCATTATTTTAGTTTATATCTTAAAATTACTTCAAGTTAAAGTTCACGATTTACATCGATACGTGAACCATTAAAAAAATATATATTTTGGTGGTGTATTAGCAAGGCCATTGTTCAGTTGGTTGCGTCGTTCACAGTTCTTGAAATTGTGACAGAAATACAGTTGATTATTAATGATATCATATATTTGAACTAGTTAAACGGATTCGAATTCGTTTCAATTCACGTGTTAAAAGTGACGAGGTCGGCTCGATATTTTTATGAAGGACGGAAGGGTCATAAAACAACAACAACGACGACGACGACAGACGAGACATTTCATTCGATCGTCCTCCTTCGCCTCTTGTACCATGGCGTTCGTCCTGCGTGGTGTGTGTAAGCAGCTAGTTGGGCCTCAGTGGCGGAAGACATTCTGCCCACTGGTACGGAGTTGTAGCGGTGCAGGTGAGGTCCTCTCCGCTCCACATGGACGTCCAACTGTGTGTTCATTAACCCTACGGAGAAGTGCAAGTGGATATATTCGTCAGTATCCCCACCTGCGGATGTTAGTGTGTGTACAGTATCCCACCTGCGATGTAGTTGGTGTACAGTATCCCACCTGCGATGTAGTGTGGTGTACAGTATCCCACCTGCGATGTAGTGTGGTGTACAGTATCCCACCTGCGATGTAGTGTGGTGTACAGTATCCACCTGCGATGTAGTGTGGTGTACAGTATCCCACCTGCGATGGATGTGTGGGTGTACAGTATCCCACCTGCGATGTAGTGTGGTTGTACAGTATCCCACCTGCGATGTAGTGTGGTTGTACAGTATCCCACCTGCGATGTAGTGTGGTGTACAGTATCCCACCTGCGATGTAGTGTGGTGTACAGTATCCGCACCTGCGATGTAGTGGGGTACAGTATCCCACCTGCGATGTAGTGTGGTGTACAGTATCCACCTGCGATGTAGTGTGGTGTACAGTATCCCACCTGCGATGTAGTGTGGTGTACAGTATCCCACCTGCGATGTAGTGTGGTGTACAGTATCCACCTGCGATGTAGTGTGGTGTACAGTATCCCACCTGCGATGTAGTGTGGTGTACAGTATCCCACCTGCGATGTAGTGTGGTGTACAGTATCCCACCTGCGATGTAGTGTGGTGTACAGTACCACCTCGATGTAGTGTGGTGTACAGTATCCACCTGCGATGTAGTGTGGTGTACAGTAATCCCACCTGCGATGTAGTGTGGTGTACAGTATCCCACCTGCGATGTAGTGTGGTGTACAGTATCCCACCTGCGGATGTAGTGTGGTGTACAGTATCCACCTGCGATGTAGTGTGGTGTACAGTATCCACCTGCGATGTAGTGTGGTGTACAGTATCCCACCTGCGATGTAGTGTGGTGTACAGTATCCCACCTGCGATGTAGTGTGGTGTACAGTATCCCACCTGCGATGTAGTGTGGTGTACAGTATCCACCTGCGATGTAGTGTGGTGTACAGTATCGCCACCTGCGATGTAGTGTGGTGTACAGTATCCCACCTGCGATGTAGTGTGGTGTACAGTATCCACCTGCGATGTAGTGTGTGTAGTATCGTGGTGTAGTGTGGTGTACAGTATCACCTGCGATGTAGTGTGGTGTACAGTATCCCACCTGCGATGTAGTGTGGTGTACAGTATCCCACCTGCGATGTAGTGTGGTGTACAGTATCCCACTGCCGATGTAGTGTGGTGTACAGTATCCCACCTCGATGTAGTGTGGTGTAAGAGTATCCACCTGCGATGTAGTGTGGTGTACAGTATCCCACCTGCGATGTAGTGTGGTGTACAGTATCCCACCTGCGATGTAGTGTGGTGTACAGTATCCCACCTGCGATGTTAGTGTGGTGTACAGTAACACCTGCGATGTAGTGTGGTGTAACAGTATCCCACCTTGCAGTAAAGTTGTGGTGTACAGTATCCCAGTGTGCAGTAAAGTTGTGGTGTACAGTATCCCAGCTTGGGCAGTAAAGTGTGGAACAACAAACAAGCCATTTGATAGTTTTTGCCTCGAGTTCCAAGTGGACTTATTTTAGCCTTGCACAAGGACAGGAAAACGTTTTCAACACGGGACTTTCAAAATGACGTGTGAACACAAGCATGCCTTTCGGGTATGTGCTGTGTGTTTTCAATGACTCGGTCCGTTTCCTGTTTCGACTTCTAAGGCTAAACTGCTGAGCTGATCCGGCTGATTCTGGCACCAACGTTCCGCTCCTGACTGGTAAAGAGGATTGCAAAGCTCGGTCTGGTCACATGACTTCAAGTAGGTCAAAATGGCGGACTTGGCAAATTCCTTTAAAAATCCTATTCTCCAGATACACCAGTCAGAATGCGACAAAATTTAAGTTACAACATTACGCCAGGGTAGGAATGTTAAATTGCGGAGGTCATATGACTGGAAGTGTGTCAAAATGGCGGTCACGTAAATTCCTTCCAAAATCTTCTTCTCCAGACCCACCATTCAGAATGCTACGAAATTTGGGTTACAACATTAGGATAGGGTCCTGATGTTAAATTGTGGAGGTCATGCCGATCACATGACCAGAAGTGTGTTAAAATGGTCGACTTGGTAAAAAATTTTGGAAAATCTGTAAATTCCTTCAAAAATCATCTTCTTCAGACGCATCAGTCAGAATGCTACCAAATTTGAGTTACAACATTAGGACACGGCCCAGATAAGCTGCAGGTCCAGTGGTCCTATTGTTTTTGGTCTGACCTCCAAGGTAAATGATTTCAAGATGATCATTTCTTGATGTCTATCACTGATGAGTGGATAGTAAAACTATTTATATTATCAGGGCAATGCTAGTTTGAAGAACAAATTGGGCAAGTGCATTCAGGTGAAGGGTGTCAATTAAATCATATATATATATATACATACATACACACACATATAGTGAACCATGGTGTTTGTCTGTCTCCCGTTTATGGCGGCCACTTGCGCGCTGCATTTGAAAAGCTGCTGATTGGTTATTTTGCATTTTCATTTCACTTTTCTTGATGCAATATCGTCGGTCACTTTATCGTCCTTTCCAGTGATATTTAAAATCAACATGAACATCTGGATTAAAGTAAATTTAATACAGAATTTTCATGGAGTAACACAATTTAAAATAGCTATATTTTGCCCTTTTTATTATTAGACAAATCCAACCTGTGCCACCCGATGTGGAACACCATTTTGCAGTGGGTAGTAGCTCAGAGCTTTTTCTCTGAGAGTACAACACAATTAACCTTTAAAAAGTCATGAAATAATTTAAATTGCTCGATTAACTGAAGCTTTTCCTGTCACCGAGAACGCGTATGCTTGCTTGCTTTTCCAGTTACGGTTGATGGGTACGTTTGCGAATTGATGAAGAAAGTTCTTGAAAGTGATTGTTATCTCGCTCCTATATACTCGAGTTACAAAACTTTTGAAGTGTCCCTTCTGTATATAACATTGATCTGAGGCTCATTGGAGAGCTTGTGCAGGACAAAGACTGGTAGGTATCGGTGCACTTTATTGTGAATGACAAGGACATTAGTAGACAATGGACATCTACATATAGTGTACGGTATTGCTTCCAATGTCAACGCGAAACATGCCACAAGCTTTTATTTTGATACTCAACCGGCAGATCCATTTTTTTGATAAATCATGTCCTTTGTAAAACCGGCATGTCCTTTTTGCTGGTAGTGTCAATAAATGACGACTCCTTTACCCAATAAATGTCTGGTTAATAATCCAACTGGGATGGCAAAAGCACTGCGATCAAATGGTTCTTGTGATCTTATCCTATACTCGGTTCAATGCCCTATGTAGTCCGTGTTGCCCTGCAGTTTGATCTGGCAGGGTCTCTCAATTGGAGAGCAGGTGTTATTTCGGAGGGACCTTTTAATTGTACGTCCTTACGATAATTGAAGATCTCTTTGGTACTGGTACAAGTGTTTTGATTTGTATCCAGGATTTGTGGCAAAATGTATTCAGAGATGCTGGAAAATGTTTTGAATTGAAAATGAATTACTTTTTATCGTTGTTTGTTTCCATCAAAGGAGGACAGTTTCAATACATTATTATGGACAAAAAAGGTGACGGTGGATGTGTGGGACTGATAAAGCTGAACCGACCGAAGGCATTGAATGCACTTTGCGAAAAGCTGATAGAGGAACTTTGTCAAGCCCTGGATACGCTCGAGGGCGACGACGACGTCGGAGCAGTTGTCATCACTGGGAGCGAAAGGGCCTTTGCTGGTAAGACTTCAGCACTTGTATTTCAAGGTCATTGATATAAATGACAAGCTATTGGCAGAGGTAACACGCAAGTTTGTTCTGATTGGTTTAAAAGCCTCCTTGGTAGAAAAGGTGGATGTTTCATTGGGACACGTGGCGGTCAGGTTAAAAGAAAATTTAAACAAGCTTTCTATTTTAATTATTCTCCAATTCTTGCAATGAAGACTGAAAACTTTCACCAAAATACACAAGTTCTTCAGGATCATCTACTACTTATGCATGCAATTATGGTGGCATGTTTGACCTCCCCACCACCCTCGTATGTACCGGTCTGTGAAACCCCTTTCCCCATCCCTTATACCTCCTGCAGGCAAACTATAAAACAGGCCACACTTCTCCAAAATACTGGAACATGTGGGTGTTAACGCTTCGTTGGGAGATGAAATTCTGTTTTAAGATATTTATCGGCAAAAAATAATTATAAAAATAAAATAAAATGTTTCATTGCGCCGGAAATTGTAAAATCTCATGCGGGCTCGTGCAGTTCCTCTGTGCTGTAAGCCAGTACGACACCGCCAAAGTGGCATGGGTGGAGATTTGTATTCGTGTGTTTTCACGTTTATGATTAAAGCGTTAACCATTTTAATTGGATTGGTGAAGTATCCTTCAGGAAGATGAGCAGTGAGGTTTAATGTGAAAGGGAAGTCCGTGCTCGACACTGATCAACTAATGGCTAATGACTGGTTGCAAGAATGAGATGAGTTGTGTCAGCCTTTTGAAACTGGGCTCAAACAGATGGACAAATGCACGCAGGCCTGGGATGTTCTTTGTGACAAACAGCTCGTTTACAGCAGGGGTGGAAAAAAAGACTTTCACAGACATGTTAAAGATACTGAACACAGGTAACACAATGGAAAATAGATCCTTTGTCTTCCATGAGCCTCGCTTCTATTTCAAAATAAAATGGACACGGGAGGAACCATTTTGACCCATCATGCCTGCATCATGTCCACAACCCTTTTAAAACTTTATCAGTTTATTTATCTTCTCTGATACTTGCACAATATTTACTATTAACCTAATCTAACTTAACATCAACATCTCTTGAACATACACAAGCAGGCTTTGCTACCTGATCCATCGATGGACTTTCTGTACTAGACCCAGAGGAGTGGGCTGGCCACCCCTGGCTCCTGCTTATATATATATATATATATATTTTGGCCAAAATCATAGACTGTACCACGTATGGTAATAAAACTTCAGCCAGCCGCACACATACAGTATAATAGGGTCTGTTATTCTGGCAAATTGTTATATTAAACAGTTAATTTATTATTTTATAAATATTCTGAAAGGATGAAGCCATGTTGGGGGATCTGAGGGCATGCTGCTACAAGTCTAATCTATCAGTTCTATTTTTTTTTAGGGTTGCTTTATGGGATTTGGAATTGGTGGACACCACAATCTCTACATTTGCAGAGTATGAGGGTCTTTATGAAAACGAGGGACAGCAGGATGGGACGGGCTGAAAAAAGAAATACTAAATCATGGAATGGGATTGGATGAAAAGCAATCGGAACAATTTGGAGAATGATGGTATTTCTCCCACCTGCAGAGAATATCATGTGTATATACCTACGTGATAACGAGTTTTATTTGATTTTTCTTTAATTTAAAAAAAACACATCTGTGGAGCTGCTTCACACGCACATCTCACACAAATGGAAATACAGATGAATACACGAGACACAACACACGACTGTTAGACGAGACAAACACAGCCACTGAGCTTGGGGGAAGCCGTCACTTTCCGGGGCACTCTGGATACCAGCGACGCCACAACAAAGTCAATGGTCCCTCCTTTCTCACCCCATTCAGCGGGGCATTTCCTAAGGAGGAATCTGGTGAAACTCCACCTATTCGTTCCTCTTTTGCCCTGCCGATGGAATCAACTTCCATATTCTCTTTAATCTCATCTTTCTCTCCAGTGTCTTCAAGACAGTTGTTCACCACTTTCTCAGATCATCCCCAATCCAAAGCCATGATCTTTACTATGGTACACCAGTCAACTTCCCAAGGCCACCTCCTTCCAAATTTCCAGTTTTCCCTTCCTGTGAGTTTGCTTCTGCATCCATCTAGTCTACCCCATGCATCCTCTCCCCCTCTCTTTCCTACCCATATCCATTATTTGTCCAAGTCTCTCTCTTTCGTCCTTCGAAGGTGGCGTCAAAGGTCAGAGTCTGTGATGGGTTTTCTTTCCCGGGATAACTTTAACGGCTGAAGGGTTCCTCGTCAAACTTGGTACAAGTATGTATCATGATACATGTATAAATTGATCAAATTATGTGGTCAAGAGTTCAAAGGTCATTGCAGGTAAAAATGAGATATTTGAGAACAGCTGAAGGGATTTAAATCAAAGTTGGTATAAGTATGCCTGGTGTTGGCATAATGGTTCGGGTGGTGGGCTTGGGATCCTAGGATCCTGAGTTTAAATCTCCCTTGGCTGTTGAATTAATACCAGGTGGGGTTGACTCTGCCTGTCATCCTTCCGAGGTTGGCAAAATGAGTGCCAACTTGCTGGTATCCTTTGGCGGAGTGGCAACCCGTCCAGGATTGTACCCACTAGCCAAGTAGACTGCTTAGGCAGCAGCAACGCTCTGCACAGAGTATGGTCGCAATGGATGGAACCTTACTGTTGGTGTCCTGTGTTGGTGGACACTGTTGTGGTCCCCCCTCTTTCTACTATTCCTATTGGACCAGGAGCCCAGAACTTTTATTTTTGAAGTGCAAAACGCTTGACCTCATGGACTGATGGGACCATTCCCTGACATCACAAATATGCATTGCTCCCAGGTCTGGGGCATGACCTCCCCCCCCCCCATCACCGAGTGATGCCATTACTGAAAAAACACCTATTTTCATCAATATGTCCAAAACTATGCATGGTAATATGACAAATACAGTGTATACACCAAAAGCCTGATGTTGGCTTGGTGGTTATGGTGACTGGCTTGGGATCCTAGGGTCCTGAGTTTGTTGAGCCCTGTCAGCAGTTGAATTAACACCACGTGGAGTTGACTCAGCCTGTCATCCTTATGAGGTCGGCAAAATGAGTACCAGCATACTGGTAATAGGGGCATTGTATCGGCAGCACAGCCACACCGTCACCCAATGATGCTGCATACGAAGGAGGAGGTGGTGTATACACCCAAGTGGGGTGAGGGGCAGCAGGAGTAGAAGGTTACAATGGCAACAACTTTAGTGCTAGAAAATGTGTAGTTCACTTTGAAACTCAGCAACTTGTAGAGTTTGTCCTTCAAAAGAAAAATAGCACTATTCTATAACAGTACCTGTTCTGAATCTTCTCTGCATTACATCTCTTCTCCTTCACTCCAAGCATTGTCTGACTCATCATCTCTGGATGTAGCTCCTACACTGTCCCCGGCATCTGCAGGTGGACCTGTGAGGGACTCTGGGACTGAACTTCCTGGGTACCATTCTGGTCCAAAGCAGTTTTGAGTCAACTTCCATCCATAGTCTGTGGAACTCACCCCACCAGTTGCGTCGGTCTTGTCAGCCCTTTACCAGATTCTTGCCACATACTGGGCCCTTTTGATATGATTACCAAGTGCCTTGGTGCACGGGGAAGTGAGGTACAGTTTATCTTTATTCTGGCAAGGGGCTTCTTCTCATTAACACCACTCATGCGCATGAATGCCTTGTATCTAGCTTCATTTGTCAGACATTTTGAACCCATACAGCAAGCAGCAAAGGAGGAAACTTCCTCAGAAGTCAGATCGCAATGCCATCACCACCTGACTCTAGCCGCTGGAAGGGCTTCACTTTGCCCTTTCTGAAGAAACACGACATGAAGTCACAACCAGTTAGGGCATGAAGGTTGATTAGTGCTTCAGTGATACCAGGCTGTTTCTTCACACATACTTTTGGAGATATGGACGAAAATATTGTTGTGGGCCGGGGGTCGGTGGTGAGGAACAGCCGCCAGGTGGAGCAGTAGAGCCGTCTCCCACCGAACACC
>CM068952.1:174241106-174253009 GCA_035128595.1 Eptatretus atami | reverse complement strand
CACACAATCTTCTGAAACCTGCATACGAAGATAACCAACAACCAAAACACACACGAGTGAGGTACAACTTTATCGTTAAGAAACGGCTAGTTTGGCACGCAATTAGAAACACATTAAACATACACCTCCCGGAGACGCACGAAATGTCAAGCCACGAACGCTGACGTCTCCGGATGTTTCTGAGCATTGCAATGTACCCAGCGATTCGTAGCTATGATGAACAGGCATTCGAAAATACGAGTGAGCAAAGTGAAAACAACTTCATCGTTAAGAAATCGTTGCGGCCTGTTCCAAGTCAAGCCAAGGTAAGGTTGAGCAGGCCAAAAACATGGCGGCTTCAGACCCCAGACAGCGAGGTGGCCGGGGATCGCCTGATGAAGGATATACTTAAATATGGCCGTTAATTACACTACCGGTCAAAAGTTTTAGAACACCCCATTTTTCCAGTTTTTACTGAAATTTAAGCAAGTTAAATGTTCAATGTACTCTGAAATTAAAGCATAGAACAAATAAACAATTGCAGATAACAAAGAAATCATGGAATCGTTTTGTTGAACAAAATTTAATCTAAATTTTTGACTCATCAAAGTAGCCACCTTTTGCAGATATAACAGCCGAACATACTCGTGGCATTCTTTCTACAATGGAAATCAAATATTGTTCAGAATGTTCTTCCCAACACTGTTGCAGAAGTTCCCACAAATGTGTTGCATTTGTAGGTTGCTTTGCTTTCACCCTTCTGTCCAGTTCATCCCAAACCAGCTCGATGGGGTTTAAGTCTGGAGACTGTGCTGGCCATTCCATGATTTGAAGCCTATCGTCTTGTTCTTTCTTCTCAGGTAGTTCTGACATAGCCTGGAGGTATTTTTGGGTCGTTATCTTTGAACCCCTGACCAACTAGGCGTAGACCAGAGGGTATTGCATGGCGCTGAAAATGCTGTGGTAGCCCTTTTGGTTCAGGGTGCCAGTCACTCTGTGCAAGTTGCCGACTCTGGATCCAGCAAAAGAGCCCCAGATCATCACGCTTCCTCCTCTATGTTTGACAGTTGGTGTCACACATTGAGGAACCATCCTTTCGCCTACTCGACGGCATACAAAAACCTTGTGTGATGAACCGAAGACTTCAAATTTTGATTCATTGGTCCATAAGACCTTCTTCCAGTTTTCAGTAGTCCACTGGCGGTGCTTCATGCCCAGGCAAGTCTATTTTTCTTATTTTGCCACTTAGCAATGGCTTTCTTACTGCCACTCGACCTGTCAAACCTGCAGCTCGAAGTCTTCTCTTCACAGTTGAAACTAAGACTTCCTTACTTCAACCAGTGTTAATGCTGTGCTTGAGGCTGCTTTCCTGTGAGCCGCCTATCACGCAAGCTGTTGACTCTCAGAAACTTGTCTTCTGATTGTGTTGTGGCTTTGGGTCTGCCACCTCTTCCTGTCAAGAGTTTCCTCCAGTTTCCAAGTGCCTTTTGATGGTGTAGGAAACTGTACTCGCTGACACCTTGGCTTCTTTGCAATTTCTGTAAAGGAAAGACCTACACTTTTAAGGGTTATAATGGCCTGTCTGTCTTTGTTAATTGTCTTTTTCTCACCATTATGATAGCAATATACTACTTCCTGCAGTGCAATGTTGTCCAAATAATGCTTCAGAGGGTGTAGCAACACAGTCTGTTCCAACACTGATTTTATACAGACAGAGGGTTTGTAACTAATCAACAAAAGTTGGGACAACTGGAGGAATTGTTTGCATTAACTTTCAAGGCTTAATATACTTCCATTGCTGCAAAACAGCTGCAGTTGCTAACCCATTACTTGTTCCCTGAAAAGGGCCTTTTTAACAACTTTGAAATTTTCATTATTTTTCAGTTTTTGGTGACCTAAACTTTTTCTTTTTTAACCTCTGGCAGTTTACCGCTTAGCTTTGTACCATTTCAGGTTATTCACTGGACTTGAACTGCTTACATTTCAGTCAAAACTGGAAAATGGGGGTGTTCTAAAACTTTTGACCAGTACTGTATCTTCAAAAGGGGTGTTTCAATTAACCCAAACACCCAATTTTCACTCTTGCACTTCCTTGGAGTTTTTTTAATGTACATGCAATGTTTCAGGCTACTAGGTTTTATGGTTTTGGAGTTATGGAGGAGACACATTGACACACACACATTGCCTTTTGTTAGTATCGATGAAAGCAAAAAATTTTTTTACATTTTTTTATGTAAACATCTATATATACGTATATAAAAATTATTTTTATACACAGGAATAAATTCCTGCGTGTGGCAAGTGTGAAAAATCTCAACCTGGGAATCAAACCCAAGGACCTCATCGCTTATGCTGCGACAGCCCATGCGCTTATGCTTATGCTGCGATAATATATTCCCCATTTACCCGCGAAGCCAGATCCTTAACAATATGAAGTAATCATCATTAGGTTAGATAATACATCACACCAACTAGCAAATAGAGGGTTATGAAAAGCAATGTGTGTTCAGAGGCATTAAATTTGTAAATTAATAGTAGATTGTTGTTTGAAAACTTTGCCTCAGTGATGACATTTTGGGAGGGGAAGTGATGGAGGGAGAGTGAGCTCCTGTCCCACATACTCTCATCATTTCCATATGATTCCAGGCTACACACTGGTAACTCAATGCCCTCAAAACTATTTGGAATGGTCACCAAAGCGTTACTTGTGTGCAAGACATCTTTAACAAAGATTCCCCAAACTGAATTAAAAAGCCTGCTCGAATTCTCATTCATGAGGTTCAATTTGTCAATAAAGGTTCCTGTTTTCTTACTTGGCCTCCAGGTGACCTACAGTGCCACGAAGAACTAATTTAATGTTAAGTAAGGTCGTGTGAAAAATGGTGCATCAATGGTGGTAAACTTCTGAATTTTTTTTCCTTCAGCTTTTTAAACCTTTATTTTATTTCAATTAAATTTTATACTTTAATACTGAAGAACACAAATCACCTTCTTGTCACTTCTCAAAACCTCCAGCTTAGCAGTACTTTGCCAAAATATTACACCATCTCACCAATCAAATGTGCCGCTCATGCTCTTAGCATTGGGGAATGTCAAGAATAGACAAAATGGCGGCTCGTAGGAAATACCGATTGTACTCGGAAAGCAAAGCAAGAGTTTTAAATTACCCTTCCCATGTCGTTTTTCTCAAGACTTCGCAGGGTAAGGTGATCTACAAACTCTCTATAGTTGAAACTGATATTTCACGAAGTATGTTTAAATATGCTGTCGGTCCCACCCCATCGCTCCGGGTGGATAAAATGGGAGTAGCTTTGCAACTACCAAAAATGTAAGATTTTAGGGCTTACCCATAACAAGTGTTCCTCCCCTTCTCCCCACTTCCTTCTTACAAGCTTGGTGGTGGCTGTGAGATCGCAATGATGTGTGACATCATATATGCCGGGCAGAAGGCCCAGTTTGGTCAACCAGAGATTTCTCTTGGCACCATACCAGGTGAGGAACTATTGTTGGTGTCTTCCTCCGACAAGGTGCAAGTGGGATGAAAGGATCACTTTTGTTTTGATGCACTGTTTTGCACATCCTGACAGGATGCCACAGACGTAGTACACTTGTTTCTGAACTGTCTGGGTTCATTTCTCGACCAAATTATAAACCCAGACTGGTGCTTTACAGGCTTGGCGTTTCATTACAATGTTGGTCCTCAGATGGACGTGAAGCTGGGTGACCTGTCTGATAGCATTAGGTGGTGGATGGAAAATATCCCACGGTGTCTTTTGGGAAGAGTTGGCGAGTTATCGTGGGCATCCTGAACAAGTTACAAATTCCTTAAACTGCAGGAGCCATCAGCATGGATTGGTCCACACCCCTCCCCCACATCCAAGTACAAAGTAATTATAAGACAAAAAATGACCGAAGACTATACAATATAAGAGTATACTAAGCTTGAACCATCGTGTTTCACAAATCTATGTTAACCATCAAGAGATTGTAGTTCAACTGTCATATTTCTTCAGTTAACTTTGGGAAAGCCAGACAGATCAGTGATTGGAAAATGGTTAAAATTCCTGCCACTGTTTGAACCATTGAAGACATGAAGCTCCAAAACAACTTGTGGAACGACCTTCATAGTGGAAGTGAAGTGTGCAGGTAGAAAGGCTTTGCTGTTGTTGTTAACTTAACTTCCACTCGAGATCGTCCCTGGTCGAACACAATCACAAACAAAGACAATGTTGTCATCAATGTCATAATGTTTATTGTCGGTTTAACTCCTCAGTTTTCCTTTTTTTCCATTCCTTGGTTAAAAAACATTATTTTGTTCGTTTATAAAAAGTTTTCTTTGTGGTTAGAATAGCTTGAGAAGATTAGTGATATTATCCTGGGTGTGCTGTTCATGGTGCAATGGCATGATATGGTCCATTCATGAAGTTTTTTGGGGGGGGGGGGGGGGTTGTGAGCTCCCCCCTCACTATTTGCACAGTTCGTTGGTTAGTTGGTTAGCTAACAGTTGATAATGTAATTGAGTGAGTCTACATGCTTCAACATTTGTTCAAACGGAGCATTAGCACTGATTGTATTGGTGATTCTTTTGGTTCATCTGATGAATGGTTTTCTTTTTGGTGATAGGATTTGGCACTGACTGATCGATGGGTAAAGTATGAGCAATGATCCTTAAAGGAATTATCAGGCCAATCCATATTCTGTGCTTTGCCATGAGCACTTTGCCATGGACTTTCGACAGACATCCCAAACTTGGCATTCTTTCGCATTTGAGTCGTTTACAAGCAAACACTACTGAAGAGACCTGGATTGATTAATTTAACAAATGAACGATAAAATCAGGTCAGGTCAGATATGGGAGCATGCGCCGGAGCAGTGCGTCGCTGTGTCCACTTTCCACCGGTACTCCAGGGGCCTCTGGCCATCCCCCAGGCAGATGCCTGGCCCATCGCCTTGAGATGCTGATCAACCTGCTGCAACCACGAGGCACGTGGTCGGCCCATTGGCCTCCTCCACTCAAGAGGCTCCCTCGCTGAAAGAATATGGTGAGCAGGATCAGCGTCAGGAAAACGAGCCACATGTCCATACAGCTGCAGCTGATGCTCAAGGACGATGCAGGTAACAAATCTTATTTGAGTCTCTCTCAGCAACCGCTCGTTGGACAAAAAGTCTGACCAGCGATATCCAAGGATTCTCCGAAGAGACCTGGTACCAAAGTAATTAAGTCTCAGATCCCTGGTCAGAGTCCAAGTCTCACATCCAGAGAGCAAGACTGGAAGCACCAAGGACCTGAAGACTCGGATTTCGTCCTCCTGCACAGGTAGTGACAGTGCGACACCCCACGATCCAGTGAATCCATGACTCCCCAGGCCCTACCCAGACATATATTGACCTCTGGCTCACAGCCAGCAAAGACATGAATATCACTGCCAAGGAAAGTGAATCTCTCCTTGACCTCAACATCCTCACCACAAACAGGTGCAGACAAGATAGCAGCATCCAAGATGTCATTGAAAGCCTGGATCTTAGCTTTGACCAAGGAAACTCATAATCCCAGTGGCTCCGACGCCTCATTCAGCACCTCGAGGGCCCCCAAAAGGATATCCAGAGTCTCCGCAAAGATGACTGCATCATCTGTGAAATCAAGGTCAGAGATCTTGACATTCCTAAACGATGCACCGCAGCTTGATCTCTCCGACATCCTCCCCAGAATCCAGTCCATACAAGCGCTGAAAAGTGTGGCGGCCAGTGCACACCCCTGACAAACTCCAGTAACAACTGGAAATAAGTCTGAGATGGTATCACCACATCTCACAGCACTCTCAGTTGCAGAGTATAGTTCAACATCAGATTGATCAGTTTTGGTAGCACCCCAAGAAGACCAACAATCCTCTCGAGGGCATCCCAATTCACTGAATATAATGCTTTGCAGAGGTCAACATCGGCTGCAAGCAGCCCCTGCCGAAACTTTTTCGTCTGTGTTCGGTGAGGATCCGGAGGGCAAGGATACGGTGAATCGTTGACCTATTTGGTATAAAGCCTGACTGTTCTGGTGCTCAAGGAAGTGGTGGCGAACCCTGTCAATAATTATCCGAGCAAAGACCTTGCCCGGCACTGAGAGCAGCGTCACCCTCTCGGAAGTTGTTGCAGTCCTTACGATCACCCTTCCCTTTCCAGAGAGGGACAACAAACTTCCTCCAGTCAGTTGGGATGATGCTTGTGTTGCAGGCAGAGCACAGAATTGCACGCAACGACACGAGTGCAGCATTTCCACCAGCCTTGAGAAGTTCAGCATGGATGCTACAGATCCCTGGAGCTTTACCCCATTTCAACCTGTTCACCGTGGTTTCCACAAACGAAGGTGAATCACAGTTTATTGGAGGGTCAGCAATGGGGGAAAGGAACACCCATGACATCCAAATCAACAGCTGGTGGATCAGCCTGGTACAGCCGCTCAAAGTAACCGACCCAGCGGGCCTTTACTTCGGACTCCTCTGTCAAGAACCCACCACCCACCGCTGTAAAGGCAGTACACCGAGGGACGGGCTTGGAGGAACACAATGCACGAATTCCCCTGTAAGCAGGACGAGAATAACTTGACCACAGATGATGCTCTACCCCCTCACAGATTCCTCGCACATCGGCCTCCTTGTCCAACCCCGGTGCACGTCCAGTTTTACCTCAACTCCCTGAACAGCTCAGCTCTGCCATTTAAGCCTGGCCCTGTCAATGGTATTCAGTGTTCCTTGAGAGACAAATTTCGTCTTTGCCCGAAGGTGAGTTCCAACACATCCACCGGCAACATCAACTATGGTGGTATTGAAGGCATTCCACAACTCTTCAGGATTCCCCAAAGCACCCAGACCCCCAAAATCCCTACTCGGCCTGTTCGCAAACTCCTCATTTACCCTCTCATCATTGACCCTGCCAACATCCAGCTGAGGCTGGGATAGTACCATTCTCCTGGATTTAAGCTGCAACTTCAGAGTTGCTACCACAAGCCCTTGGTAGGTATTGAGGAACTGTGCACTCCGGTAGACCCTGCAGCTCTGGACCATCCTCCAGTGACCATTAACGAGCACATGGTCATTCTCCTTTGCCACACGAGCATTGGAATACCAAGTCTAGTGATGAGCCTGTTGGCGCTGAAACCATGAAGCAGCCACCCTTCGTCCATGACTTCTTGCAAAGTCAAGGAGCTTGGTGCTATTCTGGTTCACAGTTCCAGACCCGTGGGGACAAACACGTCTCATAACCATCCCTATCAGTTCCAGTCGATGCATTGAAATACCCCAAGACTGGAAGAGTATCTCGCCTGGGGCACTGATCAACCACATACTTGAGCGTGGCATAGAATGCTTCCTTCATGGTGAGATCACTCGCCTCATTCGGAGTATATACAGAGACCAGGGAAATGACACTCAAGGAGTGACGAATCCTCCGTCTCATGATATGCTCATTGACTGGTGTAACCTCAATTATCATTGGAGTCAGTTATTGGACACAGCTACAGTAACTCCTTGGGCATGGTAACCATCAAAGCGACCAGACCAATAGTAGGTGTAAACTATGACCCGCCA
This sequence comes from Eptatretus atami, assembly GCA_035128595.1. Lineage (NCBI taxonomy): Eukaryota > Metazoa > Chordata > Myxini > Myxiniformes > Myxinidae > Eptatretus > Eptatretus atami. The sequence goes on along the minus strand of CM068952.1, from coordinate 174,245,453 downwards.
TGACCTCACCACTATCCAATCTCCGAACGTCAGAGAATGCTGCAATACTGATGTTCGAACGCTTGAGCTCAGATGATAACAGAGACAGGTGATCATTCTCTCTTCAGGATGGGACATTCCTGGCACCCACCCGAAGTGACTGCCTCAGGTCAACCCAAGGAGACCGCTGTCTGGTAGACGACACTTCAGCACCACCCTGACACATACTTCCGCAATCTCACCCGGGAAGAATACCCCATGGTTTTCCTCCTATCATCAAAGAGTGGGGGTCCCAAAGGCTTTGCCCCAATCCCGTCATCCGGTGAGCTGCCCTGTGGAGGGCAGCTGCACAGGAGGTACTCCCATGGAGTGAGTTTTCAATTTTCTTTGCATTTTTGTGTTTTGCGAAGTGAAGGGTTTTATAGTAGCTAGAGTGCAAATCCTGCCAACAACCTCCTAAAAAAAAACAGCAACCAAAATGCAGGAGGACGTCCGCAGACACAGTTAGACACTAGATATGGATGGCCGTTGGCTCACAAGGAGCTCCTCCGCCCTTTGTCAGGTTTTGTTTTTAATCCTGCTGGGTGTCCATATCATACACCCTCCTCACTAGGACACCTGGTGGGGGAGACGGTTTACTCGCCGACAACCAGACCATGAAACAGGTTTACATGGTACCTGTAGTCACAGATCTAATCTGGCTTGACCTGACAATAATCGACAGGAAAAAAAAAACTCGAAATGGTTAAATTGATGCAATGAAAGATTGGCAGAATGATTTTGTTCATGGTTTGGGAAAGCACCTTGGTGTCTTTGAGTTTTAAGATTTGTTTGCGATGTTATCGTCTGAGCATGGCACGCTTGCATGGCTATCATATTCCTGATTCCATCTTCCTGTCTGTGCCCATTGACAAATCAATACAGTATATGTGATTATTGTCAACATCAAGAGTATTGTGAACATCTACTGGTCTGACTCGATCTTTGTGCAACATGTCTTGATCCTTATTTTTAGATGTGGTGGTTGTGTTTCCCCTCTTGCAGGAGCTGGCGGTACACAGCGCCTCACCCGTGCTGTTGGAAAGTCCCTAGCTATGGAAATGGTGCTCACAGGGGAACGCATCACAGCAGATGAAGCAAAGCAAGCTGGTAAAAGAACTGCGGGATTTTAATGAAACTTTTATGTTTTCATAATTTGTCTTCTGATAGAGTGAGAATGTATCAGAATGGAGGAAGTTGTCATTGAAAATTTTCAGTTTTGCAACTGGTGGAAATTTTTGCCTGAATTTGCTGCTTGTGAAATCGTTAATTCTGGCAGACACTGGATGTCTGTTTACGATTGAGGCCTGGCAGGGGGTAGGGTGACATCTATGCAGGGAGAGGAGGGGCTATGTGTATTGTCAAAATATAAAGATGGATTGGTCCAAGATTGATGTCAGTTGTCAGTAAGATGACAATGGTGACAATGCCGGCAGTCGTATTTGTGAGCAGGAAAGTCATTTGGGCATCCGACTCTGCACCGTCATGATTAGTGTCTACCCGGCGAGGTGAGCTTTCCCCGGTGGTGGTTTTGGGACGTGTTGTACATCGAAAAGCTATGAAGTTATTGCCCTCATGGAGGTTACCTTTTGTCTGCGGGCTGGCGGCAGCACTGCCTGACCCCACATCCCAATATACACTTTATAGTGGCCTCAAAACAGACATTAAGGCCAATGCGTGGTAGCTTTAAACCTTGTCCAGATTCTAAAGTACATACACCCAAATTTAGGACCTCTAGGTGCTATGGTTCGTTCATGAAAGAATAACTTTCACACAAACACTTGACTATGTATGTAGATTTAATTGAGGCAGTGGTGGCTTGTACTTGTATTTCGTATCTTCCAGTGTCAAAATGGGTGAATTTCAGCTTGAAAACTGACATCCTTGCATGTTCTTACAATTCTCTGGCATAGGTCTTGTGAGCAAAGTGTTTGCTCCAGAAGTGTTGGTGGAAGAGGCCATCAAGCTTGGGGAAAAGATCTCTCGCAACTCTCAGCTCATATCTGCGATGGCCAAGGAGGCAGTCAATGCCGGTGAGCCAGACAGGGAGTTGTGCTGTGCTGGAACTTGAAAAAAGCTTCTCTAAATTATTGATCGATTCACTTTCAAGTTTGTGTTTTTCCATGGTAAAATTCATGAGATTTTTCCAGCATGTTCCTATTCTCTCCATCCCATTGGGTTTTCAAGAATATTAAAATGAGGTCAACCATAGAGAGTCCAAACAGTATGGGCTGCAAGTGCATGGCATTCTTCCACTCTGCACCCAAACTTGATATTCTGTGTCTTCAATGGCTCCAATTATTCTCACCTTATGAGGTCGGTTGGGGTTAATGGCTCTGATCCTTTCAGGAATCGGTTGGCCAGGCCTGACATTCGACTGAAGGCAATTCGGGGAGGGATTTGTAATTTGTTTAGAGTGCCGACGATAACTCCCCTAACTCTTCACAAAAATACCGTGGGATCTTCAATGACCAGTACTGGCCGATGGGTCCTCAAGACTGACATCGTACACGTTGATGCTTCACCAAGCATGCAAAACACCAGGGTGACAGTCAGCTAGATCGAGATTCAAACCCAAGATAGACAGCTCAAAGGTGAGCTGCACTCTAACTTTATTGGCTGTGCATTATAACCCACCTCGTATCGCACTTCCAGTGTTGATTCGTCTAACCAAGTACTTCCTGACTGATCACTTTTTAGTGGAAGCAGGAAGTTAACACCTTTTGGTTGATAATTCATTCATCCTAAATATTATTTTATTTCTGTTTGCAGCATTTGAGCTGTCTTTGACAGAAGGAATCAGATTGGAAAAGAGATTATTTCACACGACTTTTGCCACAGTAAGTTTTTGGTTTTCAATTTTTTTTATTTATTATAAATACTCGCAAAGAATGTGTCCTTACGGATGACATAATTCCCCCACTTCTATGATGTCTATTTCATTATGATATTACTGGCTTCGAATAGGTCTGTTCTACGATACACATTTACAGAGAGAATTGGGGTGATCTCCCTACTGATAAGCCATTTTCGTAACTAAAACCAATTTTACCACCAATTCACAACCACCAATTTACAACTTGTTCCGTTCAGCGGTTCTGGAATGCATAGGAGATGACCACACACACACTTATTTTGTGTATCCAGGACTTTTCAATTGATCTTTTGATTCTGCGCTATCACGTTTGTGTTGCAGGAAGACAGAAAAGAAGGGATGACTGCTTTTGGCGAGAAGAGAAAGCCTAATTTCACCAACAAGTAGTTGGTTTTGTTTGCAGTTATAATTGCAATTTCAGCAAGTATTGCTGTGCTAATTGACACAATTCACTTCTGTAATTGAAATCTCTGCTTTGTGTTATTAAAGTATCATGCTGTTTCCTTTATGAAAAATTTATCGACAAATCCTGCCATAATGGAGTTATTACCAAGACAAAGTCATCAGATTCGAAAACTTCACGTTTGAAAATGTTCTGGCTTCTTCCTCTTTTTCTTTCTTATTCAATAGCCACAATCATTCCCACCTTGTGGGGAACAGTTCTGACCCTCGACTTTCTGGAACCAGCTGGCCAGGCCTCGTTCCACTGCGGCACAAATTTGGACTTTGTTCAGGGTTCCGGCGATAACTCGTCTACTCTTCACGAAGGACACCGTGGGATATTTGACATCCACCAACTAATGTCGGCAGCCCAGTTTAACGTCCATTGGAGGGACAGCACATGCATTGATGCCTCGCTCTGCCTGTGAAACACTGGGATGACAGTCTATAGTTGGGCTGAGATTGAAACCCAACGAGACAGTTTAGAAGCGAATGCCCCTAAGCTCTCCTGCCCACCCATAAATGCACGGACTTGAAGGGTTGTGATTACCCCTTGTACCATGAACAAGATCACTTCAATTCAATGATGGTCTGCAATAAGTGAAATGAAAAACCCGTGCCTGATCCTTATGGTGTTTCGAGACTCTTTTTGAAGTGTGTAGAGTTTTGCCCTTTGATTGTTACAGCATCGCTCAACCTTTGAACTGTGATATTTCTTGGTATTGCGTACAGGTACAATTGGAACACACGTTGGAGGAAACTTTTTTGTATCTGAAAACTGAAGACTTGATTTTGTGTTCATGCATTGCCATCAATTTAATTTGAAGAGCAAGTGCAGGGTGTTTCAAAGGTTTTGGTATGATTTCAATGTTTATTTTGAAAAAGGAATAAGAGATTCAAAATTAACAATTGCCCATCATAAAGTAGAGACTTGGGAGATTTTTTTTTTTGGCTCTTTGGTTTACAGTAATGGAACGGCCTGAATGATGTTTGATGTGATCTCCATGGCATGA
>CM068952.1:174217510-174229151 GCA_035128595.1 Eptatretus atami | reverse complement strand
AGAACGTTGGGGATCTTGTAGCAGCTGAGGCTAAATATCATCATCACTGCCAAGTTCAATTCCACAAAACCCGCGCTTTTGAAAAGAAGCTGAAGGGACGCCCTCTGGTTCTGTGGATGATTTAAAACAGCGAGCTTTCGAAAAACTTTGTGAAGACATAGATTCTAGTGATATCCATCAGTACTCGATCATTGATCTCGAAAAACTCATGCAAAAGTTCTCTGCCAATAGAGAGTGTTACACAGCTAAACATCTGAAAGACACCCTTGGCAGTTTAAAAAACCCGGTGTCATTAAATCCCAGAGGGGGTGCATGGGAACCCCTAATTCTTCCCCAACTATATGCAATAAGGTATGACCAAATTATTTGCAGGGGGGAAGTGTATTTTACTAACCTTTGGCCTATCACATGCACACCTGTTCCTTATTCATACGTCTCATATTATCCATCAGATTACTTCTCAAATACTGGTAATAAAAACTGATATCGGTACAAATTACAAGAAAAAGCCAAGTTGTTTTTGCAGGTCGAGGGAAAATAGTTCGACCTCTAAAGTTGTTGAAGAAAAAATAAAAACCAATGTCACCCTTAGGGTGACCCGTATCTTGCCAAAAGGTGACCACGTGTGACTTCTTTAAGGTCACACTGAGGTGAACAGAGCTGCTATCCACCAGGAGCGACTCCTTGAGAATATCTGCCTACGAGAGATTCCGATGAGAATCGTTCTACAGAGTAACCATGAAAAATATGCGTTTGCCTCATAACGTCACCAAATGACGTCATAATGTCTCAAGCTTGATATATCTAGAAAGCACTCATCGAGGTGTTCAATTTGAGGTACTACACGATAGGTTCCTAAAACTTGAAAATTGACCTTGGGGTCAAATATGTTTGACCTTAGTGCTAACCATGAAGGTCAAGGCCAATCGCCACCAAAAATTAATCAGCTGAGTGCCAGACCATGAACTATATTCCCATGAAGTTTGAAGACGTCCGATCAAAATTACTCAAAAAATAAGGGTTTCGTCGACTCCCTGATTTGCGACAAAGTGACCTTGACCTTTGACCTTGACCTTCAAAATTTTATGCGCTGAAAGGGACCTCTATAGGCCTCTGATTTGCGAAGTTACAAAAATTTCCAATGAAAACTGTGCTCTGCAGAGTGATTTATACGTGATTACAGACAAAAAAAAAAACACATGAAGGTCAAGGCCAATCGCCACCAAAAATTAATCAGCTGAGGCCAGACCATGAACTATATTCCCATGAAGTTTGAAGACGATCCGATCAAAATTACTCAAAAAATAAGGGTTTCGTCGATTCCCCTGATTTGCGACAAAGTGACCTTGACCTTTGACCTTGACCTTCAAAATTTTATGCGCTGAAAGGGACCTCTATAGGCCTCTGATATGCGAAGTTACAAATTTCCAATGAAAACTGTGCTCTGCAGAATTTTTTTTCGTGATTACAGAACAAACAAACAAACAAAAAAAAATAAATAAATCAAATGAAAGAAAAAAAAAATAAAAAAAAAAAAAAAGATAACATTTCTAAAAAAAAAGAAAAAAAAAAAAAACATACAGAGCTGACTAAGCATATGCTTGCAAAAACTTCGTTTTGGCAAGATAAAAAAGACCAACTTGCATTTACTTGTCTGGCTGATAGGATAGCCTAGACCGAGAGGTATGTGCTGGATGGCCTTCTAACCTGTGTTTGAATCTCATCCTGGTGTTTCACAGGCAGTGTAATTCATCAATGTGTGTACATGCCGTCCCTTGGATGGATGTTAAACTGGGCATCCCATCTGCTAGCAAAAGTTGGTGGACGTTAAAGAGGCCACTTTGTCCTTCACAAAAAGTAGGCGAGCTAGCTCCGGCACCATGGCCAAATTCCTGCCTTGTCCAGCCAGTTCATGAAAGACTTGGGCCATAATTTCCCACGGCCAACCCCACAAGAACCTGGGAAAAATTACGGCCATTAAAGATGATGTTGATCTTGTGAGCACTTTCTTAAGTGATCCCACAATCCATCACAACTTCCTAAGGAAAACACATGATTGAGGACTGCACAGTACTGGTAATTTGGCTTCAAGTTCGTAACAAAACCATCTCCACTCGGGAATCACAATGTGGAGAAAACGTAAAGTCTGTGATTTAAAAAAATCCGAGGCCTGAGAGACAAGCCCTTCAGGGAATACGTGGAATGTCTATGTAAAGGAACACTTCTGGTGAGCACAAGTACGGTGAAAAATTCAAGTGATAAAGTAGAATCCACAACCAGGTTGCACAAGATGTCCCAGGAACATTATAATTTTCTGGGTATAACTCCCAAATTGGCAGGAACGAGAATTGGGCTCTCCGAAAGGCCACGTGTCCTATCCTCATTTTCACACATCCTTTCTGTTCTTCCAAGTGACGTCATTCTCTCTCTATGATCGGCTAAGAAATAAAATAAATCTCCTTTTCTCCTTTCGAAACCATATTAAAGAGTGGAAAAAGCACACAGGCGAAAAAGACACAAAATATCACAGCCCCCATGGTTTTAATCATGTTGCTGTACGGAGTTAAAGGGCGAGCCCATATTTTTTCAAGATGTATGTGCATGTGTAACTGACTTGAGTGGTCAGGTGACATGGAAGAACATTTGTGACATTTGCCAAGTTTGAACAAAATCGGACCATGCATGTCCGAGAAATGGTTGGGGACACATTTAAGTAACAAAATGGCCACCAGTCGGCCATATTGGATCTGACCTCAAAAAAGAAATGATTTGCATATGTAAGCCTTCATTCATTATCTGTGTGCCAAGTTTGAACAACGTCGGTAAATGCATGTCCGAGAAATGGTTGAGGACGTTAAACATTGGGTTTTTACAACTAAAATGGCCGCCTGCTGGCCATCTTTGATCGAATCGCGAAACAAAATGATGTGCTTATGTCTACCATCATGTATCGTCTTTGTGCCAAGCTTGACTAAAATCGGTCCATACATGTCAAAGATATGCCTGTGGACAGATGCACGGACGGACGAGACCCAATCTATAAACCCCTATTTCAGACTACATCCAACAGGGGCTAAAAACGATGATTGAGGGGTAAAAACGGTAAAACAGTCACTTGACTATTGGAATGGTGTAGCAGGAGACACCACAGATAACCCCCTCCAAGATCGCTGATGAATAAAATGAGGAAGATGAGCAATCAATGGCCAATATGGGCTGACAGGATGGCCTGGAGGTACGCACACTCACTTCGAAGCTGTCTAGCTTGGGTTTGAATCTCAACACAGCTATCAACTTGTCATGGTATTTCACAGGCAGAGCGATTCAACAATGTGTGTGCCATCCCTCAGATGGAAGTTAAATGGTATCCCGTCTGCTAGTTTTCGTTCGTGGATGTTAAAGATCCCACGGTGTCCTTCGTGAAGAGTAGGTGAGCTATCGCTCACACCATGAACAAATATTCCTGCCCGAACCAGCAGAGGGCATTGCATCAGCAGCACAGCCGTGCCCTCAGGCAATGATGCTACCCCACAGCCTTGTGCTGCTAACGCACGAAGAATATGCCAACATATGGAGTGTCGAATGAAGGTACTGTTTTGCCAAAGTTGTAAAACTGACAATATCCATAATTTTTGATGTACAGTGCAATGCAAAAAATAAAAATGTCATCCATCTTGCAACAAAAACTTGCACAAATTGGGCTGACCACTGTGCTTTGCATCCAGATCTGGTGTTTCTCACTTCAGGTGGTTTGCTTGAACATTTTGGCAGAGTTGTTGTTGGTAGAGTGGCTAATGCTGAAGGCTTTGACGATGAAAGGTGGCTTGATGTTGGGTGGAGGTGTGTTCAACATCGCCTTCGAAGATAGCGGGATAGAAATTAGATCCTGTTCAATGCAGGCTGGCTTCAATCGATCCATGCTGCCACAGTCACATTTTACATTATAGTTGATGTTGGAAAACTTGTCAGCACGTCAAATAACCTGAAAGGAACCATGGTAAGGGGGTTGAAGTGGCTTCCATACAGCAAGCATCATGCCAAACGAAAACATGAGTGCTTGGATCGAAGTTGATGTCCAGAATTGGATCGAATCCTTTTTGCCTTTTGTCGAATGGTTAAATTGGATCGAATCCAGGTGCTAAGAATTCTCCAAGTAAATTCATGGTCGTTCCAAACACAAGTTAAACGGCACAGCAATCCATATCTGACTTAACCACAGTCTGAATACCAAGCATGACGATAGGGAGAGCTTCTAGCTAGGACAGGCATGCGCCATAAGTGAAACTTTAAGCTGGCGGTGAAAGCGCTCCAATAGCCAGTAGAGTGGAATGATGTAGTTTGAATCCTCTTAATTCTAAGTGTGTGTGTGTGTGTGTGTGTGTGTGTGTGTAGGTGTGTAGGTGTGTAGGTGTGTAGGTGTGTAGGTGTGGTGACTCGTACTGACGACCCCTATCAGTGGTAATAGTTGATGGTGCTCCGAACAGCACACCCAATGTGAAATGAAGGCATGGGCTACAAACTTGGAGAGATGTCTGGGATTGGTATCGCCTCCGGAAAGCGAGTGAAACGTTCAATGTGATAATATATACATGATCACATCTGGATTCTGATGTTGCAAAGATGCCTCGTGATGGTCTTGTGTGAGGATGTACTTTGTAGTGTTGACATTGCAAACAAGTCTTTGCCCATGCTCATGTGAGATAAATTGTGTAAAACATTGAAGACTGCACGGCAAAACTGAACATGGGTGTAAGGACGAGGGTTGCCTGTAGAAGTGTTGCAGATGATGGTGCCGGGGAGTGGTATTAGAAGAGGAGAGTGGTACCTTGCCAAGATGCAGTGAAGTGTGACAGCTGCTGCATTTCCACATCTCCTTCCTGTATATGAGCAATGGCTTCAAAGTCAATGGTTGATGATGCATCAAGTGCATTGATACCCTGTCTTGATAGGATGTCAGCTGATGAGTTGTTCTTGCCACTTATGTGCCTCAAGTCTGTTGTGAAATGGGCGATGTAGTCCAGGTGACGTATTTCTGTGGGGGAGTGTCAATCAGGTTTGGACTGCAAGATAAAAGTCAGCGGCTTGTGATCAGTGTGGATGCTGAACTGACACTCCTCTCGGAAATGCTGAGTGTTTAATGGTCGGGTAGATGGCTAAGAGTTTGTGTCTGAAGGTGCTGTAGCGAGTGTCAGCAGGTTGCAGACACTTGGAGAACAAGGATACCGGTTGCCACTTTCCATGTACTGTATGTGTTGCTGTAGTACACCTCCAACTCCCACATCTGACGCATCTGTTGGTAGACAAATTGGTACATCTGCCTTCGGATGAATATTTGCTTGAGCTACCACAGACTTCACCTCACTGAAAGCAGTGAGCTCTTTCTCACCGAGTGAGAGCCTAATACCTCTTGTTCTGAAGGAGCTCAGTCGAAAGCTAGACGATGTTGGCACAGAGTGGGATGAAATGACTAAAGATTGATCAGGCCAATAATTCTCTCAATTTGAATAGAGTCAGGTGCTGGGAAGTCTTGGATGGCTTTGTCTTGTCGAGTGGGCGGATTGCATGCTCAGCCGATATGACCCAGGATTGTGAGCGATGAAACTCCAAACTGGTACTTGGTTGGGTTGAAGATGATGACATACTCAGAAAGATGAGCAAACAGGAGTCGTAGATGTTCTTCATGCTCTTCTTGAGACTCATGAGGAATAAGATCGTTTATGTAGGCGTAGATGAAAGGGAGACCACGAGTCACCTCATCTATGAATCACTGAAATGTCTGTGCTGCATTTCATAGTCCAAAGGGTATACACAAACTGGAATAGGCCTGAAAGGTGTGGTGACTGCAGTCTTGGGGTGTCAGCTGTCTCGATAAGTATTTGATGATATGCTCGTACCAAATCAAGCTTTGCAAATGTTCGCTCCCCATGTAAAGTTGAAGCAAAATACTGCAGATGAGGTATGGGATAGCAATCGTGCATGGTGCAGCAGTTGAGAGCTCGACAGTCGTCACATGGTCACCCGGCGTCTTCTTCAGTACCATATGCAAGGGGGAAGACCAGTTGCTGCTGAATGAGTGAACTATTCCAAGCTCAAGCATGTAGTTAGAGAGCTGGCTGAGTTTCATTCTCAATGTTGCGCCCAAAAGGTTCGTTGATCTCATTGGCCAGTGATGACCATCCGATTTATAAAAAGTGATTTCTTAAGTGCGGCTTTCTCGGGGTTAAGGATTATTTGATCCTTCAAGTAGACTCTTCTAGCCCTTCCAATCTAAACATCGTGCCCAAACTGCCCCTTCGGTATTTGGACACATAGTGTGAGATGTGTTTTAATTACATTTGTTAAGAAGTTTTAATCCCTGGGGTTAACGATAAGAAAGGGCTAATTAAGGGTTCATTAAGAGTTCAATCTCAATTTGGTGCCTAACACCTGTTCTGATCTCATAAGATTGCTTTACCCATCCACCAACTAAATTCATCACTTAAGAACGATTTTTGTCTGGGGTTTACAGATAAGAAGGGTCTTAAGGGCTCAGGGGTCTTTAAATACCCCTTGGAAAAATAATTTGATTGAGCTGATGCCCATTCATTTACATGACGGGGGTCTATAGATAGTTACAAAAAACACAAATTACAACCATTTGAGAAACCATAGTGCCTGGGGTTAATGAATAAGAAAGGGCTAGTTAAGGGTTGAATCTCAATTTGGCACCGAACACCCGTTCTGATCTCATGAGATTGCTTCACCCACCCACTAACTAAATTCATCACTTAAGAACGATTTTTGTCTGTGGTTTACGAATAAGAAGGGTCTTCACATAGCCAGAGAGGAAACAGAGAGGCAGAGGCACATTGAGATAATGAAAAAAAAGCGATGACGCGGGTGTAGTCTATGTTGATTCTAATGTGTATTGTAATATATGTGGCACGATGATCATCAAACGCAAGTGATATAAAGGCAAGATGAACACACAACATTCTCAGTGAAATCGATTTGAATACACTGACGGGCCATGTTGTGATAACCGGGGACAATTCAACACATTGGGGTCGAAAAATGAACATAGCATAAGGAAATTGAAAGTGAAGAGGTTGTCAGGTTCCTTGTGTTCATAATTTGACGTTCGTTGGAATTTTTTGGAAGTACTAACCCCAACATTTTTGGAAAGCTTAAACAATAATCAAAACAGAAAAATCCATGTTCACATTTTTCAATGCATACAATGTGGTCAAATAGGGTCCTTTGGGTAAAACCCGTTTTTTTAAATTTCAGCTCTGAAATTCAAAATTAATCGCAAGCAAAGCAACTGATGATGCATAATTGTTACTAAGGACAGTTCTTAATATAGAATACATATATCTGTATTTGAGCAATGGTTGCCATGGAAACGGCTATCATTTTGTCAAATTACTTGTTTAGTTAATGTATTGCTTTCAAATCTGAAACAGGTAACGCATGAATAGCTGATCAGTGAAATGTACTTAAGTCAAATATGAGTTTGTGCCAATTGGCATCACTGTCTCTAATGTCATCCATCATGCCATCGTCATCATCACTATCGTGGTCATGCCGTTCAATGTTTGAGTCTCCGTCATTCTCACACGAAGTGCTGCACATGCAAAGATCAGTGCATGTTTAAGTTTCTTGGCCCTGCAGGAACATCTCTGTGATGAACATTCTGTCTTGCACTGGCACCTTATCATACTCCGAGAATTGCTTTGGTGCAGGGAGAATGTCTGTTGTTGTCGGTTGGAGTTGACCACTCGTGTCCTTGGGAAGCCATTTCTTATGGATCAAGAAATTTTGCTGAGAAATTGCTGCTTGACCCCAAACGTATGCCTGGATATGTACCCGCATGATATGCTGCCTCAGAACCACGCGACAGTTGGTGGTAAACTTGTCATTCTCAGCCATGTTCTTACAGAAGAGATGCACCGAAGTTCAGGGAGCTGGAAACCAGTGACCACTTGGACAATAACCTGAACAGACAAATCTTGCTAAAGTTGTGTATAGGTCCTCTGACAGTCAGCATCCTACAGAGCATAGCAAAGGCATCTACCATGTCATTCATCGACCTTCAAGTAGCACGGAACCACTTTGCCTGCATCTCGGAGCGAACCACCCAGTATTATCGGCACATGTGAATGCGTGGAAGGCTGGCAATGCCTGGGCTCTCTCCTCACCTCGGGCCTTCCAGATTTGCTCGATTTTGACAATGCTAGATGCATTGAGATAGTGTGTTCTTGGCAGGAGATGATAGTTGCTAATGGCAAGAACAGAACATCCGTACAGGTGAGAATATCGTCAGCTCAATATCTCCCCGTGTGTTGCTGTGATGCAGCTATTGCTTGCTGATCATCAACGTATCGGCCTCCCTCATGGTTATTCACCTCAAATTGGAGACCCTGTTGCTCGACGTCCGCCCAGATGCCGAAACGACTACCACCTTTTGTTGAATCGCGGTTGTATTCTGAGTTTTCTCTGCCAAGTACTCCGTCAGATCAGCCTTGGTTTGATCGCATGGACAGAAATCGACTCATCATGATGTGTTTGATACTGGTATCATCCTTGACCTGATATTGGACTGGTGCCTTTCCTTGACGTCGTGTTGTCACGTGTTGTGCTCTTGAGGGAATCTTGCTTGTATGTATCAAATAACAAGAATTACATGGTCGAAGCCTCTTGGTCAGACTCAGCACCCTATCATTGAAACATTCACTGAGGCCTTCACTGTCATGACCATTTGCTGGTTTCTTAGTCATTTTCTGGACACACCATTCATCCACGACTGCGACCTTCGTGCTAGTACTGCCATCAATTACAGCATCAGTGGTGCTGGTTCCATGTGTGTGGCATCAAGCTCATCTTCTGGTAAAGACGGTTCCTTGTTGGCAAACTTCTTCAAGTTGTGTGTTGCTTCGACTTGTCGGTGCATGACAGTAAGCTACCGTTTGGTGCAACAGGGCCCTCGTGTCACAGTGAAATCATAAGTTGCCAATTGCATCCTTCTGGTCGACGTCCTGTTGGATCTGGAGAGTACCATCAGTCTACCATACAAATCCTTGGTTTCTTTTAGAATCTAACCGTCTGGTCCCTGATCTTGATGGCTAGTGTTGTATTGCCAGACATGTACATTCTGTTCTTCTCCTTTCTTCACTGGCACCCATAGGCTGACATCACCATTGATCCGTTTAGCAACAAAAATCTTCATAGAGATTCTGTCCCGTTTCATCAATGTTCAGTATTCTGTGGTACAAATTCTTCTGGCACATAAGCGTGGTGACCACATTGAAGAGCTGGTTACCTCAACTTCAAATGGATTTTCATGACTAGTATGGCCAGCCTTGATCGGTCATTGCCATGTGTTCACACTTGACGACACTTGGAGACAGGCATGGTGCTCAGTGATCTCACTTTCCTTCAGACCAAACTGTCCCCTTAAACTCGCAAGACAGGCGTGACAGTTCAGGTGCAGCCAAGAAGAATCGCTGTCTGGCATTTGCATTATTTGATATGCCAATCAGACCAGAGTGAACCTTCAGCAACCTGTTCAGATGTTCAACAGCGTGGTCTGCTCCGATCGATACAAAGGGATAGTATTCTTGGTGACCGAAATATTGTGCTTCGAGCTCCCTCCAGGTCTCTGGATGGCTGGTCAAGCGCATACATGTCAGATATGTACCTTGGCCAGAAGCCGCTTATCTTGATTTCTGTCCATGGCAAAAATATCTTGCCGAGTTCTTCACCGGCTTGAAGATGAAGGTTTAAGTCGGCATTCCGAGATGCTGCAACAAAATGCAGAATTGCCTCTACTCTGTGGAGATAGTTCATCATGGCCTTGAACATGGCATCCTTTGAGCGGCTGGCTCCCATTCCTGAAGTCTCTCAAACAAGTTCTCATTGATGATGACTTGGAGCAGACAGTTGCTGCTTGCTGCACTGATTCAGCTTTCAGTGCTTTGTCATGTTCTCCACAAGCAGTTTGAACTGTATCTGTTGCAAACAACGCAGACTTCTTGAGATGCGGATTGTCCTTGAAGAATTCTTCTATTGCCATTTCAGAGTGCCACATACGAGTATATGTGAGCTTGAAGTGAGCGTTTGTAATGGGTTGCATTTCAGAATCTGTCTGTGGTTGCAGATCCATCACACATCGGCTTCCATCCAAGCATCGTCTATCCAGAGTTCTCTCTGGATGCACCCAGACCTCTCAGTGCAGCCATGACGACATGTAGCTCTCCCCAACTGGGAACGATTATGCCTTTTTAATTCAGGCTGAGCATCCAGTAAGCTGAATTACCTTCTCATAGAGGGCCAAGTCACAGGAAATGACAGTCGGGTGTCTTTCCCAACAGCAAGCTCTTCAATCTGCGACATTGTTCTCACACAGTCATTAGCGTTGACGCACGCATGTGCTACTTCAGGCATCAGAGCAGAGCTCCGATCTGCGTCACCGCTAACGGCGTGTTGGAAGGAGAGAGTTTGTAGCCAGCCAAACAAGGGAGTTTTGTTAAGATTCCTTTCTGTGTTGTTCTTGGAGAGAGCAAACGCTAGACCAATCCCAGGAGTGTCACTGGTAGTATTTGTCAACCCCCCGTCTTATTGACTGTGAACTCAACCATACCTTCTCTAGAGGACTGATGACCCTGTAACCGGTTTTGGCTTGTGTACATGGTAATTATTCTGTATGATGCGGAGTAACAGTCAAGTTCCGTTGCTTCTGGATCTGTAGAGGGGGCGCTATCGTCTCTCCACACCATCTGCCTTCTGAAACACTACTATAATGGTTCCCATGAGTTGTGTCTTGCCATTAGGAGTACCTCAGCAAAGTCAGTATTGTCGAAGCCAAAAGACCAGAAGTCGTCCCGCTTGGAGAATTGGTGGAACATACAGTCCTTGGAATAGTGTGGTATTTTTAACCACAGCATTTCACATCGATGTCTCACGAAGCAAGATACGCTGTATGGAACGCAGTACCCTGTGCATTGAGAAATGTCTTACCATTCTTTTTATCCTTGTGTCATGGTGGATGGCTAAAGGCCGTACCGATAAGCGTTTTTCACCCCAAAACGACGTTCCAAAAGTTGAAAATAGATGTGAAATATCATTTTTTTTATTTAAATAGATTTTAAACTTCTCAAAAAATCTTATAGGTTGCTACTCTCCAAAAAATTCCAACGAAATTACAAGGAACTGACTAGGGGACTATACGATGCACTGTCACTGTCATTATGAGTTTTATTAGGTTACTACAAAATATCGTCCCTGTGCAACAGTCAGAGGAGATGACAGACAATGCCTAAACACAGAATGATATAAGAATCTGTCGAATGTGCTCGAAGATGGGTCTACGTCTGGTACACGAACAGATGCATTTTTGTCTGTACACAAATGCATTTTTTAACAAACTCCAGATGCGTGTCCGACTCCACTTCTGACTGTTCTCTGAATCAGAGCCAGCTATACGAATAATATGATAGGTTATCAAAAAACTAAACGTGGTACATATCAGAGACTATAACGAATAAAAATTACTGACCATTACAAAGTAAAAATAACATTTAGGATCTTGGCCAACCGAAACAGGCTTGACATTTCAGGTATTTTGACTCATTCACCCTTCAGAATTATCACTATCATGATC
>CM068952.1:174202701-174216728 GCA_035128595.1 Eptatretus atami | reverse complement strand
AAACAAATCAGTCAAGCTCAAAAGAAAAACAAAAGCAAACCCAAAAAAAAAAAAAAAAAAAAAAAAACCACCCACCCAAATCACCAAAACACCCACCAACAACCCACCACCAAAAACAACCCCCAAACAACAACGAAACTACAACACCAAACCCCAACCACACCCCACAAAAACCCAAACCTCAAACACCCCAAACCCCAACACACAACAACCAACACCACAAAAACAAAACACACCCAAAAAAAAAAAAAAACCAACCACCACAACAAACAACCCCACATCAAACCAAACCCCAAAAAAACCCAAGACACACCCACCAAAAAAACACCATCAACACGAAAAACACAACAACAAAAACAAAAACAACACATCCACACAAAAAAAAAAAAAACCCCCAACAAACAATAACGAACAACACAAAACCCCAACCCCCAAAACCACCACACCCCTTAAAAACCAAACCCCAAACACCCCCAACCCCAAAAACCCATACACACAAAAACAAACAACACCCCCAAAAAAAAAAAAACCACCCAAACCAACACAAAACAAATCACCACACCCGCACCCAAAAAAACAAACACACCCACAAAAAACCACACAAACACAACCACACACAGCAACCCAAACCCAAAAAAACAACACAAGCAACACAAAAAAAAAAACTAAACCCCAAAACCACAACCAGCCAAAACCTCCAACCACATACCCACCCAACAAAAAATCCACCCCCATCACCAACGCACCAAAGAACAAAAAAAAAACCAACACCCAACAAACACACACCACCACACACCAATACAACCAGAACACACACGCCACTGAAACGAAAAAAAATAAGCAACATAAAAAATAAGAAAGAAAAAAAAATAAGAACTACAATAAAAATCGTCAACTTCTTCGAATACGCGCGCCATGCGCCGCACGTCAACGATCACCCGGAATAACATAACCAAATACAAGACCACATGTCAAACCTAACAAAAGCACCGAGCTTCACACCAACACATCCCTAACATATACCAGAAAAAAAACATAGACCAACCCAAAAAACCCAAAGTGAATAAATCGGTCCGAGTGCCTCACAGAGTTTGGTCCGTATATTCATCATCATGCACACTAAATAGACTATAACGTAACCACCGCGATACAATCACTCTCGCCACACTGTGTCCCTACTCGTAGTCCGCACTACCTCCTCCACTTGGCTGGTGAAGCCTCCAATCAGACACCAGACCCACACCATTTAAGACACTCATCAAGCACTTGATTCTTTTTCCCGGGTATTCAAGAAAAGAACTGACGAACACGTGCAGAATCTCCATGCAGAGGACCCACCCAACAAACCGCGAGACACTTGGTCAGGACGGCCGTACGCTATACGAAAACTGCACCCCAGTTAGACAAGACTATGTTACTCGCACTATCCACTCCCACCACAACCACTCTAAAACAGTAACAAAACCCAAACCTCACCCTACTGACGAGGCAAGAAAAAACCCTCTCAGCAAAACCCACAAAAAAAAAACGAAACCGCCCCACCCCCCCTGGAAAAAACAGCCACACATCCACACACCACACCACCAAACCACGAAAGGCATCAACTCACCCAGAAATCAACAGACACCACCACGCCACCAAAAAACAAAACCAGCACTAACTCACAACCCCCAATGAAAAACAACAGAAACCCAAACAACAAACAGCTGCTAAGCGTGCCACCACCCCCAAGACCATCCCCCTGAAAGCACAAAAAACCCCACAAAAAAACTCTAACACAAAAAATACGACAACCTCATATTTATGTGACTCGACCAACCAAAAATGCTGGCAGAGACTGGATGATGGGACCCATACCAAAACATGAACTCCCATTATACAAATTCCAAGTTGATCAAATAGACATAATGGCATTGTGTGCTCCTTGTATCTGGACAAACACTCCCAAGTTCAAATAACGCTCCGAACCAAGCACAACATAAAAAACCCCAAAACATCTGAACACGCATTCACCTCGGCACACCGTTTGCTGATACGCAAAAACTACATACACCCATACCCTTCAACAATCCCCACGACACAGACGCTACCACCAACCAAAAACTCCAAACCTCAAACACCGCCATATGCCGCCCATACCATCACAACTATAGCATCGCAGACTCCTCATAATGAAATCGTAAAGTAAAACAATGTGCCTCTACAAAAAAATGAACAAAAATAAAGACCCATAATCCCGAAGCCACAACAAAACAACCCTCGCACAACTCAGACAAGCAAAAAACCCAAATCACATCCACCATCAAAAAAGCCCACCGACACACAAACTACACACTGGAACTCAAACAAACCAAATAAACACACTGACGCACAACCACCACCATCATACAAAAGCATAAAAAAAATATAACAGTCGCCGCCAACACGAACAAAAAACACTGACACAAACCCCCCAACCCCAATACATCAACCCTACCCCCATCACAACTGCCTACAAAAACCCAAATACGCACAAACCCCAACCCCAAGTATATACCCACCAACGACAACTCAAAAATCGAAACACAGGGCCACAAAAAAAAAAAATAACCACCCCAACATCAACGAGTAGCGAAAATAAAAGACCATTACCACCTCACCAAAAAAAAATACCCAACACCCCACAAAAAACCCCACCACCAAAACACAAGACCACACACATGCCAAACCCCATTAACAAAATAAAACAACACACCACCGCTCTCCTCCCCTATCGATCAAAACCACAATACCTACCATCACCATTACACAAAACAACGCCCCAACAAAGATAATCTTTTAACTTATATTATAGCACTCATGAGGCGAACCATATACCAGCGCCCGGGAAAAACAACACACCAAACTTGGACACCAATCAACAACTTCACTATCAATACATCATATTTCTCGCCTTTGAACTGGACCTGCAAAAAGACAAAGAGCAAACAACAATGACACCCTCCAAACTCCAGTAACCACAAACAAAAACGAACAGACCCCCGAAGATCACACTTGGAATGCCCCAGTCACAAGCTCAGAGCCCCAAAGACTGAAAAAAAATAAAACAACCAAACCCCAAACCAGCAATCCACAAAAAAAACAAACTCAAAACCCCCTAAAATAGAACAAACCAACCGCCCAAAAACAAAACACAACCAAACGCAACAAGCCGACCCATCAATACAGATCTCTAAAAAATAACTCATTCATATCTCCTACAAACAACAGTGGACAACCTAGATATTTCACACCCAGGACCGCCAAACTCACATAAAAATAAGAAACCCATTGACAATATCAATAAGGACGCACGAGAATATCCGCAGACCCAAGAAACCAGAATAGATGAGCAGAGGTAAAGTTCAAAATCGTAGACTCAATATCCCCAAACCCAAACCAACCACAAACGAAAACAAACACACCACAAGCCCAAGATATACCATAACACACCCAAACAACGCAACCCGCTGGCGCAAAAGAGAAACCAAAGCCCAAACCAACCAACAAAAATAGTGCCTAATAACAAACGAAATACAACGCCGAATTACATTTGTTCCTTTCTCAACCTAATAATCAATGCGCCACTTGCAATTCTGTCTCCAGCACCCCTACAAAAATATTACATATAAAAAACACAAACACACATCGTGCTGTAACTGATGCCCACTCAACAGACCTAGAGCTCGGCCGTTCAAAAACATCTAGAATGTTTACAGCAGAAACGTAGGAACCGACGCAGCTACAAATGCAACCCCACACAAACAACCCACAACACAAACAACCCCACAAAAAAACAAACAAAAACACACCCAAACAACCAACACCAAACCCCACACACCAAACAAAAACACAAAAAAAAACAAAAAACCGGCGACCGGCACCACACAAGTTATCGACCACAAAAAATAACTAAACACACAAAACCAAAAAAAAAAAAAAAAAAAAAACAAAAAACAAACCAGCACAACCAAAACAAAAAAAACCAAACCACCACAACCAACAAACCCACAAACCAAACACCACCCCAACAAACAAACCAAACACACCAAACACAAAAACCAAAAAAAAAAAACACAAACACACCAACAACACACATACAACCACACAAACAACAACCACCAAAATAAAAACCCAAACACCACAAAAGAACACACCAAAAAAAACTAAAAACCCCCAAAACAAAAAAACCACACAGCCAAGACGCGCCAAACAACACAACACACCAAACACACAAAAACAAACCCACAGAACGCCAAAAAAACACAGAAAGGGCGCAACCACGACCGCCCTTAAGGGCCCCTTCCAAGACGTGGCCAACAAAAAACACAAACCAGGACCGCTCACCACCAAAAAAGACAAAAACAACTCCAAACAACAACCAACCAACACACAAACCTCCCACGAACAAAACGGCGAAACCCCCAAACGCAACCACACGCCGACAAAAAGCCCCCTGAAGCTCATGGAATTTATTGTTTGATTTTCAACCACGCAAGCCACACGGCTACGAGGAAAGGAAAATCTCAACCATCAAAACACTCGACCAAAACAAACAAACCAACACCCAACCAACCACAACAAAAACCATAGCGGAACAATTTAGCTGCTACCACTCCCTCACCAAAAACACAAAAGCCCGCACACCCCGCACACCACAAAAGAAAATTGGGTATTCTGAGGCCACAAAGCAACCCCACAACCACCCAAATGAAAAAACAACACTATAAAATTCCGCAATACTCTCTCAACTTACATGCAACTTCAATAAACCACTCTGCAAACGGTTACAATCTGCAGCGGTTAACATCAAATGCCTACATAAGTAAAAGAAAACAACCCATCACTCACCATATACGCCACACCATGACCCAAACTACAGAATCTCCGTGCTTAGAAAGAAATCCAGATGACCCAAAAAATTGACCAGACACTCAACTATAACACTTAATGTAATTGGGCGCAATTCAAAGAAAACAATCGCTGTAAACATGACAAAAATATTGGGACGGCAATGTGCACCTTACATTTCCAATAGCACCATCCCCATTATCTGCGACCGAACAAAAGGAGCATAGAAAATGAAACACACCTAACCCCCACCACCGAATCTTTAACCACGGCAAAATTCCCAATTTGATCTACATCAAGAGCAGCCCTCCCTTTTAGGTTAAAGGAAAACTATCGGGAAAACCAAGCAATAAAAGTAATCGAGAAAGAAACCAACATTCCAGGCCGCGCCCCCAACAGAATATGTTGCCACACGTCAAAGCCCATAATTTCCAGAAACGCTACACCAACCCTACCAGGAGAATTTTAATCACACCATAACAGAGCAGGATACGCTGCTCTTCCGAACAAAAAAAAACAACCCCACCACCCCACAAATCATGACAATCCGCACCCTCTGCCATTGCAAACAATTAAGAGTTGCAATCTTACGCTAGACACCCCACGTGCTACTTACGTACTTGACCGACAATTCCCGAACCCAAAATGTGCCATAACAATGATATATTGAGCTACCCGAACACGACAAAAACTTCCTAACCGTAGAATGTTCCAACCAGTTTCGGGGGGATTTACCCTCCCCTCTAGCACCACGGAAACTCCATAATGAGATGGAATCCAAAAACATATTCAATAGGATGTTTTTATCCACACCGCATATCAATGCCCTCCTCAAGCCCAATGCCGCCACGAATACTTGCGCCCTCATCCGGCAGCACCTAGCTTACTGAAATCCACCCTAGACACCAACCCTGTGACCTAGCCGAAGGCACATACGACCTCATTAAAAACAACCGCAGACTGCTTCCATGGACGATGGCACCCGAACTTATCTATTCTCAGGACGTGTACACGAGGATCAACCATCCAACACCGAGATTTCCGCAGAAGCTTCACCCGAGGTATGAACTACTACTGATCGACTAAAGACCTCCCAATCGCCGAGATCCCCATCACAAGAACGATCTACCCGTACCGATCGTCGATGGATTCTGATACATCCTCATCCGACGACATAACCCAAAGAAGCCAAACGTTTTGTGACACCTTGACATAGGCAAGACTATTCGCCGAGGCACGTTTTGCCTTTTCCTGATAAATTGAATCCTTCCATCTTTTTCTCAACTAACACTCCGCGCAGACTAACCCTTGTAGTCTCTGAATTACCCTACCGAACTGCCTAGCGAGTGAACGTCGCCCTATAGAAATCAATCAGATAAACCTCTAACAATACATGTTCTCCAGTAACGCGTCGATATCAAATTTACGGATCTGTGCTGCCAGCCCTTATTTCTGTATCTGCTATCAACTAAGAAGTTTAAGACCAAAAATATCTCCACAGCCCCTCCTAATCACGCACCATCCCACTTAGAGATTATACTACACTTTATCACAGTATAGACACATATCGGAAGAACAAGGCCAACCATCACGCGTGCGACTGTTGTTCCGCTCGACCCTTGCACACGACCCAAATACACGCAGACTGACAGTAGTCGACGCACAGCATTCATGTCCGTTCGCCCCAAACATTACCTACATAAAAACAGGCAGGAATACGAAGATGCCAACAGAGAAACTTGTGAAATTTTATAACTCATCACGACAACTATTCACGTGAATATCCGTCGAGTGCCTATCGGGGGGTTCTCTGCAGCGCTTCTTCAATTCACGAACCGATATTGGACTACAACCAGCAACTTCGTACAATATAGCGTCTATACATCCGGCACAGCTATGACCGAACCAGCTCATCAAATCTTCCTCGTCATGTCATCTTATCCCAAATGATTTGACCTGCTTCAATATATGAGAGACCGATAAACGTGGATTGCATGCAATCGCTGTCTGTGGCCTCCTAGAACCGCGCACAGTATAACAGTGCCGTGCATCATCTGTTAAACCAAGCAATCAATCAGAATTAGACAATACCCGATTCAAAGGCATCAAATTCCGTGAAAAACATAAAAACTGACACGAAAATATCCTGGCACAGACCTGATTAGTAGAACAACCCATGGCCCCTCATGAACTTCTATGTGTTTGCTCCAACTCCAGGCTCAGCAACTCATTGTAAGAACACTATAGAATTTCAATCTCACTCAAAAACCCTATTAGAACGATCCTCCCCAGCCTCATCGGTACTTGCACGATCCGCAATACACCACATTACATGCACGCAAAGCACACCTATAGCAATGGAAACTAAAGGAACACGAAAAAGAAAGACAGAAACTCACCTCGTCTCTGGTATTTCTACAGTTAAATTCATTGCATGTGGAAATTGACGTCTCAAGTCCTCCCAACCGCCTAAATGCAGCACATTTACAAAAGAGACCTCAAATCCACGATCCCCAAACCTGCGACATATTCCCCTCTACTTTTCAAGGCCAGAAAGGCCATTACCGAACGTCCCAACGCGGATTCACTCCCTCGCAAGACTACCGTACTTGTCTGCTCCAAGAATCCTACCTCTCCTCCATATACATGCACCTAGAAACAATTACAGCTGTTGGCGCATAAATCCATATACCCCAACAGGAGACGTGTCGAACAGCACAATGGAGATTTATCTGCGATCTTATCTACATACTCGGCTTTAATTTGTATAGGTGAACTACACCAGAAGCGATACTGTCATCAATAACAACTTTAGCAAACATAATACCGGATGAGCTAGAGGATTTCTCAGTATTCGCGCCAATATCCTCATCTGTCAAGATCAGGCCGGACAAATACCAAGCATACCCCAAACTCGTACTCGGTAGAAGGAATACTCGAACAAAGTCACAAAATTTAACCTCCCACAAATTTATATTTTTCATCCCATTTCTATAATTTATATCTACGATGTTTGGTGACTGTTAGATTGGAAGGCTAGAAGGGTCTACTTGAAGATCAAATATCCTTAAACCCAAGAAAGCCGCACTTAAGAAATCACTTTTTTATAAATCGGATGGTCTCACTGGCAATGAGATCAACAAACCTTTTGGGGCAATTTTGAGAATGAAGCTCAGCCAGCTCTCTAACTAATAAATGTACACCTCATGGGTCAGGGCAGTGTGCCAGAACCCTCAAATGTGAGGTTGCTTCAAAAAGCGGGCGTACTCCATCCCGGTACCCAGTCATCACTGCCAGCAGTCCATATAAAAAACAGTAAAAAGCAGTTCTAAAATTATGTCACTCATAAATTAAATCCAACCACAACCACACAACAGTACACATACCGACACACACAAAACAATAAACACCACCACAAAATACACACACCACCAAACCGCAGTCCTGTTCGAAGATTCTGACAGTCTTCTAACGATCTCGCCTCTTCACCCTTTCTACCTCGATTCCCTTACAATGAACAATGTAAATTTTAAAACGCCCACCAACTACCCACCAATCTTAACAATCACTGGCCACTCCACCCATGCACCACTGACCTGCACTCACTGCACCCTCACCACTGCCTGTGCTCGACGCCACACCCTCCACCCAACATGACTGATACCTACGACTGCAAACACCATCACCCACTGCCTGTGCTCGTGGCAACAAAAACCTCAAACACTGCCTCGTCCGACACGCCGCCCACCCCTACAACCACTGACCTGTGACAAACAGCTCGACCCAACACCTCACACACTCGGAATTTCCCAGTAAACCAAATCATGGAACATTTCAAACTACAGACAAGATACATGGAAGACTCCCTGCAGATTGAGACCACCATGAACCATGATTTTCTGTTATTTAGATCAAAACCAATGAGAATAAATAAATGCCAGAGTACACTATCCACACAGAGACTCCATTTGTAAGTTTCCTCCTTGTCTCCAAACACACAACCCAGACGCAAATATAATACCATCTCGAACAACCCATCGAAGAAAACACTGACAGCTCAAGACAGCCTCACCAATTCCCACAGAATGCCCACCAAAGCCCACCAATTTCCTCTTAGAACACAGTAAAAAAAATGACCTGTCTACATACATGACTCAACAAGCACCCTCCTCTGCTGAACGCAATACATACTTGCTGATAGTGGATTTGACCAGGTAACGCAAGGCCAGATGAAAGAACCATAAATACCTCGCGAGTCTGACGGTCATGAACAATCAGCTCCAAAGGATCAATAGAAAACGATCATAAGAGACATCACTGCGCACCCACATCACATACCCTCCAACATGGATTAACAAATACTACTGAGAAAAGGTGGAAAAGTCAGACAAAAACAGGGCACCGCCAAACCACCGAAACCACATGTCGAAAGAATAAATAACAATGACTAAGGACCATAGACATCGGCCTCATACGAGCAGCTTATTCCACTGAATCGTGACAGCCTACGGACTATTCCCCACAGCAAAAGATACAAGCTGAGGAAAAAGACAAAAAAAACCGCAAAGTAGTGGACGGCCGACAGAGCACCCGTGCAAGTCCACACAGAGAAACGAAGAGCAGACCCTAATGTATATTCAAGGATGGTGGATTTGAAGGTCTCTGTAGATGGAGGTGCCATAAAGAGTTACCAGATGTCCCACAAAGGCAAGACCCTTGTGCCCCATTGAGCATGAATTGCCTTCTTTGTACCGACGCTGTTACCTATAAAACCACGACTCCCAGAGATAGTGCTGCCTGGCCAGAGAGATAGTTATCCATACATCTGACCGCATTCCTCGGCACACCGTTTGCTGATACGCATAGTTTCGGCGACGACGTCATCTTTGGTTGCTGCTTTGTCGAGATTTGGCATGTAGTACACGTTTTGCTTCGGCAACGCATCCTAATGAAATCGAGCGTTGAATCCTGACCACATCGGCATATCATTCGCTCCGAGACAGTGACCCATCCATCCATACTTTGTCCAGTTTCCGGGCACGCTGCGTCAGGTCCGGAAGCTCGATATCAGTGTGTATGTTATGTCGAACATATCTGTTCGGTTTTTTCGCTGTGGGGGATTTCCGGGTGGCAATAAATTTCCACTTATTTTTTTGTTTGCTGGCTGCCGATGACATGAAGGGGTAAGTTTGGTGCTGTACAGTGGGTACGATAGTCTAATGGAGGATATCGGTTTTCTATTTCTTTCTGCAGCAGTGGTGATTTTGTTTAAGATACCCCCCTTGTATATGGAGCGTATCAGACCCAGACAGCGTGTGGGTAAGTTCATCGTAGTTATCCCAAGCGTTACCCATAACAACACCATGCGCTGTGCCATCGGGAGCGCATTTGTCCTTCTCTATAATTGCACTTGCCAATTCTGTCTCCAGCTCTTCTTACTTGCTGTAACTGATGCCATACCCGAATTTGTTGAGCACAGTGAGTATTTTCCGGCTACCGGTAAGGGATTTTATCAACATAGAGAGCAGGAAGTGTTTTCGTGGCATGACTCTGCCATTGCGAACAATAAAGAGTGCATCTTCGCAAGCACACGTGGCTCTACGTCTTACCGATTCAGAATGTGCCTCCATGTTGGGTCCGCCAAACAAAACTCTATAGAATGTTTCAACTAGTTCGGGGGATTTACCCTCCCCTCTAAGCAAGGAATCCATATCGAGTGGATCATTCAATGGTGTTTTTTTTTGTGATGGATACCTACCTCACACCCGAGGAGCAAGAGAGTAAAAACATAGTCGTTGGTCTCCATCAGTATTTTTTTTAGTACTTTCATGACCTCGTGAACTATCTGCTCGAGGACTACCACTACTGTGAGCTTAGGACCATCTCAGTTAAGTTCAGGCCCACAGTAACGCGTTGTGTCCACTCACTGAGCAGTGAAGTCCAGGATTGCACTTCGTTTCCTACCAGCGCTGGGTCTGGGACTATGCCTCCATTGCACAATGTGCAGTGGTTGCCATTCAGTACTGAATCATCGCCGCGCACTACGGTTCAGTCTCCCATTGTGTATTTTTATCCTGAGGAGGCAGTACCAAGGAGATGAAAAAAACAACACCCAACTGGAAGCAAAGATTCCTTGGACTCATTATGGATTCCTTGCTAAAATGCAGGACGTTTATGTAAAAGATCCGCAAGACAAGGGTAGGTTGACAGTGTTCTATAAAACAGCTTTTGTTCGCGGTACCCCACCATACACGTTATGAGTTAGCATTTCTGTAATCAGGGGCTTAGACGGTAGAGTCATTCTTCCCGATATTGTTCCTTTGTTCCTCCTATCCACCGGCCTCTCAATTTGCCGCCAACACTCTCCTTATTGTTTCGCGGCAGAGCTCCCAGTGCCACCGAAACACATTCTCTCTCTATGTTGATAAAAATCCTGCCCACCGGTGCAGGAAAATACTCACGTGCTCAACCAAAATTCACGAGTTCGGCGTGTGACTGGCAACCATGTGCAGTTCCTTGTTTTGAGTCCCTCCTCACACCTTCGCATTCCGGCCATATCCTTTGGTTATCAATTAATGTAGCAAGAGTGCAAGAATGAGCTGGATTGACAGAATTGTTATGTTTGGTCGATTAGCAGATTTCAAAGTACAGTATATGAGAATGAGAGAGTGTGACGAAGACATGCGAGAGAGAGAGAGCTAGCGGCGAGAGAGAGGACGAACGAGGAATGACGAACAGAAGAGAGAGAGAAGGTCTGAGTGAGTAAGATGAGAGAGAAGAGATTCAGAGAGAGTTTCAGAGGATTCAGAGAGGTAACCACGTAGAAGAGGAGTTCAGAGAGATATTCCTCTGATCGAGAAACGTACAGAGAACCTACACAGGCAGATGAGATTCACTGGGGGCTCGTAGAGTAGAACACCGCAGTGAATACATTACTGAGAGGTATCTTGTAGAGAGAGAATACCTTCAAGAGATCATCCCGCTTTGAGAGAGAAGACATGTAGAAAAATCTCACATCCTCTCATCCATGATAGCCATCTTCGTACAGGTCCCCCACATGTGACGACGCACCAAAGCATAGACCCACTTACCGAAATTCGAATCGGGCCGGGGATCCAGCAAACAAAAATGAAGAGAGAATATGGTGAGATTGCCACCGTGGAGAGTAATATCCCCCGAATATCGAAAAAACCGAACATGGATATGTTCGCTACATAGACGACACTGGAATAGTACGAGCTTCCGACCTGACTCAGGCGTGCCCAGGGAAACTAGAGGACTAAATGTTATGGTTGATGGAGATTAGAGGATCGACGGTCTCAGGACGAGGAATGAGAGTATGCCGATTGTGTCAGGAGAAGATTCAACGCATACGATTTCATGCAAGAGACCCCCCCTGAGTGAGAGCTTTTCAGCCGAAGAGCAGAGAGAGAAGATTCAAGACGAGAGAGCATGACGTGAACATTCACAATCTGCAGACGAGATAAGGAGAGCAGAAAGATTAACACAACGAAGATGACGTCGTTCGCCGGATCAATGCGTAATCAGCAAACGTGTCGAGAGAGAGGAGAAGGGAGAGACGAGAGAGAAGAAGAAGAGATTCATGAGGAGTGCAGAGAAGAGGAGGACGAGATTTCAAGACGATGTATAGAAGAGAGAGAGTTATTCAGAGAGGAGAAGACTGTATGACTGAGTCAGTGTAGGAGGACAGCAAAAAAGAAGCCCACAATTACAGATGCCAAGAAGTCGACTGGATCAACCGGAATTCTGATTGGAGAGAGAGAGTTTCTAGTCACTGAGTGGTGTAGCAGGTATGTCAGTCCACTCTGCCTATTTCGGATACCATCGGAAGGAGATGAATTGAGCAAGTCAAGGTTACAGAGGAAACCAGAAACTTGTTGAGATCGATGGAGTATACTGTTGTTCAGAGAGAGATGTGCTCGCTTCCAGGAAAGATGTTACTCGAGACTTAGTCGAAGATGGCCTACAACTTCAGACATGGTGTCAAACGCTTCACCAAATGTTCGAGCGCCTTCGCCATGGAGAGAGTACCTGAGAGCTGTCGAGATCACAGGTTATGCTATTCTGTTCACGCACGGAAAGGAATAGATCGAAGAAGACTATGATGGCTAAAAGGTCTCTATCAAATTTCACCAGCCAACGGAGGGATCAGACAGCAGTATGTGGAGAGCGATAACTTTCTTGAGCTATAAGGCATATTGTGAATATCAACCAACTCTTGAGGCACTCAGGGACCAACACCTCATCGATGTATGTTATGTAGCGTTGTCGAACTCTAGCCGATCGTTGGACGCACGAATGCCGTGAAAATTGACCGTTGAAGCTATCAGCCATGGCACTCACATGAGTGAGGCTGATATTGTTTGTTCGCCATGAACCGCAGAAACTACCCGAGGAGATGGCCAAATACCGTTTGGATCTCGAGGAATATAGAAAACAACATCGACAGATTGAGGAAAGAACTATCTGACATGCAGGAGCATTCTCGTAGGTATAGTAAGGTACAAGAACGTATTGCACTCTATCCAGATGACCTGCAACATTAGCAAGACAGATCAATGCAGAGATGGCAGATGTCACAAGGGATGAGAACTGGATGACACATCGGTGACAAACAGATACACTGCGACGCCGTTCGTTGGGAGAGCAGATGTCACGAAGGGGCAGTCGTTGCAGCATCATTGCAATGAGGCCTTAGCCTATGCTGGACATGGGTACATCATGCGACACTGAATGGAACTCAGTCCATCGAGATCAAACGCGACCAACGAGGATAAGTCAACGAATCACCGATCAAGCTTCATGACTCTTCCGAGGTAAAATCCATTCGCCATGCAATAACTGAGGAGCCGACTAATCCAAATATCAGCACAGGAATGAGGAGTTCCCGTTCACCGTCAAATAGAGACGATTCATTGCTCGAGTGATAACGCTCATGCAGTTAAGACCAGATGCAATGAGAAATTCGTTCGCGAATGCCTTATGATGACCGGACACGCTGAATTGAATCCATCCCTATTTGCACCAAGACGGAGTAGAATATCACAACAAACGTGTTAGACGATTCCGAAACATCGGTAACAGCAACGACGTGAGCTGCACACAGACTCAAAGAGCAGTGCAGGAAGTGAAAAGAT
>CM068952.1:174184059-174201807 GCA_035128595.1 Eptatretus atami | reverse complement strand
AAAACTAAAGAACATTCGGTCATCGTATTGCGATGCTAATATTACATGCAGCCAAGTATAGCAATGGAAAGCTAAAAAGACGCGAAGTTAAGAGAAAAAGGAAACTCACCCCTCACTTCTGTCTCTCAGTTAAACTTCTGTGATTTGAAAGCTTATGTCTCTTCTCCACTTGCACCATTCAGCAACTCTTCTGGAATTCATTCGTTTGCAGCCAGAAAGGCCTTGATGTGGCAGCGCGTTTCACTTCGACTACCGTCTTGTCGCTAAAAGCATCCTAACTACTGTATACATGGGCCTAGCTTACAGTGTTGCGCTGTCACGAGACGGTCGAAGACAGTGGAGATTATATCTGGTCTTATCTAATTTTTATTGTACGTGATACACCGGCAATTCATATAAAACTTTAAGCATATACCGGATGAGTAGAGATTCTCAGTTGCGAATCATCTCATTGTCAAGGTCGGCCCGGAAAATGCTACCTGTACTGGAAAGTGGATCTCGTAGATCTTTCTCATCTATATCCTAATTATATCTCACCTCCGGACAATATCTACATTCATTAAAACGGTTGTTATGAGACAACGCAATGAACCATGCATTCGGATGTGTTGTAATTGTATTCCAGAATGCTATGTGAGACCCTTGCGCCCTTAACCCTCTTATCCGTAAACCCCAGACAAAATCGTTCTTAATGATGAATTTAGTTTAGGGGGGTAAGCAATCTTAATGCAGATCGAACGAGTGCTAGGCCGCCAAAAATTGAGAATGAACCCTTAATGACCCTTAATAGCCCTTTCTTATTCATTAACCCCAGGCACTTATGGTTCTTAAATGTTGTAATTGGTTTTTTGTAACTATCTATAGACCCCGTCATGTAAATGACATGGGTCAGACTCAATTCAAATATTTTCCAAGGCTAGGTGAAACCCTTCGCCCTACAGACCCTTCTTACCGCTTAAAACCCCAGACAAAACGTTCTTAACTGATGAATTTAGTTGGTGGATGGGTAAAGCATCTTATGAGATAGACGGGTGTGGCCGCCAATTGAAATCGACTCTTAATACCCTCAATTAGCCCCTTCTTATCCGTTTAACCCCAGGATTAAAACTCTTAACAAATGTATTAAAACACATCTCATACTATGTGTCAAAATACCGAAGGCAGTATTGCTGATGTTAGATTGGAAAGGGCTAGAAGTCTACTTGAAGGATCAAATAATCCTTGACCTTCAAGAAAGCCGCACTTAAGAACATCACTTTTTATAAATCGGATGTCTTCAAGCGCAATAGATCACAAAACTTTTGGTGCAAATTTTGAGAATGAAGCTCAGCCAAGCTCTCTAACTAATGCTTCTAATTCCTCTGTCTCTGGGATAGGTTTTCGGGAAGTATGTTCCCCTAGAACCAAAACCGGTTTTAATGGTCATCAACTAACTGCCAGCCATTTTATTCAGTGTATGCGCTCTATATATTTTGACTGCTCTTGCCCACATGCTGCAACAAAGGAAGCACGCTTAATTGAGTATGACTCATCTCGCAGGTGTCAGTCCACTTCATCCATCCCTCAAATGGCTACTGTAGGTTCATTTCCCTTTGTTCCGTATTCTTCATGAACTTCTCGTTAACGACGCCATCAGGCTGTGTTTGCACTATCCTAGCTTCATACTATTGTCTCTTAAATTGGTTTCCACCAAATTCATCACTAAGAACTACTGTCCCTCATCAGGAAGTCTAAAAAATTATTTCCACAAAGTTTCATTGATTAACTCAAAATTGAAAGTCGCGCACCCTCTAGCATTCTTAAATGTGTTTTGTACCAAATCATCACTTAAGAATGCACATCTGTAATCACAGTGCCAAATGAAACTTTTCACCAGTTTGATTGAGTGTACTCAAAAATATAATTTTAAACTACTTCAAGCATCCCCCTACTTAATGCACAATTGGAAACTTAAGAATGTCATTCGGAGTCTCCCATCCACCATCCTGATGAGTTAGCTTCAAACCTATTGTACTCAGATGTATACAAATCCTGTTCGCCTCCCAGATTATGACGTTTCATGCACGAAGAAATATTTTAATACACTTACAATAAATGTGATCCATATTTTCTTTGCTTCTGAACGCTTCATTTACGGTAACCTCATGAGGGTGCCCAAAAGTCTATCCCGGCCTATATCACTGTGTTTGTATCTTCTTTATTTATTCGACATCCTACAGCGTGCATAACACTCGTTTACTCTGCATGTGTTACACATCATTGCAGTAATTTCACCTCCTGTGCCTGTATTTTGTTATTTTACGAAACGCTTCTGTACACCACCTTGAGGCCCGTTGCAATCACTGTCCACTTTTCAATGGAAAGATTAATTATTATTTTTTATGAAAAATATTTTTGAGTTTTTATTTTTATTTTGTTTTATCATGAAAAATAGACCGTAAGTTGAACACACAACGTCGTGTTAAAAAGATTGCCTTCAAAAACCATTCTTGAATCGTCCTCATTAGAGGACAAGACAAATACACAAACACACAAAATACACAAATACAGAGTGTTGCATTCGGTAGATTTCCTGTTCTTCATCAGATAATTTGAGATTTTCTGAATCAAAAGCACTGCATAAACTGATTGATTGATTTATGTAATGATGGATTGGTGTATTCAGACAGGATGGCACAGAATTATTTCTGCACCTGCCTAATCCTTGTATTTCTTAATTTTCTGAAGATTATATTGCTTTGCCACACATCACCCATCAAAAGTCTTAGCTGATTCACCCTCCTACCTGAAGCCCACAATAATCAATTATTTTTGGAACTTGCCTGTTCAGTTGGTGTCCTCCATGCCGTCCTTGTTGCCAGAATTGCGGAAAGCTTCCAGCCAGCTAACTGGCAGCTTACGTTTGGCAACAGTGACTGCCACCATCACATGGACATCTTAACTTAGCGTGAGATGAAGTTGAAACAAACCTTTCGGTTTTTTCTTATTCATTTGTTTATTTTCCATGAAAAGCGCAACTTGCAAGTGCTTTGATGTACCAACTCTATGTTCTAATAGCTTGTGCTATGTTCCAGCACAATATTGAAGCTATCCCACCCACACTGTATTCAACCAGAAGCAGATTCATTGTACGATGGACACACAGTGCCCAGTACATCCTTGAATTTATTCAGTATCTTATTACCTAGAAAATATTTTTTAAAATTTTTTTGCCTCTTTACATGTTTCTATCCAATCGATAGTACTGCGTCCGGGCCTCAGAAGTGCGATTTTTCAGCACCCCCAAACCGGCATTTTTTACCCAAAGTTCACCTTTAATATCTGATCGTTATTCGTCCCATGAGTAAAAAATCCATGAAGACAAGCTTAAATAATCACCAAATCATTTGTGACCTTAGCATTCGGGGCGGAGGACAATCAACGTATTTTGACTTACTGCAAAATCAACTACCGTATTGTCTGATTATTTTCTCCTTGCTGCAAGTGGAAATACGTATCTACCATTACACATCACTATGACACTCTCCAGAAAGAGGGCATCAAGTGAAAATGGGTGGGAGGGGTGGGCACTCTACAATTGTATTTTACCACAGGAAGTAAAAGGCTTATTTAGTTCAAAAGTGAGAATAAAGTAGCATTTAATGACACCTTTTCCAATTCATTAATGTTTTAAAGTTAATTATGACCCCATTGAAGTGACCCTTCCTGCATAACCCTCAATAGCCCCATGTCATTCTTCCAACATAACTCATCATATTTTTGTACAGGTCTTAAGATTTGAGTTTGTATCGAATGGCAGAATATAGGTTGCTCACCTACCAATAAGGCCAACTTGGACATCTTTGATGTAGAATCTGCATATTTTGTTCAGCCTTCTCAAATAAAAGTCGGTGTCGCCCGAACACTGATGAAGCTGGAATCCTTATTTCAGCTTGTATTCAGTGCCAGGTGACATTGAACAATCCCTATCATAATAGAACAGATATCCTTAACGGAAAAAATTCCAGATAGCATAAATGGAGACAACAAACTGCAGCTCAACACATACAGAGACTAATAAGTCAATTGAACGGGAAGCAGCAGCAGTCATCGTTGCTTTGACGAGCAGAGCATGACACTGCTGCTGTCAGAAGATCGCTGCTGCAAACCCTGCTTTCGACCGAAAACAATGCTTAATTGTGGTACGCACTCATTCTCCAATCCCACAAATCAACTGGCAATGGCTAAATGTCCCTGGTAGCAACTCATAGACACACGTGAGACTATCTATACAAAGTTTGAGTGCTGCAGAAAAGCAAGAGACACAGAGATGCTTCATCTTGGTGCTGGGTCATCTACTAACGCAATGTGAGGTATCACCGAAGAGATGCGTTCAAAATTGTCTGGTGGCACAATGTGAGTCTAAGAAATCGCAGGCTCTACTATATCCTCAGGCAGCTGAAGGAAATCTCTATAAAATAGTTATGGTTGAAAGAAGTTTACCTTTTATAACACTGAGGTCATTAACCAGGAGCTTGCCGTCAGAACAGAGGTCAAGAATGCTTTCGGCATACACCGCTCAGAAGTGAAACAACAGCAATCCAAAATGGCCAGAACTGTCTTCATACCACAGCCAGATGTCAGAAAATATATTTTCACCTTCACAATCTTACTTTTTGAATGTTCATGAATCGAAGATATTATTTTGTTCAGCCAAAATGCATTGTTATTGCCTTAACCAACAAATAACATCACTTTGCTTTTAAAGAGAAGAAGTTTCTGCTGATTGATTCATCACATTTACTTTCTGTGTTGATCAGATCCCTATGTAAAATGGCCTGAACGAAAATGTGCCCAGAAATTACTTTATTACGTTGCTTGAAATTTAGATCAAATCAAACATGGAAAGAGATTGTTATCATTTTCCTCTCAATATATTGTTGATAGAATGTACACAAAGATGCAGTTGCATTTTGCAATTGAAAAATTTGTCAAAAGACTTTAAAGTTTAGAATAACAAGTATTTACCTCTCTGTTGCAGGCTGCATGGCTCCGTCAGTGTGATGTGAGCCCCGCTTCCTTTAGAAGCACTTCTGCATCGCGTCGGCCTTGTGACATTTGGACATAGACTTTCTATCTCCGTGGTGCCAGCCATGCAGGGACTCATGCGGAGTGAAACGCATGCTCCGGGTAGGCATCTGTGCAAAAAATATGAGAAACTAAGTCAAGCTAGATATAAACTTAAGACCAGCCAAGGATGAGTCATTGAATTTAATTTACAAATTTCATTATCGAAATTATTCTGTCAAATATGGCATTAGGTTGGTGATCTTTTTCATTTAAAATTACTAATTGTGAAACAATTGTCACACCACAATATGGGTCATACAAAAGTCTGGATACTCCTTATAATTTTTTCAGTAAAATTTTTAGTAATCACAGGGATTACATTCGCGTACCATTCATGATAAGACGACGACGGAGCCACGTTGACTTGGATGTAACACCCTCCCTTCTGGAGTGAAAAAAAGTGTCAATACCCCCCCTCACTCTTGCAGGGTCAGTGCTTCAACAACTTTCATATTCTCCCCATGTTAAAGGGAAATCGGAAGTTTCACCCCATTTGCTGGTTGTGGGAGTGTGGGGGGTGTACAGGGACAGGGAAAATATTTTGCCATATACCCTGACCCTGGCTACCAAAGCACTAATGCATATTTTGATGAGATTCTGCCAGCTGTCTTTCAATTCTAAAATAATTCAGACGCCATACAACATACATATATATGCCTATAGAAAGTGTACACCCGCCCTTTCAAATTTTTCACCTTTTGTTTGCCTTATAGCCTGTAATTAAATTACATCTTAAACAGACTTTTTCCACCTTCATTACAAC
Organism: Eptatretus atami; assembly: GCA_035128595.1. NCBI lineage: Eukaryota > Metazoa > Chordata > Myxini > Myxiniformes > Myxinidae > Eptatretus > Eptatretus atami. The sequence goes on along the minus strand of CM068952.1, from coordinate 174,195,935 downwards.
ACGTAACCACAACTTCCAAGGAAAACAAATTCTCAAATTCAGAAATTAATTAAAACAACGAGAATATCTTAGTTGGAAAAGTGTCTGCCCCCTTGTAATACAAAAATTTGTAAATAGCTTCAGGGTAACAATCACCTTCAAAATCACCACCCCAAGTTAATTGGCCTCCACTTGTTACTGTCGTTATCTATTATTTCCAGAAAAAAAATCAGTGTCCTTGTAGTTCCTCCACTGGTAGAAGCATTTCACAGCAAAGACTCAACCATGAAAACCAAGGAACTTTCCAAAAAAAACCTCTGGAATAAAGTTGTGAAAGGCAAGACAGGAGGAGTATAAATATTCAAAGCCTTGAAATCCATTATGCCTGGTGGCTTAATGTTAGCTCGTGGGCTTGGATCCAAGATCTAGTTCAATTCCCCCTTGCTTTTGCTAATGCCAGTGGGTTTACTCTGTTCATCCTTCCAAAGGACCGCAAAATAGTGCCACAAAATGTCGAGTGGCACTTCTTAGGACAGAAGGGAAAATTGAAGGAGCAATACAGAAAATCCTAGAGAAAAACTCTGTCTTCTGCCAAGAACTGAACTTGATGAAGTTCCACCATTCAGCGATGACTACGCCCAAAGACACATCCAAACTATATATTTCATGTAACTACATCTACATGTTAAACACAAAAATTTAAACTCATCTATGCTACATGCTTAAGGACAAAAAAAAAATGTCCTAGTGGCCCCAGTCAGAGTCTGGACTAACCAATTAGAAAATCTTGGCATATTTGAAGTCTGCTGTCCATCAATGCTCCCCAGTAACCTGACAGAGTTGAACAGTTTGTCCAGAAAAATGGGCAAATATTGCCCAATCAAGGTGTGCAAGTTGTAGAGACTACCACCAGACTCACAGCTGAAATGCTGTGAAAGGTGCTTCCAACGAGTGTTAGGCCCTGTCACACCTGACGTTTTCCAGCGTATGGCAACGTTTGATCAAAATGTATGTAAAACCTGCGTACGCTGAACGATTGATGTTATTTTTCAGTTTTGGCGTATTCATAACAGTTGACTATGCTTACTATTCAGTACTACACAGACCCTTTCGATAACTTCTAAATAACTTAACCAATGACTGCTTAGCGTTTTCGCGTTCAAACCTATGCCCAACCGATTAGTCCTAACTTATGCATAGCGTGCGGCAGCGTATCGCCGACGATCACGTTGCGTAGCCTATAAAGTAGGCTGCCGCTCAACGATTAAATCATTAACCACACTAGAAATCAAAGTGTTCAACATCTCGTCATCCGAAGCAAAAAAACAAACAAAAAAAAAACATGGAGTCTGGAACACTGACGGGTCCTCCTTTAAGCATTTATATACCAATTCCCCTAAACGCTCCATACCCATTCATACGTAGCTGTAAGTAAAAACCGTCAGTAAGTTGTGGTCGCCGGGAAGACGTCCTACATTACGTCAATATGCGTTTGAGATTACGTACACATAGGTTCAAAGCACGTTACTCATAGGTTAAGAAAAAGTTCGGTACGCTAACAACCTCGACGTGTTTCGACTTATGAGTAATTACAAGTAACGGTCGACGTATGTCAAACGATCGCCATAAGTGCCTACACTTATGCAGTGTATGCGGAACGTGTATCATACGCGCATAACGTCGAAATTCTTGAGCATCGCTTAAAATTTGTCGTGAGCCGCGACTACAACGTATGTCAGCGTCTTTCAGCGTGCTCTTACTTATACAAAACTACCCATAACGTATTCGACGTGTGCCAGCTATTGGCCAAATTTTGCATACGTCGCATACGCTGCTAAAAACGTCAAGGTGTTGACAGCCTTTAACTCAGGAGGTGGACATTATCAACCAAGATATTCTAGTTTGTATTGGTATACTTGATTTTCTGAAATTTGTAGAATTTGTTCCTTTCACTTGAAGTTGTGGCTTAACAATTGTAAAGAAAGGTGGAAAATCTATTTAATGAATTTATTTCCAGGCTACATGCAACAAAAGATGCAAATTTTGAAAGAGTATAGACTTCTATAAGGCACTGTAACTGTATATACCTACACACATATATACATACATGCAGGTGTTCAAAAAGAGTATGCAACTTAATGTTTATTACAAAAGAAACCAAAAACCCAGGAGCATTGAACCAAACATTTTTGAAAAAAAAAAAAAAAAAAAAAAAAAAAAAAAAAAAAATAAAAAAAAAAAAAAAAAATGCTTCTACATGGATTTCCATCACTGAATTGCTTATTACGTAAGTCACTCTGGAGTTTGATGAAGCCCGAGGTCTGAAATGCGTTTACGCCAAAATCCTGTCATTGACTTCTCGAATGTGTGCCCCTCTTAATTCAGACAGGCATTGATCTGACTCCAAAGTTGTCCAAAACTTTCCGTAGTCTCCATATGTACTGCCTGGAGGTAGTCTGACACCCTGCTTCAGATACATACCAGTGTGGAAGACGCGTGCCATAGACAGAACCTTGCTGGTCCCCCAGAACCAAGTCCGAGGTTCAAATCTGGCTATGGGTCCCAGTCAGACGGTACCCCGCTGCAAATGAGGCGTTTCTGAAAGCTGCGCAGAAAGTGATGGTCACCAGGCTGTATGCAGGGGTGCATCATCCTGCATTAACCAGGCATGCTGAACTGTTTGGGGTACCTTTGGACGAGATTCATCTATGGACTTCTGAGCACGTCCGGGTAACACTCACCGTTGCATTCTCACCCGTCCTACTGTCGTCATTCTCAAACCAGTAAGGCCCCTCGTCCCAACTGGCATGAAGATGCAGAGCATGTGACCTTTCAGTATTCCTCTCGGTGATTCCTAGGTGTTCTTGCCCCCGAAATGTTGTGGCTGTTGAATGCACCACAAGTGGAAATGGGCTTCTCAGCTGACCAGATCAGTTGACCAGCTGTGACCGCTCCATCCTGTCACTAACAGTTCACATATCAAGGCTCATTCTTCATTCATCTTGACGTTTAGCCTAATAGAGATATTGATGTATGAAAAAGGCTTCATTCCGTAGTGAGGGTACGCCAGACTATGTTGGTTGATGCCAGCTCTGGCAGCACCGCGTGGACTTCTGGGACTTCCACCTGTCAGATCCCGCACGCGTCAACAATGTTGGCTTTGGCTCTTGGTTTCCTATGCTGCCTGCCATTTTGCCCTTGCTCGGTTGTGCACTGCTACCCTTGGCTTCAAAATGTTACAGTACGTGAATGCACAATTTGTGGCCATCACTGTTCGGAGTCTATTCACGCAGAACATCCGGGGTGTCTCCATTATGATTGTTTTTGTCTCATTACCACAGACCACCCACTTGTCTTCTGTTCCAACTTTCAAGCGCATAGTTACTCCAGAGCTAGAAAATCCAGGAACAAATTACCACAATAACACCACCAAACTCTGAAAAGGAAAACGCATCAGTCAAAAACAAAGAATGCAGGAAGTCAAAAGTTGTATCAATCTTTTTGAAAACACCCTGTACATGCATACATAGACACATACATACATACTAGAATGCCTTTTTATGATGTTTGGGGTTTAAGATTCAAAATAATATTTATTCATTTCAGGAATCAAAATCATCATCTTGGTCCAAAGATATTTATGCAGAAAAGTTAAGAATAAAGCATTCCCAAACCATTTGATTGAATTGTCTTGTGATGCAAAGAAAAATCCCACATGAAATCCACCAATAATTTATTGCAATTCTCCAAAAAATTTATTCAGTAAATAATTCAGAGGAACGGTTTTGCATCAGTAAAAGTTCACAACATCCTTCTCCCACTGGACAAAGGATACTTCTTTTTTGTGTGTACAATGTCGAGCTCATATGAGAGCTAACACACAGAACATAAAAGGGGCAGGAGACGAGGTGGAGAAGGAAGGAAAACATTGGAGAACAGAGACATAGAGATCTGTCTGAGGAGAGGGATTAGAGCGGTACACGGTAAACAAATGGAATACATGGGTTCACTAGATGGACACGAGATGACATTAAAAATACTTAAGAAGAACTCTTGGCAATACCTTATCTGCTAGGATGAAAAATATTTGTCATGCACTTTAATGGAGTGCACTTAAGAGGATAGAGATTATTTAAATAATGTTAAACTATTTAAAGTTTCACTGAACAATGTTACATTGTTGAAGTGACAACTTTTGGGTTGACCCTGATGTCCATGTATGCTAAAAAAAAGATCAAGATTGTATTATGCCAAATTTTCAGGATCTGAGGCCTGCAAAAAGCAGGCCGTAGCATTTTCAACATAGTTCATATGTGTTGTCTTGCCGCTCCCGCCCTCTTTGTCCTTCCAACAGATTTATCAGCCTTGTCACGTGGCAGCATGATTGCCAGAAATACAATCGTTCGTGCACGAGCAGGATACATTCCTTTCCCGAGATCCTGTGTATCTTCCAGATCCACGAGTCATGAGCCACAAATATCAGTAGTATGGCCCATGTCTGCTTCCTGTGTCCTTCAAACATTAGAGGAAATTGAAAGCATGCAGAAACTGTGATCCAATTCTGACAACTAGATTAGTTTTCATACTCAAAAAACATGCTTCATTCATTTTTCAGAAACATTCTTTAAGATTATTCACCAGTTGAAGTGATCTGTGTGGATAATAACTCAGCACAGATACTAACAAACGTGAATACTCTCCTCTGCCTATACCCCCACAAAAATTTTGCCACAAGAATTTTGATCGTTGATGTGGTAAGAACCTCTGCTACAAAAATAACTGAGGTAGACATTTACCTCTCAAATTAAAAGGAAACTTTGGGCAGGAGAGCCATTGCACCATCATCCCTGCATATACCAACACCATATGCTATCACCCACCACACGCAATCTACCTGCAAGTTCCTGCATATCCCTTACCCCTCCATCTCCAAAATTTCAAAATAGCTATTTAATTCAATTTAAACTGTCAACTACCACTACGACCTTATTGGAGGTCATTCCATGCATTAACTTCTCCTGACTGACAGCCCCCTGTCTTATACGTCCTAACTCTCCTCTTATTTGCTCTCAGCTAATGCATGTCCCTGTTTCTTTCACAGTCTAACATGCTGAAAACCCTTCTCCAATTTTTTGTCTATACCCTTCATTATCTTCAACATCTCTATCATATCCCTGGTAATGCCTCCTTTATAATGTATAAAAGGTCTGTCTCCTTCAGCTTGCTCCCCATAGCTAGTGAGCTACATTTCTATGTTTAAATTATACTGCCAATCTTTGCTCAATCTATGAAAGTATCAATACTTTGAATATTGATCAACAACCTGTTCTGCTATCTACCGTTCCTCCAAGCTTTGTGTTTTGTGCAAATTAGAAACTGACTCTTCACGCCTTAATCCAATCATTATGTAAATTATGAATCCTTTCTATAATTCCGCAGTCTTGTTGTCCCGCTATCCTCCTACCAGTCTGGGCTGATTATATCCAGACCTACTACATGGAACCAGCATGACCCCAATTAAGCATAGTTTTTTATCTTTGCCGGTGTCTGGAGGAAGGGGGGGGGTTGTAGCGGTGCTCCTAGCAAATTCTCTTTAAATATGACGTGTGAGCCACGCCTCCAAGTGGGAGGGTATTACAGTCTCACCGTTACAGTACTGTATTCCTGATCCCCCTGTTTTCCAGTCCTGTTGAGGGTTTTGAATGAGCAGTAGTATGGTTTGCTTTCTGCCAGAAAACCTGGGTTTTTTTGGGAGGTTTTTTTTGCCTTATCACAGCTCATCAGTTACGATACACTGCCAAATAAACTTGTGTCAGAAAAATTGTGTTGCATGCTTGAAACAAGCATCACCCATCGGGTGGTACTCTCGCTCGTAATAAATTGTTCCCATACTGATCTTAGGCTATGCTCTCACCACTTACATCCTCCCAGCAAGACATCCTCCCACACACCACTCTTGCTTCCCAACTAATACAGCTTCCATCCAGTTCGTTAATGACACGTCACTTTGCAAGTCTCACCTTAGCTAACGACCTTCAATGGAATGCCTTATCAAAATGCTTTCTCAAAGTTCTCGTACAGCTTGCCATTTTCCAAATGGTGACTATCTATGTGCAAAATTATATTCAAGAACGATTTCACCGAGAAAGTATTGGTGTCAAAATACAAATTTCGGGGGTCAGAAGCTCAATATAGCCTTGAATTGTTTGATTGAAGCAGTTTAACTATTCCATAGGTTAATAATAAGTACACATTTTGTCATTGTCCAGGCATTAAACCCTTCTGGACAGATGGCAAAGCTTCTCCTTGAAGCCTACAACCAGAGACTCAGATTATTGCACGCGCGTAACGGGGTAATGTGGAGAGGCGAACAGCCAGGAGAGCACAGCAATGGCACTGCACCAGGGACACAATGTACATCTTCAAAAGGAATTACATTATCTATACTAATAAAAGCTCTTGTGCTGTGTTGTTGGTGTGTGTGTTTGTTTGTGTGTGTGTGTGTGTTTGTGTTGTGTCAATTGTGCATTGTGTCTCCTCCATAACTCCACCTAACATAAACCAAGCAGCCTGAAAACTATTGCATGCCACACTAAAAAGGTCCAAGAAGTGCAAGAGTGAAATTGGGTTTGGGTTAATAAACACCCCTTTTGAACGACAAATAACGCCTTATTTAATTATATCCTTAATCAGAAATCCTCGGCACCTCGCTGTCCTGGCGGCTCAGGCGTTTCCTGTAACCTCCTGAGGTATGAAGCCGCTATGTTTTTATTGCCTTCTCAACTATGCTTTCATTTGAACAGCCGCAACATTTATTACATAAAAGATGTAACTCCATAATTTCAAAAATTCAGCCAGTCCTACTCCGAAAAAGGTTGATTTGTTCAATTCGATATTTGTACGGCATTTCCGGTGCATCGTTAAAATCGAATTGTTGTTAAAAATGCTTGCACTTACGCAAATACGTAGTTTTGCAGAATAGTTTTCTTGTTAAATATTTATTTTGTCAATGGCTAAAGACACTCGTTTGATTGAAAGAACACAAGTTCTGCATTGAATATGATGTGAAACAAAAATCAGGTCATAAAACCTAATTTGTTGTAAAAAATGCTTGTATTAGCAAATACGATAGTTTTTGCATGATAAGTTTTCTTTTCTGAAATATTTTTTTTGCTTTAACAATTAAATACACAACCTTGAGGAAAACGCACATTTCTGCATTAGAATATGATTGAACAAAAAGTGTGGTCAAAAACCAAAGTTATTGTTAAATGTGCTTGTATAACAAATACGATCCATTGCTATGAATTACGTTTCTTGTGTAAAATATTTGTTTGCTTCAAACAGCTAAAAATAACACACTGTTTTGATGAAAAACACGTTTCGCATTAGAATAGTGTTTTGAACAAAATCAGGTCATTAGAAATCTTAATTTGCAAAAAATGCTTGTATTTGCAAAATACGATGTTTTTGCATGATGTTTTCTGTGTAAAACATTTTGTTGTTCAAACAAGCTAAAAATTACACACAATTGATGAAAAAACACAGTTTCTGCATAGAATAGGTTTTTGAACAAAAATCAGGGTCATTAAAATCTAATTTGTAAAATATAAGGGTATTTCTTCTTGAACAATGAACCCTAGGACCCACCAGTGGCGCCAATGAATAGATACACACGTAGTGCTGCCGCTAGGCGAGGTAGATGTTAGCACTCATCATGTTGGCGTCTCCCAATAGAAGATTATATTAGCCGATTAAAATACCCGTTTTTCCTCGCAACTTCATGTTGTCAAAAAACCAGTTCAAGTGCAAACTACACTCATTAACCTATCCATTGAGGTGTTTTTCCCCCCCCCTGCTTTCCCGTTTTCACGCACTGTCCACACAATTCTCAATCCAATCTATACAGAGTCCGGCGGACTCAAAAACTGTGTATTGGCAAATACGATTGTTTGCATAATGTTCTTTGGTATAAAACATTTTGTTTTCTTCAAAAGGCTAAAATACACACAATTTGATGAAAATCACACGTTCTGCAGATATTTTCTGAACAAAAAAGTGTGTTCAAAACCCTAAGCTGTTGTTTAAAAAAATGCTTGTGTTGACAAAATACGATCGTTTTTGCATGAATAACGTTTTTTCTGTTAAATATTTTTTTTTCTTCAAACAAGCTAAAAACACCCACTTGATGAAAAGCAACATTCTGCAGTTACCAATGTTGATTTGAACAAAAATTTGTGAAAAAACCAAATTATTTTTAAAAGTGCTTGTATTAGACAATACGATCATTTGAGAATATTTTCTTGTGTAAAATATTTGTTTGCTTCAAAACAAGCTAAAATAACACTGTTAGATAAATTACACGTTCTGCATAGGAATATGTTTTTTGAACAAAAAATCAGTCATTAATCTATTTTCTAAAAAATGCTGTATGCAAATACGATTGTTTTTGCATGAATGTTCTTCTTGTTTAAACATTTTGTGTTATTCAGTACAGGCTAAAAATACACAATTTATGAAAACACAAGTTCTGCATTAGATAAGTGTTTGATGAACAAAAAATCAGGTCATAAATCTAATTGTACAAAATACTTCTAGTGAAAACGATTGTTTTGCATGAAGGTTCTTGTGCAACCATTTGTTTTGCTTCAAAAGTAAAATTACCACAATTGATTGAAAATCACACGTTTCTGCATGTGAATAGTTTTTGGAACAAAAATTGTGGGTTCCAAAAACCCAATTTTTGTTAAAAATACTGTATTTGCAAATACAGATTGTTTCTTGCAATGAATTTTCTGTGCAAAACATTTTTTTGCTTCAAAACAGGCTAATACACACAATTTGATGAAAAAACACAGTTTCTGCATTAGATAGTTGATCTTGTAACAAAAATTGGGTCATAAAACCTAATTTGTTGTTAAAAAGCTGTTATTTGGCAAATATGATCGTTTTTGCATGAATGAGTTTTCTTTGTAAAACATTCTGTTTGCTTCAAAGGTTAATACAGCACCAAGTTATGAAAATACACGTTTCTGCATTGAATAGTGTTTTGGATCAAAAAGTTGGTCAAAACCCAATTTGTTTTTAAAATGCTTGTTTTGGCAAATACGATCGTTTTTGCATGGAATACGTTTTTTCTGTGAAATTAATTTGTTTATTGCTTCAAACCAAGCAAATACACCACTGATTAAAGACGCACGTTTCTCCATACAAATCTGATTTGGAACAAATCGGGTCATAAAACCTGGTTTGTTGTGAAAAGTGCTAGGATTAGACAAATACGATCGTTTTGCATGAATGAGGTTTCTTGTGTAACATATTTGTTTGCTTAAAACAAGCAAAAATACACACTATTTGAGGAAAATCCTTTCTGCAGTAGAATTGTGATTTGGAACAAAAATATGGGTAAAAAAACCATAATGTGATGTTAAAATGTTGCATTCTGCAAACACGATAGGTTTCATGAAATAAGATTCTTGTGTGAAACATTTGTTTTTCTTCAACAAGCTAAAATAACACAATTGATGAAAATCCACCCTTGTTCTGCATTGCAATTGTGATCTTGGATCAAGAAACGGTTCAGAACCAGCTAATGCTGGTAAAATTCTTGTTGTAGCAACTAGCTGAGTACCCGCCCTGCGGGATCTTTTTTCAAATGCAACACGTTCTTCTAACGCATGCTTTATTTGGCAGTGTATAGCAACTGACAGCTCTGACAAGCAAAAAAAAAACCCCATAAATTATACATGAAGTAAAAACATTTGTATGCTTGTAATTCAAAACATTCTATATCGGAAAATCCTCTATATCTCCTTGCTGATGACTCCACCCTCTTGCCGCACCATCGGTCACCCAGGACCGCAAGCAGGCCTTCTTCCTCACTGCAGATCTGGGTAAAATCACAAAACTGGTCCAACACGTGAACATGTCTCTTCAACCGCGACAAATCTCACACTCTCACTATGTCCGAAAGACGTTTTAGACCCCCCCCCCCCATCCCACTTTCTCAACAATCTTCTGGAAGAGTCCTCTTTCAAGCTTCTGTCTCACATTGCATGACCTGTTCTTGGGAAAGCCACATTTCAAACTCGCCTTCAAAGCCAGTCGCGACTGGGAATCCTCCTCACTTGCAAAGTCCTTCCTCGGCCCACCTAGCCTCTGACCACTACAAAGCTTTCTTCCGCAGCCTGATGGATCTGCTCTCCCTCTGGGCTGTGCTCCTGCACCACCTTTCTCAGCTTCACGCTGTGAAACCAAGGCATTTCGCATTGCATCTCTCGCAATGAGCCATCTTGCCTCTCACTCTCTCCACCGCAGCTGGCGGTGTCTTTCTTTTCTCTCTACCTCTTCCTCTCCAGCCCTCCCCCCCCCCCCTCTCTCTCTCGATTTGTCCTCACACATTTCTGCCAGGTGCGCTCAGGTCCACTAACAACCCCCTTCTGTAAAAACTACCAAAATCACGAACACTGCTCAACTTCACTCTTCATTCTCTTTTTCCTGCCTTGAATAACACTCCCTCATCTATTCAATCCCATTCTTCCCTCCACCTCAAAAACAGCTGTTCACCACCCCCCTCTTTCATCCCCATCCAAATCCTGATCTTTTCTACCCGTAATCCACCCAAGCCCACCTCCTTCAAATTCCCTGCTTTCGCTTCCTGAAAGTCCCGTAATGTCCACTCTTGTAGTCCCCATGTTCCCCACCCCACCCCTCTCCCTTCCAAGATCTAATGCTCTTTCCCCCTGTTTGTCCTTCCCACTCCCACCCTCTGCTCATGCCCCCCTTGCTGTGCGTTGTGTGTTAGCTCTAACGAGCCCGACAAGGTAACAAAAAATTAAAACACCTCACGCAGTGAAAATGTGGGCCAGAATACTTACTGCACCAGTAAATAGTGGATCATAATCTTCCGCCCACCTGAGGGTGCTACATATACCACATTTACAATCAAGTATTTGTCCCTCCCCCTTTCCCCAAGATTACCGTCAAAGAAAAACTATAATATCCCCATACACTACTTGTCATTAATTATGTCGCGTCTGATAATCGCTCTCAACTGCAGGAGGGTAGTGCGATAAACACGATCGTGATTATCGAGGATAAGAAGAAAGGATGTGATTGTGAACTTTAACTTCTCTATATTTACTTTAACTTTTGTCTAAACAAGTACAGAAAAATGCAGCACGTAGCCGAATCCTCTAGTAGCCAAAGTTCCTGTTACTGTATCTTTGTATGATGTTGTTGAGAACAAGAAAATGGTGAGGACAGAGAGTTGGGTAGATGGCATTTGAAAGGAATTAAGATGTTGGGATGAGATTTGGGTTGGAAGGGAATACGGGTTCTTGAGACTTGAAGAAGAAAGGGAGGGATGCATTCTTGCTTGTTGGGATGGCTAGACAGTCGTTGCGTATTGAGTGTTTGAGCTTTTTGAGGGGGTGGGTTGGACTTTGTGCTTCCTCCCCTTTTTCAAATCCTGAACCCCCCTCCAACCCAATGTTTGATGTGCGCGAGTATTGTGGAGCAGATAGGGCATTTCTACCGTTGGCGGTAGGGTGGGACTTGGATTGTATAGTGGTGAGGAGGGTTAGGACATAAGTCACATTTACATGATGCAGAATTCATGTCCCATGTCCAATTGACTTTATTCTCACTTATTTGTCCTCTGGTCTTTTAGTTCTTGGTCCTTGAATCCCCTGCATCTCTCTGCCAGAAAGGCCTTGAGGTGGCAGCGCGGTTTCACTTCGACTACCGTCTTGTCTGCTAAAGCATCCTACTGGTGTATACATGGGCCTAGCTACAGCTGTTGGCGCTGGTCATCGGAGACGTGTCAAAAGACAAGTGGAGATTATTCTGGTCTTATCTAATTTGTTTATTTGTACGGTGATACACCGGCGATGTTC
>CM068952.1:174128475-174147171 GCA_035128595.1 Eptatretus atami | reverse complement strand
GTGTCTTTTGACAAAGTAAACGAATCATCTCAGAATCTTCAACAACTTCAAATACCTGCTCTAAGTCAAACGTCAGGCCTGGCTAGCCAGTCGAATGGCCTCGCTGCGTTAGCCACTGACATCATTACATGGGGCATGGCGTGAAGGAGACGACATGTAGGACCACAGGTGATGCTTACACCATAGCAAATATGTGCCAATAAATTTGGGTGGTGCCACTCAGTCAAGTTACAGCATGTGGGTTGTTTCTAGCGAGGGAGGTCCAATGTTCCCTTAAGGCTTAACGAAACGGGCACTGATCCCAGGAGCTACGATAGATTCACATGGAGGCAATTCGTCAGTCACCCATTCCTAGAGCCCGGTGATCCAGAGATCTGAGGACCTGTGGGCCTCATCATCAGCATGCCTCAGAGCAAGTTTCCATTTGAAAATAAAAAAACTTTTTTTTCTCTCAACGTTCCAATTATTGTAGTCGATAGTAAAATTACACGCATGTAAGCCGACACAAGCCTATCTTCATCTTCCCTCGACAAACCCTGACTCCCAAACAGCAATTTTGTTTTCAAAACACAACTCTTGTCGGTCATGGAGGCACTCTGTCCATCGGTAAATCCTGCTGTCCTTTTTGTTGAGGATCAAAGGAAGCATGGCACTGTGGCGAGTGGCAGAAAGTAAAGGGTTGCAATGGGTTAGAGCAGAAATAAGGGTTTGATAAAGGGACTGACCTGGGGGACAGACTCTTAAATCCACACCCAAGCTGGTGGGGAAGGGGCCCTTCACAGCCACACCAAGCCTGGGGGGGAGGGGTACCCTTCAACATCCACACCCCAAGCCTGGTGAGGGAAGGGGGACCTTCAACATCCACCTGCTGGTGGGGAGGGGGACCCTTCAAATCCACACCCAAGCCTGGTGGGGGGAGGGGTACCCTTCAACATCCACACTCCAAGTCTGGTGGGGAAGGGGGACCTTCTCCACACTCAAGTCTGGTGGGGAAGGGGGACCCTTCAACATCCACACCCAAGCCTGGTGGGGAGGGGTCCCTCAATCACCCCAAGCCTGGTGGGGGAGGGGACCCTTTCATCCAACCCAAGCCTGGTGTGGGGGGGTACCCCTTACATCCACACCCCAAGCCTGGTGGGGAGGGTACCCATCAACATCACACCCCAAGCCTGGTGGGGGAAGGGGACCCTTCAACATCCACCCCAGTCTGGTGGGAGGGGTACCCTTCACATCCACACCCAAGCCTGGTGGGGGGGGGGGACCCTTCAACATCACATTCTAAGCCAGCAGGTATGCCCCAGCACTCACATCCTAACCCCCCTTTAAATTCAAATGACAAACATGCAAGCAGATTGTTTGCTCACTTCACACATCGACATAATTGGGGGCGGTGTGGTTGTGGCGATTGTGTGGTTCCAGGGTAAAATAAACAAGGTGCTTGGTTTCATTCGATCGAGCACATTGCATAATATGTGATTACCATACTGTACATAATGTACTGAAATCGATTAATGGAAACGTATAGGATGGAGCTACACGGCTACGCACACACGACACGGATTAGTTCGGTCGCTTAAGCTTAAGGTAGAAATTCGACAAAACATTTACTGACTGGACAAAAGCACCAAATTTGGTACACAACTTTGGCCAATGAGATCTAATTATGGAAGGGGACCAGGTCAAGGTCCCATGAAGGTCAAGGTTAAAAGGTAAATGACATTTTCGTATTTCCAGAGAGCACGCCTAGCTCTATCAAATACTCTGTTACAAATCAGTTAGTCGCCTTCTTGCTTCTATACGCATCACTAATGTCGAAATATATTCAAATCGTATTACTAAGTGGCATAAAAGTTGTTTTTCCCACGTTAGTACCACGGGAATGGTCAGGACCGTAAAAATCTCGCCAAAACCTTTACCTACTAGATACCGACAACAAACTGCTACACAGCATACTTGGACCATAACTGCATGCCTCCAAGGCAATCAGTCACCTCCACTAATCTTGGCAGTTGTGAAGTATCTGACAGCTCAGTCGCCATCATTCGGACATTTCGGTCAGCTCGAATGTATAGGAGTGCAAATGACCATTGGACGATGAGCAGAATATACACATATCATGAATGTCCGTTTGTTGCTGGCGCCATCTCTTTGGTGTAGAATCTGCATCGGTCTGATCTGGACGGGGCTCTTTTTGAATTTTCCTTCAGACACGATCAGTTTCGAGGTGCTGTTTGTCATGGCAGATTTGTGCCAACGAGCCTTGTTTCGGATGAAACACTCTGTGTCCCAGAACTACCATCCCCACATTGACGGGAGTGCTTCATTTCCTGGAACAGCCCAACGTTCTGAAGGAAATTGGTGTTAGCTGCACCATTACCATCCCATGAGTTGGAATCGAGGGGACAACGTAATTCCTCTGCAGATAGTGACTGGCACACGACACAAAGGTCCATCAACCCGCGCGCGCGACCTGGAAATAAGAGAGTTATAATAAAGGAGTCGTCTGTATCTGTACCTATCGGGACTAAATTAGGATATTGTCAAAATATACATCCAGCAAGCCCTAATATGCCAACAGGCTGATTTCGTCATCAGGTTGGACTCCCGACACAAAAATGTAGGAATTTTTGAAAAATATAGGAATTAACTTGGTACAATTGAAATTATAGTATTTATAACCTACCTGAATTATTTAAAGTCACACTTTCAAGTAGAATTGAAAAAATCAAAAGTTGGTTTAAAATAGAGCACAAAATTTACTCACTATTTGAAATCACCATGCTTGTTATTTATTATGATTGATTCTATTTGTATATGCACAGAACTGACTTTTCATAAAACATTGCTTAGCCATTAGATTCGATATAATCATTCACAAAATGGTCAAAAGGTAAAATCAGCAAATGGATAAGGTGAAATCATGTCAAATTAAGAGGTCTCAGCACTGGTACACTTTCTGTTTGATTGGGCCCTCAGGGCCTGACAATAGGATTGCTGTCCTCTCAGGAATAAATAGGCGATCATAAAAGCTGTTTTCCAGCTAAATAAAGGTCTAGATAACCTTTATTTGATGGGTTTCAACTCTGTGGCATATTTATAGGCACGGTAATTCGAAAGACTTCAAAAATTACCCCGCTGTGGGGGTGACGGTCATCTCTAAAATGTTTTTTTACTATTCATAATCGATGAACCGTTGCCAGATATCTCCTAAATGACAGACAAGATAGGTTTTGAAAATGGCGACTTTCACAACTTTCGTGACCTCGACCCTGACCTCGATCCAGGAAAAATATGTCGTTGGGTATCACTCATCGACCTCTACCCACATACCAAATTTCATCAAGATCGGATGTAAAAGTTTTTCTTGTACGGGGTGTTTTTGACCATCTTCCAGGTTACGTGGCGCCAAGGGACGGAAATTCAAATCTGTCCGGTTAGATACAAGATAATATTTTTTCTATCATAATCAATACAGTTGCCGAATCTTTGTAGAATGGCAGACTAGATAGGTTTGTGAAATGGCGATTTTTTTTTATACTTACGTGACCTCGTGACCTTGACCCTGACCCGGACAAGTATATCGTTGTGCAACACCATCGACCTCTACCCACATTCTAAGTTTCATCAAGATCGGAAGAAAAATTGTTGACGGACGGACGGAGCATTGTCCGGCTTTATTAGTCATCTCGGTAGAGATGACCTAAAAAGGTCTCCGCACTGGCACACTCTGTGTCGTGGGGTCACTCCCTTCTTGCCCTTCTTTACTACACCCCCTCCTCCTGCTGAGAATTATCCCACATCATAAAACGTTCAACTACATAAAAAGGCTTATTTCTCTCTCATCTGATTGAACACAATGAAGGCAAGCCTACCCAGCCCTCTCCCTGCCTTCATCACCATCGATGACGATTGATCGATCGTCTTCCTCCAAGGTCAAACCGGATCAGCAATTGACGATCGATTTTATTCTCCACATATCAAAATTAACTCCACAATATCACACATGATGCCTATTATCTCTCATTTAATTAGTAGTTGCTTTCTTTGTCATTCATGGAAACACACTTACTGCCGCCAGGGCCGCCATTTTGTCCGCATTTCAGCGGTTCCTCCGCAAGAGGAGCATTTTTGTGCGTGGCTAACCACGAAATTCGAGGGTAGCAAGTTTGTTGCTGGTATCTAGTAGGTAAAGGTTTTGGCGAGATTTTTACGGTCCTGACCATTCCCGTGGTACTAACGTGGGAAAAACCAACTTTTTATGCCACTTAGTAATACGATTTGAATATATTTCGACATTAGTGATGCGTATAGAATGCAAATGAGGGCGACTAACTGATTTGTAACAGAGTATTTTGATAGAGCTAGGCGTGCTCTCTGGAAATACAGAAAATGTCATTTTTGACCTTTTGACCTTGACCTTCATGGGTGACCTTGACCTTGGCTCCCCTTCCATAATTAGATCTCATTGGCCAAGGAAGTTGTGTACCAAATTTGGTGCTTTTGTCCAGTCAGTAAATGTTTTGTCGAATTTCTACCTTAAGGCTTAAGCGACCAGACTAATCCGTGTCGTGTGTGGTGTAGCCGTGTAGCTCCATCCTATACGTTTCCATTAATCGATTTCAGTACATTATGTACAGTATGGTAATCACATTATTGCAATGTGCTCGATCGAATGAAACCAAGCACCTTGTTTATTTTACCCTGGGACCACCACAATCGCCACAACCACACTGCCCCCAATTCATGTCGATGTGTGAAGTGGAGCAAACAATCTGTGCTTGCATGTTGTCATTTGAATTTTAAAGGGGGTGGGTTAGGATGTGAGTGCTGGGGCATACCTGCTGGCTTAGAATGTGGATGTTGAAGGGTCCCCCTCCCCCCACCAGGCTTGGGGTGTGGATGTTGAAGGGTAACGCCTACCAGCCACACAGAATTGGGGTGTGGATGTTGAAGGGTCCCCCTTCCCCCACCAGGCTTGGGTGTGGATGTTGAGGTACCTCCCTCCCACCAGGCTTGGGGTGTGGTAGTTACAGGGGTACCCCTCCCACACCAGGCTTGGGGTGTGGATGTTGAAGGGTCCCCCTTCCCCACCAGCTGGGTGTGGAGTAGCGCCCCACCAGGCTTTGGTTGTGGATGTTGAAGGGTCCCCTTCCCCACCAGACTTGGAGTGTGGATGTTGAAGGGTCCCCCTTCCCCACCAGACTTGGGGGTGTGGATGTTGAAGGGTACCCTTCCCACCAGGCTTGGGGTGTGGATGTTGAAGGGTCCCCCTCCCCCCACCAGGCTGGGGTGTGGATGTTGAAGGGTCCCCTTCCCTCACCAGGCTTGGGGTGTGGATGTTGAAGGGTACCCCTCCCCCACCAGGCTTGGGGTGTGGCTGTTGAAGGGTCCCCTTCCCCACCAGGCTTGGGTGTGGATGGGTTGAAGAGTCTGTCCCCCAGGTCAGTCCCTTTATCAAACCCTTATTTCTGTTCTCTCAACCCCATTGCAACCCTTTACTTTCTGCCACTCGTCCACAGTGTGCCATGCTTCCCTTTGATCCTCAACAAAAAGGACAGCAGGATTTACCGATGGACAGAGTGCCTCCATGATCCGACAAGAGTTGTGTTTTTGAAAACAAAATTGCTGTTTGGGAGGTCAGGGTTTGTCGAGGGAAGGATGAAGATAGGCTTGTGTCGGCTTACATGCGTGTAATTTTACTATCGACTACAATAATTGGAACGTTGAGAGAAAAAAAGTTTTTTTTATTTTCAAATGGAAACTTGCTCTGAGGCATGCTGATGATGAGGCCCACAGGTCCTCAGATCTCTGGATCACCGGGGCTCTAGGAATGGGTGACTGACGAATTGGTGCCTCCATGGTAATCTATCGTAGCTCCTGGGATCAGTGCCCGTTTCGTTAAGCCTTAAGGGAACATTGGACCTCCCTCGCTAGAAACAACCCACATGCTGTAACTTGAGCTGAGTGGCACCACCCAAATTTATTGGCACATATTTGCTATGGTGTAAGCATCACCTGTGGTCCTACATGTCGTCTCCTTCACGCCATGCCCCCATGTATGATGTCAGTGGCTAACGCAGCGAGGCCATTCGACTGGCTAGCCAGGCCTGACGTTTGACTAGTTAGAGCAGGTATTTGGAAGTTGTTGAAGATTCTGAAGATGATTCGTTTACTTTGTCAAAAGACACCAAGAGATCTTTCATTCGACAGCAGACATAGCTCTGGCCTAACGTCTGTCCGAGGGACACGACCCTCATTGATGCAACACCCTTCCTCGGAAACTCTAATCCGACGGTCTACTATGAGGCCTAACCTGTGTACCACATAGGTGCTACAAACGATTAAAAAAAAAGAGCGAAGTCGATGGCACACCATCACAAATGCCCACGCTTCCCACCTAAAGGAAAGTTGAAAGATGGCAAAAGGTTCCACCAGAAATGACCCAAGAACAAATTTTGAGTTAAAAAAATTTTTCCCAAGTTTGAGCCCTGTGACCCTAAGTCACCACCCCAAGGGGCATGAACCCGGGGGTCAAATCCCCAAAAAATCGTTACATATTTCATGTGTCCCCCAATGTTGATTGCATAGACACCGTTTCATTGCCTACAATTGCATTTTTCCATGTTTGATCTTTTGACCCCTGCCACAGGGGGCGAGGCCAAAATGATACCGCTCTTGCACCTCCGTGCCATGTCGCGATCATAACTACCAAGTTTGGTGAATCCAAAAGCATTGGGAAAGTAAACATTTGTGCATGTACAACTATTTTAACTCCACTCAGCGGAGCTCCGTCGGCCAGAGCATGGCAGTCATTTTCTTTCAAAGTAGTCCCACCTTTGAACGACTCGTTGATTTGCAGTGACATCCGGTGTGCAAGCAAAGCGTTCTTACAGGAATACCATTTCAACATGGCCATCTTCAACTTCCATGGGAAACTTGAATGCTTATTTGATTGAGAAGGTTTAAACTCGTGACCAATAACTGGAGGTTCTTGATGTTGACGATTGTTTTCTTCCAAAACTGCGCTCTCTATGGCGTTACGAGCATATCATGTTTGCGTGAACCCCTAGACAACACCACCCAACAATAAAAGGTACTAATTGCAAGACGTATGTAATACTGTAAATTGATTGATGAGATCTCTGGCTTTTTGTCCCCTGCCCCCTCCTACAAGGTTGAAGACTGGGGACATTAAAATGAGCTCCGTCCGACCGACCAACCGATCATTCGTCCATGTACTTTTGTGTGCACGATATTTCAAAACCCGTTGAACGTTTAGCTTTCATATTGCAGATATCTCTTCCTCATGACATTATCTCAACCTGATAAGATCACGGCTGTGATTGACTGATTTCTGTTGCCAGGGCAACCATCTCTGTAACTTGGCTTGTGCATGTGATATTTCAAAAATCGTTCAGGATTTAGCTTTTAGATTCCACAGATATATTCCTCGTACCACCAAAAAGGCAGCAGGGAGGGGTTTTTTGGTGTGTTGTGGGTTCAGTTTTGATCGAGGACATTGGATTCAAACTCTAACCATGATCTGTTTGTGAATTGTTTCGACAGATACGTTCGAAAATGAATGGAAGTATTATTGATGATGAGATGTACCAGAACATTCGTTCGTACACTTGGGGTGAGTGCGGCACTTCGTGGCGGTTCCTTGGTTGACGTTATACCATACCTGCAAGGCCAGTGAAGATTATCTACAGAAAATATCACGTAATGCAGGATTTCCCCAGTTTTACTTCCGCCACCTAAGGTGGATGAAGGTTATGTATTCACCCCTGTTTGTTTGTGAGCACGATATCTAAGATATGGACGGAGTCAGATCGAAGTTTGTGGACGCATTGGGTGTGTGTCAAGGATGAATTGATTCGATTTCGGTGAAGATCCGGATCCGGATACTAGAATTTTAAAAGTGATTCTTCATTATTGAGAGATAGAGCTAAAAACGATATATAGCATGATATTTCAAAAACTTTTGTACGGGTTATGACAAAACTTAGTGGACGAGTTGCGTCGGTGACAAGAACGAGCCGATTAAATTAATTGGTTATGGTCTGGATGCAGATCAGCCTCTCCGTGGATCCAAAACGTAAACTGTTCAGTCTGGCGGAGTTATGTGCTCCACTGAGTGCCGTTCTCGTTAAGATTGTTTTTAACTAAACAGTACAAACACTCATCGTGAAGCCATCAGTCTTGGACACGTGTTTCTACTTTTCGGAATTAATCAGCTTTACATTTATCCCATAGTGAAGTCATTTGGAGCACCACTTGATGTGGCGAAGCAGATGGGAAGTTCTTGATGACTGAAGTACCGATGCCTTCTGGCCCACTTGTAGAAATGGTATCAAGGTTGTCGAGGACCTTTTCTTCACATTTGAATGCACTCAACATGATGGATAACCTGCTAAAGGAGGGGGCCTTTTGAGCAAAAAACGATTCGGTCACTTAACCTCATGAGCGTGGGAATCATCTTTTAATACTGTATGACCTCCACAACAAGAAGTACTACTACTTCTACTTTGTGGGGACATCCGAGAAACATTATTGTCACAAAACAGCTGTCCAGATATGGTGTTCAACTGGAGGTGATAAAGGTGGAAATTTATAATTGGTTCAGGAAACCAGCAATAACTCGCCTACTCTTCATGAAGGACACCGTGGTATCTTCAACGACCAGGACTTCAGGTGGGTCGTCCTGCTTAACAACTAACCTATGGATGACGCACACCTTAAACACCATGGTTACTGTTTGTTTATAGCTTTGTCAAGATTTGAGCAAAGGCTGGACAGCTCAGAGGTGATTGCGCATACCTCTAGGGCCGAGGCCATCTTGCAAGCCCCTAATTAAGGAACCATCTTGTAACTAGAACGCATTCGGTGGAGCACATACTTCCACCAGGCTGAACAGTTTACGTTTTGTGTCCCACTGATAGGCCGGATCTGCATCCTGACCTGAACGAAAATCGAATCGGCTTGTTCTTGTCACTTAACCAACCCATCCACCACATTTTGTCATGATCCATCCACCACTTTTTGAAATGTCGTTTCGGCCCTGTCTCTCAATTGTGAAGAATCACTTTTAAAATTCTAGTATCCAGATCTTCCATAACCTTTTGAGCTATCCTGCTCATAGACGGACAAAAAGACAAACAGGGGTGAAAATATAACCTTCATCCACCTTCGGTGACAGAGGTAATAATGCTTTGGGAAAAGCATGTTCAGCCTGAAGGTTATTATGCAACTGTTTTTTTCCAGTTTGTTTTGTTTTTATAACTTGTTTTAGTATGGTGGGTGTAGACTGTACACGTTTGTCCTGTTTTTCAGGTTGCTGTCTTACCACTGAAAATAAAGAGTTTACTGTGCACAAGGAGGAGTATGCATTGGAACACCAGTTGATAATTAACACGGTATGTACTTGCACTTGATGAGTATGAACATCGGAGTGATTCGGAGTCTTTTCATAACTTGTTTGCTTGTGATCAAACAGGTCAATCCAGTGTAACTTGAAGTACCTTCCGGCTGGGTAAGCAACCATATTGCCAGCTGTGTATAAAGGTGGTTTGGGGTTCGTCATAGTCTTCAGTTGGGGGGGGGGTCCATTTAGCTTAGGGTCTTAGACCCCCTCAGTTCAACCCTGATCCATTGACACTGCAAAAGGGTTGGATGCAAAACTTGTGAACACTGTTATCAAAATTTAAAAGTGCTGACTGGAATGTGATGTATGCATGATTAGATAATATAATGGTGGTGGGATGTAGTCATGAGGAGGATTTCAGAGTAAAGCTTGTAAGCTGTACTTTGGAGGTGTTTTTCTTCGTAAATGGGCAGATTTTGTTGTGATGGCATGGAAACATGAATGTTGCTCTTTCTGATGTACTGTAACCAAAACGTCCTTCATATCGATATCCACACACACACATATATATCATATATATATATATATAAAACCTTGCACTACATAATGATTGAATATTATGACCTTTGACCCTGAGTAATGGCACTGAGGAGGTCACCACCCCCATGGCTTTCCGTCCCATCACGTTTTGAACTGAAAACCTTTCATCCTCTTTTTAAAGGTTCGAGTTTTCTAAGTCTTCAGCAACTACCAATGATTGATATGATTTGATAACTAGTAATAGGCGTCCACAACCATCCTTGACCATGTTATGGAACATCGGCCGAGGCCCTCACTTTTTCACCTTTATTCACTTTTAAATTCGTTTTCTCCACAACTGCTTGAGTGGTTGACACAAAACTTTCAACATCGGAGCGCATACCCATGGATAATTTTTAAACAAAGTTACATGATGATTGAATGGAAAATGAGGCCGGCATTCCAAAAAGTTTGTTTCCTGTAGGCATCGGTTGCAGGGTATTTCACATATCAGGAATAAACGGCCTTCACCTCGCTTTGCCCGGCCTTGGCCAAATAATCCAATGTAATCGTCAATCAATTTGAACGTTTGTGATTGGACGGAAATCCCATGACGTGATGGAAGTTCTGTGACGGGACGGAAGTCCAGCTTCATTTAAAAAAATTTTTTTATTCATACCCATTCAGTTTGTGAACAGGCTTCAGTTTGCATAATGGAGGTCAGCGTGAGCCTTTGACATTGAAGCTGCAGGCAGGTGTTTGAGATTGTAATGTATCTAGACAAACTCGACAGATAACGATCGATTTCTCATTATCTCCACCACCGAAGGTGGACGGAGGTTCTGTTTTCACACCTGTTTGTTTGTCTGTCTGAGCAGGATGGCTCAAAAAGTTACGGATGGATTCAGACAAAACTTGGTGGACAGGTTGGGTGTCTAACGAGGACGAATTGATTTGATTTTTGGTGAGGATCCGGACCTAGATACAAATACTAGAATTTTTAAAATGATTCCTTACAATTGAGAGATATGGCTAAAGTGATATCTTTATAGGGCACTCGGTAGAGCGCATACCTGATCCACCAGAACATATCAGGCCCAATACATTTTTGAAATATCATGCTATACAGTACTATATCGTTTTTGGCCCCATCTCTCAATGGCGAAGAATCACTTTAAGAATTAAATAATTATCGTATCCAGATCCGGATTCAGATCTACACCAAAATTGAATCCATTCTTATCACACACCCAACCTGCCCACCAAGTTTCGACCAAATCCGTCCACAACTTCTTGAGATATCGTGCTATATATCGTTTTTGGCCCTATCTCTCAATAGTGAAGAATCACTTAAAAAATTCTAGTAGTCGGATCGGGATCGGGATCTTCACCAAAATCTAATCAGTTCGTCGATGTCACACACCCAACCCGTCCACAAAATTTCATCCGGATCAGTCCATAACGTTTTGAGATATCCTGTACACAGACAGACAGAAAGGGGTGAAATCCTAACCTCCTTCACCTTCGGTGGCGGAGGTAATAAAGCAGGAGTGTCTGTCTGTCCATCCCTGAACTACTCCCTCAGTTTTGGGGCTAGCCCTGCCGAACTTTCTGGGGAACCCATTGGAGTCCCAACGGGTATCCAAAGGTGGGTGGGAGGATTCATCAATTTATCAATACAATTATGATTTTGAGTTTCTACCAATATGAAGCTGGTCTCTGTCCACATGTAAACTCATTCATGGGTTCGGCATTAGCAGTTTCACCATTTAATGAATGTGTGAATCATTCGCTGGTTCGATAATATCTCAATACAATAGTGATTTTGAATTTCCACCCTGACGAGGTCCCTCTGTCCTCTCTCCTCTCTCCTGGAAATGCCTTCGTGTTTCAGCAATATTTGCGTACGTGATAATTCGACGGCCTCTAAGTGTGCAATGCATTCGGTAAATGTAATAATGAAGCATTTCCTCACCATAGGTTGTAATTATTACTTATTTTCACTGCAAAGGTGGTGAAGGACTGAAGGTCCATTCACAAAACAACTTCACTCTCCCACTTCTCACATCCCCCCCAATCTCATGAGGGTTCCGTCGTTCCTCCCCCATTCCACTTCAACCCCAGTTTTTAGTTTTTACCGATTTCATCAAAACTCAGTCCGGTCTAAGGCTCGAAGTGATTTACAGAATCACTGGCGGTGGACCACGACGGTTCTGGTGGGGGTATAGAACACATTCATGGTGAGCAGCCGCCCTTATAATATAGGAAAGTGGTAAATGTGTGATAACCTCACTAACACGCCGACGTTAGGCCAACATGATTTTGTCCGGCGGCCTGTCGGCCCACCATCGGCTGGCGACGTCATTGCTTTCACAAGAAATTTCAAACATTGGCCCGACGTTGGCAAATAGACGTCATTTTAACAACCAATAGCTTTTACTTTTACAACCGTTTACGTCGTCCAGCTGTAATGTGTATATTTTGTAAATAAACAAAGATTAATGTATTTAAATATTTAGAACTTGAGATTTCATCATGAATTATTATTGTGTAATTATTTCCCAGTTTGCTGTCATGAAATCCTGGAGAGGCAGTTTTTAACTTTAAATGGATGAATGGCTCACAGAGGGCAACACCTTCCTCATCCCAAAATCAGAAGAAACCCAATTACCTCTCAAATATCATCCAATAACATGTCTACCAATAATAAACAAACTTCTGACAGCATTTATCACAGAAATGATGTACCACCACCTGATTTAATTGGAATTTCAATAAATTTGGCTTTTTTGACATTTGGATTTTTTTATTTTGTCAATACAAGGGGGAGGGTGGAGGCTTTACAGATGCAGTTCCCAGGGCCCAAGGGTGTCATAATCCAACCAACCCTGCTGCACGTGTCCTAAAGTAGGTGGGAGTTTTCATTAAATTTCTCAAAATCTTTTTTTGCTTGAGATTTTGGGTTTCCACCCATTCGTACTTTACATCATTACTATCCATCCCACTGATGAGTACCATGATGTTTCAAAAAGTTTTGGATGGGTTTTGACAAAACTTGGTGGATGAGTTGAGAAGAACAATCCAAATGGATTTTGGTTTAAGTCCGTGATAACAGATCCAGCCCATCCCATCATTGGGAAGCGAATTGTAAACTGTTCAGACTGGCGAAGGTATGCGTTTCCGCTCGTCACACTGACTCCCCCCCCCCCCCCAACCAAGGATTTTCTAAAAAAAGGCGGTGCAAAGGAATAATTGGACATCGACTTCATCACTTTCAAGTGTAACAAGTATAACTAGAATGGCACTCAGTAGAGCGCATACCACTTATGGGCTGGATCTGCATCCAGACTTTAACCAAAATCTAGTCCATCCATCCATCCATCGGGACCATACTCTGTGAGAGAGCGTTGGTGCTGCTTAAGCAGTCTCCTTGGCTATTGGGCACAATCCTGGATGGGTCACCACTCCGACACAGGATATCAGCAAGCTGGCACTCATTTTGCTGACCCTGGAAGGATGACAGGCAGAGTCAACCCCACCTGGTATTAATTCAACAGCTGAGGGGGATTTGAACTCAGGGTGAGAGAGATCTTCTTCCCTCAGGTCTTCAAAACAGCTGTTCACACACACCCTTATCAGCCACATCCATCTTCGATCTTTTCTACACCCGTTAATCCACCCCAAACCCACCTCTTCAAATTCCCTGTCTTCCTTCCTGAAAGTTCCCTGTCGTGTAAGGCCTGAAAGTCCCTGTAATATCCATCTGTTCCCCTGTTCCCACCCATCCTCTCCCTTCCACAGATCTCATGTCTCTGTTCCCACTGTTTTGTCCTTCCCTCTCCCGCCTCTCTTTCTCCTGCCCCTCTTGTTGTGCGTTGTGTGTTAACTCTCATACTAGTCTCACAATGTATACCAAAATAATAAATAAATAAAATAAAATGCAATACATGCATCAAAAAAAAGGCAACGATGACATTTGGCTATTTTCATCATATTAATAACTACTTCTTATTCTTGTTACCCACCACCACCGAAAGTAGACAGAGGTTGTGTTTGCATTATGGACGGATTCAGACAATATTTTGTGGACAGGTTAAGTGTGTGACAAGGGCAAAGTGATTCGATTTTGGTGAAGACCCGATCCGAATCATAGATTTTTAATTATGTAGAATGATTCTTCACCATTGAAATCGGGCGATTATAGACAAATATCTCAAAAGTTGTTGACAGATTTGGAGAAATTTTGTGGACAGCGTTGGTGTGTAACAAGGACAATTGATTTGATTTTGATGAAGATCTGATCTCCGGATCTGAATAAGATAATCATTTAATTCTTAAAAAGTGATTCTTCACCATTGAGAGATGGGGCCAAAAACGATATAGTACTGTGTAGCATGATATTCAACAAGGATGAACGGATTCGATTTTGTTGAACATTGGACACGGATCTGGATGCGAGAATTATTTAATTTTTAAGTGATTCTTCACCTTTGATAGAGACACCAGAGTTGGTGTCCGATGCTCGCATGTTTATAACATTTATCGTTTTTTTAAAGACTCGTCTAATAATTAATATTTTTTATAAAGCATTGCAGTGAAGACTGAACCAAATATTTTTAAAGCAATATATGTATTTTGTATATTGTAATCAGTACAAGAGCGCGGGCACAATATACGCCCGAAAACAAGAAGGTATATACAGAATTGTGCTACTACATGGAAAAACAGCATCCTAGGTTGCCATGGCAACCATTTAGATGACGAACGTAACGTCGCGAACACACCGTCTCCACAGTCTGTACCTATGCTAACCAAAGAATATGAAAGTTGAAAACTTTGGGAGTTTGAGTGCGACAGGAACGGACAGACACAGACAGACGGACGGACGACACATAAATACGCCCCAATATATATATATATATAATATTATATATATATAATATATATATATATATTATATATATATTATATATATATATATATATGGCGTATAAAAAATAGTGTGGTGATAAAAAACATTAGAAAGGAAAATAACTTGCACAAAACTTTAACATTTTCACGCTCACGCGGGGGTATCGCTATAGCTCTCTGTTCTTTCAAACAGGCGAGCTAAAAATGCATTGGGCCAGATATGTTCTCGTGGATAGGTATTACATGCGGAGGTATGCACTCTACTGAGAGCCATGGTAGTTTTTGAAGTGAGTCTTCACCATTGAGAGATATAAGGCCATAAAAAAAATATAGAATGACATTTCAAAAGTTATGGACGGATTATGACAAAACTTGGGGGATAAGTTGTGTAGGTGCCAAGAATAAGGCAATTAGATTTGGTTCAGGTCCAGATGCAATCGGCCTATCAGTGAGATACAAACGTACCCTGTTCAGCCCTGGTGGAGGTACGCAGAATGCCATTCTAGTTACGTATGCAACACATGGCTGATAATAGCATCATTCACTGAGGGTGCAACTGTGCCGCTAATGCAACACTGTGCCGCTAATGCAACAACACACTTCGTAGGTGACAGCAGGAATTTGGAATTTGTTCACGATCCCGGCTATAGCTTGCCTACTCTTCACTAAGGACACCGAGGGATCTTTAACATCCACCGACTAATGTTGGCAGATGGGAATCCCGTTTAAACGTCCATCTGAAGGACAGCACACGCATTGATGCCTCGCCCTGCTATGAAACACCAGGACGTTTGTAGCCTGGGGCAAGATTTGAACCCAGGCGAGACGATCGGAGTGAATGTGCAACCTTAAGGCCATCCTCCTACCGAGATTC
This sequence comes from Eptatretus atami, assembly GCA_035128595.1. Classification (NCBI taxonomy): domain Eukaryota; kingdom Metazoa; phylum Chordata; class Myxini; order Myxiniformes; family Myxinidae; genus Eptatretus; species Eptatretus atami. The sequence continues at coordinate 174,131,503 of CM068952.1, read as the reverse complement.
CCTACGCTTAAAACAAGATGTAGAAATCTGTAAAGCTCTTGTTAATTTCACAGTTTCATTGCAGCAAATGTCCACCTTTAATATTTCATAAGCATGAAGAACGATCTCACCTTGTGGATCTAGTGCACCTGACATTCATTTTATTATTCGTTCCCAAAGCTCAGGACTTGACAAATGAGAATCATCTTGAATGCTCATCCTCTTTCACTCCAACTATTGCCGATTCGTCTTCTTTTCTTTTTCTGCTTCTTCATCGTGACCATTGCACCCATCTTTGCCAAGACGGCTTCAAAAACGCGGCTCCTCATCTTGGTTTTCATTTTCCAATTCCGGTTCCGGTTCCACTTCCAATGCCATGGGAATCAAAACCTGCATCATCAATGTTAACCAAATGGATACAAAACCACTTCCAATATGCATTCATTTCCACAAAAACTAAAGTTCACTGAGTGCAAAATGACAAGTTTGGCCAGGTGTGGGACTCACTCCTCAAATATTCCGTCCACAGAGGTGCAGCGGTCCGGAACCAGATCGCAGCCTTAGAAGGATGGGCGGGTCCCATTCACACCCGAGATAGAGAAATCTGAACAATGATAGCTGATTACCATCAGGCTAACAACAAGATGACACCTGCATCTGCTGGATTACAGTAGAAACAGATTTATTGACAGTTATTGGAATCTGCAGGGAGTGGGGGAGTGGGGGAGCACAAAGGGGTGCAAATTGTACCATGGTTGTGTAAGGTGGCCGAAGCACAGCTAAGACTGCAGAAAGAAGACTGCCATTCAGGGAAAAATCCTTCAACTTCCAACGTGGCAATTCATCCATCGACATTTCATCTAAACAAACCTGATGAAGACATCACAAGAAAAAAACATGTTATTTTAAATATCCAATTACAGAAAATAGACCACATATTTGGCTGGATTCAGAACCTCTGTGAACAAGGGTTGGAAATTTATGAGGTGTAGTGCTTTTATTGTTACCATCCTATACTGATATAGGATTGCTACCTCACCACCGAAGGTGGACTAGAGGTTATCTTTCACCGTTTAAGAATTGAAAATTCACAAGTATATTGGTTGGTCTGGTCTGTTATTCTGTTCATCTGTCAATCGCCTACAGGTCACATTTTTACTCCAATTATTCAGAAACAACCATCTGGTAAACGTTGTCACAAGCTAGAAGGCTATTGTTTTTGAGATCAATAGGTTAAAAGGTCAAGGTCACATAAATCATCAATTTCCATCAGATTCTTTTTTTTTTGCATGCACAGTCGAGACTCGTGGAAGAGCTAGAACGAGTGGAGTCAGTAAACTGAAAGGATCAGGAGAGAGAGAGGGGTGTGGGGGGGGGGACCAACAACAGAGCCGAAGGCCAAAACAGAGGGAGGTGGGCAAACAATGAGTGGTAAGGAGGAATGTGTGGCAGGAGAGGCGTGGGGTGGACAAGATGGATACAGAAGGAAACTCTCAGGAGGTAAAAAAAAAGAACCTGGAAATTTTGAAGGAGTAGAGGGGTACAAGGATATAAAAGACTGTGGTTTTGAAATTGGTGACAATCTCAGATGTGGTGAACAGCTGTCTTGAAGACCTGGAAGGAGGAATGAGATTTAAGATGCAGAAGTTGGTTCCCCAGAAGGAAAAAAAAGAACAAATGAGTGGAGGTGAGCAGTGATCCTGGATTAAGGTACATTCACAGGAGGGGCTTGAGAGTAGACTGTGTGTGGTGTCCTGCAGAAACCTTGAGGGGGGGAGGGGGGGGACAAAAGCACAGAAAGAGCAGAGGGTGCAAGACTAGAAAGGAGGCCGTAGAAGACAGAGACCACCAAACTGTCTGCGATGGCGAAGTGATAGGCCCATAGACTCGCTTCATTGTGGGGGATTTCAATAATCTTAAAGGCCTTATTACTCCCACTGCGACTTATCATTCACCGCCTACCCTTTGTCCTCCCATCCGATCCTTTCCCCTAGCTCTTCTGCAATCTCCTACACAGTCAATAAATTTCCTCCCCCCCCCTTTTCCTTAACAATGTGACCTAAACATCTGAGGACTTCACCCTAACCTGACCGCCTGGAAGAGTGGACATATGACTCAACACATACCAGGAGGTAGGTACAGTAGGTTTTAACTTTGAACTCAGTACGAGAGCAACGTTCAAGCAATCGAGTTTTTCTTTGTCCTCGGGACTGTTTTTAAGCAATTGCAAATTGGTTATTTTATTTGAATCGGGTGTGCTTTAGAAAGCCTGTGCCGATGACCGACACAAGCGATCCGCGATAGTCATACCGGCCTGTGCCGGTTACCAGTACGGCGAACCACAAATAAATGAAAAAAAAAAACAATGCAAGTGAGCAACCCGAGACAATGGGGAAGCACGGTTCGTTATTGCTTATAATGTGTTTGTTTGTTGTTTATATATTATATATGTGTATATATATTATATATTATATATGTCTTGTAAAACGTGCACAGACTACATTTTTTTTTGCAAGTAAAGTGTAATCTCACACCCAGATGCTGTGTGCTCTGCTAGTTGAACAGAATTTGAATATTGGTCACTGAATTGGTAACCAATCAAAACCGAAAAGCATATTGTTTATTCGGATTTTTAAAGTATCTTGCTATGCACAATATTTTTCTTGTTTGTTTTTTGTTCTGACTGTGAGCAGGATATCTCAAAAAGTTATGGATGAATTCGATGAAACATGGTGGACAGGTAGGGTGTGGGACAAGGACGAATGGATTAGCTTTTTTTGGTGGTGATCCAGATCCAGACACGAGAATATTATATTTATGAAGCGATTCTTCACAATTGCGAGATATAATAGGGCCCAGACGAATATGTATATATATATATATATATATATATATATTATATATATATATATATATGATATTTCAAAAATTTGTTGATGGGTTATGACAAAATTTGGTGGATGCGTTGCTGAGTGACAAGAATAAGCTTATTAGATTTTTATGCCTGGTGTTGGCTTAATGGTTAGGGTGGTGGGCTTGGGATCTAGGA
>CM068952.1:174102766-174124707 GCA_035128595.1 Eptatretus atami | reverse complement strand
TACAATAACTGGAGGTTTCTGATGTTTTGACGTTGTTTTCTTCCAAACTGCGCTCTCTATGGCGTTACGAGCATATCATGTTTGCGTGAACCCTAGAACAACACCACCCAACAATAAAAGGTACTAATTGCAAGACGTATGTAATACTGTAAATTGATTGATTGGAATCTCTGGCTTTTTGTCCCCTGCCCCCTCCCCATACAAGAGTGAAGAACTGGGGACATTAAAATGAGCTCCGTCCGACCGACCAACCGATCATCGTCCATGTTACTTTTGTGTGCACGATATTTCAAAACCCGCTTGAACGTTTAGCTCTTCATATTCAGATATCTCTTCTCATGAGCATTATCTCAACCTGATAAGATCACGGGCTGTGATTGACTGATTTCTGTGGCCAGGGCAAAAACCATCTCTGTAAAACTTGGGCTTGTGCATTGTGATATTTCAAAAAAATCGTTCAGGATTTAGCTTTAATTCCACAGATATATTCTCGACCACCAAAAAGCACAGGGGGGTTTTTTGGTGGTTGTTGTGGGTTCAGTTTTGATCGAGGACATTGGATTCAAAACTCTAACCATTTGATCTGTTTGTGACTTGTTCGACAGATACGTCGAAAAATGAATGGAAATTATTGATGATGAGATGTACCAGAACATTCGTTCGTACATTGGGGTGATGCGGCACTATCGTGGCGGTTCCTTGGTTTGACGTATTATACCCATACCTGCAAGGCCAGTGAAGATTTATCTACAGAAAATATCACGTAATGCAGGATTCCCCAGTTTTACTTTCCGCCACCTAGTGGTGAACGGTTATGTATTCACGCCGTTTGTTTGTGAGACGATATCTAAAGATATGGACGGAGTCAGATCGAGTTGTGGACGCTCGGTTGTCCAAGGATGAATTGTTCGATTTCGGGTGAAGATCCGGATCCGGATACTAGAATTTTAAAAGTGATTCTTCATATTGAGAGATAGAGCTAAAAACGATTATAGTAGCATGATATTCAAAAATTTTGTACGGGTTATGACAAAACTTAGTGGACGAGTTGCGTCGGTGACAAGAACGAGCCGATTAAATAATTGGTTATGGTCTGGATGCAAGATCAGCCTCTCCGTTGGATCCAAAACGTAACTGTTCAGTCTGGCGAGTTATGTGCTCCACTGAGTGCCGTTCTCGTTAAGATTGTTTTTAAACCTACAAACAGCTACAAAACCACTCATCTTGAAAGCCATCAGTCTTGGAACACGTGTTTCTACTTTTCGGATTAATCCAGCTTTACATTTATCCCATATGGAATCATTTCGGACACCACATTGATGTGGCGAACAGATGGGAAGTTCTTGGATGACGTGAATGCTACCGATTGCCTTCTGGCCCACTTGTAGAAATGGTATCAAGGTTGTCGAGGACCTTTTCTTCAATTTGAATGCACTCAACATGATGGATAACCTGCTAAAGGAGGGGGCCTTTTGAGCAAAAAACGATTTCGGTCACTTAACCTCCAGAGCGTGGGAATCATCTTTTTAATACTGTATGACTCACAACAAGAATACTACTACTTCTACTTGTGGGGACATCCGAAACATTATTGTTCACAAAAACAAGCTGTCCAATTTATGGTGTTTCAACTGGAGGTGATTGATAAAGATGGAAATTTATTAATTGGTTCAGGAAAACCAGCAATAACTCGCCTACTCTCATGAAGGACACCGTGTATCTCAACGACCAGGGACTTCAGTGGGGTCGTCCTGCTCTTAACAACTAACCTATGGATGACGGCACACCTTAAACACCATGGTTACTGTTTGTTTATACTTTGTCAAGATTTGAGCAAAGGCTGGACAGCTCAGAGGTGATTGCGCATACCTCTAGGCCGAGGCATCTTGCAAGCCCCTAATTAAGGAAACCATCTTGTAACTAGAAACGCATTCGGTGGAGCACATACTTCCACCAGGCTGAACAGTTACGTTTTGTGTCCCACTGATAGGCCGGATCTGCATCCTGACCTGAACGAAAATCGAATCGGCTTGTTCTTGTCACTTAACCAACCCATCCACCACATTTTGTTCATGATCCATCCACACTTTTGAAATGTCGTTTCGGCCCTGTCTCTCAATTGTGAAGAATCACTTTTAAATTCTAGTATCCAGATCTTCCATAACCTTTTGAGCTATCCTGCTCATAGACGGACAAAAAGACAAACAGGGGTGAAAATATAACCTTCATCCACCTTCGGTGACAGAGGTAATAATGCTTTGGGAAAAGCATGTCAGCCTGAAGGTTATTATGCAACTGTTTTTCCAGTTTGTTTTGTTTTATAACTTGTTTTAGTATGGTGGGTGTAGACTGTACACGTTTGTCCTGTTTTTCAGGTTGCTGTCTTACCACTGGAAAATAAAGAGTTTACTGTGCACAAGGAGGAGTATGCATTGGAACACCAGTGATAATTAACACGGTATGTACTTGCACTTGATGAGTATGAACATCGAGTGATCGGAGTCTTTTCATAACTTGTTGCTCTGTGATCAAACAGGTCAATCCAGTGTGTAACTTGAAGACCTTCGGCTGGGTAAGCAACCATATTGCCAGCTGTGTATAAAGGTGGTTGGGGTTCGTCATAGTCTTCAGTTGGGGGGGGGTCCATTTAGCTTAGGGTCTTAGACCCCCTCAGTTCAACCCTGATCCATTGACACTGCAAAGGGTTGGATGCAAAACTTGTGAACACTGTTATCAAAATTAAAAGTGCTGACTGAATGTATGTTATGCATGATTAATAATATAATGGTGTGGATGTAGTCATGAGGAGGATTTCAGAGTAAAGCTTGTAAGCTGTACTTTGGAGGGTTTTTCTTCGTAAAATGGGCAGATTTTGTTGTGATGGCATGGAAACATGAATGTTGCTCTTTTGATGTACTGTAACCAAAACGTCCTTCATATCGATATCCACACACACACATATATCATATATATTATATATATAAAACCTTGCACTACATAATGATTGAATATTATGACCTTTGACCCTGAGTAATGCACTGAGGAGGTCACCACCCCCATGGTCTTCCGTCCCATCACGTTTTGAACTGAAAACCTTTCATCCTCTTTTTAAAGAGTTCGAGTTTCTAAGTCTTCAGCAACTTACCAATGATTGATATGATTGATAACTAGTAATAGGCGTCCACAACCATCCTTGACCATGTATGGAACATCGGCGAGGCCCTCACTTTTTCACCTTTATTCACTTTTAAATTCGTTTTCTCCACAACTGCTTGAGTGGTTGACACAAAACTTTCAACATCGGAGCGCATACCCATGATAATTTTTAAACAAAGTTACAATGATGATTGAATGGAAAATGAGGCCGGCATTTCCAAAAAGTTTGTTTTCCTGTAGCATCGGTTGCAGGGTATTCACATATCAGGAATAAACGGCCTTCACCTCGCTTTGCCCGGCCTTGGCCAAATAATCCAATGTAATCGTCAATCAATTTGAACGTTTGTGATTGGACGGAAATCCCCATGACGTGATGGAAGTTCTGTGACGGGACGGAAGTCCAGCTTCATTAAAAAAATTTTTTATTCATACCCATTCAGTTTGTGAACAGGCTTCAGTTTGCATAATGCGAGGTCAGGCGGGAGCCTTGACATTGAAGCTGCAGGCAGGTGTTTGAGATTGTAATGTATCTGACAAACTCGACAGATAACGATCGATTTCTCATTATCTCCACCACGAAGGTGGACGGAGGTTCTGTTTTCACACCTGTTTGTTTGTCTGTCTGAGCAGGATGGCTCAAAAAGTTACGGATGGATTCAGACAAAACTTGGTGGACAGGTTGGGTGTCTAACGAGGACGAATTGATTTGATTTTTGGTGAGGATCGGACTAGATACAAATACTAGATTTTTAAATGATTCCTTACAATTGAGAGATATGGCTAAAAGTGATATCTTTATAGGGCACTCGGTAGAGCGCATACCTGATCCACCAGAACATATCAGGCCCAATACATTTTTTGAAATATCATGCTATACAGTACTATATCGTTTTTGGCCCCATCTCTCAATGGCGAAGAATCACTTTAAGAATAAATAATTATCGTATCCAGATCCGGATTCAGATCTACACCAAAATTGAATCCATTCTTATCACACACCCAACCTGCCCACCAAGTTTCGACCAAATCGTCCACAACTTCTTGAGATAATCGTGCTATATATCGTTTTGGCCCTATCTCTCAATAGTGAAGAATCACTTAAAAAATTCTAGTAGTCGGATCGGGATCGGATCTTCACAAAATCAATCAGTTCGTCGATGTCCACACACCCAACCCGTCCACAAAATTTTATCCGGATCAGTCCATAAACGTTTTGAGATATCCTGTACACAGACAGACAGAAAGGGGTGAAATCCTAACCTCCTTCACCTTCGGTGGCGGAGGTAATAAAGCAGGAGTGTCTGTCTGTCCATCCCTGAACTACTCCCTCAGTTTTGGGGCTAGCCCTGCGAACTTTCTGGGGAACCCATTGGAGTCCAACGGGTATCCAAAGGTGGGGGAGGATTCATCAATTTATCATACATTATGATTTGAGTTTCTACCAATATGAAGCTGGTCTCTGTCCACATGTAACTCATTCATGGGTTCGGCATTAGCAGTTTCACCATTTAATGAATGTGTGAATCATTCGCTGGTCGATAATATCTCAATACAATAGTGATTTTGAATTTCCACCCTGACGGTCCCTCTGTCCTCTCTCCTCTCTCCTGGAAATGCCTTCGTGTTTCAGCAATATTTGCGTACGTGATAAATTCGACGCCTCTAAGTGTGCAATGCATTCGGTAAATGTAATAATGAAGCATTTCCTCACCATAGGTTGTAATTATTACTTATTTTCACTGCAAAGGGGTGAAGGACTGAAGTCCATTCACAAAACAACTCACTCTCCACTTCTCACATCCCCCCCAATCTCATGAGGGTCGTCGTTCCTCCCCCATTCCACTTCAACCCCAGTTTTTAGTTTTTACCGATTTCATCAAAACTCAGTCCGGTTAAAGGCTCGAAGTGATTTACAGAATCACTGGCGGTGGACCACGACGGTTCTGGTGGGGTATAGAACACATTCATGGTGAGCAGCCGCCCTTATAATATAGGAAAGTGGTAAATGTGTGATAACCTCACTAAACACGCCGACGTTAGGCCAACATGATTTGTCCGGCGGCCTGTCGGCCCACCATCGGCTGGCGACGTCATTGCTTTCACAAGAAATTTCAAACATTGGCCCGACGTTGGCAAATAGACGTCATTTTAACAACCAATAGCTTTTACTTTTACAACCGTTTACGTCGTCCAGCTGTAATGTGTATATTTTGTAAATAAACAAAGATTAATGTATTTAAATATTTAGAACTTGAGATTTCATCATGAATTATTATTGTGTAATTATTTCCCCAGTTTGCTGTCATGAAATCCGGAGAGGCAGTTTTTAACTTTAAATGATGAATGGCTCACAGAGGGCAACACCTTCCTCATCCCAAAATCAGAGAAACCCATTACCTTTCAAAATCATCAATAACATGTCTACCAATAATAAACAAACTTCTGACAGCATTTATCACAGAAATGATGTACCACCACCTGATTTAATTGGAATTTCAATAAATTTGGCTTTTTGACATTTGGATTTTTTTATTTTGTCAATACAAGGGGAGGGTGGAGGCTTTACAGATGCAGTTCCCAGGGCCCAAGGGTGTCATAATCCAACCAACCCTGCTGCACGTGTCCTAAAGTAGGTGGGAGTTTTCATTAAATTTCTCAAATCTTTTTTTTGCTTGAGATTTTGGGTTTCCACCCATTCGTACTTTACATCATTACTATCCATCCCACTGATGAGTACCATGATGTTCAAAAGTTTGGATGGGTTTGACAAAACTTGGTGGATGAGTTGAGAAGAACAATCCAAATGGATTTTGGTTTAGTCCGGATACAGATCCAAGCCCATCCCATCATTGGGAAGCGAATGTAAACTGTTCAGACTGGCGAAGGTATGCGTTTTCCGCTCGTCACACTGACTCCCCCCCCCCCCCCCAACCAAGGATTTCTAAAAAAAGGCGGTGCAAAGGAATAATTGGACATCGACTTCATCACTTTCAAGTGTAACAAGTATAAACTAGAATGGCACTCAGTAGAGCGCATACACTTATGGGCTGGATCTGCATCCAGACTTTAACCAAAATCTAGTCCATCCATCCCATCCATCGGGACCATACTCTGTGCAGAGCGTTGGTTGCTGCTTAAGCAGTCTCCTTGGCTATTGGCACAATCCTGGATGGTCACCACTCCGACACAGGATATCAGCAAGCTGGAACTCATTTTGCTGACCCTGGAAGGATGACAGCGAGATCAACCCCACCTGGTATTATTCAACAGCTGAGGGATTTGAACTCAGGTCCTAGATCCCAAGCCCACCACCCTAACCATTAAGCCAACACCAGCATAAAAATCTAATAAGCTTATTCTTGTCACTCAGCCAACGCCATCCACCAAATTTTGTCATAACCCATCAACAAATTTTTGAAATATCATATATATATAATATATATATATATATATATATATATAATATATATATATACATATTCGTCTGGGCCCTATTATATCTCGCAATTGTGAAGAAATCGCTCATAAATATAAATATTCTCGTGTCTGGATCTGGATCACCACCAAAAAAAAGCTAATCCATTCGTCCTTGTCCCCACACCCTACCTGTCCACCATGTTTCATCGAATTCATCCATAACTTTTTGAGATATCCTGCTCACAGTCAGACAAAGAAACAAAACAAGAAAAATATTGTGCATAGCAAGATACTTTAAAAAATCCGAATAAACAATATGCTTTTCGGTTTTGATTGGTTACCAATTCAGGGACCCAATATTCAAATTCTGTTCAACTAGCAGAGCACACAGCATCTGGTGGGTGGAGATTACACTTTACTTGCAAAAAAAAATTAGTCTGTGCACGTTTTACAAGACATATATAATATATATATATATACACATATATACATATATAAACAAACAAACACACACATTATAAGCAATAACGAACCGTGCTTCCCCATTGTCTCGGGTTGCTCACTTGCATTGTTTTTTTTTTTCATTTATTTGTGGTTCGCCGTACTGTAACCGGCACAGGCCGGTATGACTATCGCGGATCGCTGTGTCGGTCATCGGCACAGGCTTTCTAAAGCACACCCGATTCAAATAAATAACCAATTTCAATTGCTTTTAAAAACAGTCCCGAGGACAAAGAAAAACTCGATTGCTTGAACGTTGCTCTCGTACTGAGGGTTCAAAGTTAAAACCTACTGTACCTACCTCCTGGTATGTGTTGATGTCATATGTTCCACTCTTCCAGGCGGTCAGGTTAGGGTGAAGTCCTCAGATGTTTGAGTCCACATTGTTAAGGAAAAGGGGGGGGAGGAAATTCATTGACTGTGTAGGAGATTGCAGAAAGCTAGGGGAAAGGTCGGATGGGAGGACAAAGGAGGCGGTGAATGGATAGTCGCAGTGGGGAGTAATAAAGGCCTTTAGATTATTGAAATCCCCACAATGAAGCCGAGTCTATGGGCCTATCACTTCGCCATCGCAGACAGTTGGTGGTCTCTGTCTTCTACGCCTCCTTTCTAGTCTTGCACCCTCTGCTCTTTCTGTGCTTTGTCCCCCCCCTCCCCCCCTCAAGGTTTCTGCAGGACCACACACAGTCTACTCTCAAGCCCCTCCTGGTGGAATGTACTTAATCCAGGATCACTGCTCACCTCCACTCATTTGGTCTTTTTTTTCCTTCTGGGGAACCAACTTCTGCATCTTAAATCTCATTCCTGCTTCAGGTCTTTCAAGACAGCTGTTCACCACATCTGAGATTGTCACCAATTTCAAAACCACAGTCTTTTATATCCTTGTTAACCCCTCTACTCCTTCAAAATTTCCAGGTTCTTTTTTTTTTACCTCCTGAGAGTTTTCCTTCTGTATCCATCTTGTCCACCCCATCGTCCTCTCTGCCACACATTCCTCCTTACACTCATTGTTTGCCCACCTCCCTCTGTTTTGGCCTTCGGCTCTGTTGTTGGTCCCCCCCCCACACCCCTCTCTCTCTCCTGATCCTTTCAGTTTACTGACTCCACTCGTTCTAGCTCTTCCACGAGTCTCGACTGTGCATGCAAAAAAAAAATGAATCTGATGGAAATTGATGATTTATGTGACCTTGACCTTTAACCTATTGATCTCAAAAACAATAGCCTTCTAGCTTGTGACAACGTTTACCAGATGGTTGTTTCTGAATAATTGGAGTAAAAATGTGACCTGTAGGCGATTGACAGATGAACAGAATAACAGACCAGACCAACCAATATACTTGTGAATTTTCAATTTCTTAAACGGGTGAAAAGATAACCTCTGTCCACCTTCGGTGGTGGAGGTAGCAATCCTATATCAGTATAGGATGGTAACAATAAAAGCACTACACCTCATAAATTTCCACCTTGTCACAGAGGTTCTGAATCCAGCCCAAAATATGTGGTCTATTTTCTGTAATTGTGGATATTTAAAATAACATTTTTTGTTCTTTGTGATGTCTTCATCAGGTTTGTTTAGATGAAATGTCGATGGATGAATTGCACGTTGTGGAAGTTGAAGGATTTTCCCTGAATGGCAGTCTTCTTTCTGCAGTCTTAGCTGTGCTTCGGCCACCTTACACAACCATGGTACAATTTGCACCCCTTGGTTCAATTCCCCCACTCCCCCACTCCCTGCAGATTCCAATAACTGTCAAATGTCTGTTTCTACTGTAATCCAGCAGATGCAGTTTGTCATTGTTGTTTAGCCTGATGGTAATCAGCTATCATTGTTCAGATTTCTCTATCTGGGTGTGAATGGGACCCGCCCATCCTTCTAAGGCTGCGATCTGGTTCCGGACCGCTGCACCTCTGTGGACGGAATATTGTGAGGAGTGAGTCCCACACCTGGCCAAACTTGTCATTTTGCACTCAGTTGAACTTTAGTTTTTGTGGAAATGAATGCATATTGGAAGTGGTTTGTATCCATTTGGTGTAACATTGATGATTGCAGGTTTTGATTCCCATGGCATTGGAAGTGGAACCGGAACCGGAATTGAAAATGAAAACCAAGATGAGGAGCCGGTTTTTGAAGCCGGTCTTGGCAAAGATGGGTGCAATGGTCACGATGAAGAAGCAGAAAAAGAAAAAGAAGACGAATCGGCAATAGTTGGAGTGAAAGAGGATGAGCATCAAGATGATTCTCATTTGTCAAGTCCTGAGCTTTTGGGAACGAATAATAAAATGAATGTCAGGTGCACTAGATCCCACAAGGTGAGATCGTTTCTTCATGCTGTTATGAAATATTAAAGGGTGGACATTTGCTGCAATGACCATGTGAAGATTAACAAGAGCTTTACAGATTTCTACATCTTGTTTTTAAGCGTAGGGAATCTCGGCTAGGAGGATGGCCTTAAGGTTTGCACATTCACCTCCGAGTCGTCTCGCCTGGGTTCAAATCTTGCCCAGGCTACAAACGTCCTGGTGTTTCATAGGCAGGGCGAGGCATCAATGCGTGTGCTGTCCTTCAGATGGACGTTAAACGGGATTCCCATCTGCCAACATTAGTCGGTGGATGTTAAAGATCCCTCGGTGTCCTTAGTGAAGAGTAGGCAAGCTATAGCCGGGATCGTGAACAAATTCCAAATTCCTGCTGTCACCTACGAAGTGTGTTGTTGCATTAGCGGCACAGTGTTGCATTAGCGGCACAGTTGCACCCTCAGTGAATGATGCTATTATCAGCCATGTGTTGCATACGTAACTAGAATGGCATTCTGCGTACCTCCACCAGGCTGAACAGGGTACGTTTTGTATCTCACTGATAGGCCGGATTTGCATCTGGACCTGAACCAAAATCTAATTGCCTTATTCTTGGCACCTACACAACTTATCCCCCAAGTTTTGTCATAATCCGTCCATAACTTTTGAAATGTCATTCTATATTTTGTTTATGGCCTTATCTCTCAATGGTGAAGACTCACTTCAAAAACTACAATGGCTCTCAGTAGAGTGCATACCTCCGCCATGTAATACCTTATCCACGAGAACATATCATATCTGGCCCAATGCATTTTATGCTCGCCTGTTTGAAAGAACAGAGAGCTATAGCGATACCCCGCGTGAGCGTGAAAATGTTAAAGTTTTTGGTGCAAGTTATTTTTTCCTTTCTAATGTTTTATCGACCACACTATTTTTTATACGCCATATATATATATATATATATATATATATATATATATATATATATATATATATATATATATTGGGGCGTATTATGTGTCGTCCGTCGTCGTCTGTCTGTCTGTCCGTTCCTGTCCGCACTCTAAACTCCCAAAGTTTCAACTTTCACGTTTCATATTGGTACATAGGTACAGACTGTGGAGACGGTGTGTCGTGACATACGTCGTCATCTAAGTGGTGCATGGAACAGGAGCTGTTTTCCATCCGTACTGTGATCTACTCCAAAGTTTTCAACTTCACGTTTCATATCTGGTACATGTACAGACTGTGGAGACGGTGTTCGTGACGTACGCTGTCATCTAAAGTGGTTGCCATGGCACAGGATGCTGTTTCCATGTAGTAGCACAATTCTGTATATACCTTCTTGTTCGGGCGTATATTGTGCCCGCTCTGTTACTGATTACAATATATACAAATACATATATTGCTTTAAAATTATTTGGTTCAGTCTTCACTGCAATGCTTTTAAAAAATATTAATTATTAGACGAGTCTTAAAAAAAACGATAAATGTATACAACAGGCTTCGACACCAACTCTGGTGTCTCTATCAAGGGTGAAGAATCACTTTAAAAATTAAATAATTCTCGCATCCAGATCCGTGTCCAGATGTTCAACAAAATCGAATCCGTTCATCCTTGTTGAATATCATGCTACACAGTACTATATCGTTTTTGGCCCATCTCTCAATGGTGAAGAATCACTTTTTAAGAATTAAATGATTATCTTATTCAGATCCGGATTCAGATCTTCATCAAAATCAAATCAATTTGTCCTTGTACACACCCAACTGTCCACAATTTCCCAAATCTTCACAACTTTTTGAGATATCGTACAAACGTTTTCACCGACTCTCCAATGGTGAAGAATCATTAAAAATTCTAGTAGTCGGATCCGGGTCTTTCACCAAAATCGAATCACTTTGCCCTTGTCACACACATACCTGTCCACAAAATATTGTCTGAATCCGTCCATAATGCAAACACAACCTCTGTCTACTTTCGGTGGTGTTGGTAACAAGAATAAGAAGTAGTTATTAATATGATGAAAATAGCCAAATGTCATCGTTTGCCTTTTTTTTGATGCATGTATTGCATTTTATTTATTTATTTATTTATTTTGGTATACATTGTTGAGACTAGTATGAGAGTTAACACACAACGCACAACAAGAGGGGCAGGAGACAAGAGAGGCGGGAGAGGAAGGACAAAACAGTGGGAACAGAGACATGAGATCTGTGGAAGGGAGAGGGATGGGTGGGAACAAGGGGATAACAAGATGGATATTACAGGGACTTTCAGGACCTTACACGACAGGGAACTTTCAGGAAGGAAGACAGGGAATTTGAAGGAGGTGGGTTGGGGTGGATTAACGGGTGTAGAAAAGATCGAAGATTTGGATGTGGCTGATAAGAGGTGTGTGAACAGCTGTTTTGAAGACCTGGAGGGAAGAATGGGATTGAAGAGAGTGTGGGAGTTTATTCAAAAGGCGGGAAAAAAAGAGGAATGAAAGAGTGAAGGTGAGCAGTGATTCGTGATTTTTGGTAGTTTTACCAGAAGGGGGTTGTTGGCGGACCTGCGGAAGCATGGGGGGGGGGCGAGACTGGAGAGGAGACGGTAGAAGACAGAAAGACCACCAACCTGCTTGTGGTGAGAGAGTGAGAGGCCCAAAGACTCGGCCTCATCGGGAAATACCAATGGTCCTAAATGCCTTGGTTTCCACAGCGTGAATCGAGAAAAGGTGAGAGGCAGGAGCACCAGCCCAGAGGGGAGAACAGTACTCAATCAGGCTTCGGATGAAAGCATTGTCAGTGGTCAGGAGCTCAGGTATGCCAAGGAAAGGCTTTGCATGATGGAGGATCCCCAGTTAGCGACTGGCTTTGGAGGCCAGGTTGGAAATGTGTCCTCCAGGAAAGATCATGGCAGCTCGTGAGGCCCAGAAGCTTTAATGAAAGGACTTCTTTAAGAGAACTGTTGAGAAAGTAGATGTGGGGGGGGGGTCTGAGGGATGACAGATAGTACGGCAGAGGGTGGAGTCTTCAGCAAAGACATAGAGGATTTCCAAAAAGTCCGAGAGATCATTGATGAAAACCAGAAAAAGAACAGGGCCCAGAACACTGCCTTGAGGAACTCCAGCCTTGACAGGAAGAGGGATGAGAGAACTCCATTCAGGGCCGCACGTTGGCTGCGACAGGAGAAGAAGTCTGCGAGCCATGAGTGGAGATGGCCTGGATACAATAGGAAGAGAGTTTGGTGAGCAGGGCAGGGTGCCAGACCATGTCAAAAGCACGCGATATGTCTGGGATACGGCTCTGATTTCATGTCCGGCATTGAGTACTCCACCCATTGTTGGGAGAGCAGAAGCAGCATATCCAGGGTAGAGTGACCTGGTCTGAACCAAAATTGATGATTGGAAATCAAGCCATTGGGAAGAGGAAGGATTTAATGTCTGAAGCAATGATGGATTCCATGACCTTGCTGATGATTCGAGAGGCTGATTGTCTGTCGTTGCAGGAATCTGTTTTTGCGACTTTTTTATGCATAGCGGTAATGTTTGCTGATTTCCAACCAGATGGCAGATGACCTTGAACAAATGAGAGGGTGAGCAAGAGCAGAGGAGCAGGTTTTTAGAACACGTTGGGAGGGGGGGGGGGTGAGAGGAAGGAGAAAACAGTGGGGAACGAGACATTAGAGATTGCATTGTGTGAAAAGTGGGAGAAATGCTCAATGGGAAGCAAAAAGTGTCTGAGTGGGAGGATTTCTTGCTGGAAGGATGTAATTTGTGGGGTACTCAGGATCAGTACTCGGACCATTACTATTCATTATTTACATCAATGATTTGGACAGTGGGGTAAAGAGTTAGCTTTCCAATTTGCAGATGACACAAAGCTTGGAGGTAAGGTGGATAGTTGAGGGGGTGGTGATCAGATTCAGAAAAGTATTGATACTTGTATAGATTGGGCAAAAGATTGGCAGATGGAATTTAACCTGAGCAAGTGTAAGGTGTTGGGGGTGGGAAAGAACAATAAAAAGAGATTCCAGGATGCAGGGGTAATTTTGGAGCATGTCACACAGGATAAGGATCGTGGGGTGGTAAGATATATATGAGAGGTCAGCAGACAGCACAGTGCCAGGCAGCTATAGGGAAAGCAAATAGGGTTTAGGTTGTATTCGGAGGGGGATCATTTTCAATCAAAAGAGGTGTTGTTAACATTGTGCAGGAATTTAGCGAGGCCACATCCAGAATATTGTGTGCAGTTTTGGTCACCACAATTCAGGAAAGACATAGATGCCATAGAGGTTTAGCGCAGGGCTACTCACTTGATTCTAGGCCTAGCGAGACTTAACTATGAGTCGTGGCTGAAGGAGACAGGGCTTTATACACGAGAAAGGAGGTAGTTACGAGGAGATATGATGGAGATGTTAAAGATAATGAAAGGTATCGACAAAATAAGTACAGATGAATTTTTCAACAGAGTAGACAGTGATAGGACCAGGAGCCATAGTCTGAGAGTAAAGAAGAGGAGAGTTAAGAAGGCAGTAAGGCAGTGGTCTTTTACTCAGTCGTTAATGCATGGAATGGTCTCCCTGGAAAGGCAGTGGCAGTTGAAACAGTAGATAAGTTTAAATTAGAATTAGATAGGTACCTGGAAGTTATGGAGATGGAGGGGTATGGGGATGTTGATAGGATTTTTCGTTAGTTTGAGCATTGATGGGTGATTGTGTGCATGTGTACGGAGTGCTGTTGGTGGGGGTCTCGTCAAGGGGTGTTGTGTGGTGGTGGTTGTTGTGTGTTTTTAACCAAGCCCATCCCCCTCCCTAGGGGAGAAAATACAAAAAAACTACAAAAACACTTAATTTTTTTTTAAAAACATATTTTGCATTTTCTTCTTTTGATCTTGTGTTGATAAATTAGTGTGGTGTTGATGTGGTACAGGCATGATGAGCTGAATGGCCTCCACCTGGGTGATTTCCTTGTGGTTGGGTTTTACTTTTTCTTTGTTTGGTCATTCGGCAGTACCAGCATGAGGTGCTGTATCATGGAGCATACTGTCCTGTGGAAGGGACGTGAATCCGGCTGTCTTCCCAGAGTAATTTGACATCCATTTCAGGTCTTTGTATTCAGACCAGATTATGGTCAAAACTCGGTGATGCAATGGTTCAAGTGTTCGCTCTGAGTTGGGGAGGTCGGCGGTCCGAACCCTGGCTGAGTCAACCAAAGACTTTTAAAATAGGACCATGGACCTGTAGCTTATCTGCTGCCTGGCCTAATGTTGTAACCTAAATTTGGTAGCATTCTGACTGGTGGGTCTGGAAAAGAAGATTTTTGAAGGAATTTACTAAGTCGGCCATTTTGAACATACTTAGTCACGTGACGGAGCGAGCTTTACAATCCCCGTTACCAGTCAGCAGTGGAACGTTGCTGCTGTATTTCAGCTGGATCGCCCAGCAGTTTGGCTGGAAAAGAGTTTGAAATAGGAGACGGACAGACGGTGTCTAATGACAATACCTCACCTGTAATTTCGATTCCAGATAAGCTAAAATGGTACGTGTCTACTTTCTTGTTTGCCGCTCAGCTATTGGAGGATGGAGCACAGACAAACCATAGGTTGGCAACCATTACATTGGTTTGATGGCCTGCTGGCCTCCCTTGTTGAAGTTCCTTGTAGGGAACGCTTATTATAGATTTGTTGTTTCACATGCAATTTACACCCAGGATCAAAATCGACTTGAACTTTCAATGGTTGTTTGTTTTTGTTTTGGTTTTTTTTCACTCGCAGGGCAAGTGAATTTCATCTTTCAGAATGGAGATGGAACTGAAAAAGTTGGAAGTTTATAATCATTGTGTGCTTTTCATAAGATGTAGAATTTAACTGTTTGAGACCCTTTGCCTGCATTAATGGTTCCCTCCATCATCGCTGTTTTCTTGCATTGTTCAATAAGTGATTTGCAATGTTTCGCTGTGTGTACCTTCCATCAATGGACGCTACGCCGGAGGACACATCTGCCAGCAATGGGCGTTGGTGGACGTAGAAGCACCCCACGGTGTATTTCATGAAGAGTAGGTGAGCTATCGCCGGTTCCCTGAACAAATTCCTGTGATGGAGTGGCGACCAGTTTCAGAATTGGTTCTAGTGAAGAATTGTTTCTCGGCTTATCAAAAGTATGGTCCTCTAATTATCAATTGGATATACTTGTGTGTTAAAGATAAAAAAAAGTTGACCTTTCTTGGACTATCGTGAGCACTTCAACTTTTTTGAACACTCCTCCTGTCTGCTGGCATGAGTTGTTGGTGGATGTTAGATCCCACGGTGTCCTTCGTGAAGAGTAGGCGAGCTATCTGGCACCTGAACAAATTAGAAATTCCTGCTGTGACATACAGAGGATGTTGCATCAGTGGCTCAGCCATGCCCTCAGCCAGTGATGCTACTCTTCAGCCTTGTGGTGCATACGAAAGTAGAAGCAGAAGAATCTCCATCATACAATGTCCCAACTGATGTACAAATATAAATAACAACTGCTCGTTGCAAATTCACACACACACGATGGATCAGGATGTAATAAAACGAAAGGAACAGTAAAAGAGAATGGGGAAGGGGGACATACCAACTTCAGGTTGAAGGAGATTTGGAGAAATGAGGGCTAGGGGAGGACACTGAGTCAAAAGATGGATGCAGCCGCAAACTCTCAATCGCAGAAGTGGAAGACACTTTGGAGGAGGGTTAACGAGGGTAGAAAAATCATGGTTGTAGATGGGGGATGCCTTGAGATGGTGGTGAACAACGGTCTTGAAGCCCTGGAGGGAAGAATGAGATTGAGGAAGTTGGTTCCACAGGTGGGAAATAAGAGAAGGAATGATGGAGGTGAGTAGTGATTGATTTTGGGAGGTTCACCAGAAGGGGGTTACTGGCAGATTGTGTACCTTGCAGAAACCTGGGAGGGACAACACAGAAAGGAGACGAGAAGACAGACTAACAATGTGGTCTGTGGTGTGAAAATGATAGACCCAGAGACTCCACTTCATCGTGGAAGATTCCAATGATTTTGAAGGCCTTGGTTTCCACGATGAAAAGCGGAGTGAAAGTGTGACATTTGTCAGGATTGAATGACATATTCCAAGTGTTTGACCACCTAAAAGATTCTGAACTGATCAATTTCACATTATCATGATTGAATTCAAATGTACACAGCGCAAGGATTTCCTCCTTTTACAATTCTGGTTTGGTGAGTTGACTGTTGCATTACACACTCCCCAGGATAAAGTGTGGAAATAAAAAACGAGGTTGTTTGAGGTTTTCAACAAGGATCATAGTTGTAACTTGTATTGTTATGCTGGTTCAACACAATTTTACTACTGCACACTGAAATATGTTTACATTGCACTTTCAGTGAATTTTTGTTTTGTGTATATGAGGTCGAGACTGTTGGAAGAGCTAGACAAAGGGAAAGGGAGGGGGACACCCCCAACACCATGGTAGAGGGACAAGGAACAAAAAATAAAGGTGGGGGGTGGATGGGTGGGAACACCATAACTTCGAGGAGGGGTGGGGACAGACTCTGTGGTGTAATGGTTAGTCTGGGAGGTTGTGGTTCAAACCAGACTTCATTCAAACCAAAGACTAATTTTAAGGTATAATTTGGCACGAATCTGTCAATGTACATGCCTCCGCCCATGTTAAATGTCAATCTACTGTTATGTTTGATCTTAATTAAAGGTCCCTTGAGGGAGAGCGAGATAGAAGACGTAAGGAGAGAGAGAGGGAGAGAACATCAGATGCTTCTAACTCGAGTTATGGTCTGTAAAGTGATTTTTCAAAGGGCACTTCACCTTTGTCCTATTGAATCGTTTTATACCACAGTCTATAGTTAGGCCAAGTTTGGTCAAAATCCCTCAGCGCGTTCACAAGTATTCACGTGAACAAAACCATCTCGCATGGATGGATGGACGAACAACCCGAAAACAGCGCCTTCGGCAGCGGAGTCATAAATGGGGCAAGGGCCCAGTGGCATAAAGAATCCTGAAGAAAAGATTTACTTAAATATTTCCTCAAGTTTCCCCTTCAGGACATCCTTTGAGTTTCCAAATTGCGCTCTTCATGGAAATTTGTCATGTAGAGGTTTGACTCTCGTGAACGTGTTTTTGAGACCGCCTCAACCCACAACGTCTATGATGATACTACCCTGATCTAAAATACGTACTGAAAGATAACTAGAATGATACTAAAGATCTTTGATCCCCCAGGAGTCATTTCCACAACAATATGTGTTCAATTATAGCTGGGTAGAGATCAAACCCAGGCCACATAGCTTAGAAGCGAGTGTGTGTACCTTTGAGACTGTCCTGTCAACCTCCTTGTGAAACCCATTCATCTCGCTCATATAAAATGAGGCCGTGTCCTTCCTCTTCCTTGCTTTCCCGTTTCCTTTCCATCCTGAGCTTGACAAGATGGGGGCAGAGGGAGAACACTTGCCTCTGAGCTTATTATATAGCTTGGGTTGGAATCCTGACCCGACTTTAAACGATTGTATTTAGTATTGCTCTGAGATTTCTCAGCTGCGCTGTCACCAGTGTGGACATAAGGAGGACCAACCCATGACAGATGGATACAAGGTGCCCACTCAACAAGAGTGTCTGCAATGACATGTCCCATGAAAGGCTGTATTTTTAAATATTAATATTTATACAATGACAAGAGTTTACACCACACAGGAGTGTCATTGATACATTAACTATGTCACCTCTTAAATATGTCGATTTTGCATATGGTTTTGCTCCTCCTTTGATGATGGTATAAAATACCACACATTTGTATATCACTAACCAGATTTGAAGCAACAAGATGGCAGTCTCTTGACAGCAAACTTGATTTCCAAGCTCCACAAGGCTACGAGGTACGATCTAGCTCAAGTCAACTATTTCTACTTCGCATGATATTAAGTCTCTAAGTGTTCCAGTGAACCCCTGGCTCACTGTGGGAGAATCCAGGTTCAAGAGGTTGGGTGTGTGGCAAGGAGAATTGATTCGATTTTGGTGAATCCGGATCTGGATATGACATTGTAAAAAAAAAAAAATTTACGTCGTCGTTTCGTATGCAGCTTGTGCTGCTGGTTGCAATCATTTTCTGGAAGCACAGCTGTGTCTCTGATGCATTGCCTCCTGTTACCAGTCAGCTGGAACTCACTTTGCCAAGCCTCAGAAGGATGACAGTCTGAGTCAACCCAGCTGGTGTTATTTCAACAGTATGACAGGGACTCAAACTCAGACCCTAAGATCTTAAGGCAGCCACCTTAACTGTTAAGCCACCACCACGCTTAATTTTCTAAGTGTTCTTCACCATTGAGAGATGGGCCATAACGATATATGACATTGTGTCTCAAAAAGTTGTGGACGGATTCGAGCGAACATTGGTGATAGTTGGCATAGGCGCAAGAACAAGGCAATTAGATTTTGGTTCAGGTCGAAATCCAGATCCGGCCATCAGTGGGATACAAAACGTAACTGTTCAGCCTGGTGGAGCGTACGTGCTCTTACCGAGTGGCGTTCTAGTTTACTATTGAGATGTGGAGGTATTTCTGTTCCAATGATATCCGACCTATCAGTGGGACGCTTAGTTAATTCTTCTTTCTTTCCAGACTATTCTTTCCTTTCAGGTGCAATGTGCTCATACAACAAGCCTTAACTTGTCCTTCCAAATCAAGCGTCTCTGCTCACCTTATATTACTTTGTTCCAATTTTCTTCCATTGTGGAAATCATCTTCCTTAGTTGATCCAATCTCATTCTTCCCTCCATCCTTCGATCATCTCAACTTCGATAGATGGTGGCTTGTAACTATCTCACTTGTACAGATTTTGGGTACAAAACAAGTTTATCCACAATTTTAAAAAATTTCTCAGTGACCTTTTCCCTCCACCACTGACGTATTGTATTTCGACTCTGTATTAGCCAAGGCTAATACAGTCTCATCTGCTTTGATGGATCCCTTAATCTGCTTGTACACTTCTGCTTCATTGTGCTGTCTGTCTGGTCTTGCTCTTCCATGAACTTTGACCTCTTGCATAAAAATGCTTCATAATCAGAAGAGTTTTCAAATGGCATTTAATGGTGTGAACACAGAAGCCACACTTCTGACTTGATTGGAAGGACCTTTGATAAAGTAATCGAGATGGTTCGGCCACGGATACTGCTTGGGAGATATTCTTGCAGCTGTCTTTCGATTGAGGTCATAAAATGGTCTTCAAAGTGAATGACGCTCTAATCTGACAAGCCCCAACGGGCAAAACCACATTCTTTGACTTACTTCCTTGTTTCTTGTCAATTTGATTAAAACAGCTTCGAAATGACATTAAAAATAAAAAAAAAAAACAAATTCTTCTCCCTATTGTCTTCTCCACAATTATTTCCCACCTCTCCTCAACAAATTACCCCATGTCGTGATCTCTCTTTTTCTTCACAACAATTTCTGCTTTCATTCTCTTGCCTGACAATTTTGGGCCTACAAGAGAAATCTGGCCTGTAGAGAACGCCAGCTCATGGCCATTAGTTAATTCTTCCTTGTCTGTTGTCCCGCCACCTCGTGCTCAACTGCTCCCACCTCGTGCCCCACACCTCCCATCACCATATGCCCACACTGCACACATCACCCGATCTTCATCTCCTTCTTCTTGATCCACAACAGGGTGGTCACTAATGTTCGAGGTCACGTGTTGTAATACTCCCCAATTTCTCCATTCAGGTTATGACTATCTCTGGACATGTTTAACAGAGGGCAACTTGAGTTCATTCTGTAAGGCTCGCTCAGAAGTGTGTGCCCATCCCGAGGCATGCCACAAAATATAGTTTTGCAAGTCTCAAATCTGAACTTTCCAATCAATCTCCTACTCCCAAGCCAAGTCTGAACTCTCCAATCGATCTCCTTCCTCCAAGTCAGAGTGGTGCCCTTGTCCAAGTCTGCTCTGTTGTATGTTTCCCCCTCCATCCCCTCAAACGGCATTACTGCAGACTCTGCCTGAGAAGAAAGCAGAATGTCTAAACTCCGTTTGCCTTCATAATCTCATGTACCGAACCCATCCCGATCTGTCATCGTCTTACCCTCTCGTACCGAGTGTTCACAGGACTTTGTATCCTCCTCATTAAGAAGGTAAAGAAAGTTATGTCCAGCCTTGACCTTTGCTTTGGCGACAAACGCCCATGTTCTCAAATCCTGCTCTGGCCATTCTTGCACACGTGCAGGGAATGAAACTGTGACGTGAGGCTATAGCTGGCCATTAGCCCACTGTGAGGAATGGGATTGGGGATCATCAAAACATCCCAAAGGTGAAACAACCACCACTCTTATCCGAGTCTACAACCATGTGGCAGGTCTCCTTCAGGGCTCTCTGCTGACGATCTCAAAGTTAAGTTTCCGTCGTTATCTGTCCTGTTTTAACTGTATTTCTCACCTACATGTTACTATGTGTTCCTAGTTCGGGTTTTGTTTCAAAAATCGTGCTATTTTGTGGAGTTTTCATCGACCTTGTCTTACCGGGTGCTTGAAGCCTACCCATCGTTCCCTCGGTGTACGATCGTGTTTATTTGTATTTTCTCCCCATTACTTCAATTTCTATCTTCCCCACTTTCCCAAACGTCCCCAAACCCTCCCAACCAAACACTCTATTTCTTGTCTCAAATTAAAAAAAAAAAACTACCTTTCTCTTCGCACACTCACAAGTCTCGATTCTTCTTGCTTCTTCGTCTCAGTCATTCTTCTTCTTCATCCTCTTCTTCTTCCTCCTGCCGGCACGCCATCTTTATTCTAGTGAGCTGACGCCTCTCTCGCCATACCTTCACGATTTCTGTCCGATCTACAACCTTCCATTCCCGAATCTTACCTGTTCTTCAAAATACATCAAAAAATAATAATCTCCTTGTATCATTTCTATCTCTACACCTCCTGTAATTACGTGTCTCTCTCTCTCTCTCTTCCTGGTACTTTTCATCGACCCAGCAACTTCACACTGCATTACCGTCCAAATTCACCACACACTTCCACGATTTACTTCAACCTTCCCTTTTCCGAATGTTACGCAATCCTCATTTAAAATAAATAATTTCACTTTTGACGATACACCTCCCAGAGACCAAGTGCTTCTCCCGTAACCACGTGATCGTTTTCCACCCCTGCGTTTACCGATCCAAATTCACCATTCACCTCACCGATTTTTTCTACACACTTCCATGACCTACAGTAATCTATGAAAACTCTCTCAAACAATAATAATAATAAAAACGATCTCTTATAATGTTTCATCTTCCTCTTTCACACGTGTGGTACTCTTTACTGTATCATAATGCACTACTCTGCTACTATTTAAACCTGACTGCTCTCAATTTGACCTCTCCTTCATACTTTGCTTAAAAAATCCACTGTTAACAGCGTATTTTCTCTCCATTCTCTGAATTCGCCTTTATTGCATACATCAAGAAACGTGTTTAATCGCATCTCTGACCTAAAACTTAAAAAAAAAAAAAACCCCAGTTTGCTAAGAATGTTCGCTTTTCCATCAACCATTATTTTTTTCCAATTTCAGTGCTAACTCACCTCCATCCCTCGT
>CM068952.1:174074796-174089979 GCA_035128595.1 Eptatretus atami | reverse complement strand
GCATTTCACTTAAGCCGACTGGCAGGGTCTCCAAGCAGCCATCAAACTTATAGACTGGTCTCCTATCGCTGTTAGGTCGCTGTTAGGAGCTCAAGTCTGAACTTTCAAACCTCTCTCCCTCCTCAAAATCCTGGTGGCATCTAATCAAATCTGTTTACAAGAGGGGTGGGAATGGGAAGGACAAAACAGTGGGAACAGAACATTAGGAGATCTGTGGAAGGGAGAGGATGGGGCGGGAACATGGGGAATACAAGATGGACATTACAGGACTTTCAGGAAGGAAAGCAGGAATTTGAATGAGGTGGCTTGGGTGGATTATCGGGGGTAGAAAAGATCGAGGATTTGGATGGGGGATGATAAGAGGTGGTGGTTAACAGCTGTTTTGAAGGCCTGGAGGGAAGAATGGATTGAATAGAGGAGGGAGTTTATTCCAAGGCGGGAAAAAGAGGAATGAAAGAGTGAAGGTGAGCAGTGATTCGTGATTTTGGTAGTTTTACCAGAAGAGGGTTGTTGGTGGACCTTGAGCGCCCTGTGGAAATGTGGTGGGACAAATCGCAGAGAGAGCAGGGGGGGGGCGAGGCTGGAGAGGAGACAGAAAGACAGAAAGACCACCGACCAGCCTGCGGTGAGAGAGTGATAGGCCAAAGACTCAGTCTCATTGCGGTAATGCCAATGATCCGAAATGCCTTGGTTTCCACAGCGTGAAGCCGAGAAAGGTGGGAGGCAGGAGCACCAGCCCAGAGGGAGAGCAGTACTCCATCAGGCTGCGGACTAAAGCCTTGTAAGTGGTCAGAGCTCAGGTGGCGAGGAGGACTTTGCACGATTCCCAGTCGGCGACTGACTTTGGAGGCGAGGTTTGAAATGTGGCTTTCCCAGGAAGGGTCGTGGCAGATAGTGAGACCCAGAAGCTTGAAAGAAAGGACTCTTTCCAGAGGATTGTTGAGAAAGTGGATGGGGGGGGGGGTTCTAAATGGTCCTTTCGGAGAGACATAGTGAGAGTGTGAGATTTGTCCGGATTGAAAGACATGTTCCACGTGTTGGACCAGTTTGTGATTTTACCCAGATGTGCAGAGAGCGAAGAAGCTGCTGCTTGCCGGTCTGAGGATGACCGATGGTATGCAGAGGGTGGAGTCATCAGCAAAGAGATATAGAGGATTTTCCAGAGAGTCAGAGAGACATTGATGAAAACCAGAAAAAGAAACAGGGCCCAGAACGCTACCTTGAGGAACTCCAGCCTGGACAGGAAGAGGGGATGAAAGAACTCCATTTAGGCCACACGGTGACTGTGACATAAGAGGAAGTCTGCGAGCCATGAGTGGAGATGGCCTTGGATACCATAGGAAGAGAGTAGTCAGTATGTGAGAGAGCATGAGACAGAGACGTCAAGTCAGTGATACTGTCCAGTGGATACGCTCGGATTTCATGTCTGTCATTGAGGACCTCCATCCATTGTTGGAGAGCAAGAAGCAGCATATCCAGGGTAGAGTGACCGTCTGAAACCAAATTGATGATCGGAAATAAAGCCATTGGAGAAGAGGAAGGATTTAATGTCTGAAGCGATGATGGATTCCATAACCTTGCTGATGATTGGGAGAAGGCTGATTGGTCTGCAGTTGCAGGATCTGTTTTTGCACCTTTTTATGCAAGGCAGTAATGTTGCTGATTCCAAGCAGATGCAGATGACCTTGAGCAAATGAGAGGTGAATAGAACAGAGAGAGGGTGAGCAAGAGCAGAAGAGCAGGTTTTAGGACACGTGGGCTGATGCCGTCTGGACCGTTTGCAGAATCTGAGTCGAGTTGACAGCAAGCTCTCACCTTGTCAGGGAGAAAGGACACAGAGTCCAGGGTCAGTTGGGTGCGACTGGGTAAGGTGGGTAGAGAAAGCGATAGGTTTTGGACACAAGATTTAGCTGCAAACACCGAGTTTAGGCATTCAGCCTTTTCACGTGCGGTATCAGCAGTGCGGCCATTTGAGGTAAGGAGGGATGGAGGGGAGCATACACCAGAAAACAGATTTGATTAGATGCCACCAGGATTTTGAGGAGGAGAGAGATTTGAAGTTCAGACTTGAGCTCCTAACAGCGACTAACAGCGATAGGAGACCAGTCTATAAGTTTGATGGCTGCTTGAGACCCTGCCAGTCGGCTTAAGTGAAATGCCAGACTCGACGGCGGTGAGGTGGTTCTCTGATAATAGCCAGAAGATGGTCCACTTTGACGAGACGTGGTCAGAAGAAACCGATTGGAGCGGAGGATATTGTCGGAGGAGCGGAGAAGCATATATTTTCAGGAAATTTGTCAAAATCAGATCCAGAGAGATGGAGTACCATTGGTTGAGATCCGGGGTCGGAAGTTGACCGATTGAGTCAGTCCCAATGAGTCGCAGAAAGCTTTTGCTTAAGTGCCATGACAGGTGAGAGAGGTACCCACACCTAGCCAACTGGCATGATGACAATTGAAGTCACCACATATGAGGAAGAGAGAGTTTGGATGAGAGGATAGAAGTTGGTCCATGTTTTCGGATAGAGAGGTGTAGATGGAGTCATCACTGTTAGGTGGACGGTACAGTACACATGTAAACATAAGGTGGAGTGGAGGGGAAGCCGTAGCCAGAGGTATTCCTGGGGTTGGGAGTGAGGGCAGTGCAGGAGAGTGAGGAATAGAGTCTTTGATGAAGAGAGCAACTCCTCCACCAGGGCGAGGCTCAGGTCTGTCAACTGGAGGAGGGGTAACCAGGGAGAGATACTTGGAGTCAGACACGTCTTGGGGAGGAAAGTTTATGTGAGGCAGATTATGTCTGGTTTGCAGTGCAACCTGTATTGAAAGATCTGAAAGTTTGAGCGAAGCCTCGGATATTTGAGGTCCACACTGTTAATGAAGAGGGAGGGAGGAGGCTTTGGATGCAGGGGTGGAGGGGAGGGGAGGGTAGGACAAGGGATGAGGGAGGGAGGTAAGGAGGGTTGTTGAAAGAGTGTGGGGGTTGGAGAGTCGCTAGGGAGGGGCCAGATGAGGAGGAGAAAAGGCTCTGTGGTGCTGGGGAGAGGGGGACAAGAGAGGGAAGAAGGCAGTGAGGATTTGAGGAGGTAGAGTGAGAGATGGAGGTCAGAGGCGTGGAAGGAGGCAGCTTTGTGGATGAGAGGGGGGCAACTTGAGAAGGTGATGAGGAGGGTGAATGGTGGAGAAAGGTGAAGGGGAGTTTTGAGAGAGGTGAGAGGGAGGCTTGGAGGGAGAAGAGTGGGATGGTTGCTTTGAGAGTGAGAGGTGAGTTAGCACTGAAATTGGAAAAAAATAATGGTTGATGGAAACGAACATTCTTAGCAAACTGGGGTTTTTTTTTTTTTAAGTTTTAGGTCAGAGATGCGATTAAACACGTTTCTTGATGTATGCAATAAAGGCGAATTCAGAGAATGGAGAGAAAATACGCTGTAACAGTTGGATTTTTTAAGCAAAGTATGAAGGAGAGGTCAAATTGAGAGCAGTCAGGTTTAAATAGTAGCAGAGTAGTGCATTATGATACAGTAAGAGTACCACACGTGTGAAAGAGGAAGATGAAACATTATAAGAGATCGTTTTTATTATTATTATTGTTTGAGAGAGTTTCATCAGATATACTGTAGGTCATGGAAGTGTTGTAGAAAAAATCGTGAGGTGAATGGTGAATTTGGATCGGTAAACGCGGGTGGAACAAGATCACGTGGTTACGGGAGAAGCACTTGGCTCTGGAGGTGTATCGTCAAAAGTGAAATTATTTATTTTAAATGAGGATTGCGTAACATTCGGAAAAGGAAGGTTGAAGTAAAATCGTGAAGTGTGTGGTGAATTTGGACGGTAAATGCAGTGTGAAGTTGCTGGTCGATGAAAAGTACCAGGAAGAGAGAGAGAGAGAAGACACGTAATTACAGAGGTGTAGAGATAGAAATGATACAAGGGAGATTATTATTTTTTGATGTATTTTTGAAGAACAGGTAAGATTCGGAATGGAAGGTTGTAGATCGGAAGAAATCGTGAAGGTAATGGCGAGAGAGGGTCAGCTCAGTAGAATAAAAGATGGCGTGCCGCAGGAGGAAGAAGAAGATGGAAGAAGAAGAAGAATTTGAGACGAAGAAGAAGAAGAATCGAGACTTGTGAGTGTGAAGGAGAAAGGTAGTTTTTTTTTAATTTGAGACAAGAAATAGAGTTTTGGTTGGGAGGGTTTGGGGACGTTGGGAAAGTGGGGAAGATAGAAATTGAAGGTAATGGGGAGAAAATACAAATAAACGATCGTACACCGAGGGAACGATGGGTAGGCTCAAGCCACCGGTAAGAACAAGGTCGATGAAAACTCACAAAATAGCACGATTTTTGAAACAAAACCGAACTAGGAACACATAGTAACATGTAGGTGAGAAAATACAGTTAAAACAGGACAGATAACGACCCGAAACTTAACTTTGAGATCGTCAGCAGAGAGCCCGAAGGAGACCTGCCACATGGTTGTAGACTCGGATAAGATGGTGGTTGTTTCACCTTTGGGATGTTTTGATGATCCCGAATCCCATCCTCACCAGTGGGCTAATGGCCGCTATAGGCCTCACGTCACAGTTTCATTCCCGCACGTGTGCAAGAATGGCAGAGCAGGATTTGAGAACATGGCGTTTGTCGCCAAAGCAAGGTCAAGGCTGGACATAACTTTCTTTACCTTCTTAAGTGAGGAGGGATACAAAGTCCTGTGAACAACTCGGTACGAGAGGGTAGACGATGACAGATCGGGATGGGTCGGTACATGAGATTATGAAGGCAAACGGAGTTTAGACATTCTGCTTTTCTTCAGGCAGAGTCTGCAGTAATGCCGTTTGAGGGGATGGAGGGGAAAACATACAACAGAGCCAGACTTGGACAAGGCACCACTCTGACTTGGAGGAGAGATCGATTGGAGAGTTCAGACTTGGCTTGGAGGTAGGAGATTGATTGGAAAGTTCAGATTGAGACTTGCAAAACTATATTTTGTGGCATGCCTCGGGATGGGCACCACACTTCTGACGAGCCTATACAGAATGAACTCAAGTTGCCCTCTGTTAAACAATGTCCAGAGATAGTCATAACCTGAATGGAGAAATTGGGGATATTACAACAGTGACTCGAACATTAGTGAACCACCCTGTTGTGGATCAAGAAGAAGGAGATGAAAAATCGGGTGATGTGTGCAGTTGGGCATATGGTGATGGGAGGTGTGGGGCACGAGGTGAGCAGTTGAGCACGAGGTGGCGGGACAACAGACAAGGAAGAATTAACTAATGGCATGAGCTGGCGTTCTCTACAGGCCAGATTTCTCTTGTAGGCCAAAATTGTCAGGCAAAGAGAATGAAAGCAGAAATTGTGTGAAGAAAAAGAGAGACACGACATGGGGTAATTTGTTGAGGAGAGGTGGGAAATAATTGTGGAGAAGACAATAGGGAAGAATTTGTTTTTTTTTTTATTTTTAATGTCATTTCGAAGCTGTTTTAATCAAATTGACAAAGAAACAAGGAAGTAAGTCAAAGAATGTGGTTTTGCCCGTTGGGGCTTGTCAGATTTAGAGCGTCATTCACTTTGAAGACCATTTTATGACCTCAATCGAAAGACAGCTGCAAGAATATCTCCCAAGCAGTATCCGTGGCCGAACCATCATCGATTACTTTACTCAAAGGTCCTTCCAATCAAGTCAGAAGTGTGGCTTCTGTGTCTACACCATTAAATGCCATTTGAAACTCTTTCTGATTATGAAGCATTTTTATGCAGAGGTCAAAGTTCATGGAAGAGCAAGACCAGACAGACAGCACAATGAAGCAAAGTGTACAAGCAGATAAGGATCCATCAAAGCAGATGAGACTGTATTAGCCTTGCTAATACAGAGTCGAAATACAATACGTCAGTGGTGAGGGAAAAGGTCACTGAGAATTTTTTAAATTGTGGATAAACTTGTTTTTGTACCCAAAATCTGTACAATTGAGATAGTTACAAGCCACCATCTATCGAAGTTGAGATGATCGAAGGATGGAGGGAAGAATGAGATTGGATCAACTAAGGAAGATGATTCCACAGATGGAAGAAAATGGAACAAAGTAATAAAGGTGAGCAGAGACGCTTGATTTGGAAGGACAAGTTAAGGCTTGTTGTATGAGCACATTGCACCTGAAAGGAAAGAATAGTCTGGAAAGAAGAAGAATTAACTAAGCGTCCCACTGATAGGTCGGATATCAGTTGGGAACCAGAATACCTTCCACATCCAATAGTAAATCTAGAACGCCACTCGGTAGAGCACGTACCTCACCAGGCTGAAACATTTACGTTTTGTATCCCACTGATAGGCCGGATCTGGATTCGGACCTGACCAAAATCTAATTGCCTTGTTCTTGTCGCCTATCCAACTCATCACCATGTTCGTCCGAATCCGTCCACAACTTTTTGAGACACAATGTCATATATCGTTATGGCCCATCTCTCAATGGTGAAGAATCACTTAGAAAAATTAAGCGTGGTGGTGGCTTAACAGTTAAGTGGCTGCCTTAAGATCTTAGGGTCTTGAGTTTGAGTCCCTGTCATACTGTTGAATAACACCAGCTGGGTTGACTCAGACTGTCATCCTTCTGAGGCTGGCAAAGTGAGTTCCAGCTGACTGGTAACAGGAGGCAATGCATCAGAGACACAGCTGTGCTTCCAGAAAATGATGCAACCAGCACACAAGCTGCATACGAAACGACGACGTAAATTTTTTTTTTTACAATGCTCATATCCAGATCCGGATCTTCACCAAAATCGAATCAATTCTTCCTTGCCACACACCCAACCTCTTGAACCTGGATTCTCCCACAGTGAGCCCAGGGGTTCAACTGAAACACTTAGAGACTTAATATCATGGAAGTAGAAATAGTTGACTTGAGCTAGATCGTACCTCGTAGCCTTGTGGAGCTTGGAAATCAAGTTTGCTGTCAGAGACTGCCATCTTGTTGCTTTCAATACTCGGTTAGTGATATACAAATGTGTGGTATTTATACCATCATCAAAGGAGGAGCAAAACCATATGCAAATCGACATATTAAGAGGTGACATGTTAATGTATCAATGACACTCTGTGTGGTGTAAACTCTTGTCATTGTATAAATATTTAATATTTAAAATACAGCCTTTCATGGACATGTCATTGCAGACACACTTGTTGAGTGGGCACCTTGTATCCATCTGTCATGGGTTGGTCCTCCTTATGTCCACACTGGTGACAGCGCAGCTGAGAAATCTCAGAGCAATACTAATACAATCGTTTAAAGTCGGGTCAGGATCCACCCAAGCTATAAATAAGCTCAGAGGCAAGTGTTCTCCTCTCCCCAATCTTGTCAAGCTCAGGTGGAAAGGAAACGGGAAGCAAGGAAGAAGGAAGGACACGGCCTCATTTTATATGAGCGAGATGAATGGGTTTCACAAGAGGTTGACAGGACAGTCTCAAAGGTACACACACTCGCTTCTAAGCTATGTGGCCTGGGTTTGAATCTCTACCCAGCTATAATTGAAACATATTGTTGTGGAAATGACTCCTGGGGATCAAAGATCTTTAGTATCATTCTAGTTATTCTTCAGTACGTATTTTAGATCAGGGTAGTATCATCATAGACGTTGTGGGTTGAGGCGGTCTCAAAAACACGTTCCGAGAGTCAACCTCTACATGACAAATTTCCATGAAGAGCGCAATTTGGAAACTCAAAGGATGTCCTGAAGGGAAACTTGAGGAAATATTTTAAGTAAATCTTTTCTTCAGGATTCTTTATGCCACTGGCCCTTGCCCCCATTTATGACTCCGCTGCCGAAGGCGCTGTTTTCGGGTTGTTCGTCCATCCATCCAGCGAGATGGTTTTGTTCACGTGATAACTTGTGAACGCTGAGGATTTTGACCAAACTTGGCCTAACTATAGACTGTGTATAAACGCATTCAATAGGACAAAGGTGAAGTGCCCTTTGAAAAATCACTTTACAGACCATAACTCGAGTTAGAAGCATCTGATGTTCTCTCCCTCTCTCTCTCCTTACGTCTTCTATCTCGCTCTCCCTCAAGGACCTTTAATTAAGATCAAACATAACAGTAGATTAACATTAACATGGGCGGAGGCATGTACATTGACAGATTCGTGCCAAATTATACCTTAAAATTAGTCTTTGGTTTGAATGAAGTCTGTTTGAACCACCAACCTCCCAGACTAACCATTACACCACAGAGTCTGTCCCCATACCCTCCTCGAAGTTATGGTGTTCCCACCCCCATCCACCCCCCCACCTTTATTTTTGTTCCTTGTCCCTCTACCATGGTGTTGGGGGTGTCCCCCTCCCTTTCCCTTTGTTCTAGCTCTTCCAACAGTCTCGACCTCATATACCACAAACAAAAATTCACTGAAAGTGCAATGTAAACATATTTCAGTGGTGCAGTAGTAAAATTGTGTTGAACCACGCATAACAATACAAGTTACAACTATGATCCTTGTTGAAAACCTCAAACAACAACTCGTTTTTATTTCCACACTTTATCCTGGGAGTGTGTAATGCAACAGTCAACTCACCAAACCAGAATTGTAAAAGGAGGAAATCCTTGCGCGTGTACATTTGAATTCAATCATGATAATGTGAAAATTGATCAGTTCAGAATCTTTTAGGTGTCAAACACTTGGAATATGTCATTCAATCCTGACAAATGTCACACTTTCACTCCGCTTTTCATCGTGGAAACCAAGGCCTTCAAAATCATTGGAATCTTTCACGATGAAGTGGAGTCTCTCTGGTCTATCATTTTCACACCACAGACACACTTGTTAGTCTGTCTTCTGTCTCCTTTCTGTGTTGTCCCTCCCAGGTTTCTGCAAGGTACACAATCTGCCAGTAACCCCTTCTGGTGAACCTCCCAAAATCAATCACTACTCACCTCCATCATTCCTCCTCTTATTTCCCACCTGTGAACCAACTTCCTCAATCTCATTCTTCCCTCCAGGGCTTCAAGACCGTTGTTCACCACCATCTCAAGGCATCCCCCATCTACAACCATGATTTTTTCTACCCTCGTTAACCCTCCCCCAAAGTGTCTCTTCCACTTCTGCGATTGAGAGTTTGCGGCTGCATCCATCTTTGACTCAGTGTCCTCCCCTAGCCCTCATTTCTCCAAATCTCCTTCAACCCTGAAGTTGGTATGTCCCCCTTCCCCCATCTCTTTCTACTGTTCCTTTCGTTTTATTACATCCTGATCCATCGTGTGTGTGTGAATTGCAACGAGCAGTTGTTATTTTATAGTTGTACATCAGTTGGGACATTTATGATGGAGATTTCTTCTGCCTTCTACTTTCGTATGCACCACAAGGCTGAAGAGTAGCATCACTGGCTGAGGGCATGGCTGAGCCACTGATGCAACATCCTCTGTATGTCACAGCAGAATTTCTAATTTTTCAGGTGCCGATAGATAGCTCGCCTACTCTTCACGAAGGACACCGTGGGATCTAACATCCACCAACAACTCATGCCAGCAGACAGGAGGAGTGTTCAAAAAAGTTGAAGTGCTCCACGATAGTCAAGAAAGGTCAACTTTTTATCTTTAACACACAAGTATATCCAATTGAATAATAGAGACCATACTTGATAAGCGAGAAACAATTCTTCACTAGAACCAATTCTGAACTGGTCGCCACTCCATCACAGGAATTTGTTCAGGGAACCGGCGATAGCTCACCTACTTCTTCATGAAATACACCGTGGGGTGACTGCTTCTACGTCACCAACGCCCATTGCTGGCAGAGTGTCCTCCGGCGTAGCGTCCATTGATGGAAGGTACACACAGCGAAACATTGCAAATCACTTAATTGAACAATGCAAGAAAACAGCGATGATGGAGGGAACCATTAATGCAGCAAAGGGTCTCAAACAGTTAAATTCTACATCTTATGAAAAGCACACAATGATTATAAACTTCCAACTTTTTTCAGTTCCATCTCCATTCTGAAAGATGAAATCACTTGCCCTGCGAGTGAAAAAAAAACCAAAACAAAAACAAACAACCATTGAAAGTTCAAGTCGATTTTGATCCTGGGTGTAAATTGCATGTGAAACCAACAAATCTATATAAGCGTTCCCTTACAAGGAACTTCAACAAGGGAGGCCAGCAGGCCCATCAAACCAATGTAATGGTTGCCAACCTATGGTTTGTCTGTGCTCCATCCTCCAATAGCTGAGCGGCAAACAAGAAAGTACACGTACCATTTTAGCTTATCTGAATCGAAATTACAGGTGAG
Source organism: Eptatretus atami (assembly GCA_035128595.1). Classification (NCBI taxonomy): domain Eukaryota; kingdom Metazoa; phylum Chordata; class Myxini; order Myxiniformes; family Myxinidae; genus Eptatretus; species Eptatretus atami. The sequence continues at coordinate 174,079,706 of CM068952.1, read as the reverse complement.
TATTGGTCATTGGACACCGTCTGTCCGTCTCCTATTTCAACTCTTTCCAGCCAAAACTGCTGGGATCCAGCTGAAATACAGCAGCAACGTTCCACTGCTGACTGGTAACGGGGATTGTAAAGCTCGCTCCCGTCACGTGACTAAGTATGTCAAAATGCCGACTTAGTAAATTCCTTCAAAAATCTTCTTTTCCAAGACCCACCAGTCAGAATGCTACCAAATTTAGTTACAACATTAGCCAGGCACAGATAAGCTACAGCGTCAGTGGTCCTATTTTAAAAGTCTTTGGTTTGACTCAGCCAGGGTTCGGAACCGCCGACCTCCCCACTCCAAGCGAACATTGAACCATTGCATCACGAGTTTTGACCATAATCTGGTCTGAATACAAAGACCTGAAATGGATGTCAAATTACTCTGGGAAGACAAGCCGGATTCACGTCCCTTCCACAGGCACAGTATGCTCCATGATACAGCACCTCATGCTGTACTGCCGAATGACCAACAAAGAAAAAGTAAAACCCAACCACAAGGAAATCACCCAGGTGGAGCCATTCAGCTTCATCATGCCTGTACCACACAACACCACACTAATTTATCAACACAAGATCAAAAGAAGAAAATGCAAAATATGTTTTTAAAAAAAAATTAAGTGTTTTGTAGTTTTTTTGTATTTTCTCCCCTAGGGAGGGGAATGCGGCTTGGTTAAAAAAACACACAACAACCACCACCACACACACCCCTTGACGAGACCCCCACAACAGCACTCCGTACACATGCACACAATCACCCATCAATGCTCAAACTAACGAAAAATCCTATCAACATCCCATACCCCTCCATCTCCATAACTTCCAGGTACCTATCTAATTCTTAATTTAAACTTATCTACTGTTTCAACTCCACTGCCTTTCCAGGGAGACCATTCCATGCATTAACGACTGAGTAAAAGACACTGCCTTACTGCCTTCTTAACTCTCCTCTTCTTTACTCTCAGACTATGGCTCCTGGTCCTATCAACTGTCTACTCTGTTGAAAAATTCATCTGTACTTATTTTGTCGATACCTTTCATTATCTTTAACATCTCCACATATCTCCTCGTAACTACCTCCTTTCTCGTGTATTAAAGCCTGTCTCCTTCAGCCACGACTCATAGTTAAGTCTCGCTAGGCTAGAATCAAGTGAGTAGCCCTGCGCTAAACCTCTAATAAGGCATCTATGTCTTTCCTGAATTGTGGTGACCAAACTGCACACAATATTCTGGATGTTGGCCTCGGCTAAATTCCTGCCACAATGTTAACAACACCTCTTTTGATTGAAAATGATCCCCCTCCGAATACAACCTAAAACCCTATTTGCTTTCCCTATAGCTGCCTGGCACTGTCCTGTCTGCTGACCTTCTCATATATAATCTTACCACCCCAATCCTCTATCCTGTGTGACATGCTCCAAAATTACCCCTGCATCCTGGAATCTCTTTTTATTTTCTTTCCCACCCCCAACACCTTACACATTGCTCAGGTTAAATTCCATCTGCCAATCTTTTGCCCAATCTATACAAGTATCAATACTTTTCTGAATCTGATCACCACCCCCCTCAACTATCCACCTTACCTCCACAGCTTTGTTCATCTGCAAATTGGAAAGCTAACTCTTTCCCCACTTCCAAATCATTGATGTAATAATGAATATAATGGTCGAGTACTGACCCTGAGGTACCCCACAAATTACATCCTCAGCAGAAATCCTCCCACTCAGACACTTTTTGCTTCCCATTGAGCATTTCTCCCACTTTTCACACAATGCAATCTCTAATGTCTCTTTCCCCACTGTTTCTCCTTCCTCTCACCCCCCCCCCTCCCAACGTGTTCTAAAAACCTGCTCCTCTGCTCTTCTCACCCTCTCATTTGTTCAAGGTCATCTGCCATCTGGTTGGAATCAGCAACATTACCGCTATGCATAAAAAAGTCGCAAAAACAGATCCTGCAACGACAACCAATCAGCCTTCTCGAATCATCAGCAAGGTCATGGAATCCATCATTGCTTCAGACATTAACTCTCTTCCCCAATGGCTTGATTTCCAATCATCATTGTTTCAGACCAGGTCACTCTACCCTGGATATGCTGCTCTGCCTCTCCAACAATGTGTGGAGGTACTCAATGCCGACATGAAATCAGAGCCGTATCCCAAGACATATCGCGTGCTTTTGACATGGTCTGCACCCTGCCCTGCTCACCAAACTCTCTTCCTATGTATCCAAGGCATCTCCACTCATGGCTCGCAGACTTCTTCTCCTGTCGCAGCCAACGTGCGGCCCTGAATGGATTCTCTCATCCCCTCTTCCTGTCAAGGCTGGAGTTTCCTCAAGGCATGTTCTGGGCCCTGTTCTTTTTTCTGTTTTCATTACAATGATCTCTCGGACTTTTGGAAAATCCTCTATGTCTTTGCTGAAGACTCCACCCTCTGCCGTACTATCTGTCATCCCTCAGGACCCCCCCCCCCCCCACATCTACTTTCTCAACAGTTCTCTTAAAGAAGTCCTTTCATTAAAGCTTCTGGGCCTCACGAGCTGCCATGATCTTTCCGGAAGGACACTTTTCAACCTGGCCTCCAAAGCCAGTCGCTAACTGGGGATCCTCATCATGCAAAAGCCTTTCCTTGCATACCTGAGCTCCTGACACTGACAAGCTTTCAATCCGAAGCCTGATTGAGTACTGTTCTCCCCTCTGGGCTGGTGCTCCTGCCTCTCACCTTTCTCGGATTCACGCTGTGGAAACCAAGGCATTTAGACATTGTATTTCCCGATGAGGCCGAGTCTTTGGGCCTCACTCTCTCACCACAAGCAGGTGGTGGTCTTTCTGTCTTCTACCGTCTCCTCTCCAGTCTCGCCCCCCCCCCATGCTCCGCAGGTCCGCCAACAACCCCCTTCTGGTAAAACTACCAAAATCACGAATCACTGCTCACCTTCACTCTTTCATTCCTCTTTTTCCCGCCTTTTGAATAAACTCCCACACTCTCTTCAATCCCATTCTTCCCTCCAGGTCTCAAAACGCTGTTCACCAACCTCTTATCAGCCACATCCAAATCTTCGATCTTTTCTACACCCGTTAATCCACCCCCAACCCACCTCCTTCAAATTCCCTGTCTTCCTTCCTGAAAGTTCCCTGTCGTGTAAGGTCTGAAAATCCCTGTAATATCCATCTTGTTCCCCCTGTTCCCACCCATCCCTCTCCCTTCCACAGATCTCATGTCTCTGTTCCCCACTGTTTTGTCCTTCCTCTCCCGCCTCTCTTGTCTCCTGCCCCTCTTGTTGTGCGTTGTGTGTTATAAACTCTCATACTATCTCAACAATGTTATACCCAAATAAATAAATAAATAAAATTAAAATGCAATACATGCCTCAAAAAAAAGGCAAACGATGACATTTGGCTATTTTCATCATAATTAATAACTACTTCTTATTCTTGTTAACCACACCACGAAAGTAGACAGAGTTGTGTTTGCATATGGACGGATTCAGACAATATTTTGTGGACAGGTTAGTGTGTGACAAGGGCAAAGTGATTCGATTTTGTGAAGACCCGGATCCGTAATTACTCACACCGGTAAAGATGTTTTCACCCTTGTCGTGTTGTGTTTGTAAACATATCTCAAAAAGTTGTGGAAGATCTGTGAGAAATTCTTATCGACAGGTTCGGTGTGTAACAAGGACGAAATTGTATTGGATTTTGATGAAGATCTGAATCCGGATCTGAATAAGATAATCATTTAATTCTTAAAAAAGTGATTCTTCACCATTGAGAGATGGGCCAAAAACGATATGTACTGTTAGCATGATATTCAACAAGATGAACGGATTCGATTTTGTTGAACATCTGGACACGGATCTGGATGCGAGAATATTTAATTTTTAAAGTGTTCTTCCCCCTTGAGAAGACACCAGAGTTGGTGTCAGAAGCCTGTGTGTATACATTTTATCGTTTTTTTAAAGGGATCGTCTAATAATTAATGATTTTTATAAAGCATTTGCAGTGAAGACGGAACCAAAGAATTTTAAAGCAATATATGTATTTGGTATATTTTAATCAGTAACAAAGCCTGGCACATATACGCTCCGAAGAAGAAGGGTATATACAGACATGTCGTCTACTACATGAGAAACAAGCATATGAGGGCCTGGTTCGCATGGACAACCACTTTAGATGACGAATACGGTCGACGACACGTCTCCACAGTCTGTACCTATATACTGAATATATAAAGGATTTAGAGTGCGGACAGGAACGGACAGACAGACAGGTAGACGGTGTTTGATACGGACGACACAAATACGCCCGAAAATATGAATATAATTAATATATATATATATTATATATGTATATATATTATATAATATATATATATATATATATATATATATATATATGGCGTATAAAAAAGTTGTGTTAAAAAAACATTAGAAAGGAAAAAATAACTTGCACCAAAAACTTTAACATTTTCACGCTCACGCCGGGGGTATCGCTATAGCTCTCTGCTTTCAAACAGGCGAGCTAAAAAATGCATTGGGCCCGATATATTTCTCGTGGATAAGGATTACATGGCGGAGTATGCACTCTACTGAGAGCCATGTAGTTTTTGTGAGTGTGGTCTTCACCATTGAGAGATAGCCATAAACAAATATAGAATGACATTTCAAAAGTATGGACGGATTATGACATATGGGATAAGTTGTGTGTGTGCCAAGAATAAGGCAATTAGATTTGGTCAGGTCCAGATGCAAATCCCCTATCAGTGAGATACAAAACGTACCCTGTTCAGCCTGGTGGAGGTACGCAGAAATGCCATTCTAGTTTACGTCATGACTGGTTGAATATGCCATCATTCACTGAGGGTGCAACTGATCTCTCTCTT
>CM068952.1:174031892-174053490 GCA_035128595.1 Eptatretus atami | reverse complement strand
ACTTTGCAGTTCATAGCACGCAATGAGTGCTACAACTTTGCCTCAGGACATATTGACCGATATTGCTTAGGTCAGGGGTCAAAGGTAAAATTAGTGCAAACATCGATAATATGCGAGAGCTGGAGGTGCCTTCGCGCCAAATGCTACTCCTCCTAGGGTTATGGTCGGATGGTCATGAAAATTCACACTAATCATAATGGAATGCATTGTGCACAAACGATCATGCCGGATTTTCGATTTATATCTTTGTTCACCCACAGCACCCCCTCGAACTTTGGGGATTTCCGATATCAAACCGCATTTTCGGTACTTTTCATTCAAATTGATACCGAGTAGTTATCAGTAGATGGAACTCGATGAGATTTGGTATGCATAATCTTAAGGTGATTCTCTATCCGCTATTTGACATCCATTTTGCTCTATATCTTATAGTTTCCAAATGGCAACCCTCTCAACTTGGGTGTCCGAGGGCCATTGAGCATTCCCGCTGAAAATTCAAAGCACACCTAGCTCCAAGACGTTGAACCGAATCGAATGAATCTTTACATGCTTATAGACCGCAATGAGTACTACAACTTTGCTCATTTGCATAATGACCTATCTCAAGTAGGTCAGGGGTCAAAGGTCAATAAGTGCATTTTTCGGTCAAAATGACCATTCAAAGCCCCCTTGCTCCTACACGGGTTAACCGATACGAATGAAAGTTCATAGGTACATAGTACACAATGAGTACAACTATGCTTAGAAACATATTGACCTATCTCGGCTATGTCAGGGGTCAAAGGTCAATGAGTGCATTTTTCAGGCAAAATGACCATTCAAAGCCCCCTTGCTCCTACATGGTTAACCGATACGAATGAAAGTTCATAGGTACATAGTATCAATGGGTACTACAACTTTGCTTCAGGACATATTGACCTATCTCGGCTATGTCAGGGGTCAAAGGTCAATGAGTGCATTGTTCGGCAAAATGACCATTCAAAGCCCCCCTTGCTCATACACGGGTTAACCGATTCGATTGCAATTTCGTAAGTACTTAGTACTAGATTAACTCAGATCAGGGGTCAAAGGTCATCGATGCTTGACGACCCATGGCCGCCTACCGGGTTGTTCTGTCTCTTTGTCTGTCTGTCAATCGCCTACAGGTCACAATTCTAAACCGATCATCATGAAACTTTACCAAGGTGTCGAGGTAGTCTCAACTGAGAAGCCTTTTGATTTTGAGGTCAAAGGTCATCTTGAGGTATAAATTTCTAAAATCGTCATTTTACATCCGATTGACTTGAAATTTAAACAAGATTTGCACATTGGGTCACTGAATTGGGAAACCAACTGTTTGTGAGATCACAAGGTCAAAGGTCAAACTTCTAAATCATCAATATCAATCTGAAAAATAATCAATTTTCATCCGATTGACCTGAGCTTTGATGAAGATTGTCAATTTTAATCTAATGAAATGGCAATTTGATTATCCATGGCAACCTTTGGAGAGGGGTGGATTTTGCAAGTATTATGCTCTGCACGACGTCTTTTTTCTGTTTTTAATGTTTATCACCTACATGTCACAATTTTAAACCCGATTTTCACAAAACTTCACCACATGGTAGAGTTCATCATAAGCCGATTGTTTTTGAGGTCAACATTGGGCAAAACAAGCCGATTAGCTCTTATACGAGCCTCGACATACAAAAAAAAGGTGCAACATTGGCCGGATTTCTAAAATTGTCATTTTCATCTGATCGACTTGAAATTTGAAGAGGAGTTGCATATTTGTTCATTGAATTCAACCACCAATTGTTTTTGAGGTAAAAATAGACCAAAGGTTAACAACTCGGGTGAGATTTCTAAAATCCTCAATTTTCATTTGATTGACTTGAAATTTGAAGAAAGGTTTATTTTATGTCACTGAATTAAACCACCAATTATTTTTGAAGTCAACATTGACCAAAAGGTCAACAGAGGCCAACTTGGGTGAAATTTCTGAAATCCTCATTTTCATCTCATTGACTTGAAATTTCAAGAGGATTTGCACATCAGGTTACTGAATCCACCACAAATTATTTTTCAGGTCAATGTAGGCCAAAAGGTCAACATAGGCCGAATTATAAAAATTGTCAATTTTCATCTGATTGACTTGAAATTTGAAGAGGCGTTGGCTATTTGGTCATTGAATTCAACCACAATTCTTTTTTGAGGTAAAAATAGGCCAAAAGGTCAACAACTTAGGTGGTATTTCTAAAATCCTCAATTTTCATCCCATTGACTTGAAATTTGAAGAGGATTTGTGTTTTTGTCATTTAATTCAACCACCAATTATTTTTTTAGGTCAAATTTGTTTTATGGATTTCACAAGTATCATGCTATGCATGACATCTTTCTTGTTTGTTTGTGTGTCGGATATCTCAAAAGGTTGTGGACGGATTCTGATGAAATTCGTGTGCAGGTTGGGTGTACGACAAGGACAAACCGATTAGATTTTGGTGAAGATCCAGATCCGGCTACTCTAATTTTTAAAGTGATTCTTCACCGTTGATAAATAGGGCCAAAAACGATAAATGCACGTATCACAATATCTCAAAAAGTTGTGGACGGATTCGGACGAAACTTGGATACGTTGGGTGTGTGACAAATAAGAATTGATTCAATTTTGGTGAACATCCGAAACCGTTGCGATATTTACTTGGTGATTCTTCAGCATTGAGAGATGGGGCCAAAAATGATATACGAGTAGCATGATATTTAAAAAATGTATTGGGCCCAATTTGTTCAACTGCATCAGGCATTGCATGGTAGAGGTATGCGCTCTACAAGTACCCTTCTAGTTCTTGACTAATTTCATCTATTGCAGAAGAAGAGCCCATTACTCCTTCCTGTGCACCTACGACAAGGCTACGACGATCTACTGATCCACCAGTTACTAAACGATTTTGCAAATGGACAGCCTCAGCACCTAAGTACATCTAAATGTAAGTCATATTGTGATGAACCAAATGTCTGGTGTGAAAGTTTGAGGAAAAGTTTTTTTTTTTTAATTGAATTGCCAACCTTCCTTTGATGTTAAAAGGCAGTCTATTTCAATCGTGTTACAAAAGGAAATGCAAAAGGGAATTGGGACGATCTCAGTGACTTTCCACAAAAATGAATGGTGGGTGGAATTATTTTGTTCTCATGACCTGACCCTGGGTATTCCCAGCAAGAGACAAAATTTGGTGTATTTTGGCCAAACCGTTTCAATTCTATAAAGTTCAGACATGTATAAGCACATAAAAAGAAATGGTGTATTTTCGTATGATTTGATGATAATGAAATTGATTAAATACTAGTCTGACTATTGGAATATGTCTTTAATTCCTGTCAAATCTCAGTCTTCCACTGTCATTCCAAAAGAATCCTCAAAATGAACTTGCCTCTCAGTTAAACACAGTAAGCAACTAGAAGAGGTTGATGTGTCTCTTTATCCTCCAGACCTCATCATCAGCCACATCTGCGCTACCCATTTCGCAAACTGGCTTTCAAAGCCAACTTCCACTTGGTATCCTCCATTGTTTCAAGGTGTTCCTTTGAAAAAAATTAATAATCTGAACTACTCACAACCTACAAGGCCTTTGTCCAAAGCTCATTTTGGATTTTGCAGAACCAGTTATACACTCCGTCCAAGAGCGAAATATGGTGTTAATACCTCCTCCCCTGTCAGGTGTTAGTGGAAAAAACACTTGCACTATTCCCTGTGTACAGACAATTGCAGGTAGTCCCCACCCTCATGGGGGGAGGGGAGGGTTATTTATGCCCCTGCCCTGACCCTATGTAACCTGAGCACGTATATTCAAAATTTGTGGAGATCGTCCAAGCTGTTTCATTTCTCTAGATTAGCTTCATCCATTCCTGAAAGAGACCAGAGAGGGTATTGTAGTCTGTATGGTATGTGGTGGGCATGTGTGCGCATGTCAGTGAGTCCACACACAGACCTACTTTAATAATAACGCCCCCAAGCAGCTTTAAGCATTTTTGAGAAGGTTGTTTAATGTAACCATAACATTTTTATGCCTAATTTACGGCAAGTTTAATTTTGATTTCTAAAGAATGAGGCTCATGGAAGAGCAAGGTGGTCGAGGATATCAACTTATAGTTGAGTAGTGGGGCTGGACACAATAAGTAAGGGAATGAACAATGGCGTTCAACAGCTGTCTTGAAGACTTGGAGGGAAGAATGAGATTGAAGAGAATGTATAAGTTGGTTCCACAGGTGGGAAAAAAAGAAGAACGAATGAGTGGAGGTGAGCAATGATCAGAGATTTTGGTAGTTTAACACAGAAGGGATTGATGGTGGACGTGTGTGCCCTGCAGAAACCTGGGGGACAAAGCATGGAAAGAGCAGAGGGTGCAAGACCAGAAAGGAGGAGGTAGAAGATGAAAGAGACCATTGACCTCTCTGTAATGGTGTCGTGATAGACCCATAGACTCAGCTTCATTGCAGGAGATATAATAATCTTAAATGCCTCGGTGGCCACGGCATCAAAATGATAGAGATTTGAGGCAGGGAACCAGCCCAGAGGGGAAAGCAGTACTCCATCAAGCTGCAGATGAAGGCATTGGAGGTGGATAGGAGTTCAGGTGCACCAAGGAAGGACTTTGTATGACAGAGGATTCCCAGTGGCTTTGGAGGCCAACTTTGAGATGTGGTTTACCCACGAAAGGTCACGGCTGATAGTGAGACCCATGAGTTTGAATGACTGAACTTCCTCAAGAAAATTGGTAAGAAGTAGTTTTTTTGGGGGGGAGGGGGAGGGGAGGGGGTTGCCAGGTGGTCCTTTCGAGAGAGATAGTGAGAGTGTGGGATTTGTCAAGATTGAAGACATGTTCCAAGTGTTTACCAGCTTGTGATTTTTTGAAGGTCTGAAGAGGGAGAAGAGGCTGTAACCTGCCTGATCTGAACAATAAGGAATGTCACGGCAGAGGTGGAGTCATCAGAAAATATATAAAGAGAATTTCCAGAGATTCAGAGAGATCATTGATGATGATCAGGAATAGGACTGGGCCCAAAACACTGCTTGGAGCACTCCAGTCTTGACAGGGAGAAGAGATGAAAGGATTCTGTTGAGAGCCGCACTTGGCTACAAGAGAGTAGAGGAAGTCAGTAAGCCACGTGTGGCATTGACCTTGCATGCTATAAGGCAGACAGTTTGGAGAGCAAGGCAGGATGCCAGACTGTATCAAAAGCAGGAGATATGTCCAGAGAGACTAATCTGCACTCATGTCTGATATTGAGGGCCTCCATCCATTGTTGGCGAGTAGAAGCAGCATGTCCAAGATAGAGTGACCTGTTTGAATCCAAATTGATGATCTGAGATGAGGCTGTTGGAGAAAAGGGAGGATTTCATATCAACTGCGATGATGGATTTCATGACCTTGTTGATGATTGGAAGTAAGCTGATAGGCCTGCAGTTAAGGGGATCAGTTTTTGTACCATTATATGTAATGTAGTGATGTTGGTGGATTTCCAAGCAGATGAAGATGACCAAGCACAAATAACAGGGTGAAAAAGCAGATAGACAGGATGAGAAAGAGCAGCAGAGCAGGATTTTTGGACACATGAGCTGATGTCATCCAGTTCAGCAACAGAGTCAGAGTTAAAATTGAAAGAAACCTTCTCCACCTTCTCAGGTGCAAAAGACACAGAGGTCAGGAGTAGTTTAGGTATGACAGGGAAGGATGGGTACTGAAAGTGAGGGAGGGATACACCAGAGATGGACTTAACAAGGTTTTGAGGAGGGAAACAAGTTTGAAAGTTCATTCTTGAGGTTGGACAGATGGTGTTTCTGGCTTTCCTGAGAGTGGACACACACTTGTTGTGGACTTTTGGAATGCAGTCACAGGAAGAGAAGAAAAAGCTGTTTCAGAGCAGCTGTCTCACCTAATTTAACGGCAAGTTTGAGTTTAAATTTCTTAAAAGATCGAGTAGTTTTAGTGGGGGGGGGGGGGCAGGAGTTGAGGACTTGAAGTCACACTTTTACATGTACATGGAATTTCCATGGGTCCCTGCTAGCACCAAATAATGCAAATAAATAGCACGAAACACACCAGAATTGATGAATGAGTGGATGCAGAAATGTTTGAATACTGGTCCATCACATACCAATATACCACAGCTATTAAGATAATGATGCAAAGAACAGATCAGAAACCCATCCTTACAAGCCCAACAAATCAATACTCACACTCATTTGTGAAGTGCAGTTGAAGGAAATTTGTAAACTTAATGAAACAAGAGTGGAGGTTGACTGAGTTCCTGTGGTTTAAGTGGACACAATCAAGGGAATGAAGATGGGAATAAAGCCTGCAAGTAAGACGGTTGGTTTATGCATAGGTTAATGGGGTATGTAAGATAATCAAGAGGGATAGAGAGTGACATATTGACAGATGATGGTGAAATGATGAGGGTAGGATTGGGGAAGGACATCAAACCAGCCTAAAGGCCTTATCCGATAAGGTAACAAAAGTGAATGCTCAGTGTATTTGATTAATGTATGGCCCATTATGTCATCGTTTTGCAGGTGCTGGCGCTTCAGAAAAAAAAGTTTGGAGCGAATAATGAATTTTTACTCATTGTTATGAAAATGAAACTGCCAGGTATTTATTGTGATATTTCTGCTGATTGATTTGCACTTGTTGATGACGTTTTGCTGGTGTGATTTTACATGAAGGAAACTCGTGATTCGGGCGATGATCATTATTTATCATCGTGCCATAAAAATTATTTAGTGCATATTGTTATAGAAAATGTAAATTAGATTAGTAGTCATATGGTAATGGTTATGTCAAATCAGCAAACCAGTGACAGTGTGGTCATGGATGTGAGTGACTGAACACTAGTGACTAGGTAAGACCCAACTGATGGACATCAGGCATGTCTCGGGAATGGCAGAGAAGGCTGCGCTTTGTGCTTTGTGGTTCATCTTTCGGAGATGAGAGGTTGAGAATCGAACAATCGTTCCTGCGGCTCACTCTTGCTCACGATACTGTACCAGCATCACTCTCTCCAATCTCATAGTTTTCTGTCCAGGTGTGAGAACATTCAACCAATCAGATCTCACATGCGTTCAGCATCGTTCCACCAACACTAACAAGGTGACCCGCTCATGGCACTTGAGATCTGCCATTCATCATCAAGTTTCTGATCTTGGGACCCGAGCCTTTCATCTCCGTACGCGCCAAGACTGACATGACGTTCATTATTTTGTTAAGGCACACTGCATCCACAAGTTTTTTGGGGATGAAGCTTATGTCCTCCTCTGGTAATTCATGTTATGGGATGGAACCTCTTGTTTTTAAAAAAAATAAAAATCAAAATTCCTAGTTGATGGAAGCATGGGTGGCCTGGTACATATTCCATCATTTTTGAATGAGTCATTACTAGCATTTCCACAAATGGGAGAAGCGAGCAACAGAGTTCAGGTGGTGGATTCAGCCTGGATTTTGGAAGTTTAACCCAGAAGTGTTAGGGAAGAACATGAACATCTTGGAATTGTGGGGATGTTCAGAGGGCTGAGGGCAAAGGTAGCGAAAGCTGAAGAGAGGTGGTTAAAAAAAACAAAACAAAACAAAAAACAGAGGCCACAACTTGCCTACGATGTGGCAGCAGCTTTAGATCTTTAAATCCCATAGAAATACAGGAGAGCCTGATGTGATGCTGGGGCAGGAGCCCATACAGGAGAGCAGACTCCAATGAGCTATGGAACAAAGGCCCTTGTAGACTGGAAGTAGTCTGATAATACGAGAAAAGACTCGATCGACGGAGGATGCCCAGTCTGTGGCTTTTTTGTATACAAAGTCGAGGCTCGTGGAGGAACGAGAACATATAATGGATCAGGGAGTAAAAAGAACAGGAACAGTAGAAAGAGAGGGGAGAGTAGACAAAATAGAGGGAGGCCTGGAGAAATAAGGTAGTGGGGAAGAATGAGGGCTCGGAGATGACCATGGGTCAAACCAGATAATACAGAAGCAAACCCTCAGGAAGATATAACTTGAAATTTGGAAAGAAGGTGGGCCTGAGGATGGTAAATGGGGTAGAAAAGATCATTGTTTTGGGTGGGGGATGATCTGAGATGGTGGTGAACAGCTTTCTTGAGATGTTGGGAACAGTGAGACCTAAGAGGTGAGATTGAAGAGGATGTGGAAGTTGGTTCCATAGGCAGAAAAAAAAAAAAGGAACTAATGGTGGGAGGTTCGGGTAAGGGGGCTGATGGTGGACCAAGTGCGCCATGCAGAAACATTGGGGGCAGGGGCGAGGGTGGGGAAAAGCACGGAGAGAACAGAGGGGCAAGACCATAAAGGGAGGCGGTAGACGACAGAGACCACTGACCTGCTTGCAATGTGACTGTCTTTAGAGGGTCAGCCCAGGAGAAGTCATGGCTGGTTTTTGAGGCCGAGAGTTCAAGAGACTGATCATCTTCCGATAGATGACCAAGGAAATGGAATTGGTGGGTTTGGTCGACGATCCTTCCACAATGAGAGGTGTGAGACTGTGATATATGCCAGGATTGAAGGACATGTTCCAATTATCAGAGTAGCATCTAATCAATTCTACATCAAGCTCAGTAATGCAGCTGCTGCCTGTGGAATGGGGTCTCTAAGAAACAATGTAGAGTTGTCTGCATAATAGTACAAGATTTTGTTTTCAAGACAATCAAGTGAGGTCACTGCTGGGGTTATATAGATGTGAGGTGACTAATTCATCCCCTGGTCATAAATACAGGAACTGGACTGGGCCCAACACGTGTTGGTGACTCCAGTCGCATAATACAGTATATTTATTTATTTATTAAGTTTATTTTGAATGTGTTCCCTAAAACAAAAAAATTACATGTTGAGTCACATGACACATCATCAAGAATCAACTTGACAAAAGGGTTCATTCTAAATCATTACCTGTGTTTTGTAAAAACTGAAGAAAAACCAATTTTATCTTTTAATACACTCGATTGCACATTTTATATTATTTTTGTAGTCTTGAATAACAATGTTATAAATATTAGTGAAAACCTTTTACATAGTAAATGCATTTCTGCCCTTTAATTTGTTGCATTTTTTTTCTTTACATTAAACTACCTAATAAATGTATGTGACAATCAGCAGCAGCTAATAAAACGACCACAACTACTTATTTAAAGGTTTCAATTATTCCACTCCTTATGGGGTTGGCCAGGGAACGTTTTTTGCCCAAAGCCTTGCACAAGCTGCTGGTCAGCCCCACCATTCGAATTTAGGTGATTTTGGCAGGAATTAGTAATTTTGTTCTGGGTGCCCACGATAACTCACCTACTCTTTGTGAAAGACCACTTGGGGTCTTCAACGTTCACCAATGACCACTGCTGGCAGGCAGGTCCGCCAGTTAAAACGCCTCTCCGATGGACGTATGCCAGTATTGCCTCACGGTGCATGTGAAACACGACTATGACGGTTTGTCGGGATTCCGAACCCAGGCTACCCTGCCAGCTCCGTGTGGGACAAGCATCTGGAATGTGCAAAATACCTTAAAAATATTGAAAGAGTAAATCTTTTCCCTTTTTTTTTTTTTTAAAAGCTCACTTGTAACGTCATTCTGGGGAGCTTTATGGGATGGCGCGTCGTCCGCGTCCGTCCTGTCGTCTGTCTGTCCACAAACATTTGCAACTTCTCTGAAACTACACACACGATTTAAATGAAACTTCATCACAAACCTTCATCACCCGTGATGTAGCCAAGGTTTGTTAAGACATTAAAGAAATGGGGTCTAGGGGGTCGACAGAGGGAGTTTTAGGGGAGGGTGCACCCCTAAAGAGTTATTTGCTTTCTTCTCAGAAACTACAACACAATTCTGATGAAACTTGACCACAACCTTAATCACCCGTGATGTAGCAAAGTTTGTTCATGACATAAAAAAAATCTGTGTCTAGGGGGTCTGCAGGGGGAGTTTACGGGGGGGTGCCCCCCATAAAGTGTTATTTGCTTTCTTCTCAGAAACGACACAACCAATTTCAATAAAAGTCACCTACAACTTCATCATCCGTGACTTACCAAAGTTTGTTCACAACATTAAAAAAAAAATCTGGTCTAAGGAGTTGTAAGGGGGGGGTTGCCCACGAAAATAGTATTTGCCTCTCTTTCCGAAACTACAAACACACAACAATTCCGATGAAACTTGAACACAACCTTCATCACGTGTGAATGTACCAAAGTTTGTTCACGGTACTCCAATAAGCGGGGTCTAAGGGTTCTACAGGGGGTTACCCCCAAAAGGTATTTGCTCTCTTCTCAGAAACTAACACACACAATTGTAATGAAAACTTGACCTCACGTAAAGCTTGCCCCGAGTGACACCAGCTTGCCATTCACTTTACAGAGAATCCAGTTTCCCATACACTTAGCTTACTCGATGACAATGAACAAGGCCAGACATTTGACAAGGTTGGCATTTACTTATCTCAGGCAGTCTTCACCCATGGCCAACTGTATTGGCATTTTCTGCGAGAAGGAGGGATCTTACAGATGTTCAAGTCCACATTCTTGAAACCGAGAACCCAAGGGAAACAACAAGGCAAAATGGTCCACACACACCACACCACACACACGTGGTCCAGCGTGAAGTTCAGCATGATGAAGTTACAGTTTTTGCATCATTTTGAAATACTCGGTAATGTGCCACACAGTGTTTATAATTGAAATTGGATGCCACATGACACTGGACGTAATTTCAGAAAATTGATTAAAAATCAAAACTAAGAATATTTGGTTGGATAAGTGTCCACTTCCTCCCGCCCCCCCCCGAGTTAAATACTTGGTGGAAGACCTTTGACAGCAATTACAGCTGTACGTCTGTTTGGATAGGTGTTCTAACCAACTTTGCACACCTTGATTGGGCATATTTTGCCCATTCTTCTGTGCAAAAGAGTTATGCCCTTTGAGACTTGGAAAATATTACATATTATGAATGGGTCAGTGTTCACTGGCCTGACTCCACCCAATAATAAATCATGCACTGCCATTACATGAAGCAGCACAGATCAGCAGTTCTTAGGCGTGGATGTTAGTCATGGCCCAGTGCAATTGGAATGGTCCCAGGTATAATAACACGATGTATTATATATGCACATAAGCCTACACATGTTTTTGTTTTCATCTGTATACATCGGGTTAATTTTTATTATTATTTCAGCACCGAATGCCCATAATACACTGCCCAATAAGGGGTGCTTTATGGGTGCAAAGATTCTGGCTAAAACCAAAAATTACGCATTAAAAAAACAAACATTTATTTCACTTTTGTGCGATTATCATAATTAAAGTGTCTCTGCGGATGGCCTGCAGTTATGCAACACTTAATGCCTCTCTGTCAAAGCCAGAGTTCAAAATCCGATCCAGCTATGAACTGTCACCCTGTCACATGGTCGGGCTCGGGGCATGAAGTCATCTGTGACGCCGGTGTGGAAGGTTGTAAAGACATGGGCGGCGACCAGAAAGCACAGAGGAGAACTCCGAGCTTTCAGACATGGAAGGCTGCACTGTGATGAGTAGCCTGCGCGAGGAGCTAAGCCCTGCCATTGTCCTACCTGTGACATGCCTCCCATACTGGGGTTTGTCCCCTCTCTTTCATGCAGCTTTCGGAGCCCTATCCCAGGACCAGACATTGCCATCATTGCTCTTGGCCTCATTAAGGACTTGCTGCTATTGATGATTTGTTGTGTGGGGAATATTGGGTCGTTAGTTTGGGTATGGGAGCATGGCACCGGAGCAGCGCGTCGCTGCGTCCACTTCCATTGGTAGTCCAGGAGTCCCCGTATGGCCATCCCCAGGCAGATGCCTGGTCCATTCCATCTCCTTGAGATGCTGAATCAATTTTCTGCAACGTGGTCAGCCCATTGGCCTTCTCCACTCACAAGGCTCCCTTGCTGAGAGAAATCTGGTGACAGGATTAGCGTCAGAAAAATGAGCCACATGTCCATAACACGCAGCTGACACTCACTAGTCGATCCAAGTTACAAATCTCATTTGAAGTCTCTTCTCGCAACTGCTCGTTGGACAAAAATCTGACCGGCGATAGCCAAAGGATTCTCCGAAGAGACTTGGTTACCCGAAGGAGTTTAGTCTTCATCTCAGTTCCTTTGTCAGAGTCCAAGTTTCAATCCATAGAGCAAGACTGGACATGAAAGACTCAAAACGTCATCCTCCTGCATAGGTAGTGACAGCGCCACCCTCATATCCAGTGAATCTATGAACTCCCCGGCATGACCAGATGGCTATAGACCTCTGGCTCACAATATGTGGAGACATGAATATCACGGCAAAGGTAAGTGAACGCTCTGTGATCTCAATCATCCTCACCACAAACATGGTTTACCACAAGAATGGCAGCAACCAAGATGTAATTGAAAAACTGGATATTCGTTGGATCCCGGAAATATCCCGTAATCCCAGTGGTCGATTCCTCATTCAGTGCCTCAAGGGCCCTGAAAAAGGATATCCAGCATTCTACAAGGATGAATTGCATCATCTGCGAAACTCAAGGTCAAAGAATCTTGACATTGCCAGCCAATGCACATTGGGTAGTGCAGTGGGTAAATTATTGGGGATCAGTTCTTTTATATGAATTGCTGATTGCTCTGTCGTAATGTATGGGCTTCTTGTTCCTTTCTTAGCAACACAAAAAAATAATTGTTGAACCTGACTTGGTCTGACTCATTCTGCTTGCTGACAATGGGTGCAATCTGATATCCAGGTGGGAAATCTGTTTTGAGTAATTGGCGCAGTCATAAACCACTAAGTTCGGCAACACGGGACACTGATTGCTCGGCCAGACAATTTGCCTCGGCACGTCACTTCGCACCAGCACAGAGATTCCAATCTTCCTCCACTCTCGTAGCCAACATGTGGCTCTCAACAGGAATCCTTTCATCTCCCTCTCCCTGACATGCAGGTGGTGAAGTGCCCCAAGGCAGTGGTTTATGGCCCAGTCCTATTACTGATTTCATTAATATCTTCCTGATCTCTGACACTCCAGAAATTATCTATTCATGCTACCGACTCCCACCTCTTCTGTCCCCATGACATCACTCATCCTTCAGATAGGCAGATCGCAGCCTCTTTCCCTCTTTCAGACCTTAACAGAAATCACAATCTGGCATACACTTGAATATGTCTTTCAATCCGACAAAATCATATGCCTCTCACTCCGAAAAGGACCATCTGGCCAACCTCCCATTTACTTTCTTCACAATCCTTTCAAAAGTTGTCATTCAAATCTTGGGTCTCAACTATCAGCCATGATCTTTCATGGGCAAACCACATTTCAGGTTGGCTTCCAAAGCCAGCTGTCGATTGGGCATCTTCTGTCATGCAAAGTACTTCTTGGCACACACCTGAACTCTTATCCACCTTCAAAGGCCTTCATCTGCAGCTTGAATGGAATATTGGTCTCCTCAAGATCCTTGGAAAGATCCTCATGGAAACCAAGGCTCTCAAGATCCTTGGAATCTTTGCCAATGAAGCTGAGTCTGGAGCCTCTCTCTTTAACCATCGCACAGAGAGTCAGTGGTATTGTCTTCTACCACCTTCTTCTGGTCTTGACCCTCGCTCTTTCTATGCTTTGTCCTCCCACCAGTTTTGCAGGGTGCAACAGCAGTCCACCATCAATCCCCTTATGAATGAAACTTCGAAAATACAGAAATCACTACTCACCTCCAAATCAATTCTCATCTGTCACTATCACCATGGGTGCATCGATGAGTCACCAAGACTTCGCATATGAAAACCTGTCAGGTGTGAATGTTGGAGGAAAGTGCCGCCAGTTGGTATCTCAAAGGAGATAAAAGTCAATAACAAGGGTATCATCGGTGAAACCTTCGGATGGATTAGTATCAAAGTGAACCAAAGAGTCCTGGAAACATGTGATAATAGACTGAAGGTATATGGACGAGCGAATAGAGGCAGACATTCTATGGCCTGACATAATCCATGTTTGCCTACCACATTGCCCTGACGATGATCGTTGATGTCAGATGTTTCTGTCCATGCAATGGGAGATCAAACTTTGGGCATAAGTGGGACACCTTTAAATAGGAATGGGATTGCATTTGTCTCACGTTGTTGTGATGCCAAGACAGACGTCGGTTTGGTGCGAAAGTACATGCCAACCAGAAGTGTACAAGACCATTAGCCTGGCCACCTATGGAGAAGAATGGTGTTTTGCAATGTGACACATAATGGACATGACAGATGGATTGTCTGGCGTTTTCCGCTTCATATTCAAGGCGGCTTGAGATGTACGTGGCGGAAAGTCCATAACAACTGGGGTGAGGAAGGTAAAGATGGACACAAGAGATGTTCAATGGATTAAGAATGTAAAAGGTGGTCGTGAAACAAAATCACATTTTGGTCATGTTAGATGTAAAAAATGTTATGGTTACACCAGAAAAATTGTGAAATATGCTTCTAGGCCGCTTAGGGTGCAATATTGAAGTAGGCTCTCGGGAGCGCAATATTGAATCGACCCACCAGGGGTGAAATGTTGGGTTGGCTACCCTGGGGTACATATATTGAGGTTGTGAACCGAAGAAACATATTGAAGCTCGCCACCAGGGACACAATATTGACATAGGGCCTGGGGGCATACCAACACTGTATTTGGCAGATAGACACACAGCTAGACGACAGACACACACAGTACCCTCCCTTGTCCACCGGGAATAAGTAAGGCTAATTAATTATTTCTCTTCAATGAAGTCCGGCACTTTTAAAGAGGAGGAAGAATTTTCCCTTGTTGTTGGGAGTGAAGAGTTTGAATTCAAATCGATTTCAGATCAAGTAAAATCAAAATGAACTTATTTATTTTATAACTTTCAATAACATCATTATCAGTAATCATACTCGTCATGCAAAAGTAAATTTATCATTGATTTGAACCCCAAATTAATAACTCACGGTGTAACGTCTCGTGAAAATTAACTTTCATTGATCACAAACAAATGGCAATGAAAAATCGTCACAATGGCAAACCGCACAGACCAGAACAAACGCTCCAAAACCAGAACCACAAATTTACCAGAACCCAATCCCGATAGCAGGTTTAACGGGGTCCATGAAGTTCGCCCTGAACACGTGCAGGAACTGCGAGTCCTGCAAACACCTCAACTCTGCCCACCCTCGCAATCCAACAAGAAAAACCCAAACGTTCAGGATCCCCGGCGACAGAGATAAGGGGCGTTTCATGGTCATTGTGAAATGCTGTGTACATTTGTTGTTAAATTTTCCGTATACACACCATGATTGGGATTCCTTCCCAAACCCACTCTCATTACCGTCCCCTTTTCCGCCCCATCGAGTTTAAAGCGACGCCGATTCTGAACCAACGACTCAAACTCAATCAGACCTCCAGTAATGAACGGCCTGAGGAGAAACTCTCAGAGGAAAGAACTTGATCCCAAGAATCAAACCGATCAGCGGTGTTTGGGTACGGATGTACAGTCGAGGTTTGCGTTGCGTCGGTGAGTTCCTGGGATATTATATACCGTGGATTGAGAGTTTAGATCTCCATCTTGGTGATCGTCCATCTGCAAATACAGTACAGAGACAGAAACCTCAGCCCTCTAGGTCCAGGGCAAAATGACCAGAAAATAATAATAAAGAATTGAATTCTATAATATTAAATGTGAAATTTAAATTAATATTTGGAACGTTAAATATGATAAATGAAACGGTTATAACATACAGTAATTTCGAATCTATCAGGAAAATAAATGTGCTCAAGAAAACCAATGGACAAAAACAGACTTGAGAGGTGTGTTCCATTACAACAACAGCTGCTGTCGCTTGCCAAGCAGCCGTTCATTATCAATCCGTTTCAATGGAGTGCTTAAGCACTTTGGAACGCTCTACAACTGATTGGTCATGGAACACAACCCAGTTTTCAACCATTCTCTTCCCTTTTTGTTTGCTTAAATATTTACGATGACTGTTGCTCAACTTTGTGCTATTCTTCGATGTTCCGTTGTTGCCAACCTTTTTGTGGCGATCTGCTTCATTTGGAAGTTATTTCATTAGAGCTGGCTCCTAATGGTTTACTTTGTTTGTTCATTTTCTTTTAACCTTCTGAACAGTCTTTTTCATGGATCTTTACTTACAAGGCGAGCCTCCATCACTTCGTGATGGGTGTCAATTAAAAGACATGTTGTACTTTTCCACAAACATAGTTGCATACCCATCTATGAGGATCACTGCAATGTAAAATGAAGTATAGTAGAACACGTTGAAAGGGAATTTATTGCACTAATTGTTGTGTTCTTTGTGTGCTCTTTCTATTGCTTTTATGCTCAATAAAATAATTACTGCCATTATTTTGAGTGCTGCTTCTGTGTCCTTATAAGGGGCTTCTGCTTTTGGAAGAATAATAAAAAGGAGGGGTTGGGGTAGGAGGAGGGTATGTAGGAGGTGGGGTGGGGTATGAGGAGTGGGATGAGGGTGGGAAAAGGGTAGTTGGGGGCGGGAAGGGGGGGGATGGGGTTTTTTGGAGGCAGGGGAAGGGGGGAGGTGGGAGTCTGGAGTTTAGGGGGTTGATGTGGGAGGAGGGACCAGCATTCCTGGCCAACGCCAGGTACTTTCGTTCGTATAATATAAAAAATTATAATTTGTCTGTGTGTCTGTGTGTCTGTGTGCTGTGTGTCTGTGGTTTGTGGTCTTGTGTCTGTGTCTGTCTCTCTCTCTTCATTATGCCACAGCCACAATTTTAAAAGCTACAAAACTCCATAACTAGGGGTACAGTACAACTTTGGCAGTGGAACCAACATGGACTATGTGGCTGCGCGGCCTCGGAGACTGTTTTGAGGCCTGGAATGAGGCCAAAGTGAACCAACATAGTCCACTTTTTGGCAAACAAGATAGCATTGGGTCTCAATTCAAGGGCTTGGAATTTGAGTGCAAACACAATTAACCTTTTTAATGTCGAAATGTCCATGAAATAATAGATGAAAGATTTAAACATAAACTTTTTTCCATCACTAGGGATGGGATACTTTTGTTAAAAACAAAATTACAAGAGAAAAGGGAATGAAGAATTTGATTTTTTCCACTTGCCACTTAAATCTTTCCAATTCTGAGGACACAAATAAGTTTGCAACTTTGAGGAAGTGAGGTCAGTAAAGGAAAACTGAAAATAGACTGATGTGAAGTGTTTATGGACATGCCTCCACCACATGAGATGTTCAACCCACTGTTTGACGTTTGATCTCATAAGGTCGCATTAAAAATAAACGTCGCATTAAACTCGAGTTATGGTCTGCAAAATGATTTCAAAAGGGCATATGATTTCCATTCACCTTTTGACTAAACATCGAACAAGTTCATCCTTGTATTGTTGTGGGGCTGGGTGTCGGCGGCGACACGCCGCTAGAAAGGAGCAGTAGAAGTCGGCTCCACCGAACACCGGAATTTATAGGTCCACGACGGAAATAACTCCGGAGCCGACGGGTCCCTTATCGGACCGAAGATCGCCAAATAGTTGACCGCCGTGGGATAGGGTCGATTGCCAATTTCCAATTTACCTAAATACCACAGTCGTCCAAATACCGGGAAACGTCACCCTCGGAACGGAGCTCAGCGGAACGAGCCGTTAGCATGCTCGAACCAATGCGTACCGAGCGGATGGTTACCAAGGGTCCATCGGTCCCAAATGCACATTTGCCTCTTCCAATTTCCCAACACGCATCGTGCTAAACCATAAGAAAACACAGAAACGAGCTGAAACAATTTAAGGGATTTATTTAAAATGGGGGGAAGGGGGGGGGAAGGAACACACAAAGAGCAAGAGTATTCCGACCTATTAAAGAAATGCAGTCAATGTAGAAGCGAACACAGCATTAACAGTTTCTACTTAATAACGGGCCCAAGGACACACAACACGCACACAACAAATACTAAAAGAAATGATGGCCCGCAGCCTTTATTGAAGGTTCCAGCTCGAAGGGAAGATGAGCTGGAAACCAGAAGCTTCTCGGACCTTTCCGCTCGTGCGTCCTCGACGTCCTGGATCGGCGGTCTCCGAACTGCAACTCGATGCCGCTCCAAGCACCACAGTAACCGAGGGTAGCGTCGGGCGCTGGCAACGCTCCTCCGCGAAAACAGGCGACGAAGGCAGGCCAAAGCAAGCGATCCTCCTCGCTCCGTAGGCAAGGCGATCCACACGGCGGGAAGCATGGCTCGCAAGGCAGGAAAACCGACCACCCCTCGATCGCCCCACACAAAATTATCCTCCCCTCTTCACAGGTGGGAAGGGATTCTCGTCCCGCGTCAATTCCGACTCAAATTGGAACAGGCGTGTGGCGATCTCTCCGCCGTGCAGAATTGGTCGGGGGAGGTACTCATGTCTCCACCCCTCGACCAGAAGTCCAAACAGCAATATGTTGCGTGGCTCCCCACTGGCCGATAGGACGGACCCCGTGCCTCGCACACTCCGATGGCTGAGAGGGGCGCCAATGCCCGTATTTGGAGCGAAAGTCCAACCGCGCCAATGGCGGCAGGAAGGAAGGACCGGCCGGCCGGTGGCACAGGACTCCGCCCACGTACGTGCTGACACGCACGCTGCAATGGTTGCCGGTGGAGATGGTGGAAGGAAGCGAATGGCAAGTGACGCCGTTAAAAGTGTTGTTGATATAAAAATGTAAATGAAAACCCCTGACTATCAAAATAACTCTGCAGCACATGAACATTTAATTCCCATTAGATAGGGACGGGTTCTATCTATAAACCCACTTACTGAATAACGTTCTAATTAAAGGACCTGAATGCTGAGTGCAGTAAGCTTCCAAAATTTGGTAACAGTACTTATCTCCAACTAGTGGCCAAAGTTTCTTGAAATCTTCTTTTTAAACAGAGTTCAACACAAAGCTATCATGGTAAAAATGATAACGGACAGACAGACAAGCCCCCCAAAACTCAATGCCTCCAGCCCTTCACCTGCAGAGGCATAAAAATGAAATAGTTCAAAAATTACAAAACAAGTGTAGGCGTGGGAAACGGGTGAGAAAGAGAAACACAGGCAAGGGTAAAGAAAGCAAGAATCCAGGAGGGCAAAATTTGGGAAAATGGAAAGTACGCAAAGAGAATAATGAGGGATAGTTTAATGAGGATAACAAGTGTTCTGTCGGTAAACTTTTTTTTCACCTACACTAACCTTAATGAGAAAAGCGACAAAAGAGAAAGTTGAAACAGCATAGGTAAAAAAAACTGTTGGTAAAAGTTTAGAGTCATACATGATGATCAAGATCGAGAACAAACAAAACAATAAAATAGTGTTGTGGGGCCCGGGTCCAGTGGTGAGCACGACCGCTAGATGAGCCAGTAGAGTCAGCTCAAACCGAAACACCTAATTTGGTCGTACCTTCAGATAAATCTGAAAAGGTCACGGGTCCTTAATCGGACCGAAGATCGCCAATAGGTCGACCACATGGGATGGGTTAATTGCCATTCCAATATACTAAAATACCCAATTCGTCCAACTACCGGGGAATTCAAACCCTCGGCAGGATCTGCACGATCCGGGCCGTTACTGAGAGCCGGATCCGAGTCCCGTACCCCGAGCGGAGAGTACAGAATCCTGCCCGCCGATTGCACGATTACGGCAGCAATGAGGCCTCCTAATTCCCCGTTTGCAGCGCGGCAAACCAATGGTAGAAAGGACAAGGCAAGCTGGGACATTCACAAGAGGGAAATTATTTACAACATAATTGGGGAACGAGGGAGCACGTAAGGCAGAGTTATCCGACTATAGCAAGGCAAATATGTACAGGAACACAGGCACTAACAATTTTATTATACGACGGGCCCACGGAACACACACGCACCACAAGATACCCAGAAATGGACCTCGTCGGGTCTTTAATTGAAGGCTTCCACTCGAGGAAAGGTGGGGCGCTGGAGACCAAAGCTAATCTTTGGACCTTCCACCTCGTGGTGTCTTCGACATTCTGGATAGGCGGGACTCGAAACCCGCAACAATGAATGCCTCCAAGTACCAAGGACGAGGAGAAAGGAACGGACGCAACCAGCCGAGACGGACAAGGCAGCGAGCGCCAGCAGGCAAAGCGTAGAGCCGATCCGAGACCGATCCGGCAGGCAAAACCCCAACTGCCCCAGTCGGATCGTGCCGATCAAATATTCACTCCCCGCCCAGGGGGGAGGGGACTCCCTCTTGTAACCCGCCCCACCCCCGCCCCCTTTAACTGGACGGTTTTGGTGTGCGATCCGCTCATTGCCCCTGTTGATTGGCCAAAAGGGGTGCCAGGTCTGCTGATTTGGACTGGGGGGGGGCGTGCGCGCGTCTCGGCGGACCGCCCCTCAAACCAGGACATGATAATATGTCCTGTGCGTTGGCTCCCATTGGCCAAAACGACGGCAAACTCGCTCGCATCTCTTGATTGGTCGGAGAGACGCCAAAAGTCCTCATTGACCTGCCCACGCGAGCGTTAATGGCGTCAGGAATGGAGCGAGGCGAAGGTGTGTTTTGTTGTAGTTGAAAATGTAAAAGAAAACCCTGACTACAAATAACTCCGCAGCGCACTAACATTTAATCACCCATTAAACAAATGGACGGGACCCTGACTACAAACATCATACTTGCCCGATATAACTGACCTTGGGACCGTGGCTGTTGTGTGCAGTAAGCTCCAAATTCGTAACAATATCACCAGGAAGCAAATGGGGTGGAAAGGAAAATAAGCAGAAAGAAGTGAAACAATATTATTTATTATCCATAGTAGCCTGTCGCTGCTTGGTTGCATCAATTTTGGGGGTGCAGTGTGCCACTGAATGCAATGCCCCTGTTTTACCAGCTACCTGATACTCATTTGCCAAACCCAGAAGGATGATAAGCTGATCAACTCACCTGGTGTTAATTCAATGGGAGGCCACGAGGCTTGAACTAAGATCCTAGGAATCTTAAGCATGGCCACCTGAACCATTAAGCCAGCACCAAGGCTTAAACAATATGAGGAAAATAAGAAAAAAAATCATTAAAGGAAGACCAAGAATAATTTTAAAAACATTATTATATGAAAACATAGTACCACCTGTCCTGAATGGTCACCTGGATCCAGGAAGCAGTCACTCAAACCCCTGCAGACTTCTTAGGCCCCTGAATATTTTGAATGTCGTGAAACAAACTTGGTAACATCAAGGTGATGAAGGTTTGGTGAGGTTTCATGAATTTGGTGTTTGTTCGAAGAAGAAGAAGCAAATACCAATTATGGGGTGGAGGGGGTGTCAAAAAATCCTCCCGTCCCCTTTATGTGCAGAATTTTTATGCCAGGACGATAAAACTTTGGTATATCATTGGTATGAAGGCTGTGGTTAAGTTTTTATCGAATCAATGTGTTGTTTCAGGAAAAAGAGCAAATACCTATTTGGGGGCCACCCCCCCTCCCCATAGACCCCCTTAATGAGCACAGAATCTGAAATTTTTTTGATGCTGGTGCCTTCGCGCCAAATGCTACTCCTCCTAGGGTTATGGTCGGATGGTCATGAAAATTCACACTAATCATATGGAATGCATTGTGCACAAACGATCATGCCGGATTTTC
>CM068952.1:173971818-173987531 GCA_035128595.1 Eptatretus atami | reverse complement strand
GGGCACAATCCTGGACGGGTCGCCACTCCGGCACAGTGTACCAGCATGCTGGCACTCATTTTGCCGACCTCAGAAGGATGATAGGCATAGTTAACCCCACCTGGTATTAATTCAACAGCTGAGCGGGATTTGAACTCAGGACCCTAGGATCCAATTCCCACCATCCTAACCATTAAGCCAACACCAGGCGTAATGGACTCCAGTATGTGGTAAAGCGGTACCATGATACGTGTACTAAGTGGAACGTAAAACACATGACATCGCTGCAGAGGTATCCACGCAGTAACGTTTTGATTTGAAGACAAGTTCAGACAGTAAAGAACATGATCAAAGAGTGCATTAGACCAGGGAATGATGTGGATATTGCACTGCAACACCTGAGGTACACAGGCTGTGCAATTGTTGTGGCGTAGCTAGTGCCCTGGGAAGTGACGGCACTTCCCCCAAGTTCAGTAGCTGTGTTTCTCATCTAACAGTCCTGTGTTGTGTCTCGTGTATTTGTCTATATGTCCACGTGTGTGAGAAGTGTGAGTGCGGCAGCTCCACTATGAGCTTTAGATAGTGTTTAAAAAAAAATAAAAAATTCACAATTTGTTTTTTAACACAATGGTAATACAAAATAATTCATATTCGTACTCGCTTTATATTGAACTACAAGGTTGTACACTGGCACCTATGTACTAAGAAAAAAAAGAGCACGTGTGTAGTTACGAACCTAGACCTTCCTGTTCACTTGCTGCCAAGACGGATGCAATGGCAAGGCCACTGGGAGTTACAACCTGAACAGGTCACCACTCTGACATAGGATACTCAACTAGTGCAAGTGCAGGAATTTGTAATTTGTTCAGGGTGCCGGCGATAACTCACCTTCTCTTCGTGAAGGACTCCGTGAGGTCTTTAATGTCCACCAACTAATGCTGGCAAACGGGACGTCCAGTTCAACGTCCATCCGAGGTATGGATCATGCATGGATGAATTGTGCATCATGCGAAACACCTGTATGGCAGTTTATAGCTGGGTCGACATTCCAACCCAGGCTATACAGCTCAGAGGCAACTCTGCATACCTCCTTGCTATCCTGCCAGTCCATCCTAAGTAATAGCTACGTAAAATTATGAACAAAACATCACCACAAGGGCCGGATCAAAACTTGTAGCCCACGGGCCGGAGGCTCCCCATGCCGACTGTAGACCTTCAAGACTACTGTCCGTGTGGTCTCTCAAATTTCGACCTCTGAGCTTTTAACGACAACAAGGATCCTGTCCCCCTTTCAGCTGCAACTCCTCCTCTTGTACTACGATGCATCCATCGCTTCTTAACCACCCATTAATGATCTTACTGATGCAATTATGAACAAACAAATCAGGGTCAACACAGCCAGCTGGTCTGAAATGGTGATGAGGAAAACATTTCTGAAGTCAGAAGTTCTTGTAAAAGTGAAAGTTGGAGTTGTGAAACAGTTTTGTTATAAATTTGGAAGGAAATGAATGTCTTTGACATGGCCCATTCACAAATTGTGAAAAACACAATTCAGCAATCAATTCAAGGTTGTTGATTTTTTTTTTCTTCTTTAAAACGCGCTCATCGGTCTGACGTCCATTTACTCTCGAGGACGCCCTGCAAAAAAAAAAATGTTCTGGAGAAATTCGACAGAACTCGATCATTGTACAATGCACAAGAGTACAAATTCCATGGAATATTTTTTTTATAGGGTGGGGTTGGGTGGGTTGTTTGTTCATTCTAAATCAGCAACAACAAATGGAAAAGACAACTTTACATTACTGTCCTGATTACCTGAAAAAAAAACATAAAATGGGGCTGGTAGGGTGTTTGTCGATGTCCCTCAGCCTGTTGTTGAACAAGGAAAACCAGTTATTTGAGTCACAACACACACAAACACACACAGAGCGATTCTGGAAAGTTGCGCAGGCTGGCTACATGGCGGACCCCGCAAGGGAGGGGCATTCGGTGGAGCGGGGTGGGGGGGGGGGGTTCTGAACCCGTGGAACTCCGGACCCGAGAAGCAAAGGTTTGAAGGGGGTGGCGTTGCCGTGGTCACGGTTAAGAGACTCACTGGGATGTGGAGACTGCGAACGACGCAAGATGTGCACGGCTCTGTGATGGCCGGGTCGGGGCAGCGCTGTGAGGCGGACTGTGGTGATGCGTCCATCGTGGCGCCGAGAAATTCCGGGGTATCGACCCTGACGGCGACGTCAGTCCCGGC
Organism: Eptatretus atami; assembly: GCA_035128595.1. NCBI lineage: Eukaryota > Metazoa > Chordata > Myxini > Myxiniformes > Myxinidae > Eptatretus > Eptatretus atami. The sequence continues at coordinate 173,985,307 of CM068952.1, read as the reverse complement.
AATGAGCGGGGTGCGATGCTGTGTGACACACTGGTGCACGACCCAGCCTCTTGGGGCGAGCTGCATGGCGCCGTTTACATCACACAATATTATGCATAAAGCTGCTTTCGTTTCGTAGCTTTAACTTCAGCTCCTCACTGAGGTGCAAGCTACCCACACATGGGCATTTTAACCGAGGCACAGAAAAGTCTCTTGCTCGAAACCACACGCCGTTACTTCCCCTTTCATTTTCGTGACTCACCATCACTCAAAAAATAAATAAATAAATAAAACTTCCTGAAAACGTCCAATTATTATACTCGAGAACAATATCCATTTATAGAATCACAAATACACAGAACATTCTCGAACATGAAACAATGCTGAGAAAGATATTAAATATTACCTCTCTTGAAGCCGTTTCCAAGCTACACCAAGATCAAGCCAAGTTACCAAGCAGCTAGCTAGTGCTTGCCAAGCCAGCAGTTTCGAATCAAGTGCTTAAGCCACTTGGCGAGCGCTCCACAAGAGACTTGCAAACTGAACTTGCCCCTCAGGAATGCAATGACGTCATCGTCCGGCGGGCACTTTTCCTCCACCGTTCAGAGCGGTCGATTTATTAGGTCTGCGTGGAGTTGGGAGGATGTAAATTGACAGGAGTGGAAGGCTTGATGAGGAACAGAGAAGAGTGTGGGAGGAGTGGAGAATGGTCACGTCAGGGTTATTGAGCAAGAGGTGGGGAGGGAACAAACCTTACCACCTTTTGGCAAGCACATTGTGAGGGCGGTTCAATTATTTCAAAAAGATTTATTCAAGTAATTAATTTGATTGTTAAAAATCTGGCATTCCTCCCCCCCCCACCCCTACCCCCATTCCTCCTCCAACCCCCCACCAACATTGCAGGTTGTATTACACAGGTGTGTGGATGAGTTAGGCCATGATACTACAGGGGTGGATCCAGGATTTTAGGTTGGGGGGGGGGTGCAAAAAATTTTACATTGTGTTAAAAAATATCATTTCACCGAGCAGAGCGATGAGAACAACATTCTCTACATCTTCAATTTCACTTCAGTGTGTTTGATTACATACCAAGCAAACATACGATCAACCTGCTTTTATTTAGGGATTGTAACCATCAGAAATATACATATATATTGTTACGGCTCTGGAAATTCGCAAACACCATAAAGGTCCCGTAGGTGAGATATAATTTTCTTAAGACATGTGTAGTTAGCCCAAACCCATTGTATAGAGGGAATTAATGTGATTCATTCGGGCTGCGATCCTTTGAGTTAGGCGTTTTTCTGTTCTACCCTTTGTTTTGATACAACAACAACAACAACGCCAGCAGCCAAACCTACCTTCACCACTCGCTACCGCAAACCTCACATCACCGCCATTCCAAACAGCGCCATGGCCATCGGACAACCGCCGAACCCCCCACCACCTTCTCCTACGGCCATTCCGCACCACCTGTGGACGCCGAGCGTCGGGCTGTCTTCAGCGATACACGCGAGACGCGAGTGCAGATGGCGGGTTTTCTGAGGAGAATTCGGATCAGGAATGCTACACGCCCACATCTGATCCACCCAATCAGGAAGCGCGGGGCGGCTTGGCCCCGCCTCCAGACGCGCCTGACGAAAATCGGCATATGCAAATTTGAGGATCAGGAATGATACACGCCCCTTTTTTCTCCGTCCAATCGGCGAGCGTGGCTCGCCCCTGAGGTCGTTTGGATCCGAGAATTTGCATATGGTGGTTTCCCGAAGCCGATAAAGAGAGCGCAGTGAGTCAATCGAGCAGTATCGTGGAGTGAGTCGAGTTGGCGAGATCGGTGAGCAGTGTCGGTGGGGCGGAGTCGGGAGACGGAGCTCGAAGCAGAGGTGGGGCAGACGGCTGCGGAGGCGAACGCAGCGGAGGGCGATCGGCTGAGGAGGACCTGGAGGCTCGGGTCCGGGACGACGAGCAAGCCAGCCATACTCCCTCCCCAGAGCATCAACAATTCCCCCTTTCCCCCGCGCTGAGAGAGTGCGACAAGGGGCCCCGTTCACACTTACACCAGCAGGTGCCCACGGAACCGCCGTGCAGCGACATTCTGCGGCTCGCCACGAGGGCGCGGGTAGGACCCCTCGGTCTCGTGGACCTGGCCGCTCATCCAGGTTCCACGCGCATTAGGCCCACGGGCCCAGTCTGACTCCCTTGCCTGTGAGGGGGTCTTTTCTTTGCTTCGGTGTGAATGCGTGTTGTGGCGCCGTGTCTTGTAAGGTAGAAACTGTATAAGTGGTCCGTGTGTCGTGTAGTCGGTTTTAACTCCTTTTATATGTGCATTTCTTTTGTTCATGTGATATATGTGCAATTGCTTATTGTGGCTGTAAATACGTGCTATAGGTGTGCTCCGTGTCCGCGAAATAAATGTGCATTGTGTGAACTGTTTTCCCGTTTCGCTTCGTCTTTTCTTTAATTGAACTCCATCCTGCTTCACGTAAAGGGTTCGTAGTGGGTGCAAAACGCCCGGTAAATAATCTGAACCGTCGAGGTCGACGATAACACCGCTCGGTTATCCCGATAGTACGGAACGGCCCGCCCAAGCGGCTCGTGTCCGGAGTCGACCTGCGGCGAGGTACGATCGCCCGGTTTACCATCCGCGTGGGTACTTAGGTAGGTCGAGTTTGGCGAACAACCCTATCCTACGCGGGTGGCCGATTGGCACGATTGTGGTGAGGTCGAAAGGCCCACCCGTGACTGGATCCCGGCGTTAGCCGGGAGGGTCACGACTGAATTGTCCGTCCGGTGGGCGAGGCGTGCGGTTCGAGTCGCGGGGCCGATCGCACGCCGACGGGCGCGAATTCGCAACACTGGTGTCAGGAGTGGGATTCTAATCCTCCCGTCTCCAAGCTAAATTCATAGGGAATCGGTCCAGGAGGAGCGACCCCCGATCCCTCTAAATTACGAGCGAGTTAAATTAACCCCTTACGTGGAATAAGATGGCGTCTCAAGGCGAGCGGGAGCCGGGGGTAATAGAAATGTATATGTGTAGTGATGTAGAATCCATGGTCCAGGATGTAGACCCCATGCAGGACATTGGTGTGCAGGAACAGTTTCCCCCCAAACGAATCCAGGGCCGAAATGGGTGCGGCGGCGGCAGAGCCCGCAGTGTATAACACCTCCCCTCCCCTCTCCACCAAAACCCCCGATCCTGGCCGCATCGGCTCAGCTGAGTGCACCCGACATGGCCCGGCTATTCGCCATGCTGGAACAAATGAAAAACGAAATGAAAAACGAAATAAAAGGAGTGAACAAGCAGATGGAAACAAACACAAACGAAATGAACGGCAAAATGGATGGAATGAACGAAAAAAATGGATGGAAACTCACTCGAAATGAAAAACGAAATAAAAGGCATAAACGAGAATATGGAAACAAATGCACAAGGAATGAAGGAAGAAATAAAAGAAATGCGGGGTGAAACGCAGCGGATGGGCCGGGGCCTGCAGGCGGGCATGAAGGCAACAACAGCGAAGTGCGTAATGGCGACGCCACGTGTGGGAGCGAACGAGCTGGGAGGGGGTGCAACGGTTGCAGGCCCACGGTGAAGGCGGGTGAGAAAAAATAATCCGGGAGACGTGTTGGGCGAGAAGCGTGGAGGTGACGGAAAAGTGACGGTAACCGAGAGGGAAAAATTAATTGGGTGACGGAGACGTGCACGAAGGAAATAAAAATGGTGGAGTGTGAGAAAAGACTTCAAGACATGACGAAGAGAGTTGATAAGCTGGACTGGAGGTAAAAACGGAGACAGAGGAACTGGGAAGACGGATAGACAAACACAAGGGGAAGCCGGAAGAACAGTTAGAAGCCAGAGCAAGGTCGGAGTGTGCGGAGATGAGAAAGGAATTAGAAAAGAAAACTGAGTTACAGAAACACCAAAACAAAGAGAAGGAATTACAAGATGAGCTGGGGACGTTGAAAAAGGAATTAGAAAAGAAAGCTTCTGAGTTACAGAAACATGAAACAAAAAGAAAGAGGATTACAAAACGAGCTGAGGATGTTGAGAGAGGAAAGAACGAGAACGGAGAATGAAACGTTAAGGAACCACACTGTACAAATCGAACAGCTGGAAGCGAAGGCCAGATTAAAGAATGAGATGCAAGAAAGAGTAATGATGGAAGAACGAATGAGACAGAAGAAGGAAATCGATCAATGGAAGGAAACCACGAGATTGCAGAATGAGGAACAAGAAAGAGTACTGGAAGAACAAGGAATGAGACAGGAGAAAGAAATCTGTCAGTTGAAAGAAATAATGAGATTGCAGAACGAGGAACAAAGAAGACAGTGGAATAGAAAACTGAAAGAGTATGAATTTGAAACTGAACGACAAAAGGAAAAAAATAAGTTGGAATACGAGGAGAAAATGAAGGAGCAAGGAATGAAGCAGGAAGGAGAAATGAGGAGATTGAAGGACACAACGAGATTGGAGAGGGAAGAACGAGAGGAACAATGGGATAGAAAACAAAAAGAACATGAAGCCGAGGTTGACCAATTGAAAGAAAAGGCAGGCTGGAGTGCGAAGAGGTAGACAAAGAACAGCGAATGAAACACAAAAGGGAAATTAACACATGAAGAAAACCATGAAACTGCAGAAGGAAAGACAGGAGAAGAACCAAGGAAGAGTAATGAGACAGCAGCAACTGAAAACAAAAAAGGAGATTAACCAAATGAAGCAAACAACGAAACTGGAGAAGGAAGGGCAGGAGAAGAAACAAGGAAGAGTAATGAGACAGCAGCAACTGAAACACAAGAAGGAGATTAACCAAATGAAGCAAACAACGAAATGGAGAAGGAAGGACAGGAGAGGAAGCAAGGAAGGGTAATGAGAGGACAGTGGATGAAACACAGGAAGGAAATGAGCCAATTGAGAGAAACAATGAGATTGGAAAATGAAGAGCAGGAGAAACTGTGGGGTAGAAAACAAAAACTATATGAGTTTGAAATTAATGAACTCAAGGAGAGAATAAAATTGAAATCCAGAGAGATGGAAAAACTCCAGAAAGAAACAGAAACTAATAGATGTATAGAGACCAGGGAGATAGAGAAAATAGAGGAGAGACGGCATGATAATGACGGGGTTAAAGGAACAGAACACACACACACAGAAGTAGTGGAGGATAATGGGGTGAGCTCGCGGACTGGGTAGAGACCCGGTGTGAGCAGCTGGATGGCCGCCTCCAGGAACGAGGGGAGGGAGTATGCCCCCTTGAGGCGAATCACGACCAGGTGGGTTCGGTCGTGCCAAGCGGAGTTGAAGGGACGAGTGCTGTGGATAGGTGCACGTGTAGCTTGGGGGTATAGAGGCCCCGGGAACCCTTGTGGGGACACGAATCCCCAGTGTGGTTGTGCAGGGTGTGTGTGTTGCGAGTGTGCGGAGATGCGTGCTTTCCAGCACGCATGGTGTGAGTGAGACCCCCTGTGCAAGTGGAAGGTTGGGTGTGAGTGAGAGGGTCCGTGTGAGGGAGACCGTGTGTGTGAGGTCTCTGTATGAGAGGGAGATGTCGGTCGGCATGCGTGAGCATGCAGCCGCGTCTCCCGGTGTGAATGTGAGTGTGATGGAGTGGAGTCTGTGCGTCGTAACACGCAGGTGTGCGTGGGTGGAACGGAGACGACGGCAACAGAGGGACAGAAGCCGGGTAGCGGCCGTAGCTGTTGTGGGGACCGCGCCGGGTTCACCCAGCAGCGAGCGCGAGGTCCGTGCTGTGCAGGCACGAGACCCCCACGTGCTCGCTTGCGGGAGTGAAGCCCGGTCCGGAAACGCCAGCGGTGGATTTGCCGATCCGCCGACGGACAAAGTTTAGGCAGGACGATGGATTTGGACTGGACGGGTTCTCCACGCGAGCTTGTGTTAAGCTCCAACGGGCAGAGCACATGTGTTCGCGTGGGGAGCCCCTCGAGTGCGAGGTTTGTTTTTGGGGGTGCGCAGGGTGACGTCATGGCTGCACATGGGGTTGGAATCCGGCAGGAGGGTGAATCCCTGCCGGATGGTACCGTCCAAGAGGGACGAGGTACACGTGCAGCTGCATGACGTCACGGGAAAGGTGCAAGAGCGCAGGCTGTGAGTTGCCGCGCTGGTGCTGCGCATAATTGGAAATACAAAATTAACGGAAGCAAGCCTCGCTTTCGGGTGAACAGGATTCCCTGGGCAAGGGTGAAAGACCCCTAACCTGGGCACAGGATGGAACTAGCTAGGGGGAAGGGTTAGCTTACTAGACCGACTTCATGGGGCGGGGGTAAGTCCTCATGGAGTCCGTGGAATGGATTAGTTAGAGGGATGTAGTGAGCTTAGGTGGGAAAATGATTTTTGATGATTTGGAGACAGTGACAGACTGTGGATGTGTAGTGGGACGTAGATATAGCTACGTAGTGTTAAAAGAACGTGCTGTAGTGTAAGGGACGACGTGGGAGCACGAGGTAGTTAGGGGAGGTAGTTAGAAGATGGCAGGATTCAGCGATGAGTGTGTTGAAGAGTTGGTGAGTTGTGTGGAGACATGTTGAGTGAGTGAGGCCAGTGGGTCTGTGTATAGAGTGAATGGGGAATGCATGGTGCGATGAGTGATTGGGGGGAGGAGTGACTCCCGCCCAAGGGACCCCGGGGTCAGTGTAGAGTGAGTTAGCGGGGTTAGTTAAATTGACAAAATGGAGGTCGTTTTGTTGTTGGTGGGAATGTAGGCTCGATACCCATTTGGAGGGGTGCAGGAGCCCTGTTGACGGGCTGGGAGCGTGGCTGCGAAAGGTGAGTATCGCTGAGTGGGTACCCCGGGCACCGGGCTAGTCGGCCGTGGTAGGCCAAGGGCCCATGGGGGCCGGGTTAGCGTAGTGGGCACGGGTGCGCCCGCTTGGTGTGGGGGCCCGGAGCGCCGTTGGCCGCGTGGGCAGTGTCGTGGGCACGGGTGACCCTCGGAAAGGGGCCCGGGGCGCCAGCCTGCCACGTGTGCGTTTCAGGGGAGTTGCCATGGGGGCACTCCCCGGTGTTTAGGGAGCTGGTAGGCTCAGAGGCAGTGTAGTGCCCGGGGGTGCCATTGTTGGAGATTCGGCAGAGGGTCGTGCCTGCCAAAGGGAGCCACGCGTCCCAGCCACGAAACCGTGCAAGGCACGAGGGAAAATTAGAGGGCAGGGGCCCGAAATTTGAGTGGACACTAACACAGGCGACGGGAATCTGGGTTTTTAGAACCAATAGATTAAGCGAGAGGCGCTTGTTGAAAGCCCCGGGGTAGTTTAAAGGTTAATGGATAGGGTAGATTAGGAAGTGTACCCCTCCGCACCATCCATCCCTTCGCTCTCGTTGTGGGCCGCTGGACCCACTTTGGGTTAGATCGCTGAGATCTGGGGAGGCCATCCTGAGGCTTCGTTGGCCTCGACACAGGACGCTAGCTCTCCCTTATTCCCCTCCGGGAAGGGAACGTAGGGGTTGGGAGTAGGCTAGGGGACGATAGGTTAGCCGAACAAGGACGATAAAGGGGGTTAGGGGACGAAAATATGTGGGGAAGTAGGGAAGTGAAATAAAAACAACAACAAAAAAATAAGTTTGGGGCTAAATGGTTTTTACAAATTAAGGGAGTGGGTAGGTACAGTGACAGGCAAAGGCGATAGGTGGGAGGGAGACAGGTAGGGTAGGTCCGAGTCCGCCTTCTGTGTGGCCAGCACCACCGCACTCCCTCCACCAACCTCCACGGCACGGCAAGAGGCCGGCCAACTTCATCGGCAGCTGTTGTTTTGCTACAAGGCCTGTGCCGGTCGATCGTCTGCGGCTGTGTGCTGCGGGGCCTGTGCCGGCCAACTTCATCGGCTGGTTGTTTTGCTGCAAGGCCTGTGCCGGCCGATCGTCTGCTGTTTTTTTTCTGCAAGGCCTGTGCCGGCCGGATCGTCCGACGGCTGTTTTTACTGCAAGGCCTGTGCCGGCCAGTTCGTCTGCCGGCTGTGTTTGCCTGCATCGGCCTTTTCTGCAGGCTATGTTGCCTTTACCTTTGCCATGTCATGCCCACTGCCCCTGTTCACCACCCCGTTCAATTTTGCTTTGCACCCCCCTGTTCATTTCCATGCGCGCCAGGATCCGCAAGCAACAGTTTGCAAGCTGCAGGAACTGTCCTGTTGGCAGCTGCAACACGGGCCTGCAGTGGCGGCCCGTGCACCGGTTTCCTTTTGACTCTCCTTTTTCCTGCAGAGTCCATTGATCCTGGGCCAGGAGTAGTGTAAATTATAAGGTTAAGGTGTTAAGTTGTATTGTAAATATGAGTGCGCCCCCGGCATGTATGTGTTAGCGCCGGCAATTATTTAAGTCGTCTGTGTGAGTGAGTTTGTTTAGTTAGTTACTCAGCCCTAGGTTATTTATTTTGGGGACACGAATACCATGAATGTCGCACTCAGGGATCCGTAGGTAAAACGTACTAGGGAGAACTACACATGATGGCACACGATAATTTGACGACTCGGGACGAGTCTGTAAAAAGGGGAGGGGTAGTGTTACGGCTCTGGAAATTCGCAAACACCATAAAGGTCCCGTAGGTGAGATATATTTCTTAAGTACATGTGTAGTTAGCCCAAACCCATTGTATAGAGGGAATTAATGTGATTCATTCGGGCTGCGATCCTTTGAGTTAGGCGTTTTTCTGTTCTACTTTGTTTTGACAACAACAACAACAACGCCAGCAGCCAAAACCTACCTTCACCACTCGCTACCGCAAACCTCACATCACCGCCATTCCAAACAGCGCCATGGCCATCGGACACCGCCGAAAACCCTCCACCACCTTCTCCTACGGCCATTCCCGCACCACCTGTGGACGCCGAGCGTCGGGCTGTCTCAGCGATACACGCGAGACGCGAGTGCAGATGGCGGGTTTTCTGAGGAGAATTCGGATCAGGAATGCTACACGCCCACATCTGATCCACCCAATCAGGAAGCGCGGGGCGGCTTGGCCCCGCCTCCAACGCGCCTGACGAAAATCGGCATATGCAAATTTGAGATCAGGAATGATACACGCCCCCTTTTTCTCCGTCCAATCGGCGAGCGTGGCTCCACCCCTGAGGTCGTTTGGATCCGAGAATTTGCATATGGTGGTTTCCCAAGCCGATAAAAAGGCGAGCGCAGTGAGTCAATCGAGCAGTATCGTGGAGTGAGTCGAGTTGGCGAGATCGGTGAGCAGTGTCGGTGGGGCGGAGTCGGAGACGGAGCTCGAAGCAGAGGTGGGGCAGACGGCTGCGGAGGCGAACGGCAGCGGAGGGCGATCGGCTGAGGAGGACCTGGAGGCTCGGGTCCGGGACGACGAGCAAGCCAGCCATACTCCCTCCCCAGAGCATCAACAATTCCCCCTTTCCCCCGCGCTGAGAGAGTGCGACAAGGGCCCCGTTCCCACTTACACCAGCAGGTGCCCACGGAACCGCCGTGCAGCGACATTCTGCGGCTCGCCACGAGGGCGCGGGTAGGACCCCTCGGTCTCGTGGACCTGGCCGCTCATCCAGGTTCCACGCGCATTAGGCCCACGGGCCCAGTCTGACTCCCTTGCCTGTGAGGGGTCTTTTCTTTGCTTCGGTGTGAATGCGTGTTGTGGCGCCGTGTCTTGTAAGGTAGAAACTGTATAAGTGGTCCGTGTGTCGTGTAGTCGGTTTTAACTCCTTTTATATGTGCATTTCTTTTGTTCTATGTGATATATGTGCAATTGCTTATTGTGGCTGTAAATACGTGCTATAGGTGTGCTCCGTGTGCCGCGAAATAAATGTGCATTGTGTGAACTGTTTTCCCGTTTCGCTTCGTCTTTTCTTTAATTGAACCTCCATCCTGCTTCACGTAAAGGGTTCGTAGTGGGTGCAAAACGCCCGGTAAATAATCTGAACCGTCGAGGTCGACGATAACACCGCTCGGTTATCCCGATAGTAGGAACGGCCCGCCAAGCGGCTCGTGTCCGGAGTCGACCTGCGGCGAGGTACGATCGCCCGGTTTACCATCCGCGTGGGTACTTAGGTAGGTCGAGTTTGGCGAACAACCCTATCCTACGCGGGTGGCCGATTGGCACGATTGTGGTGAGGTCGAAAGGCCACCCGTGACTGGATCCCGGCGTTAGCCGGGAGGGTCACGACTGAATTGTCCGTCCGGTGGGCGAGGCGTCGGGTTCGAGTCGCGTGGCCGATCGCACGCCGACGGGCGATCGAACTAATCAACAATATATTATATATATATGAAGACCACAAGGGGAAAACCAGAGATGTCACTTTTTATAAATTTCAGGGTTATTGCACCTGCCAATAGTTGGCAACATAAGGTTTCCTCTCACAATATTACTTTAACAAATAACCAGGGGTGTCACATAATTTATATGGTATAAAGTTTAGCCGTGCAATGAAAAAACAAGTGTTGTCAAAGCTGAACAAGTAGAACCCAGAGTTGTCAGTACTTTACTCCTGGTTATCTCCCTTTCATTCATGTTAACTGTTCCACCATAATATTCAGAGTTGAGAAACTAAAAAATGAAAGGTTGTAAAACTTTCACAGCATAAACTCTGAGCACTACAATGGCCTATTTGGTTATATCATGGGCTCCGTAGTTGGTGCATATCGTGGTTCAAGCCTGGTCAAACCTTTATTGTGACTTTTATGGGACCCACGCCGTGGCTTAATGGTTAGCGCGTCTGAGTACCCATCCTCATTCGATGTACCCACCGCCCAATCAACCTGCTTAGGTATATGAGGGAGTCACATGAGGTGACTTCGGCTATCGCGGGGGTGGTTTATCCTTGGTTTCCTCCCGGTTTTCCATCATATTAAGTAGTACGGAGTAAGAAATGGAGAATCCGTCGTCATATAAGCGAAATACCCTTGAGTATGGCGTTGAACACCAATCAAACAAAAAAACAATGACCGTTTAATGTTGAAAAAAATAATCTGTGATCACCAAAGTCATGTAATGTATGTAATGCTAAATACCAACAAGCATGAATTTGCTACACATCCTGGGTTAAAATTGCATGGCAATTATTAAACAAGGGAATAACCAGTGATGTCAGTTTGCAACATTGATTCGTTCTTTGCTCTTAAATGAAATAACACAGAAGCTTGGCAAATGCTACATGCTTAATTTGATCGGCCAATGATCACTCTTCCTTTTACTAGAAAAGAAATCTATATGACAGTTATTAAACAGTCCACCAAAGTCTTGAAACTTTGTTTTTCAGTTTCTTCAAAATTGACTTATCCTGACATCTCTGGTTTTCCCCTTGTGGTCTTTATATATATATATAATATATATATATATATATATATATATATATATAATATATATATTATATATATATATATATATCATTCATAATGAAGGAAATAAATAAGAAAAAGGGAAATAACCCGATTAGGCCAGCACAAGGGTGAAGGAGTAGGCAGCCAGGGGGTTGGAGGGTGCCGTTAGTGTAAAAGACGGTGGCGACTGGCTGGAAGCCCTTTGGAATCCGGCCAGTCCCAAGTGAGGACCTGCAGTCTGATGGTCCTAAAACTGTCAGAAGAAGAGAGACCCAGACATTGTGAATGTGAGCGGCACCGTATCCTCCAGTACCAAACTTAAGGCAAGATCAGGGATCCAAACTGGAGGAGCTGCAGAAAGAGTTTGAGCAAGCACAGCATTCAATGCAGCCCACCATACAGTGGGCCCCAATGCAAACCCAACAGTGGGCCCCAATGCAAACCCAACAGTGGGCCCCAATGCAAGCCCAACAGTGGGTCCCAATGCAAACCCAACAGTGGGCCCCAATGCAGCCCACCCAACAGTGGGGTCCCAATGCAAACCCAACAGTGGGCCCCAATGCAGCCCACCCAAAACAGTGGCCCCAATGCTGCCCACCCAACAGTGGGCCCAATGCAAACCCAACAGTGGGCCCCAATGCAAAACCCCAACAGTGGGCCCCAATGCAGCCCACCCAACAGCTGGGCCCCAATGCAGCCCACCCAACAGTGGGCCCCAATGCAGCCCACCCAACAGTGGGCCCCAATGCAAGCCCAACAGTGGTTCCCAATGCAAACCCAACAGTGGGTCCCAATGCAAGTCCAACAGTGGGTCCCAATGCAAACCCAACAGTGGGCCAATGCAAACCCAACAGTGTACACAATGCCATCGCTGTGATAGACTCATGGAGAATGAAGTTTTTGCTGTTGTCCAACAAAAGGTTCCAAATGTCCTGGGAGGCCACCATTTAGTCCAACTGAAGGCAAGTGTGTCTTGTCTGCTTGTTATTGAACTGCAAGCAACGCCGAATCTCTTCAAATCGAGAAACGCATTGTGGCAAATATCGGGTTGGATAAGTCATCGCTGCAAAGCTCCCTTACTAGAATATCCCAACTCATTTGATAGCCAGCTGACAAGTTAAGGACAAAAAAAGCCAGAAGCTCATTATCAGAGATGTCACGGGAAGCCTTTTTGGTTTTTACTGAGGCTGTCCGCATTTCTTTGTACACATGCGTATTTCCTGGAGTATGTTGCTCGAAATAAATATATCCCAAGCATCCTTTGGAGACATTGTATTGCAGCCACAGGACCTTCACATTTCCTCATGATGTTGTGGCTCAGATTTTTTTTTTCTTTGAGGTGGTGGGTTTGTGTCAAGCACATGCCATTGCGAGACTTCCATATTCCGGCTGGGTTTCCATCCACTTCGTCTTCGGTGACATTACTATCCTCAGTAGTATATGACTCCTCAACTGCTGCAGAGGTCAAAGGCAGCAGAGCATGCACGGTATCTGCATCAGGTTGGAAGTCAGAGACAGACTCAGAATGGGAAGTTTCCGGTGCCTCATAAGAGACGGGGACGTCTTGTTTCTCTATGACCTCCTCCAGAACCTGCGGTGCACCAAGACGTCGTTTCAACATAGTGGGCCTAATGCTGGAAGAAAGAAAAGAAAAAGGTTTGAGCCTGCATTCCTGAATTTCTAACATTTCAATCATTTGGAATGTCTCCTCATATGCTTGCATTATATGAGATCGCCGTCTTACACGCTTTCCCTACATCCAAACAACATACCTTAGAATCTTAGATGGAGACCATCGCCCATTTTGAGGAAAAAAGCTCAAAACTATTTGATTTGCTCACGTAACATCAATATCAATGACGAAATACATATTGATTGGATGTTTGTTTTTTTTTGATAAGGTAAAAAACCCACATGAAAGTGAACAATGGCAAAAAGAAAATGAAATGGATAATATAAAATACATGGAAAAATAATCTGCTGAAAAATCGCAAGGAAAAAACTCGGAAAATTTCTAAATTCAGAAATCATGAGAATAAAAATAAGCTTACCTTTGTCAAAAGGAGAGAAGCGGTAATGGCCGGTTGTCTGGTTTGCCAGCAGGAATGCACAGAGCTGAGATAGCTGTAATGTCGATCTCGCTATGTACAAAGGAAGAAACTCGCACATCACACACAGTATATATTGTTGCGGGCCGGGGTCTGGCGGAGAATGACCACTAGGTGGGGGAAACTA
>CM068952.1:173927489-173945913 GCA_035128595.1 Eptatretus atami | reverse complement strand
AAGAAAAAAAAACAATTAAAAAAATAAAACAAGAAAAAGAGCAATCAGAGATTGCAGACCCACACCAGGACTTGTTTTGTGTGGTGTGTGTGTGTGTGTTCTGGTGTGTTACGTAATTAATAAGAGACATAATTAGAACTGTCACGTTATAATTGCTGGCAGTGATGACCGGGTACCAAGACGTCCCGCTTTGATCTGACCCTGACCTGACCCATGACGTTTATTATCATTCAATGGATTTTCAGAATGGAATTAAAATAAACAGTCTGGAAGACGACAATGGTTCACGAGCGGTATTTGACGATGTAGATTGTTTCAGAAGTCAAGGATGAACTATGTGATAATTTTTGACCAAGTTATAATTAATTATAGTGGCCTTCAATCAATAGCTGCAAAATGTTGAAAACCCGGTTTCGTTCAACAACTTTCTAAATTTGACCTTTGCATAACCTTTAAAGGTCACAAAAGTTGTGGACATTAAAATAAGGAAACAGGATACGTGCTATAGCTTATTGGAGTTAGTTCGTCGAAGAAGGTCGAAACCCCGGTTCGATTCCCACAACTTTGAAAATTTGACCTTTGTGGCCTTTAAAGGTCAAAGGTCAAGGATTATACCTTTGGTGCAAAACTTCCTCTGCAACATTACAGGAACAATATAATGTCATATAGGCTATATGGCATTTCGCACTCCTCGGATTATCCATACTTTGATGAAATCAGCGTAAAAATAAACTTGAAGGGGGCGTCACCGGCAAGGTGTTCGAGATAGAGCAAAATGGTTTCAAGACTTTAGGTGGGGAACGACCTCAAGATTATTGGGCATAAAAAATATTGTCATCCTAGCTCTCAAAGTTTGGCGGGTCGTATGATTTTTATGTCAAAATTCGCAATTTTCTAAGTTTTTGACCTTGTGACCTTGCCTTGGGACGAAAATGAAAAATCGGCCAAGGACAAGTTTAGATAATTCATTTTGCTATTCAAATACTGAAGAACCCATTCATTCGTCAATTCCCTCGGAGAAGATAGATTTTTAATCCGACTACCCCCTAAAAATGGCTATTTTTTGTGCGTGACTCCGCCCACAATGGGCGTACCACGCCCTCATCCAGGAAAACACAACTAGACATTGATATCGAACACATAACCGAAGTTTCAACAAGTAATCGGATCAAAGTCACGGAGTTATGCCTCTGGACAGACAGACACACAGACATAACGAATATAGTGGTCACTCTGGCTGGTGCTCGTGAACCAATTAGAACTGTCACTTTATAATTGCTGGCAGTGATGACCGGGTACCAAGACGTCCCACTTTGATCTGACCCTGACCCTGACGCCTGACCCATGACCCTGACCCGTGACCCTGACCCGTGACACTGACCCTGACCAATGACGTTTATTATCATTCAATGGAATAAAATTAAATAAATTCAATTCAAATCAAGTGGAAGACCAAATAGGTACAGTCCTACATTGGAGTAATCAGAAGGAACCCAAACAAGCAAAAAAAATCAAAGATTAAGTCATCAGGAGGAACCTGGATGGGATTCACATTTCAGCTGCTACTCCTCTACCCTCAAACCCACCCAGGTACAGCCAAATGAACTATATTTAAAAATAAACAAACAATCAAAAAGAACCCAGATCAAAAATTTAAATATTTCTGGCTGCC
The DNA here is from genome assembly GCA_035128595.1 of Eptatretus atami. NCBI lineage: Eukaryota > Metazoa > Chordata > Myxini > Myxiniformes > Myxinidae > Eptatretus > Eptatretus atami. The sequence continues at coordinate 173,944,241 of CM068952.1, read as the reverse complement.
AGACCATGTGTCCGATGGAGTTGAAATTTAATACAACTTGAACCTCCGCCACCCTTTGTTTCACCACCATTTTGCTGCGGGCGACACGAGTAGCTCAGAGCTTTGGCTCTGAGTGAAACCGAGAGTGCGACACACTTAACCTTTTCAAAAAAAGTTCATTAAATGATTTAAGTTTATCGATGAACTCAAGCTCTTCCTCTCACTGGGTTAGGGTATTTTTTCCGAGCAACGGATAAATGTCATCTGATCCGAACCACTTAATAGCGAACGCAGTGAGCTTCATACTTAACGCGTGCACATGAGAGAATAGGAAACAACAACAACAACAACAACAACACAATAGCCCTGGCTATTTGGAATCCGTGTCGTTAGCTATGACCTTTTTCTCCGGTTTGTTTTTAAACGCTGTGCGGTGTATAAACACGATTGGGTTTATTTCTATCTTGTGAATATACTTAACGCGTGCACATGAGAAAATAGGAAACAACAAAAACAACACAATACCCTGGCAATTGTGAATCCGTGTCGTTGGCTATGACCCTTTTGCTTCCGTTTTTTTTTGTTTCTGGTTTTTTTTTTGTTTCCGGTTTTTGTCATGGGGAATGATGCATGCGGGAGATAAAGGCATCGTCGAGAAATGAAAGACCCAAATAATATCAGACATGGTGTATATTTCCTCCATGATTTTATAAAGATATCTCCCGCATCATCAAAAAATAATTTATAAACGTGATTTACGTTATTTGATCGCTGATCCCGAATCCAGGCCGAAGTAACCGGAAATTGTGTATACAGTTGTGAACAAGTTATAGGTAAAGTCAGAAGCGAATGTAAGAAGAATACTACGTTCACTTCTCGTATTTATTTTTTTTAGATGAGATCCTGTTCTAGGCGGTGTAGTTGTCGTTGTGAAGGTAATGTTGAGGATTTTTTTTTTCAGATGAGATCCTGTTCTAGGTGGTGTAGTTGTGTTGTGAAGGTAATGTTGAGGTTATAATGTTGAAGTAATATTTTTTTTTATTTTAGATGAGATCCTGTTCTAGGCGGTGTAGTTGTCGTTGTGAAGGTAATGTTGAGGTATAATGTTGAAGTATATTTTTTTTATTGTAGATGAGATCTGTTCTAGGTGGTGTAGTTGTCGTTGTGAAAGGTAATGTTGAGGTATAATGTTGAGGATGTTTTTTTTTTTCAGATGAGATCCTGTTCTCGGCGGTGTAGTTGTTGTTGTGAAGGTAATGTTGAGGTATAATGTTGAGGTAATATTTATTTTTTCAGATGAGATCCTGTTCTAGGCGGTGTAGTTGTTGTGAAGGTAATTATGATGTTTTTTTTTTTCAGATGAGATCCTGTTCTCGGCGGTGTAGTTGTTGTTGTGAAGGTAATGTTGAGGTATAATGTTGAGGTAATATTTATTTTTTCAGATGAGATCCTGTTCTAGGCGGTGTAGTTGTTGTGAAGGTAATGTTGAGGTAATATTAATTTTTTCAGATGAGATCCTGTTCGAGGCGGTGTAGTTGTTGTTGTGAAGGTAATGTTGAGGTATAATGTTGAGGTAATATTTGTTTTTTCAGATGAGATCCTGTTCTAGGCGGTGTAGTTGTTGTGAAGGTAATGTTGAGGTATAATGTTGAGGTAATATATTAATTTTTTAGATGAAATCCTGTTCTAGGCGGTGTAGTTGTTGTAAGGTAATGTTGAGGTAATATTAATTTTTTCAGATGAGATCCTGTTCTCGGCGGTGTAGTTGTTGTTGTGAAGGTAATGTTGAGGTATAATGTTGAGGTAATATTTGTTTTTTCAGATGAGATCCTGTTCTAGGCGGTGTAGTCGTTGTGAAGGTAATGTTGAGGTAATATATTAATTTTTTTTAGATGAGATCCTGTTCTAGGCGGTGTAGTTGTTGTTGTGAAGGTAATGTTGAGGTAATATTTATTTTTTTAGATGAGATCCTGTTCGAGGCGGTGTAGTTGTTGTTGTGAAGGTCGTGTTGAGGTATAATATTGAGGTAATATTTTTTTTTTTTTAGATGAGATCCTGTTCCTAGGCGGTGTAGTTGTCGTTGTGAAGGTAATGTTGAGGATGTTTTTTTTTTTCAGATGAGATCCTGTTCTCGGCGGTGTCGTTGTTGTTGTGAAGGAATGTTGAGGTAATATTTATTTTTTCATAGCAAAAAGACTGTTTAATTTGATATATTTAAGAAGCGAATGTAAGAAGAATTCTATGTTCGCTTCTAGCCTTTGCCTATTCCATATTACAGCTGACCAACATGATCCGGATCCAGTGAAACCGAACTCCATTGCATGTTTTTTTATTATTATTTTTTTTAAATCAGTTACTGCGATGTCCTGCTCTTCTTGTCCTACTTGTGCGGTTAGAACAAGCTTATAAAAATGAGTTCACTCAAAAAAAAGGATGCAGCCAACGTACATTGATCATTTTTAAACGTCAGACGTTGAAATCGCTTGCTATATATAATTCACGGACTTGTGTTTGTTTTTTTAATCTGTGCCGGTGGTTTTCGGGGTGAGACGTAAATTTCTCGTAAATGTGTATCGTGCACGCCACCTCGGGTGTGGGGAGGGTATTACAAGTCCCCACCATTTACAGTACGTACAGTATTCCTGTCCGCACGTTTTCCAGTAACAGTGAGATGTTTTGAATAATTGTAGACAGTACCGCAGTAGGTACGTTTTTTCCTTCATGCACGTAACCCTGGTTATTATTATTATTATTATTATTTTTTGCGTATGCAGAGCTGTCAGTTGCCTATACACCGCCCAAATAAAGGTATGCATCAGAAGAACGTGTTCACGCTTGGAACAACATATCGTCCGTAGGGGGGGTCCTCTGCTAGTTTCCACAATTCGATCACCATGAATACAGAATCTTTTAACGTGGCGATTGGCTCAACTACCCCCATGGCACGGGGAGGTCAAGTTAAGTGGAGTGCTCGATGTCGCTCTCCGGATCCACCGCGTTGGTCACGGGTGCGGCTCAAGGCCTGGGAGCAGCCCTGGTGGACGCGCTACTCCGTCGAGGTGCCAAGGTGCGTTCACTGAGCACGTCTCCGCACTGTTCGCCGTACAGTACCGAACCTGGTGTGTTGGTATCTCCGTATGCTGGTTTCGGAAGGGAGCACGGAGTTCTCCCAAGGCTCTAATTATATATCCACCTCCATTTGGGTAAAGGACCAAGCTGTAAAGTTTTGTTGTCCAAAAAGGTGTGTGTGTGTGTGTGTGTGTGTGTGTGTGTGTGTGTGTGTGTGTGTGTGTGTGTGTGTGTGTGTTTTGTAGAGTGTAAGCTGTAGATCATTCAATAACGAGAAGACTGTCAGTTCCAGATGAACACCATCAATTACCATTCATTATTGGCTCCCAAAACTGCACAAAAAGACCCTTGTAGGATGAGGGGAGGTTCATCATCACGAGTAGACGATGCAGTTTGAAAACATTGTCAGGTAGTCTGGCAGGGGCGATGAAACTGATTTATAAATGTTTGAAGAACTACCATGAAAAGGTGAGGTTTATTTCTGGTATTTAAAAAAAAAAAAACACTGGATCATTGATAATTCCAAACTTGTAATGGACAGTGTCCACAAAATTAATAATAACAAGGGTAAGGCTAAATGTTTATCAACTTATGATTTTTCTGCATTATACACAAACATTACACGTGACAAGCTCATAACCACATTGGACAGAGCGGGAGATAAAGCATTTGCAGAGGTAATGTATATATATATTGTTGTGGTGCCGGGTTCGGTGGCGAGGAATGACCGCTGGATGGAGCAGTCGGGCAGTCTCCCACCGAACACCGGAATTGAAAGGTCGTCACCCCGGATAACTCCGGAGTCGACGGGTCACTTTGAGAACCGGGTCGCCAATATTTCGACGGCGTGAGGTAGGGTCCACTTGTCTAATTCCAATTTAGCTAAGTACTCACGCCGTCTAACTACCGGGGTAGCCACACCCTCGGCCGACTTTTTCCGAATCGAGTCGCTATCACCGACTCGGATCCGGCGTAATCGAGCGGAAGTTACCAAAGCCGCGCCAGACCAAATGAACACTTGCGGCACAGACGGCCTCACTATTTCTCAAGCCCGAACCATGCTGGGTCAATGGTAGAAACGACAGGCAACGAGCTGAGCATTTAACAGGGGTTTATTTATAATGGAGAGGGGTGACAAAGAGCAGAGTTATCCGAACAAAATAAATGCAATTTACAATGAACACAGGCACTTAACAGTCTCTACTTACAGGACGGATGCCACACACACACACACACACACACACACACACACACACAACACACACACACACACACACACACACACCACACAACACACGAAAATGGGGCGGTTGGCCTTTATTTGACCCTTCAGCTCAGGAGGGAAGGCGAGCTAGGTTAAGAGTTCGGTCGGGCACCTTTCCGCCTCGTGTGGTCTGGTCGAGACGAGCTGGTTCGGGGTGGGGGGGGGACTCAAACCCACACCTTCGTCGCACACCAAGCACCAGGGACCGGGAATGACGCAACGGACGCCAGCCAGCACGAGAACGGACGAGACGAGACGAGCACTTGCGGGCAAGACGAGAACGCCGGCAGGCAAAGCAAGACGATCCCAGCAGGCAAAACGAGGGCAACAAGGCGACGAGGCTTCTTCCTTCTTGCCAGCCGGATCGCCCCCACTATTATTCATTCCTCACGTGAGGTGGGAGGGGTCCGTCCTGAGGTACTCTTTGCCCTGATTGGACAGGGTTTCATGGGGTGATATGCTGGCCATCCATGATTGGACAGGGGGGAACCCCCTCCTTTCTGGGCGGAGTCGGAGCTCTGATGTGAGGAAACCTCTGCTCACGTCCGTGGTCGAACGCACATGGGCAATGGAGTCGATGGTGCAAAGAAGTGAAGGGAATTGATGTATAAAACTAACTAGAAAATAACTCGCAGCGCACATACACTTAATGCCAATTAAACATAGGGACGGGACCCTAACTACAAACACATACTTATCGAAATAACTAGCTTTGGGACTGCTGTCTGTTTGTGTGCAAAAGGCTTCCAGATTCGTAACAATATATATATATATATATAATATTGTTGGGGGTCGGTGAGAACATTTTTTTTTGTAGACAGTACCGATTTGTTAGACAGTACTGGCAGACAGTACCGGAGACAGTACAGACAGTACCCGAGCCGGCAGAAAAATCCCCGGGGGGAAATTATCTCGGGTTCCCACCAGACTCCCAGGAATTGTAGGCCGTCGCACACGGATAATTCTGTGATGCGGCGGGTCACTAACCGACCGTGAACGCCAATACTCAACCACGTGACCTAGGGTCCTCCCGTCTAGTTAATCCGGTTACCTAAAAATAACGATGTGATCTAGTTACCGGGGGACACGCCCTCAGTGCACCTTGTCCGAACCGGATCACTTTACCGGATCAGATGCAGCCGAGCGACACTGCCAAGGACGTACCGGCTAAAAGGAACGGATCGTTGGGAATAAAGTCCCGGCTAAGTTGGGATACGGACCATGCTGGATCAATGAAAGAAAAGATGAAGACGAGCTGGGAACATTTCTACAAATAATTTATTAACAGGCAGGTGAGGAAAGGTATGTGGCACAATGAATGTTGTTTATTGTTGTCTGTAGCAGGAATGGGAAAAATGTGAAAGGTGCGGCAATAATACAAGCAACTTACAAAAGCAGACACAGAGCAGAGTTATCCCGATTATTTCTTGTACAGTCTTAACTTAAGCGAACACACACACACACACACACACACACACACCACACACACCGATGAAGAGGAGTTAATGAAGAGAAAAAAGAGGAGAGAAGATGAGGCTAAGAGTCTCTCAATACCTGGCAACGATTGCCCGATTGCGCCACCAGTACGTTTTTGGGGGGATGCTCCGCTGGGCGATACCTCCCTGACAGCTGGCGCGTTGTCTCTTGCCTTGTGGCACTTCGTGCAGCTAGCGTCGGTCCAGAGAATGAGACGCGACCGTCTGGCGTGAAGGAGGGACTTGGGTGGAGTCAAGAAGCCATGGGTGGAGAGAGGCGGAGTCCGAAGCAAGTGGGCGGAGAAGGGCAGCGAGGTGGTGAAGAAGGCAAAGTCAGCAGGCAAATTGGTAAAGAAGGGCGGAGCCAGCAGGCGAATTGGTAGGTTGTCGATCCGAGCTGGCAGGAACGACGGGCAGGAACGACACACTAGCAGCTCCGCGACCCGTCCTTTGACAGACCCCGTGGTGCAGGACGGGGACGACGACCCGAAGCGATGTGTCGTCACCCGAATCGGGCGCTCTGGTTGGGCCCCAGCCACTGCGCGGCCTGGCCGTGATGGCCGGAAGCGGCTCCATTCCACTTCGGCAAGATGGTTCCAAGCTGCAGAATCATCTCGCTCCGAACCCATGATATGAATCGCCTTGCACCGAACCCTGTGACGTGCCCCAAAACCCGCGGTTGGCGCCCAGTCAATGTGCCTGTTCCGTGGTGCGCCATGCGGCTCGAGCGATCCGGCCGCACAGCATGCCTCTGCCTGGTGGCAGCTGCATCAAGGTGGAGAATGCGGGAGGATGTCTGCTGTCCGCGGAGAGACATTTGTGGGCCGTCGTGGTGAGCGAAGACCGACGGTAGACGTTCTTGTAATCCCATGCGCAGACTCGTACAAAGATGTGTGTTATTCGTGCCCCGTTCTGTACGATGATAAAGTATCACGGGCTATGCGCGGGTCCGCCATTGTGCACGTGGTCAGCGCGCGGGTCCGACCGCCATCGAGCATGCCCCAAACAATGCGCGCAGTTCCGTCATTGTACATGTGGTCAGCGTGCGGGTCGACCGCCATCGAGCATGCCCCAAACAATGCGCGCGCAGTTCCGTCATTGTACACGTGGTCAGCGTGCGAGTCCGCCCGTCATCGAGCATCGTGTTCGCGGACTTATCAGAGGCGGTGTCGTGTGCACGGTGTCAACCCTGCTCTGTGTCAGGGAATTGAGGGAAAGGATGTGATATAAATTATTAGTTGGAGATTCGGATTGAAAAGGGGACAGATAATTTATTAATGGAGATTTGGATTGAAGAAGAGTGCGCCGCATGCATACTGTATGCTGTTAGCATTTAATGTGTTTGTTATGCCTGATCGCCTGGACAGTGGGTGGGGGTCGTCGCTGTGGAGCACGTGCTCCTCGTGCAGCGCTGGCATTTATTGTTGGCTTCTACTGCTGCCCTTGGTCTTCTGTGAAGACGCATTCTTCGCGAAGGGCGCGGCTATGGTTCACACAGATGGGCATCATAGCGGATTGCTGCCAGCCTCGCGAGAACCCCTTGCTTGGATTTACCTCAGGAATAAGAGAAAGAAAGGCAGAAAGTAGCAATGAAGTTCAGACTTTAATCAGACCTAACTATGGGATTTACACAACGCACTGTCACGTTTGACCCACTAGACAAGAAGGGACTATCTGAACGTACATTAATGAAATAACTGACTGGGAACCACTGTATGTAGGCTGCCATCAGTGTTTGAGCTATGCGGTTCCTAGAACCGCAACAATATATATTGTTACGGCTGTGGAAATTCGCAGAACAATAAAGGTTCCTTAGATCAGTTATCCCGGTAAGTGAGTGTTCAGATAGGTTTCCCCACCGTTGTTTAGAGGGATTTCTTCGTGTTCACCGGGCTGTGACCCCTTTGAGGTAGGTTTTTCTTTTTCTATCGTTATTTTGAACCGACCATACCTCGACCACCATTACAGCACACCACTTCGCCCCCAAACAACCACAACGCCAACACACCACGATCGAACCACCACCAACCACGCCACAACGCAACCACGCTACAACCCTTTCCGCGTCGAAAAGCCGTCCGGAAGCGCCAAGTAAAGGGACCAAGGAAGGAACTGCGATGACGCGCGGATTTTTCCCGCCTTTTTTTCTCCGCGTTTGGTTTTGAGTGGAAGGGCGAGGCAGCTCGCTCGCGATTGTGGATACGAGGAATGAAGGCGCTCGGAGCTGAGGAACGCCCCTTTTTCGAGAAGCTTCTCGAAGGGAGGCGGAGCCGAAAACGGGGAGGGGCGAAGCGCTGGCCCGCAGGGGATATAAGGCGGACAGCACGCGAGCTTCGTTTCTTGGTCTGGTCTTGGTCTTGTCTTGGTCTTTGGGGTGGCCTGTGTCTGTCTTTTTTTGGGGGGGGTCTTGTGGTTCATCGCCTTCTGGTCCTGTGGTTCATAGCCTTCTGGAGGTCGAGGCCTTCTTGTGGTGGACGTCTTCGTGGTGGTTCAGTCTTTTGGTGGCTTCGTGGAACGACGTGGTTTCGAGCTGGAGCTTAGTCCCTTCGTCGTGGTGCTGATAACGCCAAAGTCGCGAGGGTTGTGTTGAGGAGGACAAGCTCTGCCGTGCAGTCGGGAGGAGAGTGCCGGAGAGAGCTCGCCGACCGTCGCACCACGGAGGTGCAGTAACCTGCTACGGTCTCGCGGGACCCGTTCGTCTCCCAGGTCCCGTGTCATAAAGACCCAAGTGGTCCAGCTGACCCCCTTGTCTGTGAGGGGTCTTTTCTTTGTGTTCTTTTGGGTTTTTGAATGAATGTTGTCGTGGCACCGTCTGTCAAGTAAAACTGCCTAAGTGACTGTACATTAATAATAATCATATTCGGTCGTAGTGCTTTCCCTTGCTTTTTGTTTGCCTGCTTTTGTTTCTATTTGCCTGTATACGTGCTTGCCTGTTGTTTTATTTGCCTGCTTACGTGTTGTATAATAAATGTGCTGGTCTAAAGGTACCCCGTTCGTCGCGTCCTCCTTTCACCCCATTGAAATGCCATCTTGCATCCGTGGAATAAATAGTTGGGTTTTTAAATACCCGGTAAATAGAATCTGATCCGGCGAGGTCGGCGATAATACCACTCGGTTATCGCTGCAGAACGGAACGTACCGCTTAAGCGGTTCGTGTCCAAGCCGACTGCGTCGAGGTACGGTCGCCTGGTCGACTGCCCCGCAGGTACTTAGGTATATCGAGTTCGGCGAGTGACCCTATCTTGCGCGGGTAGACATTGGCATGGCCGTGGTGAGGTTGAAGACCCCACCCGTGACAGGGTTCCGGCGTTAGCTCCGGAAAGTCACGACGAATTGTCCGTCCGGTGGGAGACGCGGTTGCTAATTAGTGGAAAGCGGCCGATCGCACGCCGGCGGGCCGCGAATTCGTAACAATATATATATATATATATATGTATATATATAATGTGTATGTCTTGTGGATCATAAATGCCACCCATTCTACAGGCCATGCCCTCCAGCTGTCCAGAAATTGCTCCATCTTTTTCTTCCACATAGCTCAGATTGTTTTCAAGGCTCACATACATTTTGAAGACTGAACATTGCATCTTCTATAATTAGAGGGTAGAAAGTTTATTTGCTGATTACAAATGAGAGGGAGAAGAAGAGTAGGAAATATGCAAACATGGCAGTGTCGTTGCAAGGTGTCTCACTGTCGCCGAATCTAATATATAAAGCTGAGTTTGAGTCTGGGGTGATGTGTGGGTCTGAAGAAGGTTCGTTTTCATTGCAACGAAAATACTCATGATTAATATTTAAAGTCTTTGATTAAAAAAAAATGTCTTTTTGTGGGTGTTTTGTATGTACTGGATGCTGTTAAGAATGTCCAGTGGTGTGTTCAGTTACCGTGAAGCTGTTAGCTAGACTTGCATGACAGCCGTTCCTTATCAATGGTTTTCTCATGGAGTGCTTGCTTGAGTGCTTGAGCCACTTGGCAAGGGCTCTACAAGAAACTTGGTAACTGAACACACCCCAGGTTCATGACATGGCGATGAGGATAAACATCTACAGCATCATATTCAGCCATATCGATGAATTCGTCCCTTAAGGGGTGGTGTGGGAGGTATTGCGGGGGAAGGAGTGGGGTGGGAAGAGGTACCCGACGTTGCCTGGCAACGCTGGGTACCCTGTTTCGTAAAGTATACATTAAAATCTATCAAAAAAGAGCAAACCGGTCCTATGAAGGAAAATCAATATTCACGTAGTTTTTCAAAAAATAAACTTAAAGAAAGTACTTGATTTCTCCTAAACAACAGTTTTCTTTACATTTGGCAACAATATACTCCAACAGACAGTGGGGACACCCATGGGCTCATATCCGGCCCTTTCTTCACAAATTGGGTCCAAAACATGTGCAGGAATAAATTAACAACTTGTGCGAAGGTGTGGAAACATCTTTCGATTCATTGATGATTTACTAGCAATTAATGATGGATTTGTATTTGATCAGCTTCATGATGATATATATCCAAAGTACTCGAATTTAAAAAGGAAACACAAAACTCAAACTTCAAGTTTATTTCTTGGAATTACCAAATCGATATCAAAAATAATAAATTTCACGCCAAATTATTTGATAAATGCGATGCTTTTTCCATTCCACATTGTACTTGTGCTTTCTTCACAACATTGCTAAGAAGCTATTCTATGGTACTTTTGCAGGTGAAATACCGTAATTGGTTACTGTAAGAGAAAACAACACATAGCAGGCAACTATCAAATAGATTAAAACAACTATGCAGATGTACATGCTAACACAGGGAGCTACAGTTTGCAGATTAAAAACAAGTTTTCTATAACATAATTAAATGACACCAGATAGAATTGGTGAAATGTAATACAATAATAAATATGAATGTACCATTCCTTTCGTGCCATAAAGGTGAATGGGGTTACCGAGGCAGTTTCTTTGGCAAGGAGTACAGTCCTGGATGGGTCGCCACAAACGACACAGACAATACGAATAGTAAAAATATTAAACGAGGAATTTATATAGGTACATTATTAAATTAGAGGGCAATCGTCAGAGCGTGCATACCTCCGCCGTGCAGTAACCTGATCCAGTAGAACATTTCACGCCCAATTTTTTTTTTTTTTGAGAATAGTGCTAGAATGTCATCTTTAAGCCCTATCTCATAATGGTGAAGAATCACTTTAAAAATTAAATAATTCTCGTATCCAGATCCGGATTCGGATCCTCATCAAAATCGAATCAAATTCGTCCTTGTCACACACCCAAAAAGTGCCCACCAAATTTCATCTGAATCTGTCCACAACTTTTTGAGATATCCTGCAAGCAAACAGACAACAAGACAGTGGTGAAAACATAACCCCCTTCCAACTGTCGGTGGCGGAGGTTAAAAAATGAAATATATATATATGTATATATATATATATTTACATATGTATTTTCTAAACCCGTTTCAGTTTTTGCTCGGAGACGAGGACGCATGTTTTAAAAAAAAAGTTTATAAATAACCGTTTGAATATTGACAAGATGGGATTAAAGAATAAATACTTCACACACGGTCTTGAGAAGGACTTTGTGCAAGCCAACTCTTTTGTCACCGAACCAACTAAAATTACCTAAATTGTCATAATTCATCCACAAACTTTTTGAGATATGATATACTGTATATCGTTTTTAATCCCCTTCGTCTCAATTTTAGAAATAGGCCCAGGTTGACATTTTCACCTCAAAAAATAATTGGTGGTTTAATTCAATGACCTGGTACGGTGTGCAGATCCTGTTCAAATTTCAAATCAATACCGAATGAAACATGACAATTTTAGAAATTCTGGCCTATCAGATCAATATCAGTAGAGATGATGGAACAAGTATGAAATCCAAAGGACATCGTGGTAAACATGATTTTAAAAGCTTGTTATAACCACTACAGTCTACATACAGTACGTAACTGTATTGTGCATGCCAGATGCATTGTACTTTACAGCATATGGGAAAAAGTGGGTTGTACTTTATTTCCTACTGAGAATCGTTGTTCGCATGATGAATACGAAAGTGCAGGGACGGAAGAATGTGGAAAAAGTAATTTGGTGCCAGTCCAGAGGATTAATTGAGAAAGGCAGAGGGGGGGATTATTGAATAGAACCAATTGTGGATTGAGAAAGGCAAGAGGGGGGACTGTTGGAATGGACCGATGGTGGATTGAGTAGATAGATTGAAAGTAGGAGGGGGGGGCGAGGGGATGACATCACACAGTGGATACACAGACAAACCTCAACGCATGTTCCCCCCCCCCCCCAAACACTTAGACAAGGGGCACAGATCGACGACATAAACTAATGAAATAACTATTCTTGGGTCTCCTTCGTGTTACATGTATGCTCTCCTACGGGGTACATTTCGCAAAACCATCACAATTTTATATTTTTAGGAAATAGCCCTGATACTATACAATTAATGATATATATGTTTATGTAATGGAAATTCCGGGCGTAGTGGCGTGCGCCTGTAATCCGGCTACTCTGAGGCTTGGGTTGGAGGATGCTTGAAGGACGGGAGCTCTGCTCTGCGCTGGACGCGCTATGAGAGGGTGTAGGGCAGCCCGGAATCATGGCGAAACCCAATCCTTATCCTGTGTCGTAAGAGGCGACCAGGGTTGCGTCAGGAAGGGCATCCGGCGTAAAAACGGATGCGGATCAATAACGGATGATCCGCTGTGGCGACCCAAACGGGAGCAGCCGAAAGAAGAAGAAGAAGATGTTTATGTAATGGAATTGTAGGAACAGAAAATGGAAAAAAAAACAAGGTGTGCGTGTGCGTGTGCGTGCATGCATTTTCATGTTCGCATCATGAGTGCTTTGTGCGAGGTGTCTAAGGGTGTAAAGGAGTGAAATTGCCAAATTACCTCTTGATTGTTTTAAAACCCTATTCAGGTGCATCGTGGTTACAATCTGATCATATAAAGTTTTGTTGGCAATTAACCTTGGGAACGAAGAACAGTAAGGTCGCAAACAAACAAACAAATAAGCAAGAAGAAGACGACGTCACGCAGAGCACGAGACTTGCAAAATCCACGAAACCATTTGACCTCAAAAATAATTGGTGGTTGAATTCATATATATATAATATATTTTGTATACAATGTCGAGGCTTGTATGAGAGCTAACACACAGAAGTACAGCAAGGGGAGCAGGAGATGAGGGTGGGAGAGGGAAGGACAAAACAGTGGGGAACAGAGACAATGAGGAAGATTCTGTGGAAGGGAGAGGGATGGGCCGGTGTACATGGGGTAAACAAGATGGACATTACAGGGACTTTCAGGTCTTACACAACATGGACTTTCAGGAAGGAAAGGCAGGGATTTGAAGGAGGTGGGTTTTGGGTGGATTAACAGGGATAGAAAAGATCGTGGTTTTGGATGGAGGAAGATAAAGAGGTGGTGATGAACAGCTGTTTTGAAGACCTTGAGGGAAGAGTGGGATTGAACAGAGTGTGGGAGTTTGTTCCAAAGGCGGGAAAAAAGAGGAATGAAAGATCAGTGATTCTTCCATTTTGGTGATTTTACCAGAAGGGGGTTGCTGGCGAACCTTGAGCGTCCTGCGAAATAATGGGGTAGAACCTATCACAGACAGAGCGATGGGGGGGTGGGGGCGAGACCAGAAGGAAGACGGTTGAAGACAGAAAGACGCACCGACCTGCCTGCAGTGAGAAGAGAGAGAGAGACCAAAGACTCGGCCTTAATCACGGGAGATACCAATGATCCTAAATGTCTTGGTTTCTACAAGTGTGAATCTGAGAAAGGTGAGAGGGGGGAGCACCAGCCCAGAGATGAGAGCAGTACTCCATCAGGCTGTGGACGAAAGCTATGTATGTGTTCAGGAGCTCAGGTGTGCCAAAATATGCAAACTCCTCTTCAATTTCAGTCAATCGGATAAAAATTGAAGGATTTTAGAAATCTCTAAAAGTTGTTGACCTTGGCCTATTTTGACGCTTTTGGTCGATGTTGATCTCAAAAAACAATAGGTTCTTCCTTATGACAATCTACCACGTGGTGAAGTTTCATGAAGATCGGTTTATAATTGTGAACTGTGGGCGATAAACAGATAGACAGACAGACTAACAAAATCGACTAACCAATCTACTTGAAAAAATCTTCGATTTTGCAAGTAACAGACAGCCAAAAACACTCACCTTTTGTGAGGTGGTTGTTGGAGGTTTACACACGCCTGGGAGTTGGCGGAACGTGGGTTGCACGGCAAGGCATTTGTATACTGTATAAATTATGGATCTACCCTAGTTTATGATGGTACTACTGTCCCACTATAAAACTCAAATCTCATTTTTTTTACCCTTCTCACTTGTTAATCAATTGAATGCTTTGCTGATCAAGCTTTAAGTTAAATGTATTTTGTTTAATCTGTTCGACTTGTAATTTTCAAACTACAGCCGATGGGAACCGATAACAGCCTCAGGTTAAAAAGGCACCAATTGCCCTGAATCACCCAAGATCGGCAGTATCTCCATATTTAAATTAAAAAAAAAATGACATTCAAAATCTGCTTTGTTGTTGACAGTTGTTTAGAGAGTGTGTTCCAATGACCTTGAGTACAATGGATCAAAATCAATGGGTTTTAAACTATACGATGTATATTTGGAGGGTGGTGTATTTAGTGAAATCCTCTAAGTTGGTGACCTTTTTTTATACAAACACTTTTTTTTCACCGCTGAGAGTTTAATGTCCGTTAGATGAGCAGTAAAAATTACTTTAAATCGATTTAATCGGTTGTGTTGTGTACTATTTTTCGTTTTTTTGAAAGATAGCACATTTGAGAGGTCACGTGACTATTCTTCCGCGCCGATCTTATCGATCATGGTAACATCTTAATTACAGTTATTTTTCCATATTCGTACTTATTTCGACGATCGTAGTTTCACTCAATCTCAACCAATTATTAACCAAGAGCCCGGGGGTAACTTGTTAGTAGCTGAAAGGTAACCAATTTTATTGCCTACCACAGTGTCTCATGGTCATCCTGGGTACAGAACTGAACAACTGGATGCCCCCGTGGTGGGTGTGGCCAAGGGGGCATTAATAAACTTACCCCAAAGCTGATCTGATCAGCTTTGTATGGTACCATAAAAATATCACTTATTTCGCCCAAATGTCATCCTAGGCAAAACTTGGCTAATGCCGTCATATTTCGATGGTGGGTACCCCCTCCAGTCATCCAATATATGACACTTCACAAAGTTGATGTAGACAGCTATGAGGTAACCCTCTGGGATCCTTATTAGAAAATGTTCATCGGACCCCATGGTGTTATGATGCCCATTGCCAAGTGGTTTCCATTGGTGGGTTACCCCTGACAGCTGCCCTGAAAGTTTGCCCATCCCCTGGAATGCTAGATCGGCTCACTAGGTAAACCTCTTGGAATCTATTAACAAAATGTTTCAAGTTAAGACCCTTAATGTAATATGAATGCTCATTGCCAGTGGTTTCGCTAAGTTGAACCTCCCTGGATTGAACGTAGATCAGCTCGATGAAATAATCTTCTTGGAAATATAACAAAATAGGCGACCTGATTTACCAAGACACTAGGTAATCGAAGGCCGGAGAATATATTTTCTTTGGGTCTTTCAGGACCATTGACTTCAAGACCATCTGTCAGTGGACACCCTATTAAAAAAGAGAGGTGAAAGTAAGCATTTTTCATTACGAAATAAATTTATGGGGATATACTTTCCACACAGCAACTTCAAACATCAACACAATTTAAAGTCTTAAAACAACGTCAATACAAAAATGTAGGATAAGAAAATAATCTAATGATCGATAAGTATAAGAGTAACTGGTACAAATATGTGCTTAAAATATAGTTTTCTGGATTATCATAGTGATTCCCAATGCTATCAGATTTCAGAGCTTTCTACAGTAGTGGTACCGTTCTGGGCAATTGGTCACGTTGGCAACACCCAGAATTCCATGTGACAACTGATCCAGATGTTAATTGTTATTCTGGAATTCCTTTTTATACTGGGGTTGATACCTTTAAAACCAAGATAAGTAAATTTTGAAATATGCTTTTCAGTCCTGAACACTTGTTAACCATCTGAATTCGGAGCCACGGACGACATAATATTGAAATTGGATTTGTTCTCCCAGTACTTGTATACGTAATTAAAAAATTCATGCAAATGATCCTCTTAAACTGGGTCCATCGCTTGCTACCAATGTGCTCCATGGCAACAACAAAACCTTTTCTGAAGTTATTAGTAGTAATCATATGAAATATCAAGATTTCATCTTTGAAGAGAAAGCGTCCGACTTTTCGATATTAAAGAGGAAGGGCAAAATCACCCGCACATGTCATTCTTCACGTCAGAATCAGTCTCCACTCCATGCATCGACTTCAACTATCGCTATCAACTTTGTTTCTTCATCACGTCCTGTTGATCTATTCCCATCGCCAGCTGATATCACATTATCCCCTTCCACTGATTCTGTGATAAAACGTCTGGAAGTTCTGACCCTTCAAACCCAGAATTGGCTGCCAAGTATACCTCGTTGTCCTTTTGACCAACCATAATTACATGGTGTCAATTCAGTATCGGCAACAGCCGTTGTAGCGTTTCGTTCCACAGCATAGAGAATGTATTTGGGATCTACCGGATTTTCATCTCCAGAGTCCTTCGACAAGGTGGCAAGCAATGCACAGTCCAGACTTCTTCCACATTGGCCAGGGGTTTTTTCCTGAAAATTGAATGAAACATTCGTTATGACATGATTGACTCGGCGACCTGAAACCTACATAACTTAAAAATATTTCAAATACATGTACTTCAATAAGTTTTACTTTACCTTATCAACTTTTTCAGTATTTCAATAAGTTTCTGTGTCTTGCCCTCATCCACTCCTCGAGTCTTGGTTTGGGCATAACATACGGCAGAAACGAACTCTG
>CM068952.1:173910145-173920459 GCA_035128595.1 Eptatretus atami | reverse complement strand
AAGAGTTCGTCTGCCGTATGTATGCCCAAACCAAGACTCGAGACGTGGATGAGGCAAGACACAAGAAACTTATTGAAATGACTGGAAAAGTTGATAAGGTAAAGTAAAACTTATGAAGTACATGTATTTGAAATATTTTTAGTTATGTAGGTTTCAGGTCGCCGAGTCAATCATGTCATAACGAATGTTTCATTCAATTTTCAGGAAAAACCCCTGGCCAATGTGAAGAAGCTGGACTGTGCATTGCTGCCACCTTGTCGAAGGACTCTGGAGATGAAAATCCGTAGATCCAATACATCTCTATGCTGTGGACGAACGCTACAACGGCTGTGCCGATGACTGAATTGACACCATGTAATTATGGTTGGTCAAAAAGACAACGAGGGTATACTGCAGCCAATCTGGTTTGAAGGGTCAGAACTTCCAGACTGTTTATTCACAGAATCAGTGGAAGGGGATAATGTGATATCAGCTGGCGATGGAATAGATCAACAGGACTGTGATGAAGAACAAAGTGATAGCGATAGTGAAGTCGATGCATGGAGTGGAGACTGATTCTGACAGTGAAGAAATTGACATGTGCGGGTGATTTTGCCCTTCGCTCTTAATATCGAAAAGTCGACGCTTTCCTTCAAAGATGAAATCTTGATATTTCATATGATTACTACTAATAACTCTAAAAATGGTTTTTGTATGTTGCCATGGAGCACATTGGTATGCAAGATGGACCCAGTTTAAGAGGATCATCTTGGCATGAATTTTAATTTACGTGATACAGTACTGGGTAGAACAAATCAATGTCAATATTATGTCGTCCGTGGCTCCGAATTCAGATGGTTAACAAGTGTTCAGGACTGAAAAGCATATTCAAAATTACTTATCTTGGTTTTAAAGGTATCAACCCCAGTATAAAAAGAATTCCAGTAATGAACAATTAACATTCTGGAATCAGTGTCACATGGAATTCTGGGTGTTGCCAACGTGACCAAATTGCCAGAACGGACCACTACTGTAGAAAGCTCTGAAATCTATAGCATTGGGTAATCACTATGATAATCCAGAAACTATCATTTTAAGCTACATATTTGTACCAGTACTCTTATACTTACTCGATCATTAGATTATTTTCTTATCCTACATTTTTGTATTTACGGTTGTTTAAGACTTTAAATTGTTTGATGTTTGAAGTTGCTTGTGGAAATATATCCCATAAATTTATCTCGTAATGAAAAATGCTTACTTTCACCTCTTTTTTTAATAGGGTGTCCACTGACAGATGGGTCTGAAGTCAATGGTCCTGAAAGACCCAAAGAAAATATATTCTCCTGCCTTCGATACCTAGTGTCTGGTAAATCAGGTCGCCTAATTTTGTTATATTCCAAGAGATTATTTCATCGAGCTGATCTACGTCAATCCAGGGAGAGTCAACTTAGGAAACCACTGGCAATGAGCATTCATGATACATGGGGTCCTACTGAACATTTTGTAATAGATTCCAGAGGTTACCTTATAGCCGATCTAGGTCAATCCAGGGAGGGGCAACTTTCAGGGGCAGCTGGCAGGGGTAACCCACCAATGGAAACCACTGGCAATGGGCATTCATAACACATGGGGTCCGACTGAAACATTTTCTAATAGATTCCCAGAGGTTACCTCATGAGCTGATCTACATCAACTTTGAAGTGTCATATATTGATGACTGGAGGGGGTACCCCACCATCGAAAATGACTGGCATTAGCCAAGTTTTGCACTAGGGATGACATTTGGCGAAATAAGTGATATTTTATGGGTTACCATACAAAGCTGATCCAGATCAGCTTTGGGTAAGTTAGTAATGCCCCTCTGGCCACACCCACCACTGGGGGCATGCCAGTTGTTCAGTTCTGTACCCAGGGATGGACATGAGACACTGTGGTAGGCAATAAAATTGGTTACCTTTCCAGCTAACCAAGTACCCCGGGCTCTTGGTCTAATAATTGGTGAGATGGTGAACTACGATCGTCAAATAAGGTATCGAATATGAAAATAAACTGTTAATTAAGATGTTACCATGATCGATAAGATCGGCGGCGAAGAATGAGTCACGTGACCTCTCAAATGTGCTAATCTTTCAAAAAACGAAAATAGTACAAACACAACCATAAATCGATTTAAAGTAATTTTACTGCTCATCTAACGACATAACTCTCAAGGGTGAAAAAAAAAGTGTTTGTATAAAAAGGTCACCACCTTAGAGAATTTCACTAAATACACACCCTCCAAATATACATCGTATAGTTTAAAACCAGTGATTTTGATCCATGTACTCAGATCATTGGAACACACTCTCTAAACAACTGTCTAACAACAAAGCAGATTTTGAATGTCTTTTTTTTTTATTTAAATATGAGAATACGTGCCGATCTTGGGTGATCAGGGCAATTGGTGCCTTTTTAACTGAGGCTGTTATCGGTTCCCATCGGCTGTAGTTTGAAAATTACAAGTCGAACAGATTAAACAAATACATTAACTTAAAGCTTGATCAGCAAAGCATTCAATGATACAAGTGAGAAGGGTGAAAAAAATGAGATTTGGAGTTATAGTGGGACGTAGTACCATCATAAACTAGGGTAGATCCATAATTTATACAGTATACAATGCCTGCCGTGCAACCCACGTTCCGCCAACTCCCAGCGTTGTAAACCTCCAACACCACCTCACAATAAGGTGAGTTGTTTGCTGTCTGTTACTTGCAAAATCGAAGATTTTTTCAAGTAGATTGGTTAGTCGATTTTGTTAGTCTGTCTGTCTATCTGTTTATCGCCCACAGTTCACAATTATAAACCGATCTTCATGAAACTTCACCACGTGGTAGAGTTTGTCATAAGGAAGAAGCCTATTGTTTTTGAGATCAACATCGACCAAAAGGTCAAAATAGGCCAAAGGTCAACAACTTTAGTGAGATTTCTAAAATCCTCAATTTTTATCCGATTGACTTGAAATTTGAAGAGGAGTTGCATATTTTGGCACACCTGAGCTCCTGAACACATACATAGCTTTCGTCCACAGCCTGATGGAGTACTGCTCTCATCTTGGGCTGGTGCTCCCCCCTCTCACCTTTCTCAGATTCACACTGTAGAAACCAAGACATTTAGGATCATTGGTATCTCCCGTGATAAGGCCGAGTCTTTGGGTCTCTCTCTCTCTCTCACTGCAGGCAGGTCGGTGGTCTTTCTGTCTTCAACCGTCTCCTCTCTGGTCTCGCCACCCACCCCCCCAATCGCTCTGTCTGTGATAGGTTCTACCCCATATTTCCGCAGGACGCTCAAGGTCGCCAGCAACCCCCTTCTGGTAAAATCACCAAAATGAAGAATCACTGATCTTTCATTCCTCTTTTTTCCCGCCTTTGGAACAAACTCCCACACTCTGTTCAATCCCACTCTTCCCTCAAGGTCTTCAAAACAGCTGTTCATCACCACCTCTTATCTTCCTCCATCCAAAACCACGATCTTTTCTATCCCTGTTAATCCACCCAAAACCCACCTCCTTCAAATTCCCTGCTTTCCTTCCTGAAAGTCCATGTTGTGTAAGGACCTGAAAGTCCCTGTAATGTCCATCTTGTTTACCCCATGTACACCGGCCCCATCCCTCTCCCTTCCACAGATCTCCTCATGTCTCTGTTCCCCACTGTTTTGTCCTTCCCTCTCCCACCCCTCATCTCCTGCTCCCCTTGCTGTACTTCTGTGTGTTAGCTCTCATACAAGCCTCGACATTGTATACAAAATATATTATATATATATTGAATTCAACCACCAATTATTTTTGAGGTCAAATTGGTTTCGTGGATTTTGCAAGTCTCGTGCTCTGCGTGACGTCGTCTTCTTCTTGCTTATTTGTTTGTTTGTTTGCGACCTTACTGTTCTTCGTTCCCAAGGTTAATTTGCAACAAAACTTTATATGATCAGATTTGTAACCACGATGCACCTGAATAGGGTTTTAAAACAATCAAGAGGTAATTTGGCAATTACACTCCTTTACACCCTTTAGACACCTCGCACAAAGCACTCATGATGCGAACATGAAAATGCATGCACGCACACGCACACGCACACCTTGTTTTTTTTTCCATTTTCTGTTCCTAACAATTCCATTACATAAACATCTTCTTCTTCTTCTTTCGGCTGCTCCCGTTTGGGTCGCCACAGCGGATCATCCGTTATGATCCGCATCCGTTTTACGCCGGATGCCCTTCCTGACGCAACCCGGTCGCCTCTTACGACACAGGGATAAGGATTGGTTTCGCCATGATTCCGGGCTGCCCTACACCCTCTCATAGCGCGGTCCAGCGCAAGAGCAGAGCTCCCGTCCTCAAGCGATCCTCCAACCCAAGCCTCAGAGTAGCCGGATTACAGGCGCACGCCACTACGCCCGGTAATTCCATTACATAAACATATATATCATTAATTGTATAGTATCAGGGCTATTCCTAAAATATAAAATTGTGATGGTTTGGAATGTACCCCGTAGGAGAGCATACATGTACACGAAGGAGACCCAAGAATGAGTTATTTTCATTAGTTTATGTCGGTCGATCTGTGCCCCTTGTCTAAGTGTTTGGGGGGGGGGAACATGCGTTGAGGTTTGTCTGTGTATCCACTGTGTGATGTCATCCCCTCGCCCCCCCCTCCTACTTCAATCTATCTACTCAATCCACCATCGGTCCATTCCAACAGTCCCCCCCTCTGCCTTTCTCAATCCACAATTGGTCTATTCCAATAATCCCCCCCTCTGCCTTTCTCAATTAATCCTCTGGACTGGCACCAAATTACTTTCCCACATTCTTCCGCCCTGCACTTTCGTATTCATCATGCGAACAACGATTCTCAAGTAGGAAATAAAGTACAACACTTTTCCCATATGCTGTAAAGTACAATGCATCTGGCATGCACAATACAGTACGTACTGTATGTAGACTGTAGTGGTTATAACAAGCTTTTAAAATCATGTTTACCACGATGTCCTTTGGATTTCATACTTGTTCCATCATCCTACTGATTATGATCTGATAGGCCAGAATTTCTAAAATTGTCATGTTTCATCGGATTGATTTGAAATTTGAACAGGACTTGCACACCGTACCAGGTCACTGAATTAAACCACCAAATTATTTTGAGGTGAAAATGTCAACCTGGGCCTAATTTCTAAAATTGAGACGAAGGGTTAAAAACGATATACAGTATATCATATCTCAAAAAGTTGTGGATGAATTATGACAAATTTAGGTAGATTTTAGTTGGTTCGGTGACAAAAGAGTTGGCTTGCACAAAGTCCTTCTCAAGACCGTGTGTGAAGTATTTATTCTTTAAATCCCATCTTGTTCAAATATTCAAACGGTTATTTATAAACTTTTTTTTTAAAAACATGCTTCCTCGTCTCCGAGCAAAACTGAAACGGGTTTAGAATAATACATATTGTAAATATATATATATATACATATATATATATTTCATTTTTTAACCTCCGCCACCGACAGTGGAAGGGGGTTATGTTTTCACCACTGTCTGTTTGTCTGTTTGCTTGCAGGATATCTCAAAAAGTTGTGGACAGATTCAGATGAAATTTGGTGGGCACTTTTTGGGTGTGTGACAAGGACGAATTGATTCGATTTTGATGAGGATCCGAATCCGGATCTGGATACGAGAATTATTTAATTTTTAAAGTGATTCTTCACCATTATGAGATAGGGCTAAAGATGACATCTAGCACTATTTCTCAAAAAAAAAAAAAATTGGGCGTGAATGTTCTACTGGATCAGGTACTGCACGGCGGAGGTATGCACGCTCTGACGATTGCCCTTCTAATTTAATAATGTACCTATATAAATTCCTCGTTAATATATTTTTACTATTCGTATTGTCTGTGTCGTTGTGGCGACCCATCCAGGACTGTACTCCTTGCCAAAGAAACTGCCTCGGTAACCCCTATGCACCTTTATGGCACGAAAGGAATGGTACATCATATATTATTTGTATTACATTTCACCAATTTATCTGGTGTCATTTAATTATGTTATAGAAAACTTGTTTTAATCTGCAAACTGT
This sequence comes from Eptatretus atami, assembly GCA_035128595.1. Lineage (NCBI taxonomy): Eukaryota > Metazoa > Chordata > Myxini > Myxiniformes > Myxinidae > Eptatretus > Eptatretus atami. Next base: position 173,914,378 of record CM068952.1, on the reverse strand, counting down.
AGCTCCCTGTGTTAGCATGTACATCTGCATAGTTGTTTTAATCTATTGATAAGTTGCCTGCTATGTGTTGTTTCTCTTACAGTAACCAATTACGGTATTTCACCTGCAAAAGTACCATAGAATAGCTTCTTAGCAATGTTGTGAAGAAAGGCACAAGTACAATGTGGAATGGAAAAGCATCGCATTTATCAAATAATTTGGCGTGAAATTTATTATTTTTGATATCGATTTGTAATTCCAAGAAATAAACTGAAGTTTGAGTTTTGTTTCCTTTTTTAAATTCGAGTTACTTTGGATATATATCATCATGAAGCTGATCAAATACAAATCCATCATTAATTGCTAGTAAATCATCAATGAATCGAAAGATGTTTCCACACCTTCGCACAGTTGTTAATTTATTCCTGCACATGTTTTGGACCCAATTTGTGAAGAAAGGGGCCGGATATGAGCCCATGGGTGTCCCCACTGTCTGTTGGAGTATATTGTTGCCAAATGTAAAGAAACTGTTGTTTAGGAGAAATCAAAGTACTTTCTTTAAGTTTATTTTTTGAAAAACTACGTGAATATTGATTTTCCTTCATAGACCGGTTTGCTCTTTTTTGATAGATTTTAATGTATACTTTACGAACAGGGGTACCCAGCGTTGCCAGGCAACGTCGGGTACCTCTTCCCACCCCACTTCCTTCCCCCCGCAATCCCTCCACACCACCCCTTAAGGGACGAATTCATCGATATGGCTGAAATAATGATGCTGTAGATGTTTATCCTCATCGCCATGTCATGAACCTGGGGTGTGTTCAGTTACCAAGTTTCTTGTAGAGCCCTTGCCAAGTGGCTCAAGCACTCAAGCAAGCACTCCATGAGAACCATTGATAAGGACGGCTGTCATGGCAAGTGCTAGCTAACAGCTTCACGGTAACTGAACACACCACTGGACATCTTAACAGCATCCAGTACATAAAAACACCCACAAAAGGACATTTTTTTTAATCAAAGACTTTAAATATTAATCATGAGTATTTCGTTGCAATGAAAACGAACCTTCTTCAGACCCACACATCACCCACAGCTCAAACTCAGCTTTATATATTAGATTCGGCGACAGTGAGACACCTTGCACGACACTGCCATGTTTGCATATTTCCTACTCTTCTTCTCCCCTCTCATTGTAATCAGCAAATAAACTTTCTACCCTCTAATTATAGAAGATGCATTGTTCAGTCTTCAAATGTATGTGAGGCCTTGAACAATCTGAGCTATGTGGAGAGAAAAGATGGAGGCAATTTCTGGACAGCTGGAGGGCATGGCCTGTAGAATGGGTGGCATTTATGATCCACAGACATACACATATATATATACATATATAATATATATATATTGTTACGAATTCGCGCCCGCCGGCGTGCGATCGGCCGCTTTCCACTAATAGCAACCGCGTCTCCCACCGGACGGACAATTCAGTCGTGACTTTCCGGAGCTAACGCCGGAACCCTGTCACGGGTGGGTCTTCAACCTCACCACGGCCATGCCAATTGTCTACCCGCGCAAGATAGGGTCACTCGCCGAACTCGATATACCTAAGTACCTGCGCGGGCAGTCGACCAGGCGACCGTACCTCGACGCAGTCGGCTTGGGACACGAACCGCTTAAGCGGTACGTTCCGTTCTGCAGCGATAACCGAGTGGGTATTATCGCCGACCTCGCCGGATCAGATTCTATTTACCGGGTATTTAAAACCCAACTATTTATTCCACGATGCAAGATGGCATTTCAATGGGGTGAAAGGAGGACGCGACGAACGGGGTACCTTTAGACCAGCACATTTATTATACAACACGTAAGCAGGCAAATAGAAACAACAGGCAAGCACGTATACAGGCAAATAGAAACAAAAGCAGGCAAACAAAAGCAAGGGAAAGCACTACGACCGAATATGATTATTATTAATGTACAGTCACTTAGGCAGTTTTACTTGACAGACGTGCCACGACAACATTCATTCAAAAACCCAAAAGAAACACAAGAAAAGCCCCCTCACAGACAAGGGGGTCAGGCTGGACCACTTGGGTCTTTATGACACGGGACCTGGGAGACCGAACGGTCCCGCGAGACCGTAGCAGGTTACCTGCACCCTCGTGGTGCGACGGTCGGCGAGCTCTCTCCGGCACTCTCCTCCCGGACTGCACGGCAGAGCTGGTCCTCCTCACACAACCCTCGCGACTTGGCGTTATCAGCACCACGACGAAGACTAAGCTCCAGCTCGAAACCACGTCGTTCCACGAAGCCACCAAAAGACTGAACCACCACGAAGACGTCCACCACAAGAAGGCCTCGACCTCCAGAAGGCTATGAACCACAGGACCAGAAGGCGATGAACCACAAGACCCCCCAAAAAAGACAGACACAGGCCACCCCAAAGACCAAGACAAGACCAAGACCAGACCAAGAAACGAAGCTCGCGTGCTGTCCGCCTTATATCCCCTGGGGCTCAGCGCTTCGCCCCTCCCCGTTTTCGGCTCCGCCTCCCTTCGAGAAGCTTCTCGAAAAAGGGGCGTTCCTCAGCTCCGAGCGCCTCATTCCTCGTATCCACCAATCGCGAGCGAGCTGCCTCGCCCTTCCACTCAAACCAAACGGGAGAAAAAAAGGCGGGAAAATCCGCGCGTCATAGCAAGTATCCTGAGCCGAAAACGGGGAGGGGCGAAGCGCTGAGCCCCAGGGGATATAAGGCGGACAGCACGCGAGCTTCGTTTCTTGGTCTGGTCTTGGTCTTGTCTTGGTCTTTGGGGTGGCCTGTGTCTGTCTTTTTTGGGGGGGTCTTGTGGTTCATCGCCTTCTGGTCCTGTGGTTCATAGCCTTCTGGAGGTCGAGGCTTCTTGTGGTGGACGTCTTCGTGGTGGTTCAGTCTTTTGGTGGCTTCGTGGAACGACGTGGTTTCGAGCTGGAGCTTAGTCTTCGTCGTGGTGCTGATAACGCCAAGTCGCGAGGGTTGTGTGAGGAGGACCAGCTCTGCCGTGCAGTCGGGAGGAGAGTGCCGGAGAGAGCTCGCCGACCGTCGCACCACGAGGGTGCAGGTAACCTGCTACGGTCTCGCGGGACCCGTTCGGTCTCCCAGGTCCCGTGTCATAAAGACCCAAGTGGTCCAGCCTGACCCCCTTGTCTGTGAGGGGTCTTTTCTTGTGTTTCTTTTGGGTTTTTTGAATGAATGTTGTCGTGGCACCGTCTGTCAAGTAAAACTGCCTAAGTGACTGTACATTAATAATAATCATATTCGGTCGTAGTGCTTTCCCTTGCTTTTGTTTGCCTGCTTTTGTTTCTATTTGCCTGTATACGTGCTTGCCTGTTGTTTTATTTGCCTGCTTACGTGTTGTATATAAATGTGCTGGTCTAAAGTACCCCGTTCGTCGCGTCCTCCTTTCACCCCATTGAAATGCCATCTTGCATGTGGAAAGTTGGGTTTTAAATACCCGGTAAATAGAATCTGATCCGGCGAGGTCGGCGATAATACCCACTCGGTTATCGCTGCAGAACGGAACGTACCGCTTAAGCGGTTCGTGTCCCAAGCCGACCTGCGTCGAGGTACGGTCGCCTGGTCGACTGCCCGCGTACTTAGGTATATCGAGTTCGGCGAGTGACCCTATCTTGCGCGGGTAGACAATTGGCATGGCCCTGGTGAGGTTGAAGACCCACCCGTGACAGGGTTCCGGCGTTAGCTCCGGAAAGTCACGACTGAATTGTCCGTCCGGTGGGAGACGCGGTTGCTTAGTGGAAAGCGGCCGATCGCACGCCGGCGGGCGCGAATTCGTAACAATATATATATATATATATATGTATATATATATGTGTATGTCTGTGGATCATAAATGCCACCCATTCTACAGGCCATGCCCTCCAGCTGTCCAGAAATTGCCTCCATCTTTTTCTCTCCACATAGCTCAGATTGTTTTCAAGGCCTCACATACATTTGAAGACTGAACAATGCATCTTCTATAATTAGAGGGTAGAAAGTTTATTTGCTGATTACAATGAGAGGGAGAAGAAGAGTAGGAAATATGCAAACATGGCAGTGTCGTGCAAGGTGTCTCACTGTCGCCGAATCTAATATATAAAGCTGAGTTTGAGTCTGTGGGTGATGTGTGGGTCTGAAGAAGGTTCGTTTTCATTGCAACGAAAATACTCATGATTAATATTTAAAGTCTTTGATTAAAAAAAATGTCCTTTTGTGGGTGTTTT